>JASXTE010000010.1:4265822-4865822 GCA_030280995.1 Hemileia vastatrix | reverse complement strand
TCCTCGCTTTCCTTTTGGATCTCTTAAATTCTTCCTCCCTCTCTTTATTCAGCTTTTTCCTCCTTACGCCGCCCTCACTTCTTCACTTTCCGCTTTGCTCTTAGCACTCCATCTTAATCTTCATCCTATATCCTCTCTCTCCTCTCTCCCTCAAACTTACACTATCATTCCAATCATGTATGCATCAATGGTGACCAGCTCTTTAACAAATTTACTTCTCGTTGGTCCTTATGCAACTAAATTAATGGAGGAACGTCATGCTTTAGAAAACTCAGAGGGTAAAGCTTGTACTGATCAACCAATCAGTCCTCAAATGCAAGAAATTAATAAAAGGTTTTCAAGGGCTCATGGAATTTCTGCTTTTCTCAACTTGGCCTTTCTCATCCCTGCTGTTTGGACTGTCATGGCTGTGGGTGAAATAAATATTTAGGTTAAATTAAAAACCCTTCTCCTCTTCTTTTTTTCGTTATGGTTATTGTGGTTTTGTGTATCTTTTTTCTTCTCTCTTCTTTTTTGGTAGGCGTTTCGATCTTTAGATAATCATATTGAGTAACTAAAAAATGATCTTTAGAATTAAGATTTTGTAATAAAAAAAACAAACAACTTACCACGATTCCTCTGACAATCCAAACACTGATGAGAGGTTGTATTTACAAGTAGTACCGGAGCTTTACACATCTATTCTAATAGAAGCTGATAATAACTATTATCTATTCTTTGATCAAAATTGCATAATAGCCATCCTGTTATGCACAATAGAACATAATACTCTGTGCTTATCAGGAGATATCAAAATCTCCATATCCTCCATAGGGCATCCACCATTGATTTCTGCTGGATGTGCCATTTCTAATAGTGGACATTTATGTGTGTTAAGAAAATAAATGAAAAATGGAAAAATGCTCATTTTGAGTCACTGAGGCAGAGCTCATACAACAATGACAAAAATAATGAAAATAATGAAGAAAAGATGGATCATAATAGTGAGTATCAATGTTCAGGGATCCACAATTAGGGATCAGGAACTTTTTTTGCCAGGATCAGACATTATTAATTGTGGAAGATTCTTATCCACTAGCCCCAGGGCTAGTGGATAAGAATTGCACAATAATGCATTATCCCATCTCTTTTACCCCTATTTCCATTCCTAATTCCTGATCCCAAACTCATCACATCCATAATTGATTTGTCAGAAAGTCACATGACATATAATTGCAGATGCCCTCCTTATGTCTCTCTTCACTCTATGCTACTTAATTTTGGTGGTGAACACATAACATTATTTTCTATCTACACACCCCACCTGCTCATTTGGTGGCAAATTCCCACTTCCCACTCATCACCTAAACCTTCTACCAACAATCCTTTCTAGCAACAATAATGAAGTGCCTATATTCTAGGTAGCATATTCACTCAGCTATTAACTCTAGCTGCTGACTCTGATTCTGACTTGGGTTTGGAAGACACTTTAGCTTATATGTCTTTTCAATGATCTCTATGAAGAAGAGGATCCCAAACCTGCACCAGCTCTCCCCTCCCTTGAATCACAAAACATTCTTTTCACCAGAATACACTCTGTCATTCTGCCAATCACCCTCCAACATTTTGAAACACAACTCTTTTAATTTTTTTTCCATACCCTCCAAATCTTCAACTTGTGTGTTTCATTCACTTGGTTTGGTATTTTTGTTTTTCCATAATCATTTTTATTTTGAATTTACACTGAATGTTTCTTTTTTGGATGTCTCATTTGTTTTCATTCACCAGCTCAACATGAAATCACATATTTTTTGCAATCACATAAGTTTTCACTGTTTCTTTTTTCATTCATCCCCCATATCCTTTCCTCCTCTCCTCAAACATCCCTCAAACAATTTGGTTTTATTTATTTTCTCATCTCATCACTCCAGGTAAGTCATTTTATTCATTTTTTTGATTTTTTGATTGCTAATTATAATTTTTTTTTGTTTTTTTTTCTGTTTTCTGTTTTCTCTTTTTCTTTTTGGTATCTATTTTTTTTGTAAGTGGTTATTTTTGATTTTTACAGCAAAATTAACCTTTTTTTCTCTCTCTTTTTTCTTTATTTTTTAGCTCCATCACCCTACTCTTCATCCCTCCTTGACATGGTCACTATCCCCCCTCTCCCCTACTTCACTTTTTTTTGGTTCCAAGTCATTAAAACACATACATTGTACATTGTTAAGACCTAAGAAGGCAGACTACCATAAGCGCTAACACTAGCCTAAGACAGGACTGACTATGCTGGATGCAGCAGTGAGACTAACTAAGACTGACTATGTTGGGGCTTCCAACAATGAGAGAAGATGAGACTGACTATTCCAATTGGCAGTGAGACTAGAGAATAATTGGAATACTTGATAAGTTGTCCAATGGGGAGCGCTCCACAGCGCTTGCCCCATATAACCCCCTTATGCAATATCCACTCTTTAGCCTCTTTACAATGCATAGCACCCATAGAGCTCCTCCTCCCCACCTCTCAACCAAATCCTAACATTACCCCCTCTTTTACCCCTCCTGTCCCCTGCACTCCTTCTCAAACTCCTTCAACCTTTCTTTTGCATTCACTGAAGTTTCCACCAGTTCCCAAGACCTATCTTCAACCCCATAACCTTTCCAATGCACCAAGTACTGAACCTTTCCCCTATACACCCTCTTAGAAACAACTTTCTCCACTTCAAACTCCTCTTCATTTCCCACCTTGATTGGCGCTGGCAGCTCTTCTGGGCATCCTGGAATTTTATCTTCTTTATGCTTTGTGAGAAATGAAATGTTGAATACTGGATGTACTTGTCTCATTGAGATTGGTAGTTCCAGTTCATAAGTTGAGTCAGATACCTTGAATTTGACTTTGAATGGCCCCACTTTATGGTGATCTAATTAAGTGCTGGGGCATAATGTGGAAAGAAACCGTGAGCTTAACCAAACCTTGTCACCTACCTGTAGTGCACAGTGCTGGGTCCATCCTGGATTGTGATGATGCTTCATTGATTGTTGAGATAATTTGAGAGCCGCTTTGAGTTCCTGACATATGCTCAATATTCTTTGGATCCGCTCTTCCACTTCTGGAACTTGTAACGTGGATGAGGTAACAATTGAGAATGGTGGGTGATACCCATAGTTAGCATAGAATGGTGACATGCCTGTTGAAGCATGTTCCCTATTTTTGTATGAGAATTCAGATAATGGTAACAGCTGTACCCAATTATCTTACTGATATTAATGAAATGGCACAAATATTTTTCAGCTTCTTTATTCACTATATCAGATTGCCTTTCAGTCTGTGGATACCATGCTGTTGAAAAGATGGGCTTGATGTTTAGTTGCTCATACATTGATCTCAGCAGCTTATAATTAAAAGTACTTCCCCTGTCTAATACTATACTTTCAGGAAATAAATGTAATTTTAAGACATGCACCACCAATAAGTCTGCAATTCCTTCTGATGTAACCTTGGTAGTTGTGGGAACAAAGTGTGCCATCTTGGTGCAGTGTTCAACTACTGTGAGGATAGCAACCTTTCCTTGTGACTTGGGTAACTCCACTATAAGATTATAAGAGAGTTCCTTCCATAGTTTCTTGGCTATGCTTAATGGGGTTAGTGGCATGGTTGTTGCACTGATCCTTTTCCTCTGGAAAGAGTCACATTCTGCTACATAGCGCTGGACATATGCCTTCATAGACTTCCAGTAATAGTTGTGATTTACAAGCTCCAAAGTCTTCAGCTATCCTGGGTGCCCTTCCATGGGGTAGTCATGCCTTGATTTTACCACCTGCCTCTTGAGCTCTTCATCATTTGGAACCACTATCCTTCCATTCCAATACAGTGCTCCCCCTTCCAGGTGATACTCCTCCAATCCTTTCCTTACCAATACCTCTTTTGATAACAGTGCCTCCACTAACTCCTGAACCCCCTCATCCATTTCCTGCTCCATCTTTACCCATTCCATCAAATCTTAATCTTCCCATTCCACTTCATCTAGAATTACACCCTCTTTAAGGTTTCCTTTCAATAATGTAGCACCAACATTATGTGACTGGTCTGGTGCTGGGCACAAGTCAAGATGCTTTAATAGTGCATCAGGTTTTCCACTTTTATTCCCTGCTTGGAAGCTAACAAAAAAATTAATTCTACATAGAATTTCTGCCCAGTTTTCTTGCCGGTGAGTCAAATTTTTTGTTTTCAGGAAAGTTTTCAAGTTTTTATGGTCTGTGTAAATAATAACTTGTAGTCTGTATTGCCCAACTTCTAAATAGTGACACCAGGTGCACACTGCTTTAACTAGTGCCAATAACTCCTTATCATATATTTAATAGTTCAATTTGGCGCCTAGATGAGTTTGTAGGAAATATTCTACTGGGTGCAGGATATTTTCAGCATCATATTGGGATAATACTGCACCTAGTGCAAAATCTGAGAAGTCACATTCCAGAACAAATGGCTTTAATAAGTCAGGGATTGAAAGAGTAGGGGCTGTCACAAATTGTCTTTTCAGGTAGTCAAACACATCTTGTTGGTTACCTGTCCAGATAAACTTGAATTCTTTCTTTGTGGGGTTGTGAAATGGTCAGCAAATGTGGGAGTAATTTTCAATAAAACGGTGGTAAAAATTTGAAAAGCCTAGGAATGACTGGAGCTCTCACCACAAAATATTTGGGGGGTGACTTGCTAGCAAATCCTCAACTTGAATTCAGATGGAACTCAGATTGAACTTATAATGAGCCAATACTGAACTTTACTTTGAGCTCATCATGAACCCTTAACCAAGGATGAATGATTTGGTGCTGAAGTAATATTGAAAGTTCAATGAAAAATTAATGTAAATTCAAACAAGGAAAGCTTAAGAATCTGATCAATTGAATGAATTTTTTTTATAAAACATAGTTTAATGTTAATTTTGAATTGCACTTGATCATTAGAAATACTGAAAATCATATCATTTATTTCAAAATTACTTTTAAACTGTCTGATGATTTTATTAATTTTTTGTGAAAAAAATATTAAATAAAATCAGTGGCTCTTTTTATTAAAAATCCATTCAACCCAAAATTTGAAGTTTAATTTTCAATTTTAAGCCATATGAACTGATTATTATTTTGATAAAGTTTTCCATTTTCTGATTATGCCATATGATTATTTTAAATACCATTTATTTATCTAAAAAACATACTGAGCCATCAAAATTCTTAAATTTTTTCCCCTAGAAAACATTAAAAACACACAGAGATAAATAAATAAAAGATAGAAATAGGTTTTCCTATTCTCTGACTCAATGACATATTCTCACAGATTTTTTTTAATAAACACTATTATTTGAAGAATAATTTGATTATATTTCTGGAAAGAAGTATAACTCTTATAATTGTAGATTTTAATCCAGCTTTTGAAATTTTTAAATTCAAGAAGATGATTAAAGTTAAAATGAAGTAAATCTTTGCTCTTTTTTTGTTCTAGAAATTCCTCAACAACTAATAAGTTTTCTAATAATCATTTAGTAAAAGCAATACACATATGAGATTCTGGAAACTTCATGATGTAGTTCATCTCCATTCCTTCAAAATATTTTGAGTTGGTAGAGTGATCTCATGAGGTGAAAGAATTAATCACTAATGAGTGAATTTTTCATATGAAATATTGAAATTAAAACTAGATGTAAAATTTTAAACATAAAACATGAAAAAGAAGTATAAATTTCTCTAAACTATAATTTTGATGCTTAAGTGTGCTTCCATGATATATGGTGGGAGAATTGATGTTTCTACCTGGGAATAAGAACCATAGATTTTCAAAAGTGTTCTCATGTGAAAAAAATGTGCTTCATGTTGAATTTTAGACTATAATATTGTGCAAGATCTGAATTCAATAGGCAGAAGTGGTATTTTTTCATCATTATATTAGTTTCTCATTCAAAAACTACTATATGATAATTATTATGTAAAAAGGTACAATAGTTATTATTAGTCATACTCATATAAAAAAGCTAGGGTTAAAGGGATCATATTTTAATTATAATAAAAATTAATACATATTTTAAATCAACATGCAATATTTGGGGGGGACTTGCTAGCAAGTCCTCAACTTGAACTTAGATGGAACACAGATGGAACTCAGACTGAAATTATAATGAACTGATACTGATACTGAAACTTACTTTGAACTCATATTGAGCTCTTAACCAAGGATGAATGATACTGTGCTGAAATAATATTGAGAGTTTAATGAAAAATTAATAGAAATACAAAGTTGGGAGCTTAAGAATCTGATAAATCCACAGTATTTTTTAACATAACACAATTTAATGCTAATTTTTAATCTCACTTTATCAGTAAAAAGACTGAAAATCATAGTACTTATTTCAAAATTATTACTTCTAAGTTTTCTAATGAGTAAATTTATTTTTTGAGAAAAATTATAAAATTATATATGTGGCTCTTTTTGTTGAAAACTCCTTTTAACACAGAATTTGAAGCTTTGATTTTTAATTTTAACCCATATGACCTGATTCTTTATTTCATGTATTTTTATATTTTTTGTTCATTCAATATAATTATTTTCAATTCAGTTGAGTTACCTAAAAATATATTTAACCATAAAATATCTAATACTTTTACTTCTAGAACACAGTTAAACCACATTTAACTAAACAAAAAAATTATCAATGTGTTTTCTCAATCTCTCACTAAATGAAGTACTCTAATATTTTCCTTATACTCAACAATAATATTTGAGAAATTATTTGATTGTATGTGTGTAAAAATTATATCTCTTATAATAGTAGATTTAATCCAGCTTTTGAAATTTTTAAATGCAAGTCAATGATTAAAATCAAAAGGAAATTCATTTTTGAACTTTTATTTGTTCTGTTTATTCCTCAAATACTAAGTAGTTTTTTAATCAGCATTTAGTTAACATAATAAATATATGAGATTCCAGAACTCTTCATGATTCAGTTCATTAAAATTCTATGAAAATATTTTCTCATGGTGAGTGATCTCATGAGTTAAAATAATTAATCACTACTCAATGAATTTTCAATATGAAAAACTGAAAGTAAATGTCAAGGTATACTTTTAGCCTAGAAGATTTGGTACGTAGTTCTACGAGAATTTAAAAGGCTTAAATGGGTTCTCAACAAATTTGTACGTATTTCTTAATTCAAAGATGGATTTTTTACTCAATAAAAGAGGTAGGATTAAAATATTAATATAAATTATAAATTAGAATCACGCTATTGTAAATACTAATAATATAGAATATAAGAATAAGTGTTTAGTTGGTTATTGTTGTAATGAAATGAGTTGGTAAAATAGAATGATCAAAAGACAACAAAAAGAGAGGCCTTTTATAGGCAAAGGAGAGACAAAGCACGGAAAACAAATTCTAAAAACAGTAGGAAAAGAGAGAGAAAAAGAACATTCCAGAAAAGTATTTCAAATAATAAAGTTATTCTAAAAAGAAGGCGTCAAAAAAGATGTATTTACAGAGTATGTCAGAAATACATCAATATTTTTAATATTTACTGTAAAAGTCAATCCTAAATAAGAAATTTGATTTTTTTTGTATATATTTAATATTATTTGAATATTTAAATCTTATTTTATCTTTGTATTTATTTTTTAATATAAAATTTTCCCAACCTGTCAAATGAGCACGGTGTTAGAGAAAAATATAAGGGACAAAATTATAATTATAATTTTAATTATTTATTTAATTAATTAATTTAATTTTAACATTTTGTAATTAGTTAATTTATTATAACTAATTTTAATGTAACTAAATGATAATTAAATGATAATTAAAAATGATAGGGTGCGGCTTCATCCAGTAAATAATTAATTATTTCACTGGGTAAGTCTAGTAGCCTGGCTGACACTCCCTCACTCTAAAAAAACAATAAAAAAAATGCTATGATTTTTTCTTTTTATACTTTTTTAGTAGAGTAGGAAGATTAGATATCTCCTTCCCAGGTATCCAAGAATCATATTCAGATGATTTATTCTTGAATCTCAATAAGTATTCTGTACCTTTCTCAGCAGTGACTATTCTGTCATTTAAAATTTTTTCAATTTATGCTGTCTCAGTGATTTCATTTGGGGTTTTCTTTGGTCTACCCCTCCTTCTTGGAAATAAATCACTATTGGATGTGTAAGGTTTCAAAAGAGATATTGGAAAAACAGGATGTTTTCTGTCATATGGGGAATACAGAATAACTTCAACTGCATTATCTCCAATCATTCTTCTTACAACAAAAGGACCAACAAATGGATCTTTTAATTTGTTATTACCTTGTAAGTTGAAGTGGACTGTAGAAATCAACACTTCATCACCCTTTTTTAAAGTGTATTCTTTATGGGATTTGTCCCATCTTTTCTTCTCATATTCAAATGATTTTTCAATACATTTTCGAGCATGATTTCTGCATAGTTGTTGCATTTGAAGAAAAGATTTTACACCAGGATGTATATCCAATTTAGGTATTTTGTTATTGAGAATTTGGGCAGGAGTATTAGGAACATATCCAAGCCAGAGCTCAAAAGGCTTCCTTTGAGTAACAGAATGAACAGTGCTATTATAAGCAAATTCTAACCCAGGAAGTAAGGTAACCCAATCATGAGTGAATCTGTCATTATCTTTATACTCAAGGCCAAAGGCACAATATCTTCTTATCATGTCCTCTAAAGTCTGAATCATTCTTTCAGCTAAACCATCAGTCTGAGGGTGATGGGCAGTAGAAAGTTTCAGATCACAACCACAAACATCCATCAGAGACATCCAGAATTCAGAAGTAAATTTAGGGTCCCTGTCAGAGATTATGGCTTTAGGAAAACCAGCAATATTAAACATATGAGACCACCATAAGAAAGCTAATTCTTTAGTGGAAACATCCTTGTGGGTAGGGATAAATTTACAAATTTTTGTGAATCTGTCCACAATAACCCAACAAGAGTTATAACTGTCTTTACCAGCAATAGGTAATCCTGTTACAAAATCCATGTTTATTATTTTCCATGGGGCATCAGGAGGTTCAATATGTTGCATTAATCCTGCTCTTTTACCAGTTAATCTTTTTGATTTTTGGCATGAATCACAGGATTCAACATATAATTTTGTGTCTTCAGACATATTAGCCCACCAAGCAGTGTTCTTAATTCTGATCATTGTTTTGTCAAGATCAAAATGTCCAGCCAATATGTCATCATGACAAATTTTCAAGATGATTTCTTTCATAGAAGGAGGAATAACAATAACATTACTCAACTTCCTCCTATAATATAGATATCCTTCATCAATTGAAAATTTTCCTTTTTCCAAACCCTTTTGGTACTTTGGTGGAAGGGTTTTAATTAATGCTTGTATTGAAGCATTCTTTGGATCATTTAATATGGTGCATAACTTTTTCAAGTCAGTGTCCTTATCATATGATTCCAGAATAAGCTGTAATAGCTCTTCCTCCATATCAACCACATATATCCCATGGATATGGATAATTTCATCCTCAGGATCATATGCAGGATTTGAGTCATCATTTGGTAAGGGTAACCTTGATAACATATCCACATTTGAGTGACCAATACCAGCTCTGTGAACAATTGTCATTCTCCCTCTGTACTCTTGAACAGCCAGCTGCCATTTAAACATATGTCTATTAGGTGTTTTCAAGTTTAAAAGGGATTTAACTGCACTGCAGTCAGTGACAAGTTCAAATTTCTGGTCATCTAGGTAATAATGAAGCTTTTCTAGAGCCCATACTACAGCTAAACACTCTAATTGAGTAGCACCATATTTCAATTCACTATTTCTCAAGGTTCTTGAAATATAAAAAATTACTACTTCTGAAACTTTATCATTTATCACTTGTTTTTGATGGAGGGCAGCACCAATACCAATGAAACTGGCATCAGTGTACAAAACAAATGGTTGATCAAAGTCAGGTAAAGCAAGAATTGGTGCTGACATTAAACAGTGTTTCATAGTGTCAAAGGCTCTTTGTCTTTCACTATTCCAGACAAAAGCAACATCCTTTCTAGTTAATTGGGTAAGGGGTAAAGCTATGACTTGGTAATTTTTAATATACTGTCTATAGTATCCACACATTCCCAAAAAACTTTGGAGCTCTCTTACTGTTGTAGGAGCTTTCACCTGTTGTATGGCTGCCACTTTGTTCTGGTCAACACATATCTGTAAGCCTGAAACAACATGGCCAAGAACTTTTAAAGAATGGAAACCAAATTTACATTTCTTCAAAGCAAGTGTCATATTTATTTCGTCCATTTTCTGGAATACTTTACACAGGTTTTTAAGATGGTCCTCAAATGTTTTTGAGAATATAATGATATCATCAATATAAACCATCAGCCAACCTTCAATGATCTCTTGATGGAATGTGTTATCCATTACTTTTTGGAAAACAGAAGGGGCATTTTTAGGGCCAAATGGCATTCTAATATACTTATAAATACCCATATGAGTGGCAATCATCAGAAAGTTCTGAGAGTTTTTCTCAACAGGTACCTGGTGATATCCCTTATTACCATCCAAACAGCTGATATATTTAGCACCCTGTAAAGTAGCATGTATAGAGCTGATTCTAGGTAAAGGATAGATATCATCAACAGTATAAGTATTTAGTGCTCTATAATCACCACATAACCTGGCTTTATCTTTCTCATAAGAAATTGGGACAGGTGAGATAACACAATATTTAGGTGTTTCAACTACCTTTTCAATAATATTCATTTTTAAAAGGGTAGAGATATTATCTTCAATATCTTTTCTCTTTGTGGGAGAAGAAGGATAAGGCTTCTTCTTTAAACTAGGTGGTATATCAGTTAATGGGCAAGACAATGAAAGTTTCATTTCCTCTTTAACTAATCCCAGTTCATGTGACCCATGAGCAAAGGCCATAGGAAAAGATTTTATCAAGTTAATGATGGAATCTTTATCCTCACCAGAAAGTTGTTCTCCAAAAGAGGCATTGTCAATTTCAGACATAAGGGCATGCATTTCCTTTGTAGATCTTCCTTTATATTGAACCACAGAATTACATGTGTTCAATTCTGGTTTTAATAATTTTTTAGGGGAGGAAATTTTAAATTTTCTCTTCCCATTCAACCCCATTGTGAAACATTGGTTTGAAGGATCCAATTTTATGCCATACTTGGTTAAAATATCATTCCCTACAATAAACCAATTGCTCAAGTTATCATTTTTCATGACAACAAAATCACAAATAGTTCTTACAAAACCATGGTTATATTTAAAAAACACTGTGGCTTTGTATTTACCAATGGGGGACAAAACAGAGCCATACCCTCTCCAATTTTCAGAAATGATAGGCAACAGTTTAGATTTATAGTCTTGATCTACTGAGGCAAGTGCTCTTTCAGATACTACACTTCCTCCAGCTCCAGAATCCAGAACAACTTCAATGCTGGTTCCATTAATCAAGACTGGTGCCTTAAGAGGGGCAATAACAATTGAGTTATCCTCAATGTTCTTTATGATCTCAGCATCCTCAACTGTAGATAAATCATTATTATCAACGTCAATAGTATTTAAATAATGAATATCTTCTTCCAGCATCAAGATTTCTTGTTGAGATTCATATGAAATATTGCTGGCACAATCACTTGATGTATCATCCATTGCCACTGTGTCATCAGCATGCTCCTCAGTTTGTTCCACAAGATTTATCTTCTTGTCACAAACATGGCCTTTCTGCCAAGGCTTGTTGCACTTGAAGCAAGTGTTTGTTGCATACTTCTTTGGTGCAACAGGGGCAGAAGGCTTACCAACCTTTTCCAGAGGTTTTTGTTGGTAAGTGGAGGGTTTCTCCAAAGGGGTCCTAGGAATGAATCTTCTTGCATCATACTTATTGTTTAGAAGTATCTCATTGCAAGTATTAATGAAAGAAGAGGGTTCTTTGGAGAACTCAGTCCTAGCCACAATCAAGTCTCTTAGAAACATTGGTAATTTATAGAGGATCCTGTCCTTCCATAAATCAAACTCCATATTTGGGTCCATTGCCCTTAAGATTTTTACAAGTTTCATTAAAAACTCAATAGGTTTATCAGTAGAAGAGCTATATCTGGTTTCCTCATACTGCCTTTGTTGAGCCATTCTGAACTTGGAGCCACCAAATTGTGCTTTAATTAATTTCTTCCAATCCTCCCATGAATAGTCATTCCCATCCAGGAGAACAGATTCATACCACATCAGGGCAACATTAGTGAACAAAGAAATTAATTTGGACACAATTTCCTCATCTGGGAGTTTGTAAGAATTTTTTAAATTATCAATTCTGCAAATAAATTGTTGCCAATCAGAGGAAGAATCACCATCAAATGTTGGGTACTGGTCAAGTTTTGGCCAATTCTTTTGATTTGAAGGAGTCTCCTTAGTACTAGCTTGTTTCTGAGTAAGAAGCAGCTGTAATTTCTCTAATTGTGCTGAAATCTCATTGTTTAATCCTTCTGTTGCAGATCCTGGTGCATCATCAGTTTTTGATGGAAACTCAGTGTTATCAACAGGTATTTCTGGATCAAGTTTTATTTTAGATGAACTAGCCACAGGTACTGGTTGAGAATCCTGCACTATATGTTCCTTCACAGAATTGTCAGAATATTTTTAGTCATTTAACAATGAGTTCAATGTTTCTTCAATGGTTGTTAGTCTTGTTTTCATTCTTGGAAGACTAGATAAACTTTCATTGACAGTTGCAAAAGATAATTGATTTTTATGTTGAAAAGATGACAACTGGTCACTCAATCTTTTCAGATTTATCTTATCTATCTCTACCTCCTGGCAACAGGCAGATACAGTATCTTTTAGTTTAGACAAATCATTTTTTATATTTTGCCATAAAGCAATTTTCTTTTCATGGGTTGCTTTGTAATGGGACAATTCATCAGAGACTCTCTGTGCTTCACTTTTTAATGCTTGATAACCCTGATCAGTTAACAAACTATTATATCTCTGAGTCAATTGCATATTGTTCATTATATGATTTTGCTTGGCAATAATATCTCTCAAGTGCTCATCATTAATTCTTGCTACATCCGGAGTGTTTCTCAATAAGGAAACTGAGTAACTTTCCAGACTCTCATAGAACTCAGGGTCAAGAGTTTCATCAATCACAGCCATATCAGGATTAATCATTGAGGTAGCAATTAAAAGTAATGGATGAGATAACTGTCTACTATTCCCAGCCTCTATAGGTCTCAAAGTTTCATCCTCCCTTCCAGATTTACCTGAAGGAACAGAGTCAGCCACAAGAAAAGGCACTTGAGAATCAATAGAGGGACGTACCAGGGTTTGCTGGGTATCACCATATTGGGCTTCCTTCTTCTTTTGCCTCCTTGATAAGGGTGGGGAGGAGTGGGATTGGTCTGGGTGGGCCTTGATGGACCTACCTGAGGTAACTGATGCTGGTTTTGAGCCAAGTAGTCCCACTGAGTGTTGAGCCAGTCCCACTGCCACTTGGACACTTCTACCATCTCTTGGGATTGGGGAGCCAATTGTTGTTGATCCCTGGGAGGAAGAGGTTTCCTTTTCTCTTGGAGAGAAGTATTTTTTCTTTTCTCCCATTCTTCCAAGGCATCTACCCTTACCTTTAGTTTTAAGCTGTCTGTCTTTAACTCCTTTATGTGGGTTGACAGATTCTTTATCTGCTGGGACAACGGCATCTTTTTTATTTTGAAGCCTCTTGGAAGCTCTTCTGGTGGGTTTGTCCTGGGTTTCTGATCCTGAGTATTGTCCACTAGGATTTCTACTTCTTCCATTTCCACATCCTGTTTGGGGCAAGGATTTATTAGTTTGAGAAATTCTTCTTGTTAAAGGAGAACTTACAGAAGTAGGCTCATCATAATCAATTAAGTCTAGTTCTTCTTCACGTGCAGTAAAACCACTTTGATCAGTCATTTTAAGATTCTACTGAAATGAAGGAAAAGAGACAAAATTAATTAGTCTTTTATTTTTAATTTTTATTTAACAGAAATAAAATAAAAATAAATCAAAAAAAAAATCTTATTAGGATAAAAATCAACTTAAATAAAATTAATAAAAAAATTTAAAACCAGGATAATACAATCAACTGTAGAAATAAATTAGAATATCTATTAATTTTTATTTTCAGGATTTAAATCAACTAATTTATTACCAGGATTTATTGTCAACTGAAATAATCAAATATGAATCTTTATTAATAAAAATTATTTTAACTGATTAATTAACTACCAGGACTTAATGTCAACTGAAGTAATTTAAATATGAATTTTATTACTTAAAAAGATTTATTGGATTACCAGGACTCAAAGTCAACTGAAGTAATGAAATGTTAATTATTTATTAAAAAAAAATATAATTGTCAGGACAATTTGTCAACTGGAACAATTAATTAATCAGGACAAATGTCAACTGAAAAATTATAATAATTATTTTATTTAATAAAATATTTTATTGTCAGGACAGTTTGTCAACTGGAACAATTAAAATTCAAATTAATCAGGACAATTGTCAACTGAAAAATGATAATAATTAATATTAATATATAATTATTTTATTACCTCTGGGACTAAGAACAGTTATTGCTCTATTATGGTCAACCAGGAAAAATAAAAAAAAATATAATAATAAAATTAAATTCCAATTACCAGACACCTCCCCCTGCAAAATGAGCAAATTAATGCCACTTACAGAGTGCTGAGTAAAAGGAAATACGTAGCAAATGAAGAGTGAAGAGTAACCCACAAATAGTAATCACAATAATTACCACGATATATACGATCTTTAGTCAGTATATGAACTTAAGTTTTGGAGCACGGTTCGATTCCCGTTCGCAGCAAAAACTTTTATCACGTGACGTATGACGTTCGTCGTTTTCTTGCCTCCACTCGTCCTTTACAGGTGCTTCTACGCCGATGGTCCTCTTGATTACGCCTCAAGTAACGTTGCGCCGTCGATATTTCGGAAAGGTTCCCAATTGTCAAGGTATACTTTTAGTCTAGAAGATTTGGTACGTAGTTCTACGAGGATTTAAAAGGCTTAAATGGGTTCTCAACAAATTTGTACGTATTTCTTAATTCAAAGATGGATTTTTTACTCAATAAAAGAGGTAGGATTAAAATATTAATATAAATTATAAATTAGAATCACGCTATTGTAAATACTAATAATATAGAATATAAGAATAAGTGTTTAGTTGGTTATTGTTGTAATGAAATGAGTTGGTAAAATAGAATGATCAAAAGACAACAAAAAGAGAGGCCTTTTATAGGCAAAGGAGAGACAAAGCACGGAAAACAAATTCTAAAAACAGTAGGAAAAGAGAGAGAAAAAGAACATTCCAGAAAAGTATTTCAAATAATAAAGTTATTCTAAAAAGAAGGCGTCAAAAAAGATGTATTTACAGAGTATGTCAGAAATACATCAATATTTTTAATATTTACTGTAAAAGTCAATCCTAAATAAGAAATTTGATTTTTTTTGTATATATTTAATATTATTTGAATATTTAAATCTTATTTTATCTTTGTATTTATTTTTTAATATAAAATTTTCCCAACCTGTCAAATGAGCACGGTGTTAGAGAAAAATATAAGGGACAAAATTATAATTTTAATTTTAATTATTTATTTAATTAATTAATTTAATTTTAACATTTTGTAATTAGTTAATTTATTATAACTAATTTTAATGTAACTAAATGATAATTAAAAATGATAGGGTGCGGCTTCATCCAGTAAATAATTAATTATTTCACTGGGTAAGTCTAGTAGCCTGGCTGACAGTAAAACTGGAAGTAAAATTTTATAAATAAAGCAAAACAAAAAAGCATAATTTTTTTAAAATTCAATATTAATGCTTAGGTTTCATCATAGGTATCCCCAGGGCTAAGTAATTCTTTTGTTTAAAATAAGATAACTTTAATTACATTAAGCTTATAATACATATATATATGGTTATTACACTATTATATGACTTAAAGTAGTTTAAATAGCTTATCCATAGCCTTATAATACTTTTTAAGGTGTAAATAGAGTCACAATATTTTTATCTTAAGTGATATTAAGTAATGATAGACAGACATAAGCTTATATGCATACATAAACCTCATATTCAATGAAATAAGTAGTTATATTAGGGGGAATCAAAGTTGACTGATCTGCAATTAAATTAATTGTGAATAAAAATACTTATACCCCAATTATCTTCTGAAATTATTTTTGCTAATAAATGGGTTATTAGATATTTTATGTGTCAAAGTTGACCTCTTATCCAACATTTTTCTACTCAATTTTTCATAACCACATCTTGGCCTACTTTCTGTCAGGCTGAATTCAAGTACAGAGAGGTTAAATGGCTTTAATGGTCAGTTGTCTAGAGGATTTTAATGATCCTATATGAATACTGCAGTACAAATCCAATAAGAATTAAAATATAACTCAATATAAGGGTCTAAGTAATTTAAATCTCACTAATTATATATATGGCTTACAATCTTATACTTGGTAGAAAAATAGATTTAATAATTCAGATACTATTAAAAGACTTTATAAGTGCTATTGATATATATTGTTATTATATTGCTTATGTATTTGAATTGTAATGATAAAGAATGTATAAAACAAGACCAAAAACCCCCCTCTTTTATACACAATAACTTCCCAATGAACCCCTTGATTTACCAGCTCTATACATGATTAATGACGCCTCATTCCAACAAATAGACATTTTCAACAACATAAAGAGTGAAAAGTAACATAATTAGAATGATATCACATGTCAAAATCCTTCAGTAATAGGGATAATCCATCAAAAATAAAGAATAAGCAAAAAGAGAGTATACCTGTGTAATACATTTAAAATAAAAGACTAAAAGAAAAAATTAAGGCTAATTATTACTCCATATTAAGGATGATTAACAGTAGCAATTATGGGGCTAATCATGACATTATAATACATGAAATCCCCATTCAAAAATAACCAAAATTGACTTAGAAACAACTTAAAACCCCAAAAAAGGGCATGAGATGTGGGGTAGCTACATGCAGTTCTTGGAAGGCGCTTGCATGGGTAAATCATTAACTAATTTATGAAAAGTTAAGTGAGGTAGTGAATTAAGTTTCCAAGCTTGATTTTATTAATTGAATTAGTGCATATAATAAGGGTAAATGCATTTTTAATTAAACTAGGACACTAAATAAGTGCCTGTTGCCTATTTTAGTGTGTTTCCCCACAGTGGGCGTAGAATGTGGGGTAATTATAGTGTGAAAAAGCTAAATTTGCTAAAAATGAAGCTATTCACATGGGAAAAATTCAAGCAGTATGTGGTCAGTACACAGAAGCCATTTCTGGCATAAAAAACACCAAATTTGAAAAGTGTTATTTTTATGCATTTGAATACACAAATCAATAGCCCTAACACCACACAATATGGGGGACAGAATTGCTAGCGAGTCTGAAACCTCGGACCCAAAATAACCTCAGATTGAACACACATTGAGCTATTTATAAAGGAACCATACAATCAGGGATGAACACCACTCAGCAGAACAGTTCTATGTGGGTGTTCAAGTAGAGTTCAGTATGGGTTCAGTATGAGTTCAGTCTGAGTTCCATCTGAGTTCAGGTTGAAGACTTGCTAGCAAGTCCACCCCCTATATTGTGTAGTTTAATTAAGACAAATTGATCTGTCAAAGCAAATTTTTAATATTATTAAATTTATAGCGCATATAGTCAACTTTAAGTAATTTAAAGCGTATTTCTTGTTTTCCACATAAAATAATGAAAACAACAGCTTTAAGTCTACTTAAAAATTATGTAGCCTTATATTTAAGGCTCTTAAGATTACCCTAAAATATTTCAACTTAATATTAAGTACATAAGACTTATAAAATATGGATATATGCATTTATATAAGGTGTTATTATGGCATATTTTGTATTTTATCATAAATTTACTTATGTATACTATTTGTGTACACTAATTTATTGCTCCCATGTTTAGTCCATGTGTTTAACTAGCTTAAAATTACTTTTTACCCAGCTCTGGGGGTATCCAGGCTGACACTATCATTCATAACTACATCTTTGACTACTCTCTGGATATGCCTTCTACCTTACTGCGCACTCCCATTCTCATCTCATCCTGTCTATTCTCTTCATTTCATCTACTTTTTTTTGCTCCTTTTCATCTTCAATTATCTTAACATTCCCCATCATCATAGATCTTCTCAAAGGCAGCCTTCCCCCAGTTGTTCTTCAAAATGAACTACTCCCTCTTTCCCCACTCAGCTGAGAAATCAAAGACTTTTCAATTAAAAAAAGATGATAATCTCATTCTTATAAACAAGCTCAAAACTAAATCTAACTATGATTCTTGTTTTGGTACCAAAAATGAAACTAAAGCAGGACAGCCCCCAGCATCAAAAGTTAATGGTAATCTTCTAATGGCCAGAAAATTACAGAATAAGACCAAGGGAAGGATAGATCTTTTACTTAAACAGATTTAAGAATGCTTCAAGAAATATTGAGCCAAATACAAGAAGGAAAAGACTCTTTCATCTTCTACTGGTTTTGGTATTACTGACCTCAACATCAGTAAGGGAATCAAATCCATAGACAATAAACTTGATTTTTTATGTCCTTACTTTAAAGAGATGGATGCTATTTTTGGAGATTGAGCTGATGTTAATCCTGCAAACATGTTGGATGGTGAAGATGCTATCTCCAAACATGATGTCAAAAGAAATCTTTTTCCTTCCTCTTCTACTCAAGCCTCCACTCATTTAACTTCCATAAATCAAGATATCTTTTCAATAGATCCTTATGGCAATATAAAATAACCTTATCTAACTCAAGTATGTTTTTTTCTTTTATCTTACCAATTCTTTTTTTATTTACATTTTCTTATTTCTAAATAGGCTGAAGAGCAACCGCAGGAGCCACAATCAACTGAGTCATAATCCAGTGACAGTGATGATAAGGAAAATGTGACCTTGAAAAAAAAGAGAAGGGCTTCAATTAGTTTAAATTTCTTGCTAAAATAAGAAGAAAAAGTGATACTTCATCTCAACCCCCTTGTTCTTCTATCAAAGAATTTTTTGAGAAACGTTGTAGACAGTTATATAATACCAAGCTATAGACACAGCGCGAGATGGGTTGGTTCTTCTTAATTAAAAGAAGCGCCTGCAACTCTAGGAAAAGAAACAGTGATAACTGTAAGGTGATGATATAGAAAAATTAGAAAAGTAGAGATAAGAGTGGCGCTACAGCCCAGTTACTATCTATTCTCAGTCAAGCGCTTAATATTCTCAGCTACTCCCTCTTGAAATGCTATACAAAAATACTATCCTTACTGCAGAAATATAATAACCTTTCAGCTCTCTGCTTACTCTACAATCCTAAAAAATACTAAGTATTGTTACTTGATTTCTATATATAATTATTATTACTCTTTTTATATATATTTTTGTATTTCTAGCTTCCTTAATCTCCTTTTTTTACATAGAGATCCTTTCCCTTATATATTATCCCTAGATTTTTTGCCTTATCAGCTTTCTCCTACATTTTTCAGTGCTCAAGTTTTAGTCCCCTCTCTTTAGTAGCATGTATGTACAAATTTATTTCCCTTTAGAAACTTGTAGATACTACCGTGCTCTAGCTATACCTACCCTACTCTTCCTAAGGAAGACTATGTATACTATAGCCTGTACCACCCCCACTTAATGATGCGCTAATAGTAAAAGAGCTCACTTACTCATGCATTACTTGTAAGTATTATCCTTGGGCTACCCTCAAACATTTGCTTCATGCGTATGTGTGCTCCTTTCACCCTGACTTGTTGCACTTTCTTTAGTTGACTTTCATAACTAGCGCTAGCTCTGCTGCTTTGTTAGCTCTTGCTAATAAAACACATACTTCCTTATCTTGATACTGTGCTACTAGCCCCACATGATATCCAGCTGCATGCCTTTTGCTAAACACATAGTTATACTATAAACTCCATGTCCCTACTAATCTGTTTTTTGACATGTAAACCCATACTGCAAGCCCAAAACCCATATTTCTCTGCGCTTTGCTTAATGACATGACAACCCCTTTGTAACAATAACTGCGCTTCACACGTTTTTCATGTGCTTATGCAAGACATGTACCACACCGTGTAACCAATATTGTTGTTGTCTAGAGCTTTTTTTAAACTATTAAAACAAATAAAATTTTGAAATTTTTAATCAGATAAAGTTGAGTTATTAAAACACCTAACAGAGTCACTTAAATATCCAAAAAGTCAGCATATTCTGAAAATATAACAGCTTTGGGAAGATGTATATCCCTTTTTCAAAGAGCTTTTTTAGGTGACTGATTAAATGGATAACTTTTGCTGAATTCTTCCAGGTAAAAGGAAATTTTGGAATCATATCTGGGTTTTCATAGACTGGGTGGTTACAGAAATGTTGTAAAATTGACAGTTCTTGGAGAAACTCAGCTGAGTCCCAAGGGAGGTTGGTGTTTCAAGAAGGGCTGTCAAGGGGTCCTTTTGGGTCTAGAAGTTTATTCGAGGTTTATACGAGGAAAATTGGAGATTTAATGAATTTTCAAAATAAAGTACATATTCTCTCAATCAAATTGATTTATTTGCTCAAGTATAAGAGGTAGTTTTTAATTATTAGTATAATTTATAGAGTAGAATTATGCTGTTGTAAATACTAAGCTTATAAAATATAGAAATAAGTATTTTTTTGTAATTGTAGTAATAAGTAATTGATGAATGAATCTTCTGAAAAGCACAAAGTAAGAGGCCTTTTATAGGCAAAACATGAGGGAATAAAATATACGGAATTTGCACCATATACTGTAAGAATGTGAGAAAAAGAATGATTAAAAGGAGTACATATATGACATAAGAAATAAATAAACTGGTATGTCAACAAGGGCATCAAATATATTAGAAATAAAGTTTGAGTTCCTTGGACTGTCACAATTAATTACACAATAATTAATTAATTATATTACTTTCATGGGATTCCAGATCTCTTACTGAGGTAATATAATTGTTTTAAAGTTTTTTTATTATAATTTTATTATTAAATTCTATTCCCATTGACTTATACCATTGAGCACGGTGTTAGGGAGTAAAATTGTAAGGGACATTTTATTTACACTAATTAATTATACTACTTATTGTACTTAACTAGTTAATTGTAAGTAATACTTAAGTAGATAATTAATTATTAGTAAGAAGAAGGGGAGTGGCTTCAACTCAGTAAAATAATTAATTATTTTACCAGTTAAGTCTAGTAGCCTGGCTGACACTCCCTCACTCTAAAAAAAAACAATAAAAAAATGCTATGATTTTTTCTTTTTATACTTTTTTAGTAGAGTAGGAAGATTAGATATCTCCTTCCCAGGTATCCAAAAATCATATTCAGATAATTTATTCTTGAATCTCAATAAGTATTCTGTACCTTTTTCAGCAGTGACTATTCTGTCATTTAGAATTTTTTCAATTTCTGCTGTTTCAGTGATTTCATTTGGGGTTTTCTTTGGTCTTCCCCTCCTTTTTGGAAATAAATCACTATTGGATGTGTAAGGTTTCAAAAGGGATATTGGAAAAACAGGATGTTTTCTGTCATATGGAGAATACAAAATAACCTCAACTGCATTATCTCCAATAATTCTTCTGACAACAAATGGACCAACAAATGGATCTTTCAATTTGTTATTACCTTGTAAGTTGAAGTGGACTGTAGAAATCAACACTTCATCACCCTTTTTAAAAGTGTATTCTTTATGGGATTTGTCCCATCTCTTCTTCTCATATTCAAATGATTTTCAATACATTGTTGAGCATTATTTCTGCATAGTTGTTGCATTTGAAGAAAAGACTTTACACCAGGATGTATATCCAATTTAGGTATTTTGTTATTGAGAATTTGGGCAGGAGTATTTGGAACATATCTAAGCCAGAGCTCAAAAGGCTTTCTTTGAGTAACAGAATGAACAGTGCTATTATAAGCAAATTCCAACCCAGGAAGTAAGGTAACCCAATCATGAGTGAATCTGTCATTATCTTTATACTCAAGGCCAAAGACACAATACCTTCTAATCATGTCCTCTAAAGTCTGAATCATTCTTTCAGCTAAACCATCAGTCTGTTGATGGTGGGCAGTAGAAAGTTTCAGATCACAACCACAAACATCCATCAGAGACATCCAAAATTCAGAAGTAAATTTAGGGTCTCTGTCAGAGATTATGGATTTAGGAAAACCAGCAGTATTAAAAATATGAGACCACCATAAGAAATCTAATTCTTTAGTGGAAACATCCTTGTGGGTAGGGATAAATTTACACATTTTTGTGAATCTGTCCACAATAATCCAACATAAGTTGTAACTGTCTTTACCAGCAATAGGTAATCCTGTTACAAAATCCATGTTTATTATCTGCCATGGTGCATCAGGAGGTTCAACATGTTGCATTAATCCTGCTCTTTTACCAGTTAATCTTTTTGATTTTTGGCAAGAATCACAAGATTCAACATATAATTTTGTGTCTTCAGACATATTAACCCACCAAGCAGTGTTCTTAATTCTGATCATTGTTTTTTCAAGATCAAAATGTCCAGCTAATATGTCATCTTGACAAATTTTCAAGATGATTTCTCTCATAGAAGGAGGAATAACAATAACATTACTCAACTTTCTCCTATAATATAGATATCCTTCATCAATTGAAAATTTACCTTTTTCCAAAGCCTTCTGGTACTTTGGTGGAAGGGTTTTAATTAATGCTTGTATTGAAGCATTCTAGGGATCATTTAATATGGTGCATAACTTTTTCAAGTCAGTGTTCTTATCACATGAATCCAGAATAATCTGTAATAGCTCTTCCTCCATATCAACCACATATATCCCATGTATATGAATAATTTCATCCTTAGGATCATAAGCAGGATTAGAGTCATTATTTGGTAAAGGTATCCTAGATAACATATCCACATTTGAGTGAACAATACCAGCCCTATGAATAATTGTCATTCTCCCTCTGTATTCTTGAACAGCCAATTGCCATCTGAACATATGTCTGTTTGGTGTTTTCAAGTTTAAAAGATATTTAACTGCTCTGCAGTCAGTGACAAGTTCAAATTTCTGGTCATCTAGGTAATAATGAAGCTTTTCTAGAGCCCACACTACAGCTAAACATTCTAATTGAGTAGCACCATATTTCAATTCACTATTTCTCAAGGTTCTTGAAATATAACAAATTACTACTTCTGAAACTTTATCATTTATCACTTGTTTTGATGGAGGGCAGCACCAAGATCAATGAAACTGGCTACAGTGTAAAAAGTAAATGGTTGATTAAAGTCAGGTAAAGCAAGAGTTTGTTCTGACATCAAACAGTTTTTCATAGTGTCAAAAGCTCTTTGTCTTTCACTATTCCAGACAAAAGCAACATCCTTTCTAGTTAATTGGGTAAGGGGTAAAGCTATGACTTGGTAATTTATAATATACTGTCTATAGTATCCACACATTCCCAAAAAACTTTGGAGCTCTCTAACTGTAGTCGGAGCCTTCACCTGTTGTATGGCTGCCACTTTGTTTTGGTCAACACATATCTGTAAGCCTGAAACAACATGACCAAGAACTTTTAAAGAATGGAAACCAAATTTACATTTCTTCAAAGCAAGTGTCATATTTATTTCATCCATTTTCTGGAATACTTTACACAGGTGGTTGAGATGGTCCTCAAATTTTTTTGAGAATATAATGATATCATCAATATAAACCATCAGCCATCCTTCAATTATCTCTTGATGGAATGTGTTATCCATGACTTTTTGAAAAACTGAAGGGGTATTTTTAGGGCTAAATGGCATCCTAATATACTTATAAATACCCATATGAGTAGCAATCATCAGAAAGTTCTGAGAATTTTTCTCAACAGGTACCTGGTGATATCCTTTGTTACCATCCAAACAGCTGATATATTTAGCACCCTGTAAAGTAGCATTTATAGAGCTAATTCTAGGTAAAGGGTAGATATCATCAACAGTATAATTATTTAGTGCTCTATAATCACCACATAACCTGGCTTTATCTTTCTCATAAGAAATTAGGACAGGTGAGATAACACAATATTTAGGTGTTTCAACTACCTTTTCAATAATATTCATTTTTAAAAGGGTAGAGATATTGTCTTCAATATCTTTTCTCTTTGTGGAAGAAGCAAGATAAGGCTTCTTCTTTAAACTAGGTGGTATATCAGTTAATGGGAAAGACAATGAAAGTTTAATTTCCTCTTTAACTAATCCCAGTTCATGTGACCCATGAGCAAAGGCCATAGGAAAAGACTTTATCAAGTTAATGATGGAATATTTATCCTCACCAGAAAGCTGTTCTCCAAAAGAGGCATTTTAAATTTCAGACAAAAGGGCATGCATCTCTTTTGTAGATCTTCTTTACATTGAACCACAGAATTACATGTGTTCAATTCTGGTTTCAATAATTTTTTAGGGGAGGAAATCTTAAATTTTCTCTTCCCATTCATCCCCATTGTGAAACATTGGTTTGAGGGATCCAATTTTATGCCATACTTGGTTAAAATATCATTCCCTACAATAAACCAATTGCTTAAGTTATCATTCTTTATGACAACAAAATCACAAATAGCTCTTACAAAACCATGGTTGTATTTAAAAAACACTGTGGCTTTGTATTTACCAATGGGGGACAAAACAGAGCCATAACCTCTCCAATTTTCAGAAATGATAGGCATCAGTTTTGATTTATAGTCTTGATCCACTGAAGAAAGTGCTCTTTCAGAAACTACACTTCCTCCAGCTCCAGAATCCAGAACAACCTCCATGCTGGTTCCATTAATCAAGACTGGTGCCTTGAGAGGGGCAGTAACAATTGAGTTATACTCAATGTTCTTTATGATCTCAGCATCTTCAACTGTAGATAAAGCACTATTATCAATATCAATAGTATTTAAATAATGAATATCTTCTTCCAGCATCAAGCTCTCTTGTTGATATTCATATGAAATATTGCTGGCACAATCACTTGACGTATCATCCAGTGCTACTGTGTCATCAGCATTCCCCTCTGTTTGTTCTACAAGATTTATCTTCTTGTCAAAAACATGTCCTTTCTGCCAAGGCTTGTTGCACTTGAAGCAAGTGTTTGTTGCATACTTTTTTGGTGCAACAGGGGCAGAAGGTTTACCAACCTTTTCCAGAGGTGTCTGTTGGTAATTGAAGGGTTTCTCCAAAGGGGTCCTAGGAATGAATCTTCTGGCATCATACTTGTTGTTTAGAAGGATCTCATTGCAAGTATTAATGAAAGAAGAGGGTTCTCTGGAGAACTCAGTCCTAGCCACTATCAAGTCTCTCAAAGACATTGGTAATTTATAAAGGATCCTGTCCTGCCATAACTCATACTCCATATTTGGGTCCATTTCCCTTAAGATTTTTACAAGTTTCATTAAAAACTCAATAGGTTTATCAGTAGAAGAGCTATATCTAGTTTCCTCATACCTCCTTTGTTGAGCCATTCTGAACTTGGAGCCACCAAATTGTGCTTTAATCAATTTCTTCCAATCCTCCCATAAGTAGTCATTTCCATCCAGGAGAACAGATTCATACCACATTATGGCAAAATTATTAAACAAAGAAATTAACTTGGAAACAATTTCCTCATCTGGGAGTTTGTAAGAATTTTTTAAGTTATCAATTCTGCAAATAAATTGTTGCCAATAAGAGGAAGAATCACCATCAAATGTTGGGTACTGGTCAAGTTTTGGCCAATTCTTTTGATTTGAAGGAGTCTCCTTAGTACAAGCTTGTTTCTGAGTAAGGAGCAGCTGTAACTTCTCTAGTTGGGCAGTAATCTCATTTTTCAATCCCTCTGTTAAAGGTCCTGGTCCATCATTAATTTTTAATGGAAACTCAGGGGTATCAACATGTATTTCTGGAACTGATTTACTTTTAGATGAACTAGCCACAGGTATCTCTGGAGCATCCTGTACTATATGTTCCTTCAAAGAAATCTCAGAATACTTTTGATCAATAAAAAATGAGTTCAATTTCTCCTCAATGGTTGTTAGTCTAGTTTTCAATCTTGGAAGACTAGATAAATTCTCATTGATTGTTGCAAAAGATAACTGATTCTTATTTTGAAAAGATGAAAAATGGTCATTCAATCTTTTCAGATTCATTTTATCTATCTCCACCTCCTGGCAACAGGAAGATACAGTATCTTTTAGTTTAGACAAATCATTTTTTATATTTTGCCATAAAGCAACTTTCTTTTCATGGGTTGCTTTGTAATGAGACAATTCATCAGAGACTCTCTGTGATTCACTTCTTAATGCTTGATAACCCTGATCAGTT
Organism: Hemileia vastatrix; assembly: GCA_030280995.1. Lineage (NCBI taxonomy): Eukaryota > Fungi > Basidiomycota > Pucciniomycetes > Pucciniales > Zaghouaniaceae > Hemileia > Hemileia vastatrix. The sequence goes on along the minus strand of JASXTE010000010.1, from coordinate 4,839,406 downwards.
AACAAACTATTATATCTCTGAGTCAATTGCATATTGTTCATTATATGGTTTTGTTTGGCAATAATATCTCTCAAGTACTCATCATTAATCATTGCTACATCTGGAGTGTTTCTCAATAAGGAAACCGAGTAACTTTCAAGACTCTCATAGAACTCAGGGTCAAGAGTTTCATCAATCACAGCCATATCAGGGTTAATCATTGAGGTAGCAATTAAAAGTAATGGCTTAGATACATGAGTTATTTGTCTACTGCTCCCAGCCTCTACTGGTCTCAAGGTTTCTTCTTCCCTCTCAGATTTACCTGAAAGAACAGAATCAGCTACAAGAAATGGCACTTGAGAATCAATAGAAGGGCATACCAGGGTTTTCTGGGTATGACCATATTGGGCTTTCTTCTTCTTTTGCCTCCTTGATAGGGGTGAGGAGGTGTGGGGTTAACCTGGTTGGGTCTTGACGGACCTGCCTGAGGTAACTGATGCTGATTTTGAGACAGGTAGTCCCACTGAGTGTTTAACCAGTCCCACTGCCACTTGGACACTTCCACCTTTTCTTGGGACTTGGGAGCCAATTGTTGTTGATCCCTGGGAGGAAGAGGTTTCTTCTTCTCTTGAAGAAAGGTATCTATCCTTCTCACCTTTTCTTCCAGAGCATCTACCCTTGCCTTTAGTCTCAAGTTTTCTGTCCTTAGCTCCTTTATGTGAGTTGACAGATTCTTTACCTGTTGAGGCAATGGCATCTTTTTTATCCTGAAGCCTTTTGGAAGTTCTTCTGGTGGGTTTATCATAGGCTTCTGATCCTGAGTTGTGTCTACTAGGATTTCTACTTCTTCCATCTCTACATCCTGTTTGGGGCAAGGATTTATTAATCTGAGAAATTCTTCTTGTTAAAGGAGAACTTACAGAAGTAGGCTCGTCATGATCAATCAAGTCTAGTTCCTCTTCACGTGCAGCAGAACCACTTTGGTCAGTCATTTTAAGATTTAACTGAAATGAAGAAAAGAGAAAATAAGATTAATTAGTCTTTATTTTTAATTTTTATTTAAAAGAAATAAAATAAAAATAAAAAAAATATTTTTAGGATAAAAATCAACTAAATAAAATTAATTTATTAATTCAAAAAATAATTTAAAACTAGGATTATAATATAATCAACTGTAGAAATAAATTAAAATTTTTATTAATAATTTTAATTAATTATTTTCAGGATTTAAATCAACTAATTTATTACCAGGACTTAATGTCAACTGAAGTAATTAAAAATGAATTTTTATTAATTAAAATTTTTTTATTAAACTGATCACTTAACTACCAGGACTTAATGTCAACTGAAGTAATTAAATATGAGTTTTTTTTAATTAAAAAAAATTTATTGAATTGATCACTTAACTACCAGGACTTAATGTCAACTGAAGTAATTAAATATGAATTTTTATTAAAAAAAAATTTTTATTGTCAGGAAAATTTGTCAACTGGAACAAATAAAATTTAAATTAATCAGGACAAAAATGTCAACTGAAAATTGTAATAATTAATATTAAAATATAATTATTTATTACTTCTGGGACTAAGAACACTATTGCTCTATTATTGTCAACCAGGAAAAATAAAAAAAAATATATAATAATAAAATTAAAACCAAATTACCAGACACCTCCCCCTGTAAAATGAGCAAATTAATGCCACTTACAGAGTGCTGATTAAAAGGAAAATATGTAGCCAATGAAAAGTGCAAAGTAACCCACAAATAGTAATATCAATAATTACCACAATATATACAACGTTTAGTCAATATATGAACCCAATTTTTGGAGTGCGGTTCAATTTCCGTTTGCAGCAAAAAATTTTTGTCACGTGACGTATGACGTTTGTTGTTTTCGTCGCTCTCTTGTCCTTACAGGTACTCGAATGCCGATGGTCCCTTCGATTTATGCCCTCAAATAACGATGCACCATCAATAATTCGGGAAGGCCTCCAATTGTCAAGGGGTCCTTTTGGGTCTAGAATTTTATTTGAGGTTTATACAAGGAAAATTGGGGATTTAATGAATTTTCAAAATAAAGTACGTATTCTCTCAATCAAATTGATTTATTTGCTCAAGTATAAGAGGTAGTTTTTAATTATTAGTATAATTTATAGAGTAGAATTATGCTGTTGTAAATACTAAGCTTATAAAATATAGAAATAAGTATTGTTTTGTAATTGTAGTAATAAGTAATTGATGAATGAATCTTCTGAAAAGCACAAAGTAAGAGGCCTTTTATAGGGAAACCATGAGGGAATAAATTATACGGAATTTACACCATATACTGTAAGAACGTGAGAAAAAGAATGACTAAAAGGAGTACATATATGACATAAGAAATAAATAAACTGGTACATCAACAAGGGCATCAAATTTATTAGCAATAAATTTTGAGTTCCTTGGACTGTCACAATTAATTACACAATAATTAATTAATTATATTACTTTCACGGGATTCCAGATCTCTTACTGAGGTAATATAATTGTTTTAAAGTTTTTTTATTATAATTTTATTATCAAACTCTATTCCCATTGACTTATACAATTGAGCACAGTGTTAGGGAGTAAAATTGTAAGGGACATTTTATTTACACTAATTAAATATACTACTTATTGTACTTAACTAGTTAATTGTAAGTAATACTTATATAGATAATTAATTATTAGTAAGAAGAAGGGGAGTGTCTTCAACTCAGTAAAATAATTGATTATTTTACCGGTTAAGTCTAGTAGCCTGGCTGACAAGGGCCATAATTCTCAGCAAAGCTTTCCTGAAGCACACTAAGATTTGGTAGCCAGGGATCTGCTAACTCTATAGATATTCCTTGCTCAACTTTTGGAGGAAGTGATAAGATTTCTTCTTTAGTTCTCCGCAGGCTGATGACATCCATGAGAATATTAATTGAATTGATGGATTAAGAGCTTCCTCAATTTAAGCCTGGTATAAGAAAATTGATCCACAGCCAGTTTTATTGCCAAGTTTTTATTCTGAGGAATGAAATAAGGCCTTGAAGGTCAGATATTCTGTTTTGAAGTGGAGTTCCTGTCAAGCATATTCAAGACTGGGCCTCAAGGTCTGATATATTCTGATTCTCTGAGACTATGGATTCTTGATTAAACTGTTAATTTTTGTTTAACAGCTCATCAGATTTTAAAAATTTCATGTTTAAAAAACTAAGGTATATAATTAAATACTTACTGAGCCTCATCTAGAACAATTCTGTACCAAATGATATTTTTAGTTACTAGTGGAACAGGTTGTGATTTTATCTTTGGAGAAGATGGACTTGCCATTTCATACATAGTTAAAATAATCAAATAGCTCCGAAGCTCCTTAAAATCTGTTGTTTTTGAGTCCTTGCCATAAAGAACCTTGAAAGGATGCCCATTATTCTCAAAGTGGATTATAATTTTATTTATCCAGTTAGAAAGTGTTGCAAGTGGTCATATGATTAGCGTAGCTGATGTTGTATTCTTCCCTTCTCCATCACCTGAGAGCTGAAATTTTCTGGCCTCACTTTGAGTTTCCCAGATAAGTCCCAGAGTTGACAGGGTTTTTCCCAAACCCATATCATCAGCTAGTATTGACCAAATTCCTTCAGGGGCTAACTCTTCTTCAGGGAATTGTTCTTTATAGCTATAAGTCCCTCTTTGAAGCCAGTAGTTTTCCTCATGCCTCCAAATGGTATCCAAATTTTCTGGTAATTTTTTTCATTTTCAATCAGAAAATTAATTTCTTGCATCTGATGTTATTTAAGAACTGTTTTAATCCCTTGTATACTCTGATTTGTCATCCAGTCATATGATGTTAAAGAAGCTTCAGGTGATGTGTGATTACAAGAATGTGGAATATTGAAGAAGAAAGTGGGACTGTAGTTTGGAATTGGAATTAAAGTGATTTGAGCCTTGAAAAATGCTTCTTTGGCCACACCAATGAGTTCACTTGAAGAAAAAAGAAATCCACAAATTTTTTACAGCCTGTTAAAAAGTGGAACCAAGTAGGAGGAAAAATAATTCTTTTTTGGGGATTAGAGGCCCTTTCCTCACTTAAATTTTGAGATACATCACCAATCACTACGCAATATAGGGGGTGGACTTGCTAGCAAGTCCCCAACCTGAACTCATACTGAAATCTACTTGAAGACCCACCTAAAACTGTTCTTCTGAGTGGTGTTCATCCCTGACTGTATGGTCCCTTTGTCAATATCTTAATGTGTGTTCAATCTGTGGTGAATTTGAGTCCAAGGCTACAGACTTGCTAACAAGTCCACCCTCTGTATTGCACGGTGAATTTCTCCCAGTAGTGGTCCAATCTTAAAGCTCTGTTCACTCAAAAGATCACTAATAAGTGTTGGTTTTTCTTCTTGAAATAATCCAAATACATGAACTATAGACCTTCCTTGCTGTAGAATAACTGGAATTGATACTTCATGAAATCATGATATTTCTTTTGGGAGAATGGGGCTGAATTTTATTGAGAATTTTTCAGCACATCTGAGATTAGACATTTGAATTAACAAAGGTAGCAGGTGATGTTGGTTGTTAAAAGAAGAGAGGATGTGAAAAAAAATTGAGATGAAATAAAAGTACAGTATATATAAAATATTTATTGAATATTCATAAATGAAGTTAAAAAACTATGAAGAAAAGTAAAATTAGTTATAAGAATTTGAAAATGTGAATAGAGACATGAAATAAGTAATCTAGTTAAGAGCCTAGTATTAGAGCCAATATATTAAGAGCAGTTGGTTAAATATAGTAAATGTATAAAAGAATTTAGTGCTATTTATTTCTGCTATAACAATATGAATTGGTTTTGTCCTCCAATGTCAGTTTTATAAATCATCTTTTAATTTTTCATTCCAGGTAGATATTCAAAATTTCTAATAATAAGGACTCATTATCAACTTGTGGCTAGATGATTAAAAATTAAGTGCAAAATTTATAATAAAAAACAGATTTTTATCTCTAAAAATGTAAAAAAGAATTTAAATGGTATCATTATTTAAATCTAACTAGAAGAAACTTTTATAATTGAAATAATATTTTGACCCTATTGGTTTAAGTTTCCCAAAATGTAAAACTTTAATGACCAAGACAGAATGCTAAAGACCTCATGGATTCAGAGCGTGAAGTGAATATTATGGTATCATATTGAAACCTGTGCTCAACCACTGCTCAAATTGTGCTCAAATAATGTTCCATTTGGTTTTCAAGCTCTCCTCAACCTGGGAAAAAGTAGGGTTAAATCTGGGTCCAGTCTGAAACCAATTTTTGGGTCCACTTTTTCTAATCAGATTTCCCAACAGTTTACCAACCAACTCCCAATCATTTCCCAACCATTTCCTAACCACTTCAAAGGGGTAGAATAGCTAGCAGTTCACCCCCGAATTTCACATAGTGATTCATTCAAAAGGCATGCGCTCTGTCATTATGCTTATTACTCTCCAAAATTTCTCTTCACCACCCTTTTAAATTATTTTTTTGTACTCTCCCAATTTTCAACTTCCTTGTTCTTTTCACTTGTGTTATTTTCATGTTCCATGTTTTATTCACTTTGATAAAGTAACATTACAGCTTTAGTATCCTATTTAAAATGCTAATATATGTCTAAAACTACTTTGAAGTTGATTTTTTCACCTTATATATTTTATGTTTCAGCTAATAATTTGTGGCAGTGAACTCTGTTCTTTGCCCAAAGAGCAGAGTCCATCCTCCTATTTTCTGTAGTTAATTTTTTCAACTTATATATTTTATTTTTCAGCTAATATTTTATGGCAGTGAGGTCTGTTCTTTGCCCAAAGAACAGAGTCCATCCTCCTATTTTCACACTCAGTTTGCACCAATCCCCATCCTTTTCAATTTTATCAACACATGCTTGTCTTTCCTCCCCACCCCTTTAGCTACCCTCCCAGCCCCATTGTATTCCATCCTCTTTTGATCCCCATTTCACCCCTCCCAACCTCTCCCTGACCCTTTTCTTCATTCAAAGTGCCTCAGAAACCCTTAATCTTCCTTTTCAACTCTTTCCCAACCTTTTTGCTACCTCATATATCCTTCCTCACCCCTCTCTCCAGCCTCCCCAACCCTTGTAGCCCCATTCCTCCCCTTTACATTGCCTCCACAATCCTTGAACCCCAATTCCTGTTACATCAAGATAGATTACTGTTTTTATATAATGGTGCATCTGGCCTTAGGTCATTCTACTGGCTATTATATAAAATAGGAAAACTTGATTGGGACTGCTGAAAACAATTGGTTGAAGAAATTTTCATTTTTAAATTTTTTTTCCATTTGATTTCTTTGATTCAATAAATTGCAGGGGGGGGGTTATTGGCAAATTTTCATATCAGAGTTTAAAAAAATTTTATATAAGACTTGCAAAATTCTTTACTTGAAAGAATTTCGGTGATACCCACCCCTTAGTTCAATCAAATGCAGGGGTAGGATTGGGAAATTTTTATATGTGACTTGAAAATTTTAACTAAAAAAGAACTTTTAACATTAAAAATTCTTGAAAATTTTATTTAAAAAATAATTTACAACATTAAAATATTAAAATTCAAATAATGATGGATAGAGTAAAGAAATACAGGAAATTAAGATAAAACTTTATGTATAATTAATTATGAGCAGTTTAAGTGTGAGAGTAATAAAACAAACTAGTCATCAAACAATTTTTTTAAACATTCAATTTCCTCAACTGATTTATTAGCTTTAACACATTCTATCAAGAAATCTTTCTTTTTGGAATTTTCTTCACAATCAAGGTTAAATTTCATCTGTTCCATGAGGTTTTGATGCTTGAGTGTTTTCTCCTATTTCTTTGATTTTCCAATACTTAGAGATAACTCAAATTTCTTCCACTCAAAGTCTTCTAACCTATTATCCTTCTGTAAAGATAGTTCATACTTCCTCTCCTCCAAGACTTGTGTCCTATCATCCTTCTGTAAAGAGAGTTCTAACTTCTTCACTTCAAAATCATGTACCCTTTAATCACCCTATAAATTGACCTCATATTTTTTCTTTTCAAAATTTAGAGTCTCTTTAGAAACTTCCACTTTCTCTAGAGTTATAATAAATATTAACAAAAAGTAGAAGTAAATCAGAGTAAAGTAATAAGAGGTTTGGTATCACTTACCAGAATCAGGTTTCTCCAAAAATTCATTGATAGAAGAAAAAAGGGTTTGAGATGAAGTATCAATTTTTATTCTCCTTTGATAGTGGAACTTTAGACTACTTGAATCCCTTTGTTTTTTTTTCAAGGTCACATTTTCCTCCTCATCATTGTCACTGGCTTCTGACTCAGTTGATTGTGGCTCCTGGGATTTTTCATTAGCCTTTTTAGAAATAAAAAAAATAAAACAACTGGAAAAGAAATAAAAGCTCACTTGAGTGAGATTAGGTTGGTTTATATTGCCATAAGGATCTATTGAAAAGTTATCTTGATTTGTGGAAGTTAAATGAGGTGAGGCTTGAGTAGAAGAAGAAGGAAAAAGATTTCTTTATACATCATGTTTGGAAATAGCATCTTCACCATCCAACATGTTTTCAGGATTAACATCAGATCAATCTCCAAAAATAACATCCATCTCTTTAAAGTAAGGACATATAAAATCAAGTTTATCATCTATGGATTTGATGCTCTTACTGATATCAAGGTCAGTAGTACCAAAACCAGTAGAAGATGAAAGAGTATTTGCTTTCTTGTATTTGGCTCAATAATTCTTGAAGCATTCATACATCTGTTTAGGGTAAAGATCTATCCTTTCCTTGGTCTTATTCCGTAATTTGTTGGCCATTATAAGATAACCATTAACATTTGATTTTGGGGGATGTCCTACTTTAGTTGAATTTCTGGTAGCAAAACAAGAATCATAGTTAGATTTAGTTTTCAGCCAGTTGATATGAATGAGATGATCATCTTTTTTTAATTGAACAGTCTTTGATTTCTCAGCTGAGCAGGGGAAAGAGGGAGTAGTGAAGTTTGAAGAACAACTGGGGGAAGGCTTCCTTTGAGAAGATCTATGTTGATGGGGCATGTTTAGATAATTGAAGATGAAAAGGAGCAGAAACAAGTAGATGAGATAGTGAGGTGTTTTGAATTGAGAGATTAGACAGGATGAGATGATAATGGGACTGTGCAGCAAGGCAGAAGGCATATCCAGAGAGTAGTCAAAGATGTGGTTATGAATGAAAGTAGGCCAAGATGTGGTTATGAAAAATTGAGTAGAAAAATGTCGGATAAAAGGTCAACTTTGACATGTAAAATGTCTAAAAACCCAATTATTACACTACGCAATATAGGGGGTGGACTTGCTAGCAACTCCTCAACCTGAACTCAGATGGAACTCAGATGGAACTCAGACTGAACTCATACTGAACCCATTCTGAACTCTACTTGAACACCCACCTAAAACTGTTCTGCTGAGAGGTGTTCATCCCTGATTGTATGGTTCCTTTATTAATAGCTCAATGTGTGTTCAATCTGTGGTGAGTTTGGGTCCAAGGTTGCGGACTCGCTAGCAAGTCCGCCCCCCATATTGTGTGGTGTTAGTAAAAATATTTGCGGAAGATAATTGGGGTATAAGGATTTTTATCTGCAATTAATTTAATTGCAGATTGGTCAACTTTGATACCCCCTAATAATAGTAATAATAATAATAATTATTATTATTATTATAACAATAATAATACACCACACAATATAAGGGGAGGACTTGCTAGCAAGTCTGCAACTTTGGACCCAAACTCACCACAGATTTAACACACATTAGGGGTATCAAATTAGAAATCTTCCATTTTAAAATACCTCTTTTTTCCACCAAATCAACCATGACTATTTTTTAAAATATGACATATTGTGCCCCAAAAACACCTTTTTATTGAGATTCAATGTCAAGTTTGTGGCTTTCTTTTTGTGTTCTGAAATGCCTTTTAAATAATTAAAAAAATTCTAACTTTGATACCCCCTATTGAGTTATTGATAAAGGAACCGTACAATCAGGAATAAACACCACTCAGCAGAACAGTTTTAGGTGGGTTTTCAAGTAGAGTTCAGTATGGCTTCATTATGAATTTAGTCTGAGTTCCATCTGAGTTCAGGTTGAGGACTTGCTAGCAAGTCCCCCCCTATATTGCATAGTGATAGGGGGTATCAAAGTTGACCAATCTGCAATTAGGGATAAGGAATTTTTTTTCCCATGATCAGACATTATTAATTTCAGAAGATTCTTATCCACAATAATGCATTATCCTACCTCTTATACCCCAATTTCCATTCCTAATTCCTGATCCCAAACTCATCACATCCATGATGGGTCTTTAAGAAAGTCACATGACTTATAATTGCTGATGCCATCCTTGAGTCTTTTCTAACTCTATGCTACTTAATTTTGGTGGCAATCACTTAAAGTTTTTTTCTATCTACACACCCCAACTGCACATTTGGCAGTGAATTCCCACTTCCCTCATCACATAAGCCTTCCACCAACAACTATGAAACACCTCTCTACTAGGCATCTACTTCACTCAACTATGAATGCTATCACTTTTCTTTTAGTTCTTTACTATAAAACAGACTCTGATTTGGAAGATGCTTTAGCCTATATGTCTTTTCTTTCCAAAAAGCATTACATAAATTCAAGGGGGGAAAATCTTCATCATGATCCCAGATGTGATCTCTGCTCCATTCTCAACATTCCCCAACTAAACTTCACTCAAATATTTTGAACTTCTCCCAATTCTTTCTTCAAACTTCAGCAACTCATCTCCAAACATCCTATATTTCATAATAGTTCTCAAAATAAACAGTGTGATCCTGCTATTCAACTTGCTGTTGCACTATGTCACTTTGGCTCAAATGAAAATGGTGCTTCTGCAAGACATTTGGAAAATCTCTTTACCATAGGATATGGGATGGTGATATTATACACCAAGCGCTGTATGATTTTCATCATTTTCCTCAAGTCTCAAACACTTGCTTGGCCAACTCCACAACAGCGACTTGAATCCTCTCAAGTAATGCAAGCTGAAGGTTTCCCTGGATGTGAAGGATTTGTTGATGGCACAACTATACCTTTGAGTCAAAGGCCTGCTGATGATAGCAAACATTATTTTGATTGCAAAAAATGGTTTCTTCAAAATTTTCTCCAATTTGACATCTTTCATAAACTGACTTTTTATCTTCTTTCTAGATACTCTATTTCCATTCAACTTGCATGTGAAGTCAATAAAAAATTAATTGCTTTTCATAGTGGCTGCCCCAGCTCATGTCATGACTCTTCCATCTTCCAAAGAATGAGGATTTCTCAAAATCCTGACTCATACTTTGACAAATCTCGTTACCTCCTTGCATAATCACCATATGCAAGTGGAAAGTACATCATACCTGCTTTCCGTGGTGCAACTTTAGAAAATGACCCCAAAACCACCTTTATTTATCACCTTTCCCAATCAAGAGTACGGATTGAACATGCTATTGGGATTTTAAAGGGAAAATTATCTAGTCTCCGGGAACTCAGAATCCAATTTCAAAAAAAATGGAAATCAAAACTGAAAATCATTGGATAATAACTTGTGTTATACTCCACAATATCCTAGCTGATTTAAAGGATAAGTGAAATGATCTTTATGAAGAAGAGGATTCTGAATTAGAACTGGCTCTCACCTCCCTTTAATCACAAAAAATTCATTCAACAAGAATACGCTCTGTTATTATGCCTATTACTCTCCAACATTTCTCTTCACCACCCTTTTAAATTATTTTTTTGTACTCTCCCAGTTTTCATATTACTCGTTTTTTTCACTTGTGTTATTTTCATGCTCCATGTTTTGTTCACTTGTGTTGGTTATTTTTTTTTTTTTGCATAACTACAATTTTGAATTTGCTGTCAATTCTCTTTTTTGGATGTCTCATTTTTTTCATTTCATCACCTCAACATGAAATTGCATATTTACTGCAATTGCACAATTTTTCACTGTCTCATTTTTTCATTTATCCCTCATATCCATTTCCTCCTCTCCTCAAACATTCCTCAAATATTTTCAATTCTTTAATTTTCTCATCTCCTCTCTCCAGGTAAGTCATTTTTTTCTTATTTTTGATTTTTTTACTTGCTAATAATTTATTTTTTCTCTTTTTTTTGTCCTTTCTTCTTTTTTTTCTTTTTTTTTGTCCTGTAAGTTCTTTTTTTTGGTTTTCAAGGTTAGACTAATTTTTTTTTTCTTTTTTCTTTTTTTTACCCTCCATCATCCCCCTTATCCCATTCCTTCTCTGCCTCCATACCCTCCTTTCTCCCCTTCTTGGCCACCTCAAGTCCCCCCCTTTACCCCCTCCATCATCCCCCTTTCCCCCTCTTTGTCTGCCTCCATACCCCCCTTTCTCCCCTTCTTGGCCACCTCAAGTCCCCCCCTTTAATCCCTCCTTTCCCACCTTAAACACCCCCCACTTTACCCCCCCTTTAACCCCTCCTTGCCCGCTTCAAACCCCCCCTCACCCCCCTTTACCCCCTCCTTGGCCCCCTCAACCCCCCCCTTTTACCCCCTCAAACCTACCTCAAACCCCCCAGTGCCTACTTATTGAATCACTATTAATTTGATAAGTTGGCTGTAGGGGGTTTGTGGAGGGGTTTGAGGGGGGTTTTGAGGCGGGCAACTAGGGGTTAAAGGGGGGTAAAAGGGGACTAAAGGGGGGGATTGAAGGGGTAAAGGGGGTTTAAAGGGAGGTTTTGAGTTGGTCAATGAGGGATTAAAGGGAGGATTGAGGGAGGGGTTTGAGGTGGGCAAGGAAGGGTTAAAGGGGGGATTGAGGGGGTAAAGGGGGAGAAATTTTTGGGTGGCATTCTAAAGCAAGAAAAAAAAGACTAATCTCTGCTTTTTAAATTTTTTTTACAGAATTTTTTTTTTCCCCTTAGTTTCTGGACATTTCCCCCTGTTTCCAAAATAAATCAGGTAATTTAATTTTTTTTACACCATGCAATATGGGGGGAGGACTTGTTAGCAAGTCCCCAACCATGTACTCAAATTCACCACAGAGTGAAGAAACATTGAGCTATTGACAAAGGAACCATACAATCAGGGATGAACACCACTCAGCAGAACAGTTTTAGGTGGGTCTTCAAGTAGAGTTCAGTATGAGTTCTGTTTGAGTTCAGTCTGAGTTCAGGTTGGGGACTTTCTAGCAAGTCCACCCCCTATATTGTGTAGTGTTATTTGTGTTTGTTTTTGCAAATAATTAATTATTCTGAAATTTACTGAATTCAATTTTTTTTTATTTTAATAAATTGGATTGAAGGACATCAAGTGGTATTTTCAATAGCTGGTAAATAATTTATTTATTTATTTATTTTGCAACTAAATTTACTGAATTTAATTTGATTTTATTTTTTTTTTGATTTACTATTTTTTTTTTTTTGGTGATTTTTTTTTTTTTCAAGAACTTTATCTGGTATTTCAAAAACCATTCAGGATTTTATTTTTATTTTTATTTTTTAGAAATTTATTTAACAAATTTATTTAATTATTTATTTTTTGTTTTTTTGTTTTTTTTTAGAAATTTTTTTCTAGGATATTACCCGGTATTTCAATCATAATTCAGGTTTTTTATTTTTTTTGAAAAATTTTTACTGATTTTTTTGCAAATTTTTTTTAGTTTTATTTTATTTTTGTTTTTTTTTACCAAAAAAAAAAATATTTTCAATTACTTTACTGATAATTTTTTATTGTTGGGGGTTTTTTTTGAATATATTTATTTTTTTATTTTATAAATTTTTTTTTCCAAGATGTTACTATGGAAAATTTTACTTGCTTATATTCATAATCATCAATTTCTTCTGAATCATCTTTATTCTCTCTTTCTTCCTTGTCTTCAAATCTTGAAAGCTCCAAGAATAACCATCAAATATATTCAACTTCTTCTTCTTTATCTTTACTTTCTTCTATCTCTTCAATATCCTTCAATTCTATTCCTTCTCCCAATCAATCTGAGCTTTCCTTAACAGAAAATAAAAAGCAGAAAATCATGGAACCAGCTAAAGAATCAAGAAATTCAAAGACAAAATTTTGTTAAAATAGAAAGTTGATTAGGATGAAGATATTTTGAAAAACATTCTTTGTAAATTTGGACAATCTCAAATTTTATAAGACTTCAATATCAAATCTTAAGAAAACCTTTTTTTACAAAAACATTAGAAACATTACAGAAGGCAGTATAGACCTTATTTTTGCAGTTCTCAATAATGGATACCAACATCAATTCATCTTAGAAGTTCATTCATTTAATGGGAAGAAGGATGAAGTTCTTTACAAGCTTTCTGATTTAATTTCTACTCTCTATCAAATGGCTTTGGTTTGACAACCCTTATCAAATAAAAATCTGAATTCTGGTGTCATGAAAGGTTTTGGTTGGAAACCAGGATATCATCAGGGAGATTCTTTTGGTGTGTAAATATTTTTGAAGCAATAAATGCTTATGTTTTTTGTTCTAATGTTATCATCACTTATAAAGGATTCTACAATAATATTCATCTAGATAAACATGATAAGAATTGTCTAAAATTTGAAGTTTTCTCTTATATTAATCCAGAGAATGGTGTTCCTATTCCATCACCCTCTTCTGATGAGGGACATTGCCTTTATTTTCCTAACCATAAATGTATTATTGATTTTGGTAGTGCCAATGGAATATTGGAGGCTATATGGAATTCTTCTCAACATTGGCATCAAACAACTAAAGCACCTCCAACTTTAGTTTCTTGTCAAGAATTTACCCATTTTGGCTGTTCATTCCAAATAAATGAAGGTCTTTTAATTGTATTAATAATCAAAAAAAAATTAGATAAAAAAATTGTATTTAGTAGATCTGTCAAGTATGGTAACTAAAATATTTTAAAAAAATTTCTATCATTAAATATTTTCATCCATTTTTTTTTCTCATTTGTTAATTTTTTTTTTTTATCTTTTTTAATTTTTTTAATTTTTCCTTTTTTTTTTCCTTTTTTTCAATTTTATTTTTCCTTTTAAATTTTATTTGCATTTAATTTTGGATTTGTCTCTTCCAATTATTTTTTAAAGTTACATGAAGATAGATTACTGGTCTTATGTAATTGTGCATCTGGCCTTAGGTTGTTCTACTGGCTATTATATAAAATAGGAAAAATTGATTGCGACTGGTGAAAATAATTGGTTGAAGAAATTCTCATTTAATTTTGGATTTGTCTCTTACAATCATTTTTTAAATTTACATCAAGATAGATTACTGGTTTTATATAATGGTGCATCTGGCCTTAGGTCATTCTACCGGCTATTATATAAAATAAGGAAACTTGATTGGGACTGGTGAAAATAATTGGTTGATGAAATATTCATTTTTAAATTTTTTTTTATTTGAATTCTTTGATTCAATAAATTGCAGAGGGGGGGGTATTTCAAAATTTTCATATCAGACTTTAAAAAATCTTTTGACTTGAAAATTTGGTGATGCCCTTCCCTTAATTCAATAAAATACAGGGGGGGGAGTATTGCCAAATTTTCATATGAGAGTTACAAAAAAAAATTGACTTGAAAATTTGGTGATACCTTTCCCTTAATTCAATAAAATACAGGGGGGGGAGGGGGGTATTGCCAAATTTTCATATGAGACTTGCAAAAGTAAATTGACTTTAAATTTTGGTGATACCCATCCCTTACTTCAATAAAATGCAGGGGTGAGTATTGCCAAAATTTCATATAAGACTTGAAAAATTCTTTACTTTAAAGAATTTTGGTGATACCCACACCTTAGTTCAATCAAATGCAGGGGTGGGATTGGGAAATTTTTAAATGTGACTTGAAAATCTTATTTAAAAAAAGAATTTATAACATTAAAATATGAAAATTCAACTAATGATGGATAGAGTGAAGAAATGCAGGAAATTAAGATAAACTTTTATGTACAATTAATTATGAGCAGTTGAAGTGTGAGAGAAATAAAATAAACTTGTCATCAAAAAATTTATTTAAACATTCAATTTCCCTAAAAGATTTATTAGCTTTAACACATTCTATCAAGAAATCATTCTTTTTGGAATTTTCTTCATGATCAAGCTTATATTTCATCTGTTACATGAGGTTTTGATGCTTGAGTGTATTCTACTCTTTCTTTTATTTTTCAATACTTAGAGATAACTCAAATTTCTTCTCCCCCAAGTCTTGTGCCCTATCATCCTTCTGTAAAGAGAGTTAATACTTCCTCTCCTCCAAGACTTGTGCCCTATCATCCTTCTGTAAAGAGAGTTCAAACTTCCTCTCTTCCAAATCATGAACCCTGTCATCCCTTCTTAAAGAGAGCTCATATTTTTGCTTTTCAAACTTTAGAGTCTCTTTAGCAACTTCCACTTATTCTAGAGTGATAAGAAACATTAACAAAAAGTAGAAGAAAAGCAGAGTAAAGTATTAAGAGGTTTGGTATCACTTACCAGCATCACGTTTCTCCAAAAATTCTTCAATAGAAGAAAAAGGGGTTTGAGAAAAATTTTCACTTTTTCTTCTTCTTTGAGAGTGGAAATTTAGACTACTTGATGCCCTTTACTTTTTTTTCAAGGTCAAATTTTACATCTCATCATTGTTTCTGGCTCCTTACTCAGTTGATTTTGGCTCCTGTTTTTGTTCTTCAGCCTTTTTAGAAATAAGATAATGTAAATAAAAAAATAATTGGTAATATAAAAAAAAACTTGAGTTAGATCAGGCTGGTTTATATTGCCATAAGGATATATTGAAAAGATATCTTTATTTGTGGAAGTTAAATGAGGGGAGACTTGAGTAAAAGAAGAAGGAAAAATAATTCTTTTGACATCATGTTTGGAGATAGAATCTTCACCATACAACATTTTTGCAGGATTAACATAAGTTTTCTCTCCAAAAAAAAACCATCTCTGTAAAGTAAGGACATATAAAATCAAGTTTATCATCTATTGATTTGATGCCCTTACTGATATTGAGGTCAGTAATACCAAAACCAGTTGAAGATGAAAGAGTCTTTGCCTTCTTGTATTTGGCTCAATAATTCTTGAAGCATTCAGACATCTGTTTAGGTAAAATATCTATCCTTCCCTTTGTCTTATTCCATAATTTTTTGGCCATTAGAAGATAACCATTAACTTTTGATGTTGGGGGCTGACCTACTTTAGTTGCATTTTTGGTACCAAAACAAGAATCATAGTTAGATTTAGTTTTCAGCCAGCTGATAAGAATGAGATGATCATCTTTTTTTAATTGAACAGTCTTGGATTTCTCAGCTGAGCAGGGGAAGAGGGAGTAGTGCAATTTGAAGAACAACTGGGGGAAGGTTGCCTTTAAGAAGATCTATGATGATGGGGCATGTTAAGATAAATGAAGATGAAAAGGAGAGAAAACAAGTAGGTTAGATAGTGAGTTGTTATGAATGGGGAGAATTAACAGGATGAGATGAGAATGGGGGTGCACAGCAAGGTAGAAGGCATATCCAGAGAGTAGTCAAAGATGTGGTTATGAATGAAAGTAGGCCAAGATGTGGTTATGACAGAAAGTTTTCAGATATGTGGTTATGAAAAATTGAGTAGAAAAATGTCGGATAAGAGGTCAACTTTGACACGTAAAATGTCTAATAACCTAATTATTAGCAAAAATAATTGCGGAAGATAATTGGGGTATAAAGATTTTTATCCGCAATTAATTTAATTGCAGATTGGTCAACTTTGATACCCCCTAATAATAATAATAATTTTAAACTTATTTCTCATCTCATCCCATCTCAATCATAATGTACAGCTTATCTTCTCTCCCACCATATCCTCAATCTCTCAAATAAATAAAATAAAATAAACATGATCTCACTACAAACCAGCCAACAACTCTCAGTGGTAATAATTATTATAATGAACTAAATAAATACTTTGATATTTTAGTGCTAGTTATTTTTTCTGGTGTAGGCTACTATTAGAGAGGTATTGAAAAATGAGATTCCTTTAAAAACCATTACTATACTTTTATACAAAAGTAGTACCCACAAAGATATGAAATTTAAAGTAAAATCACTATATATTCATATAATATATCATTTTCAATATTTTTTCTCATTCTCTTTCCTGAATTTTGTTTGGGATAGATTACCCAGAGTAGCACCTTTAAAAAAACTCATCGTCATGATTTCTATGGTACATTATATCAATGCATTTCAATCTCTGATGCAGCTTGACAAATTATACAAAGTATTTTACTATTTCTGATATAGCTTTGTAGCCTATTCTAAGTATCTGCTTTCTTCAAGTCTTTTTTTCTCTATTTCATTTTCCTTTTCAAGCTTGGGTATCTAATCAACCAGGAAAAGTTAATCTTTTATTTTGTTTCACTAAAGGGACTGAGGTTTTTTCAGATTTCTCTATCTTCCTTGGATTCTACTTACAGCAAGGTAAATGTAAGAGTCCTTCTACTTCATATTAATCAATTTTTGGAAGAATTATACAAAAAGGTGAACATGATAAAATGAAAGAGACAAATAATTGAAAGGGAATGAGGATTAATGGTGTTCATGAGATGGTGGTGATGAAAATAAAATAAAATAAGATGAACAATTGGCATCAGAAAAAAACTATGCATAAAATATCATTTGGCAAAGATAAATGATTGATTATCTGCATTGAATTTCATGTTTTCTATTTGCTCAACTTCAAATAATATAGCTTAATATTTGAATGAAAATTAAATGTTTGTCACATCAGATTCACATGACAAAATTATCTTTATTCCTCTTATCATTATTTCATTGAGTTCTACAGGGCAAATGATTACTAATAAATGTAAACATGGAAGTATATATATATATATAACATGCATAAAAGAAAGTTTAGATGTTTAGATTTAGATTGAGCTGAAAAAATGCTGAGTAAATTAAATGAATAAAGCAAGTTTAACAATGAAGTAATAAGCTGAGCAATGAGCAAAAACTGGAAAAGTGAATTCAATCAATCTAATGTATAGAAAATTTATTTTTTAATTACCATAATAACCAAAAGAATACCCAGTCCAATCTGGTAAATTTCTGCAGGCTCTTCGAAGCCCTTTCAACTTTCTAAGCCATTCAACTTTTTCTGGTCCTTCCTCAACTGCATCACTGACATCTTCATCATCTTTATCATCCTCACCATTATCATCATTTCCATCATGTCTGTGCCATTGTTCTTTTGTGTTAAGAGTCCGTAGTTTTTCTCCTTCTGACTTATCAACATCATGTTTACTTTTTAATTCACCTTCATGATTTTTAGCGATTTGGATATCATCACCTAAATCTTTATCACTAACTTTGATTTTAGGTTTTCCTTTATCATCATCTTCGAGATTATTACTATTTTCAGCCGCAGCAGCTGCCACTTCCTTTGCTTGAGCCCGCTCGAGTTCTTCTAAAAATATACTACCAACAATGGTATCCCATTTTTCTCTGAATACTTCTTCTCCGCCAATTCCCATTGCTCCAGCCAGCGAGCCCCCAACCCAAGCTAGTAAATTCTTCTCAAAAGAAGGCGCTCGACGGTTCTCACCAGCTGATGGAGTACTTGAGACCGGTGTTGGATCGTTGAGAATTAATAGACTTGAGGAAAGCAGACGCAAAGGCTCAGACGCCAGGTTTTTGGATTTCGTTTTTGCTGGTGAACAACTAAATGAAGGTGCATGGAACGACTGCCGCAATTCATGTGTAAGCCTTCTGAAGAAGCCATGGATCATTGCACCTCCACCTGTAATGACAATATTTCTAACCATGGGCAGCCGTAGATCAAGAGGAAGCTTTAATAGACACTTTAAAACTGTTTCGGGTACACTAGGGGATTCATCATAGCAATCTTCGTAGCCTTCAAACAGAACTTCACTGGCGCATTCCCTAATCCAACCTGGAATGCGGATGACACCAGGGACAGGTTGGCCTTGAACAGCAGTAGGAAGACGATAAAAAATGTCTCGAGTTTCTGTTTGGGTTTCATACCGCTGGCGTAGCTTGTTCATCAGATTGATATCTTCAAATTCAGAATAGGGAACATTTTGTTCAGGAGTGTCTAGAACTGGGATAGGAGGCTGCTCTAAGCTTGAGGTGTGCTGCGCCGGAGGCGTTTGAACAAGAGGTAATCGAGTTTCTACTGCAATCTCTGTTGGGGTTTGGTGCTGCCGGTCTTCTGATTGCCCGTGTTCATGTTCGCTTTCTTGATCTTGGAGAGGTGAAGGAGATTGTGGTGGCAGGGGGAGAGTCAAACACACCCTAGTCTTGATATCTTCAACAATTTCATCAGTCAATAGATTTGCAGAAACTGGCAAGATCTCCAAAGGCTTTGAGATTGAATTGGAAGGCAAGAAGCCTATAGGTGTAGGAATAAACTTTGCAAAGTGGAGCATGAGTGCCTTAAGTCTCAATGTGATTTTCTTGCTGGCGCGAGAAGAGAACTGGAGCAGGGGACAGAGTGGACGGGAGAGGTAGACCTACTGAAAATGAATTGTCAGCCACAGAGCGCCGGAAGCAGAAACAACAAGCCCATAACGGACCGGAATGACCCATGTTTCAAGATGGCCAACATTGACTACTAGCCCAGACACTGTGCCGGCCGAGAGAAGGATAAGAAGAGGTGAAGGAGTGAAGCTGATGCTGGCCACAGCAAGATTGTCGAAGAGAACGATGGCCACCAGGCCCTTGATATCAGTCGGAAGCAGAGGATCATCAATGAGGATGACTTTGCGCTGGCGAGGAACAACCATGAGAAAGTCGAAGAAGATTCGTCGTAGTCCATCTTGGATGACATCCTTGATGCCACCACGCCGAGCAAGTCTCCTAAGTGGAACCACAGGCTCATCCAGCGTCCACAGCTCAGGGGCGTGTCCAGTGAGTTCGCTGACTGAGATCACCACCCGAGGCTTTGTTTCTCCCGAGAATCCAGCTTTCCAGACCCGGCAGCCAAGGTCCAGTACCACCCGGTCATCAATGCCGTACAGAGAATGTCGGGAGCGAAGGGCGGTCACATACGCCGGCGAAGGTACTGTGTTTGATGCCCCCTGTTGTTTGCCAATGGGAGTGCGTGGTGCAGCTGGTGATCGGGGCGAAGACATCGTTGCAAAAGAAGGGTGGAAGTGTTCCTAATCGCCAAAGCAGTGGATGAAGATCCTTCCTTGATCGCTATACTTCCTGATTCCCTCAAGCGGAGTATATTAGGCAAGAGTGATGCTTCAACACAGATTATGACCGCCATCTACCACCAAGTTGCCCTACAATCTTCCTTTGGCGTGTATCTTTTTTACATCTCAGACTGCTCCCATACGCTAAATAGCCATGTGAATCTCATCATTAGGGGGTATCAATGTTCAGGGATCCGCAATTAGGGATCAGTAATTTTTTTTCCCGGGATCAGACATTATTAATTGCGGAAGATTCTTATCCACTAGCCCCAGGGCTAGTGGATATGGAATCCAAGATAATGCATTATCCTGCCTCTTATACCCCAATTTCCATTCCTAATTCCTGATCCCAAACTCATCTCATCCATGATGGATTTGCAAGAAAGTCACATGACTCATAATTGCTGATGCCATCCTTACGTCTTTCCTCACTCTATGCTACTTAATTTTGGTGGCAAACACTTAAGTTTTTTTTCTATCTACACACCCCAACTGCACATTTGGCGGTGAATTCCAACTTCCCTCATCACATAAGCCTTCCACCGGCAACAATGAAACACCTCTCTACTAGACGGCTACTTCACTCCACTATTAATGCCATCACTTTACTTTTAGTTCTCTACTATAAATCTGACTCTGATTTGGAAGATGCTTTAGCTTACATGTTGTGGTCTTCCAACATTGGCAGGGGCCTTTGTTGTGTGATTTGGCGCGGTTTGTGCATGTCTTAATTGACATCTGTTAAAGAATTGGGTATTTTTCTGGTTTTATTCCGTGGATATTGGGTCTGCGGGTATGTGGGTACTATCATTGGATAGCCCTGGTTTTTCTCTATATTTTATGTCTTGTAGACATTTTTCATATTCTGAGTTTTAAGGGGTCATTTCCTCATTTTTCATTTATAAAAGATTGCTGTTTAATTTTGTTTTTCGTGTTTTACTGGCTAACCTTAAGTCTTAGGGTTAAGTGCTTAGTACCATTGGATAGACCTAATTTTTCTCTATATTTCATGTCCCAATGTTGTTATAGTGAAATTCCGTGTTTTAAAGGTTTTAGTAGTTGTAGCTAATTTTTCTAAGTAGATTAGTGGTTTTTATTGGTTTTCTGGCTTCAGGGAGGCCGGGCCACTTCAGGCGGCATCTCCAACGTCGGGCGGCCCACCCACCTCTGTTTTAGGAGGTTGGGGAGCACTCCAGGAGGGTTTTTTATGCAATTTGGCGGGTACAGGCGCCAGATTGGTGGGTGCGTATGGGCTCTTAGTTAGTGGTCTGTGTGTATATAGTGAATAAGACAGTTTGGGGCAACCTTAATCATCATACAACCATCTGGAGGTGATATCATTGTTCCTCACTCAGTTTTCACTGTTTTCTGGCCACAATTGGCTGTGTTTTTTGCAAGTGAGTTCTTCATTTAACTTAACTTTGGCAACTTTTTTCTCTGTTATAGTCTTGCAAGCTATAGCAAGTATTATTGCTGTCTCTGGTGTGGATTTCCAGCCTACATCAAGTATCTTTGCTGTCTCTGGTGTGGACTTTGTTCTACATTTCAGTTCTTTGGTCTGGTAGTCTATCTGGTGACTAATTTCTTGGCTCATCAAGCAGTCAAGTGTGTTGAAAAGGAGCATTAGCAAAACAGGAACCAACTTACTTTAGCAAGTAAATCTCACTCTATTTTTCTAAAGGGACAGGGGATTTTCTCTCTGGTTTTTCTCCAACTCCCTTGGTCAAGGCCTATAGCTAGTACTATAGGTTTGTCTACAATGTGTTTTCTTTCCAAAAAGTGTTACATCATCACCAGGGGGCCAAATCTTTATCATGATCCCTGATATGATCCGGCCTCCATTCTCAACATTCCTCATTTAAACTTCACCCAACTTTTTAGAACTTCTCCCGATTCTTTCTTCAAACTTTATCAACTCATTTCTGGACATCCTATCTTCCATAACAATTCTCATAACAAAAAGCGTAATCCTGCCATCCAACTTGCTGTTGCACTATGTCGCTTTGGCTCAAATGGAAATGGTGCTGCCATAAGACATTTGGATAATCTCTTTAACATAGGATATGGTACCGTGATGTTATACACCAAGCGCTGTATGATTGCTATCCTTTCCCTCAAGTCTCAAACTCTTGCTTGGCCAACTCCAGAACAGCAACTTGAATCCTCTCAAGTAATGCAAGCTGAACGTTTCCCTGGCTGTATAGGTTTTGTTGATGGCACAACCATCCCTTTGAGTCAAAAGCCTGCTCATGATGGCAACCATTATTTTGATCGCAAAAAAAGGTTTCTTCAAAATCTTCTCCAAGTTCTCATCTTTCACAATCTAACTTTTTATCTTCTTTCTAGATACTCTATTGCCGTTCAACTTGTATGCAATTTCAATAAAAAATTTATTGCTTTTCACAGTGGCTGCACTGGATCATGTCATGACTCTTCCGTCTTCCAAAGAATGAGGATTTCTCAATCCCCTGACTCATACTTTGACAAATCTCAGTACCTCCTTGCAGACTCAGCATATGCAAGTGGAAAGTACATTATACCTTCTTTCTGTGGTGCAACTTCAGAAAATGACCCCAAAACTGCCTTTAATTATCACCTTGCACAAGCAAGAGTACAAATTGAACATGCTATAGGTATTTTAAAGGGACGATTTTCTAGTCTTTGGGAGCTCAGAATCCAATTTCAAAAAAAATTGGAGATCAAAACTGCAAATCATTGGATCTTGACTTGCGTAATACTCCACAATATTCTAGCTGATTTAAAGGATGAGTGGAATGATCTTTATGAAGAAGAGGATCCTGAACCACCACCAGCACTCCCCTCCCTTGATTCACAAATCATTCTATCAACCGTCATATGCCCAATTATAATGCCAATTACTCTCCAACATTTCTCTTCACCACCCTTTTAATTTTTTAATTTCATGTTTTCATACTTTCCAAATGTCCTCTTTGTGTACTTTATTCACTTGGTTTTGTATTTTGGTTTGTTGCATATTCATTTTTTTTTTTGAATTTACAGTGAATATCTTTTTTTTGGATGGCTCATTGGTTTTCTTTCACCAGCTCAACATGAAATCGCATATTTTGTCAGTGATTTTTTTTTTTTCATTCATCACTCATATCCTTTTCATCCTCTCCTCAAACATCACTCAGTTTTTTTGGTTGCATTTATTTTCTCAACTCAACTCACCATGTAGGTCATTTTTTTTCTTTTTTCTTGGTTTTTTATTTGCTAATCATGATTTTTATTTTTTTGTTTTTTTTTGTTTTTTTTTGTTTTTTTTGTTTTTTTTGTAAGTGCTTCATTTATTTTTGTTCTAGGGTAAACTAATTTTTTGTTTGTTTTTTTCACTTTTTTCACTTTTTTTTTTCTCTCCTTCACCTCTCTTTATCATCCTCAAGGCCCCCCTTTTTCCCTCTCTTTACCTGTCTCAATACCCCCCTTTTACCCCCTTTTTAGCTGCCTCAAATCCCCCTTTCCCCCCTCTTTAGGTCCCTCATCACCCCCCCTTCCCCTCTTTTTAGGCGCTTCAAGACTCCCCCCTTCCCCTCTCTTTAGGGGCCTCAAACACCCCCCTTCCCCCCCACCGACTCCCTTACCTCCTCCTCTACCCCCCCTTTTAATTAACAAACAATCATTAATGATCATTCATTAAGTAATCAAATCGCTAACGATTCGATTACTTAGTGATCGATCGTTAGCAATCATTCACTAAGTAAACAAATCGCTAACAATTCAATTACTTAGCCATCGATTGTTAGCAATCATTCACTAAGTAAACAAATCGCTAACAATTCGTTTACTTAATGAATGATCATTACCGATTGTTCATTAACAAGGAGGGGGGGGTAGAGGAGGGGGTAAGGGGAGTGGAAGGGGAGGAGGAAAGATGTTAAGGGGGGGGGAAGGGTGGTTTGAGGCGGCTAAAGAGAGGGGAATGGGGGGGTTTGAGGCGGCTAAAGAGGGGGGGGGATAGGGGGGGGGGGTTGGGACATATAAAGAAGGGTAAAGGGGGGAAATTTGGGGGGGTTTCAGGGGGTTTTTGAGGCAGGCAAGGAGAGGATTTGAGGGGACTTTTGAGGCAAGGGGGGAGGGATTTGTAAGGGGATTTCAAATAAATAAAGGAGGGGAAAAGGGGACATTTATGGGAGATAAAGAGTGGTTACCTACTTCCAAATAAATATACTAACAATTTTTTTTTTGTAAA
The DNA here is from genome assembly GCA_030280995.1 of Hemileia vastatrix. Taxonomy (NCBI): domain Eukaryota; kingdom Fungi; phylum Basidiomycota; class Pucciniomycetes; order Pucciniales; family Zaghouaniaceae; genus Hemileia; species Hemileia vastatrix. Next base: position 4,815,009 of record JASXTE010000010.1, on the reverse strand, counting down.
TTTGATTAATTTTTTAATTTTTTTGGCTGGCAGTATTATAGAAAAAAAAAAATTCTTTCTGTTAAGGACTGTCCCTCTTATTTACAAATCAAAAAAGGTTTTTAAACTGATTTTTAATTTTTCTAGTAAATAATTTTTCTGGGGTTTTTTTTTATTTAAAAATTTTTTTTGTTTTTGATTTTGATTTTACTGAATTTTTTTTTTTTTTTTCAGGATCTTGTGAGAAGGTTTTTAATAACCAATCTTCAGGTTCACTTTTAATTTTAATTTTATTTTTTTATTTAATTTTTACTGAATTTTTTTTTTTGAATTAATTTAATTATTAATTTTTTTTTAAAGGATTTTGCTTTTATTGTGTTTTTTCAAATAAAACCTCTGGTTTTTTTTTGATAAATTATTTTTTTGGAAAATTTTTTACTGATTTTTTGGCTTTTTTTTTTTTTTTTTTTTTTCCAATTTTATTTTATAAATAAAAAAACAGCTTTTTTTATTATTAGGTGAGAATTTTTTTTAAAAAAAAATTGAGTTGAAATTTTATTGACATTTAAATTTTTTTTCAGATCAAAAAAATGTCTTCTTCTTCAGATTCACCCCTTACTTCTCTATCATCTTCATCTTTATCCTCTTTATCATCTCTATCATCTTCAAAATCAACTTCAATACAATCATCTTCTAAATCATTTGAAAAAATTAATGATAATCAGTCTGATCAGAATAAAAGATATCCAAAAAAAAAAATTCTTCTTCTAAATCATTCATAAAAATTAAAGATAATCAGTCTCACCAGAAGAAAAGATATCTGAAAAAAAAAATCATCATCTAAATCTTCAAAAAAAATTAAAGAAAATCAGTTTTATCAGAAGAAAAGATATCTGAAAAAAAAATTCTCTGTGAAAGTTATTTTCATCATATCCCAAACATTTTTTTTCATAAAACTAAAGTAGATAAAAAAATAAATATCCGAAAAAATTACCAGAAGATATCAAATATCTAACCAAATTTGGAGATGATCGAGTTGTTGCAGTTATCAGTAACTCTTATAAGGCTCAATTCATATTGGAAGTTCATTCATTTGATGGTGTAAAAGATGAAACTTTTAATCAACTATTGGATCTTATCATAACTCTTTATCAAATGGCTTTGGTTCGATTACCTATAAGGAATACAAATTTGTTGGGTGGTATCATGATTGTATTTGGTTGGAGACCAGGTTTTGTTAAAGGATATTCTCTTGGTATGTCTAATAATTTTTTTTCCATTCTTAATATCATTTCACTTATTTCATTTATATAGGCATATATTTGTTGGTCAAGAATATCACTAAAGCTCAAAAAGATGAAGATTTTCGCTTATGGGACACTCTACCTTTCTTTAACTCTTTTCTTGCTTTTCAACTCATAAATCTCTGTAATAAAGCATTTGAAAAAAATCATGAACTTGCAACCAAAGTTGGAATACCGAATTGGTGTGACTCCGAATTTGAAGATATCAGCCACAAATATCTTTTATTTTCTAATGTTATTATCACTCATTCTGGATTTCACAATAGGATTCATATCAATAGGAATGATGCCAATTTTCTTACTTTTGGTATATTATCATATATCAATTCAATAACTGGCCAACCAATACCATCTCCAGCTAAAATCAAAGGACATGGTTTATATTTTCCAGACCACCGGTGCATCATTGATTTTGGTTTGGGAAATGGTATCATTGAAACTATTTGGAATTCTTTTAAGGATAATCATCAAACGACCAAAGCTCCTCCTGGTTTGGAATCCTCTCAAGATTTAACACATTTTGGTTGTTCATTTCAAATCAGTCATAAGTTGATTCAAAGAATCAATAAGGTAAAGAAAGAAGGTAAAGTTATATGATTTAAAAAAACTTTATCTAGATCCAAAAAGTATGGGGATTAGAGTTGTCATCGAAAATTTTATATTTTTTCATAAATTATTAATAAATATTTTATATTTATCAATCTTCTCAAGTTAAGTGATGAGCCAATGACCTTTGGTTGTATAACAGGTAATCATGATAACATTTATTTGTTTCATGGGGTTCCTCTTGCCTATACCTGTGGAAAGTCCCAAACTTTTGTTTCTCGAGTTGGTCTGCATTTTGGCTTGAGGAATTGTCATTAATTTAAACTAGAAAAATTGATATATATTAGATATTTATTTAATAATTTATGTAATAATATTAAATTTAGATGACTTCCACCCCTTAATTCAATAAAATGCAGGGGGGAGGTATTGCCAAATTTTCAAATCTGACATGTGAAATTGATGAATTAGAAAAATTTTGGTGATACCCACCCCTTGCTTCAATAAAATGCAGGGGAGAGTATTTCCAATTTTTTAAAACAGATATAGAATTTTTTTGACTTGTAAATATTTTGGTGAAAATTTTTTGGTGATACCCGTCCCTTACTTCAATAAAATCCATGGGGGGTTTTGCCAAAATCTCTTATAAGACCTGTGAAATTCTTGACATGTAAGAATTTTTGGGATACCAGTAAAATGCAGGGGGTAGTAAAGCCAAATTTTCATATAAGACTTTCAAGATTCATGACATGAAAGAATTTTTGTGATACCCACCCCTTACTTCAAAGAAATCCAGGGGTGGGGGATTGTCAAATTTTCAAAGGAGACTTGAAAATTTTATTTAAAAAAAGAATATTTAACATTAAAATACAAAATTTCAAGAAATACAGAAAATAATTGTAAAATTTATGTACAAATAAATATGAACACATGAAGTGTGAAAGAAATAAAAGAAACTAGTCAACAAAAAGTTTTATTAAATGTTCTATTTCTTCAACAGATTTGTTTGCTTTAATGCATTCGATCAAGAAATCTTTCTTTTTAGAACTTTCTTGAAGATCATGCTTATACTTCATCTGTTCCATTAAGTTTTGATGCTCAAGTGTTTTTTCCTCTTTTTTGGATTTTTCAATACTAAGAGTTAACTTGAACTTCTTCTCCTCCAAATCTTGGACCCGATCATCCTTCCGTAAGGAGAGCTTGTACTTCCTCTCTTCCAAATCTTATACTCTGTCATCCCTCCTTAAAGAGAGCTTGTATTTCTTCTTTTCAAAGCTTAGAGTCTCTTTAGCAATTTCCACTTGTTCTAGAATGAGAATAAAAATTAACATAAAGTAGAAGAAAAGCAGAGTAAAGTAATAAGAGGTATGATATCACTTACCAGCATCACATTTCTCTAAAAACTGTTCCATCAAAGAAAAAGGTGTTGGTGATAAAGTATCACTTTTTTGTCTTCTTTGTGAGTGGAAATTTAGACTACTTGAAGCCCTTTGATTTTTGTTCAACATAGCATTTTCCTCCTCATCATTGTCACTAGCTTCAGACTCAGTTGATTGAGGATCCTGGGTTTGTTCATCAGCCTTTTAAGAAATAAGAAAAAGATAAGTAAATAAAAAATAGAAAAGATAAGATAAAAGAAAAAAGAAACAGACCTGAGTTAGATTTGGTTGGGTTAAATCACCTATAGGATCTACAGAAAAGCTATCTAGATATGTCTCATTCAAATGAGGGGAGGCTTGAGTGGAGGAAGAGGATGGGAAAAGATTTGCTTCGACATCATGTTTGGAGATAGAATCTTCCCCATCCAACATGTTTACAGGATTAACATCAGCTCGCTCTCCAAAAATTGCATCCATCTCTTTAAATTAAGGACATAAAGTTTCAAGTTTATTGTCTATGGATTTTATGCCCTTAGTTATATTGTTTTTGGTAACCCCGAAACCAGTGGAAGATGAAAGAGCCTTTGCCTTCTTGTATTTTGCTTGGTAATGCTTGAAGCTTTCAGAAATCTGTTTAGGCAAAAGATCAATCCTTCCCTTGGTCTTATTCCATAATTCATTTGCCATTAGAAGATAGCCATTAACTTTTGATGCAGGGGGACGTCCTACTTTAGTGGCATACTCAGTACCAAAACAAGAATCATATTTAGATTTGGATTTCAGCCAGTTGATAAGAATGAGATGGTCATCTTTTTTTAATTGAACGGTCTTTGATTTCTTGGCTGAGCGGGGGAAAGAAGAAGCAGTGGGAATTGAAGAACAACTGGGTGATGTCTTCCTTTGAGAAGATCTAGGATGACGAGACATGTTATTATAAATGAAGATGAAAAGGAGCAGAAACAAGCAGATGAGATAGCGAGATGAAAAGGAGCAGAATCAAATAGATGAAATGGGGAGAAATTCTGAGCGGACAGAATGAGCAGGATGGGATGAGAATGGAAGTGCGCAGAAAGGTAGAAGGCATATCCAGGGAGTAGTCCAAGATGTGGTTATGACAGAAGGTTTTCCAAGATGTGGTTATGAAAAATTGAGTAAAAAAATGTCGGATAAGAGGTGAACATTGACATGTAAAGTGTCTAATAACCCAATTATTAGTAAAAATAATTGCGGAAGATAATTGCGGTATAAGGATTTTTATCCGCAATTAATTTAATTGCGGATCCCTGAACATTGATAACCCCTATTAGCAAAAATAATTGCGGAAGATAATTGGGGTATGCAGATTATTTTCCACAATTAATTTAATTGTGGATCGTTCAACATTGATACCCCCTAATATCTCAACATGCCTCATTTTCATAGATCTTCTCAAGGGTAGCCTTCCCTCAGTTGTTCTTCAAATCCCACTACTCCTTCCTTTCCCCTTCTCAGCTGAGAAATCAAAGACTGTTCAGCTAAAAAAAGATGATCACCTCATACTTACCAACTGGCTAAAAATTAAAGCTAATTATGATTCTTGTTTTGGTACTGAAAATGCAACTAAAGTAAGATGGCACCCTGCATCAAAAGTCAATGGATATCTTCTAATGGCAAATGAATTACGGAATAAGACCAAGGGAAGGATTGATCTTTTGCCTAAACAGATGTCTGACTGCTTCAAGCACTATAGAGCCAAATACAAGAAGGCTAAGACTCTCTCATCTTCCACTGGTTTTGGTATTACTGACCTTGATATCAGTAAGGTCATCAAATCTATAAATAATATACTTGATTCTTTATGTCCTTACTATAAAGAAATGGATTCCATTTTTGGAGAGCAAGCCAATGTTAATCCTAAAAACATGTTGGATGGAGAAGATGATATCTCCAAAGATGATGTTGAAAAAATCTTTTTCCTTCCTCTTTTACTCAAGCCTCCCCTCATTTGACTTCCACAAATCAAGATATCTTTTCAATAGGTCCTTATGGCAATATAAATCAACCTGACCTTACTCAAATGAGCTTTCATTTCTTTTCCACTTGTTTTATTTTTTTATGTACATCTCCTTTTATTATTTCTAAAAAGGCCAATGAACAAACCCAGGAGCCACAATCAAGCAAGTCTGAAGCTAGCATTGATGATGAAAAGGAAAATGTCACCTCCATAAAAAAGCAAAGACCATCAACTAATCTGAATTTCAACAGTCAAAGAAAACAAAACAGAGATATTTTTTCCCTAACCCCTTTTTCATCCATTGATGATTTTCTGGAGAAATGTGAATCTGGTAAGTGATAGCATACCTCTTAATAATTAAGTGAGCTTTTCTTTTCTTTTGTTAGTATTCCTTTTCACTTTAAGTAAAGTTGAAGTTGCAAGAGATACTCTTAAATTTAAAAAGCAACAATACGAGCTCTCTTTATGCAGGGATGATAGGACACAAGACTTGGAGGAGAAGAAGTTCAAGATTTCTTTACAGAGGGATGGGAGAGTACAAGACTTGGAGGAGAAGAATTTGAGCTTTCTTTAAAGAGGGATGAGAGGGCACATGACTTGGAGGAGAAGAATTTTGAGATAAAGAAAGAATAGAAGGCTCTTGAGTTCAATTTCCTATTGAATCAGATAAAACTCAAGTATCAACTTGAAGGTGGTTCCAAAAAGAGTTTTCTTGATAGAATGTGTTAAAGCTAATAAATCTGTTGAGGAAATTGAATTCTTAATGAAAAAATTTGATTGATTACTAGTTTTTTTGTTTTATTTCCCCTTTCCCTTGTTTATAATTATTTGCACCTGAAAGTTAACAAGTATAATCCTTAGTCTGAGTTGTTGCTTAGACTTCAAATTGATGTGTACACACTTTTTTACTCTTCATTTGACAAAGATTTACAAAACATTCCATATCTCAACAAGCATGTAGCACAACTTAACAATCTTTCAATTGTCACACCTGGTTTCTCCTCTCTCCAATAGTAAATTTGGGGATTTTCCATATTTTTTTCCACCCCTTTTTTTTCTCCCTCTGCTACTTGATAATTACTGAAACAAAAATAGTAGTCATGGAAGTGATATAGTTTGAGTGTAACCCATGTAGTAGTGTCTACATATGTTTTTCAACCTTGAGTATCTTGATATACAGCTTTGATCCAATCAACTTTGAGTTTATAATACTTATATATATGGTTATAATATATATATATATAATTATTACACTATTATATGACTCATAGTAGTTTGAATAGCTTATACATAGTCTTATGATACTTATAAGGTGTTAATTGAGTCATAATATACTTATCTTAAGTGATATTAAGTAAATATAGACATACATAAGCTTATATGTATACATAAACCTCATATTCAGTGAAATATGTAGTTATATTAGGGGGTATCAATGTTAGAAATTTGTAATAATTTAAAAGGTATTTCACACCACAAAAAGAAAGCCACAAACTTAAGATTATTTCTCAGTAAAAATGTATTTTAGGGGCACAATATGGCATATTTTAAAAAAATAATCATGGTTAATTTGGTGGAAAGAAGAGGTATTTTGAAATGGAAGATTTCTAACTTTGATACCCCCTATTATGTATATTTAAGACTATAAGTGGGTTTTAACCTCTAGTTAGACTATAACCTTTATTTTTCTGCTTATTTTAGGTCATATGGACGTATTCAGTGGACTAAAAATGCCTACACAAGCATATAAACCTTTCTCAGGTGCATATATCCAGTTTGGACAACTTAATCTGATTCCTTTGATGGATTTTCATGGATTTATGGGTTGGGATATGATTACTGGGTTAATATGAATGCTTGGGGATTTTATTGGGGTCTCAGAAGGTTAATTTGTCTCCTTTATATGCTTTGGGATTAATTATATACTCTTTGGATGAGTTATTTTACCTGTTTCTTTATGGTATCCCTTTTATCTGTTTATTCTATTTATGGTATGGGTCTGTGATATCATTAATTGTGATGGAGGGTCCTTAATTGGGGTCTGGGTTTTGAAACTGCTAAAAGTGGACACCATGGGGAGTTTATGGGCCCTCAAAGTGCTGTAATTGCCAGAAAGAGCAGTGACATCATCTGGATTGAAGGTCTGTGCACTCCAGTAGATTTTGGTATAAGTAAGGGAGGATTTGACAGGTTATTGGACATCACTTACTTACTAAAATTCAAATAAACATTATAACACAATTATTATCATATATTAATATATTTTAAAGCATTTATAAATTGATATTATCTTTATATAAGCTATAACTATATTTTATTTATCTATTTTCCACCACTAGCACACATAAAAATCCAAGTATTGTGAGTTTATATTGAGAAGAAATATTTATTAGTCTTACCCTTAGTTTAAATAACTAAATATTTTATTAATAAGTAATAGGAACATTAATGTTTACTATTAAAATATACTTAGATACTAGCATACACTGACAATTGTGGGTCTTTTCTTAATTATTAATTACTATTTAGTATAAGCCTTAGGACATGATTATTACTCTAGTATATCTCATACAAACCAAATATTTTAGTCTGCAGCACATTAGTGGGTAATTATAACTCAGTTATTGCTGAAAAGAGCCCTTATAATAATTGTACTAATTTTTATAATAAAAATTAGGTATTTACAGTAGTAACTATACCCAATATAAACCCAATTTTTCTTGTTATTTGGTCACCAATATAACACCCAATAAAATTTGTATTTGTTTAAAGCTTGGTAAGATAATTATTCATCCTTATAAAGGTCTAGTTAAACTTATTATTAAATTTTTAACAGATTTTTTCAAATTTTCTTATATTTTATTTAAATAAATAAATATATAAATTCAGGGTAAGCTCCAGTGCTTGTATAAGTATTTATATTACTAATGTATTTTGTCTACTAATTAACATACAGATTTTTTCTCTTGTAGAATTGAAGAATAAGTTTTTTAAATCATAATGAGTGCTCCACAGGACAATATAAGTGATAAACCTGCTTTTAACACCAGGTCTAAAGCTAATAAAACTGTACCAGGACATCACTATGGAAGGCCAGTCCTACCCACAGACAGAGACAATGAGTATAGAGGAAAAGGATGCATTTTTAAAAAAGATAAATATAAAAAAGACTTCACCTCCTCTTCAGGATCAACTTCTCCATCAGGCAAAACATGTTCTGAAACTGGAGGAGTCCAGATCTTCCATACTATAGGAGGTAGAAGAGGTACAAAACAACTGCAGGATAGGATTCCAGAAAATGACCCAAACTTTGGCAGAGCTAAAGGGAGTGCAGCCAAATCAGCAACCCCCTACCCAAGGAGGATCAGGCCAGTCCAAGGAAAATATCATGGTGGAGAAATGGAAGCGGGATTGTTTACATCAGCAGTGGGAAAGCCACAATTGCAACAGGGATCCACCCCCTCATCATACAACCTCATCACACCCTTACAAAGTAAAGCAAAAGTGCCAAAAGTAAGGGCTTGATCCTATCCCTTGGTAAGTAGATTACCCTCTCAGATTGAACACAATACTAATGAAAACAATGTAGATAATGTTATTGATGTAAAACCTGTTCAGAAAATTGAGGAGAACTTAATACAATTAGGTTTTGATGTAGATACACATGATTTATCTTTTGTTAATAACAATAATACTATTTTCAATAAAAATAAAGTTAACCCTCAGATTCCACCACTTAAAAGTGAGTTCAGAGCTTCAAAAAATAGTGAAGAATGTGAGAAAGAAGATGTTGAGTATTTTAATAATAATCCAACTGTCCATAGAAGTGTTTCAGAATTATGGAATAGAATGACTGAGTGTGAGGAACAAACAATTAAGCTCACAAGTGAAACTATTTTGTACTTGACATTGAATATTTCTCAATGGGAAACAAGAAATAAAGAATTAGAGAAAGAAACCTTGGCTCTAAATCTTAAATATGATTCTTTAAGTAATAGATATAGTGACCTTTCAAACTAATTCTGTGAGTTAGAAAAGTTTTTTGAAGCACATTTATTAAAATATGAATCAAGAACAAAGTTATCTTTTCCACAAACAAATCAGAGTTTCTCTGATCTGTTACAAAGATTAACAAATTTTGATATTGAAACTGCTGATCTACTAATGAATCAGGATAATCATAAGTACACACAGTATAATAATAATCCTTTCATTTGCAAAAATGAATCTCAATCATTTCCAATGCCACCACAAGTAAAACCATCTGGTGGAAGTGTCAAGTCTGAGAAGATAAATGTAAGTCACAAATCCGTGCAAGAGAAAATACAAGACCACTTATCCAAAGTGAATGAGTTATTGAATATACCTAAGATTAGTAAGATTAAATCCAATCAGAAGAACTGGCCAAAGATTGATCAGTACCCAACTTATGATGGGGAAGCTGGCTCTTATTGGAAGCATTTTATTCAAAGAATTGATAATTTAAAATTCTCATATAAATTACCAGATGAAGAAATAACATCAAAAGTAATTTCTTTATTTAAGGATGTTGCTTTATTATGGTTTGAAGCTGTATTAAGTGAGGGTAAAGATTAGTCTTGGGCTGATTGGAAACACCTGCTTGAAAAACAATTTAGAGGTTCTAAATTAAGACAAACTCAGCAAAGATTATATGAGAAAACTAAGTACAATCCATTGAATGGTGACAAACCTATGGTATTTCTAATGAATTTAAATAAAATATTAAAAGCCATTGAGCTAAATATGGATTTTAACTTATGGAAAGATAAAATAATATATAAATTACCTATATCTTTCAGAGACATTGTTGTAGCTAGAACATTAATGGTTAATGAATACTCTGAATTTTTAATATTTGTAATGAAATATTATTAAACCATAAGTATGAAGCAAGTTACACCACTAATAAAAAATAATGAAACTGTGAAAAATCAGAATTCAAAAACACTGCAGGAAAAGCAGAAAAAACCTACTGCACCTGTAGTACCTAAAAAGTATGAGACTAATACTTGTTTAAAGTGTAATAAGCCTTGGGCTAAAGGTCACAAATGTGAGAAAAAAATAAATATTGTTGAAAATCAGCAAGAATCTGAAAATGAAACAGAAAAAAGTAAAGATTCAATTTATTATGACAGTAACATCTCATATAGTGATGAAAATGAGGTTTGTATGTTGGAAGATGATTTGTCCATCATTGAAAATCCAATATTGAGTATGGACTCAAATGAATCTTTAATGAATTTTGAGGATGCTGAAATCATTAAGGATATACAAGCTGATAGCTTAAAAATGACACTTATCAGGGTTCCAGAAATCATTTCTGGAGAAAATATAAATATAGTATTAGACACAGAAGCTGCTGGTTCTGTTGTTTCTGAAAATACATTGCAGAAAATTGATAGTGATTATAAGTCAAATCTTGAACCCCTTCAAAGTAAAAATTGGAGAGGTTTTGGATCATTACTATGCCCCATTGGTAGATACAAAGCTGCTGTTTTCTTTAAACATCAATATGGTTATTTTAGAGTTGTTAGAATAATACTTAATATTAGAACTTCTATTTTGTTTTTATCAACCTTCTTTAGTTTCACTAGTCCCCATTGTAACCTTGTATCCCTTTCTCATCCATTACCTGAACAATGTATCATGTCACCTCCTACAGAAACTTTGTATTTACTCACCTGCTGTACCCAGCGCTTGTATTATCTACCTGTTGAGGCAAGCTCATTTCTCGCTCTTATAAGGACCACCCTTTTGGGTGCTTATAACCTTGACAAGTTTCTTTCCTCTACAGATATTGATTGACTTGCTGCTCTTAGTGCTTGCCTCTGCTCACTAAGCTATTATATTTATATTTAAGGTATTGATTGACTTGCTGCTCTTAGTGCTTGCCTCCGCTCACTAAGCTCTCATATTTATATTTAAGGGTTCTGTTGCCACAGATTATGAGACCGGGTGTCACCAGGTCAAAAGTTAGACAACTTGCAGTCAAGTGGTTTTTCAGGTATCTTAAAGTAACATCAGAAGTAACCTTTGAATGAATTTCAGTGCTTAAATTACTTAAAAGACAGACCAAAACTCTGAGTGTCTCTGTACCAAATAGAAAATTAGAGAAAGTTTATTTCACTGCTTATTGTTAAAACATTCTATCTTATTTGATCTTGAGTGGCTTCCTAAAATTGTCTGTCAGCGTTACATTACCTTTTTTTCCTGGAAATAAGTCATCCATGATAACTACTCTTGCACCATTTATTCCAGGCCCATGAAATAACTTGTCATAATTTTCTTTCTGTAGGTTAGCATTGTAGACTTTACCAGAACAAGCATCAATGAAAGCACATTGAAAAGTCTCATACCCATTTTTTGTTAGGTAAATGTGGGTTAATTTAACTCATTGAAATTTTTTTACATGAACTCATATAATATCCTTAATTTTAGGCGACATGTCACCTCATGTATGCAATATATCCTCAAGGTTAAAACAATACAGAAGTCAAAAAGGAAGCAAGTATCTAACATGCATACATGAGGCGACATGTTGCCTCATTTATGCATGTAGGCAACTTCCCTACCCCTTTCTCATATGACTTTCCACAAAGCATAAGATGAGGCAAATTGTTGCCTCATCCTTATGCAGCTGCACCATTTTCTGATGACATGAGGAAATTCTTTGCCTCATGTATTTAGGATATGGTGTATACTTTGTATTTAGTTCTGTGTGCCAACATAAAAAAATGATTTTATTTTGGATTTGAGCTCTTTGCTGAGAACATGTGAGGAAAAATGGGGCCATATGTCACCACAATTTTTGCTGCATTTCAGATTTAGTATGAAGTAAAATTATATCCAATATTTGAGATAAAATATTACCTCTTGTATCATAAGAACCTTGTGCCAGTAAGTGTAAGTAATGCACTGCACTGGGTAATGTATTTACTAATGTAGCTGAAACATTTAATTTTCTTCAAAGGCAGTGCATAGAGAAATATATTTCCAAATTCAGTTCTATTTCAGTTGAAAAATATCTACACTTTCTTTCTACAAATATATGAGCTATGTGTCATGATGAAAAATTGTCTCACCAAAGTTCCAACACAGGTTTGACTCAGGTTAGACCACAGGTACTAAACAACCACTTGACTGCAAGTCGTCTAACTTTTGAACTGGTGTGTCTATCTGGCTTTATTCTACACACTTGTCTTTCACTACCTACACATTATCATGCAGCCCACTGAAGTCCCAGCCGTTTTTGGCATTCCTCTTCTGACCAAAGACAATTATCAACTATGGTCCTTCCGTATGAAGAGTCTCTTCCAACAGCAGAAACTGTACAACATTGCTATTTGAAATGTCCCTGCTCCTACTACCAACGATTCTAAGATTGAGAACTATCATATTAGAGTCATGAAAGCATCTGGGTACATCACCCAATTTATGGACCCTTATCACCTGTCCTGTTTTTTTAATTCAGAAACTGAAAACAATCCAGCCTTACTTTGGTCAAAATTGTCTGAGACTTACTTGTCATCTAGTGAGACCAATCAAATGGGTGTCTTTCAGAAATTTGCTCTTGTCACATATCCCGGTGACATTAATCAATACATCCAACTGATTAAAACTCTGGAATCTGAGTTAGGCACTGTTAAAATTGAGATGAACGAGTACCTTCTTGCCTCCTATTTTCTATACTTCCTTCCAAATGATTTTCATGCCTTTTGTGAATCCCTTACCTCCAACACCCAAGCTTGCTCTGAATCTTTCACCATCAACAAGCTAATTACCACACTCAATGATCTACAAATGGAAGGCACTGATATTCTACCTGAATTGTTCCAACCAAAGACTTTTAAAACCACCTACAAGCAAAACTATGAGTTCTGTTACAATGGGAAACATAACCCAAAAACCAAACATGCTGAAAAAGACTGATTTCAGCTTCATCTACATCTTTGTTCCAAGAAATCCAATGCTTCCAAGGCTAATTTAGCCATTGAAATTTCCTCAGTCCAACCTTCCTCACCAGTTTTCCTATCTGCTTTTGCCTCATGCAATAAAGATACCTTTGTTCTTGACAGTGGTGCTAACCACCACATGATCCATTCCAAAGATCTATTCACTGATTTCACACCAATCTCTACATCCATTGCATTTGGTGATGACTCTACCATCCCTTGCAAAGGTTCTGGGACCATCTCCATTGTCTCCAATAACACCAAATTATCGCTACCCAATTGCCTCTTTGTACTGAAACTTAAAGTCAACCTTATTAGCATGACGGCCTTAAGATTCATTGTCCCAGATCTTCAAGTCAACATAAAAGACTCCTCCTTCCTTGTAGAGTCAAAATTGTCACTGGTTGAGTCTGGCATTATTGAGAACAATATCCTGGTCATTACTTCTTTCCAAAACTGCCAAGGTACGCTTTCTCCCTTAGTCTCTTTGTTATCCAACACTAATTAATACACCCTTTGGCACAACAGATTAGGGCACCTGAGTGAGAAAATCATGAGCAAACTACGCTCTCAAAACCTTATATCTTACCCTACTTCTTTTCCTATACCATTTTGCAAGATCTGAGTCCATGCAAAGAATCATCAGTTACCTTTCAAAGGAACTTTAACCAAAGCATCTCATCCTCTTGAGTACATACATGAGGACTTAAGTGGAAAAATATCCCCTCCCTCCATAGGAGGTAATCTTTATTACTACCAGATTACTGACATCTACATGTCATATTGCTTTTTTTATCTACTTAAAAATAAGAGTGACACCTTTGCCACCTTTGTCCAGTTTAAAAATCCATTGAGAATATTCTTAACAACAAAATTACCAATCTTTTTAATGACGGCAGTGGTGAATTCTGTAACCATCAGTTCCTATCCTTCCTTGATTCCCAAGGCATCTCAATGCATGTCATGTCCCCTTATACCCCTCAAAAAAACCCTGTTTCTGAAAGGGGTAATTGCACCACTACAGAGAAGGCTAAGGCTCTTCTGTTTCAAGCAAATTTACCCCTTGAACTATGGGCCAAAGCGGTGGTCACCACTGTTTACTTATATAACAGAACTCCTACAACCACTAGGAACTCTAAAACCCCCTTTGAAATGCTGTTCAACACTCCCCCTGAACTCTCTCACCTTTGCCTGTTTGGCTGTAGTGCATATGCTTATTTCCCAAAGCATCTTTGGAAAGGAAAGTTTGACTCTAATTTAAAACAACTGATTATCATTGGATATGATGAGAAATTAAGTTCCTATTGCTTGTTGGATCCTAAGACACACCTCATCTCTTATAGCCACAGTGTAGTCTTTAAAGAGTCTGAGCTTCCTTACTCTAAACTGCATTTGAGCCAACAAGTAGTCTTACCATATCCCCCCATTTCTGAAGATGCTCCATTAACCTCTGCATGTCCGGAGTCCCCTGTCAATGTGTCCTCATCCCAGTCCGCCTCTGACAATGATGACTCCAATGACTCAAATGCCAAGTCTTCTTCATCTGACTCTGAAGCCTTATCCAATGAACTGAGATCCACTCCAATTCCTGTCTCTCAGCATCATTAATACATTCCGGCTGGCGTTCCTGCTCCTAGAAATATCTCCTCTGATATCTCCCCTAACAACATTGTTAATTATCCCAGAACTCGCAGGCCTCCTAATGAAGCCCTTAACTCTTGTTTGACACCCCTGGCTTCTGAGGTACCCATCCCTCAAAATTTCAAAGAAGCCATAACTGGTATCAACGGTGAATCTTGGTCCTCATCCATTGATAATGAGCTCTCCAACATGGCAAATCATTAAGTCTGGTACATTTGTGAGTTACCCCCCAACATAAAACCTATAGGAGCCACTTGGGTCTTACAAGTCAAAGAAAATCAAAGTGGAAGTATATCCAAATTCAAAGCTAGGTAGTGTGCCCAGGGATTTGCTCAACAACCAGGTATTGATTACTTCAAAACCTACTCTCCCACTGGTAGACTAACTACCTTTCTCACCCTCATTGCACTTGCTGCTGAACGCAACTACTCCATGGAACATATGGATGTCAAAGGCGCTTTTCTCCATGGCTCTCTGGAGGAATAAATCTATATGAAACTACCCCCTGGTGTCATTCCTCCCCCTTCCATTTCTCATCCTGTCCTCAATATAAGAAAATCCATCTATGGACTAAAACAATTCCATAGATGCTGGTCCAAGAAAATCAATTCATTCTTCTCCTCTATAGGATTCTCCCCTTTGGCGGCTGATCCTTGTTTGTTTATATCTAACAAAGCTAACAGCCCTGTTTTTTTCTACCTACACTTTGACGACCTAGAAATTTTTGGAGCCAATTTGACTTCTTTTAAAACTAGCATCACAAAAAGATATAACATGGACATCCTGGGTGACCTACAGTTTTTCCTAGGAATGAAGATTACTCATGATTTAAAAAACAACTCTATTTCTCTTTCCCAATCATTATACTGTAACGACCTGCTTAAATCCTATAACATGCTGGACTGTAAACCTGTGGTTACTCCTATGTTGCCACACCAACAGCTGTCACCTGCTTTTCCTTCAGAGATAGAGCAATTCCAAAAACTTAATGTCAACTACAGGAGTGCAATTGGTTCTCTGAATTACCTTGTTCAGTGCACTAGTCCCAACCTGTCTTTTGTGATAAGTCAATTATCTCAACATCTTGAGAAACCTGGTATCATTCATTGGAATGCATTTAAACACATCCTTTGATACCTATCTGGTTCTCAGAATTATTCCCTCACCTTCTGCCCTACTAAAGGGCCTGCTGATTCACCTCTCCCTATTGGAAATTATTCCTGGTAATTACCCCTGGGCTGAATGTCCCACCATGTGCCACTCATCTTTTGGCTACTTTTTCATCTTTAACGGTGGCACTATCTCTTGGCAATCTAAAAAACAACACACCATAGCCCTCTACTCCTCCAAAGCTGAATATAAATCATGTTTTACAGCTGGTCAAGAAGCCATTTGGCTTCTCTCCCTTTTTTTATCTATTGGCATCAATATCCCTGGTCCCCTCACCATTTTTGGTGACAATCAAGGTGCTATTGCCCTTACTAAAAACCCCCATTTTCCAAACTAGGCCAAAACACATTGAAGTTCACTATCATTGGATTTGAGAGCAAGTCTTGGCTGGAAATATCATAGTTCCCAATACTCCTACTACTAAAATGTTAGCTGACTCTTTAACAAAATCCTTGCCTAACAACCAACATTCTCAATTTCTCATAGCTTGTGGTCTCCTGCCTGGATCCTCACAACCTGGGAGGGTGTTAGAATAATACTTAATATTAGAACTGCTATTTTTTTTATCAACCTGCTTTAGTTTCACTAGCCCCCATTGTAGCCTTGTATCCCTTGCTCATCCATTAACTGAACAATGTATCATGTCACCTCCTACAGCAACTTTGTATTTACTCACCTGCTGTACCCAGCACTTGTATTTTCTACCTGTTGAGGCAAGCTCATTTCTCGCGCTTATAAGGACCACCCTTTTGGGTGCTTATTTCCTTGATGAGTTTCTTGCCTCTACAGGTATTGATTGACTTGCTGCTCTTAGTGCTTGCCTCTGCTCACTAAGCTCTTGTATTTATATTTAAGGTATTGATTGACTTTCTGCTCTTAGTGGTTGCCTCCGCTCAGTAAGCTCTCATATCTATATTTAAGGGTTCTGTTTCCACAAGAGTATCTTGTGACTTTGTATTGATGGATAATACTAATTTTAATAGCTGTTTTATCATTGGAAATGACATTCTGACCAAGTTTGGTGTGAAATTAGACACTGCTAATAATAATTTTACAATTGGCATGAATGGTAAAAGAAAATTTAAAATAAATTCTTTTAACACAGTCTTACACATTGAGTCAGTCATAGATATTCCTTGAAAAGGAAAAGAATCCAATGAGATGGAACTTTTGGAAACAGAAATTTCAAAAGCATCATTTGTCACTCAGATAAGTAAAACTGAGAAAATAAATATTTTTAACTTAATTAAAGCATTTCCAATGACTTTTGCACATGGGACCAATGAAATTAGCCTTGTAATAGATCATGAGATGAAAATAAGTTTAACATGTGATATGGATAATATTCCTGCTAGTCTTAAAAAGAAACCATACCCTGCTTCCCCAATGAAGAGGAAAGACAGAGAGGATAATATTAAGATGTTTTTAAAGATGAAAATTATTGAAAAGGTTGAAACTACACCAAAATATTGTGTGATATGACCAGTGATAATTTCTTATAAACAAGATAAAGAAAAACTGTGTGGTGATTATAAAGAATTAAACACATTTACAGTAGATGATATTTACCCCTTGCCAAGTATTGCCTCTATACATGCTATCCTTAAAGGTTCTAAATACATAAGTTTCCTAGATTGAAATAAAGGGTACCATCAAATTCCTGTTGAAAAGAATTCACATAAATTTTTGTTGATAACAACACATATGGGAAATTAAAAATATGTCAGGATGCCATTTGGACCAAAAAATGCTCCTTCAGTATTTCAGAAGTTAATGGATATAACATTCCATAATGAAATGATTGAGGGATGGCTAATGGTATTCATTGATGACATCATAGTGTTCTCTAAGACATATGATGAATATTTAATCCATTTAAATAAGGTATTTTAAAAGATGGATTAAATAAAAATGACCCTTGCATTGAAAAAATGTAAATTTGGGTTTGGGTCTTTAAAAGTGCTTGGTCATATTGTATCTGGCTTACAAATATGTGTAAACCAAAACAAGGTGGCTGCAATCAAGAATATTGGAATTCATAAAGATGTAAAGGATTTGAAATCTTTTCTTGGTATGTGTGGTTATTATAGACAATATATAAAAAAATAAAAATCAATTACTGCATCATTGACCACACTGATGAAGAAATCAGTAGCTTTCATTTGGAGTAATGAAAGACAACAGGCTTTTGATAAGTTGAAAGAATGTTTGATGAAAGTTCCAATCTTGAGATTACCAGATCTTTAATTACCTTTTGTATTGTATAATGATGCAAGTTTTATTGGTTTGGGTGCTGCTTTGCATCAAAAACAACTTATTAAAGGAAAAATTTCAGAAGTAGTAATTTGCTATATTTCACGTACTCTAATAAGTAGTGAATTGAAATATGGTGCTACTCAACTTGAATGTTTGGCTGTATTACGGGCTCTTGAGAAGCTACATTGTTACCTTTAAGACCAAAAATTTGAGTTAATAACTGACTGTAGTGCAGTTAAGTCACTCTTAAACATGAAAACTCCTAATAGACATATGTTTAGATTGCAATAAGCTGTATGAGAGTACAGAGGAAAGATGAATATTACAGATAGAGCAGGAACTTTACACTCTGATGTAGATCTGTTATCTAGAGTACCTCTACCTAATAATGATGATAATCCTGCTTATGTTCCTGAAACAGAGATTATTAACATTTATGGAATTTATATTGTAGATCTTGAGGATGAATTTATGCAATCAATTATTGATAATTATGCTTCAGATCCTGACTTGAGTAAACTTACTACAATACTAAATGATCCATCTAATGCTTCAATGAGTTTTTTAATAAAACCATTACAACAAAAGTTTAAGGAAGCATTAGAAAAATGAAAATTTTCCATTGAGGATGGTTTTAAATATTACAGGAAGAAATTAAGCAATGTGATAGTAATTCCCCCTTCAATGAAGGAGCTAATGTTAAGCATATGTCATGATTATATATTAGCAGATCATTTTGACTTCAATAAAACATTAAAAAGAGTAATACAGCTTAGTGGATTAACATGTCTTATGATGTTCAAAAGTATGTTGAGACATGTGATTCTTATCAAAAATCTAAAAGATTAACAGGCAAAAGAGCTGGTTCATTACAAAAAATTGAGAAACCAAAAGCTCCATGGGAAATAGTTTACATGTACTTTATAACAGGTTTTCCAATAGCAGGGCATAAGAGTTATACCTCCTGATGGGTAATTGTAGATAGATTTACAAAAATGTGCAAATTTATTCCTACCCACAAAGAGGTACCTGCAAAGGACTTAGATTTTTTATGGTGGAAACAAATGTTCAATATTGCAGGATTCCCCAAATCAATAGTTTCAGACAGAGATCCAAAATTTACTTCTGAGCTCTGGACATCACTTATGGATGTTTCAGGGTTTCAATTAAAAAATTCTACAACACACCATCCACAAACTGTTGGGCTTGAAGAAAGAATGATACAAACCTTAGAAGATATGATAAGAAGATATTGTGCTTTTGGTATTGAATTTAAAGACAATTAAAAATTCACACATGATTGGGTAACCCTTATCCCAGGTTTAGAGCTTGCATACAATAGTACAGTACATTATATCACTGACAAAAAGACATTTGAGCTATGGTTGGGTTATGTACCTAATACCCCTGCTAAAACTCTTAGTAAACAACCTAGATAGGATATCCATCCAGCTACAAAATCTTTTCTTCAGATGCAACAATTATGCAGAAAGAATGCTCAAGAATGTATAAATAAGGCATTTGAGTATGAGAAGAAAAGATTGGATAATAACCATAAAGAGAAAATTTTCAAAGGGGGTGATGAAGTCCTTATTTCTACACTAAATTTCAATTAAAATGGAAATTTTAAATGGAAGGATTTATTCTTAGGACTATTTTTAGTAAAAAAGATGGTTGGTAACAATGCTGTTGAAGTTATTCTATATGCACCATATGATAGAAAACATCCAGTATTTCCTATTTCTCTTATAAAACCATACCATTCTAATGATACTTCTCCATTTCCAAGAAGATCAGGATGGCATAAACAACAGCCTGAAGAAATATTTGAAAAGGAAGAGATTGAAAAGATACTTGAAAAGAGACACCTTCCTAAAGAAAAGGGAGTTGAGTATCTGTTAAGGTCTAAAAATAAATCAATTGAATATGACCAGTGGATTCCAGAAAATGAAATCTCTGATCTTAAAAATATCTCGAAAAAATTTAAATTCAAAAAATACTGTCAGAATTCAGTATAAGTATAATAAAAATATTAATAATTAATTTTCTATTCACTCCTTACTTATTAATTAAAATTTCTTAACATTTTTTTATTGTTTTTTTTGAGTGAGGGAGTGTCAGCCTAGGTATCCCCAGGACTGAATAATTCTTAAGTTTAAAATAAGATAACCTTAATTACATTAAGCTTATAATTTAAAATTAAGGTTATAATACTTATATATCTGGTTATAATGCTTATATATAAAAGTATTACACTATTATATGACTTATAGTAGTTTGAATAGCTTATACATAGCCTTATGATACTTATTAAGGTGTTAATCAATTCATGATATACTTATATTAAGTGATATAAAGTAATTATAGACATACATAAGCTTATATGTATACATAAACCTCATATTCAGTGAAATATGTAGTTAAATTATCACTTAACTGCCTGATCAGTAAAGAAAGTAGTCTTCAGACAGACTATCAAACCAAAGAACTGAAATGTAGACCAATGTCCACACCAGAAAAAGCAATAATACTTGATGTAGGTTGCAAATCCACACCAGAGACAGCAATAATACTTGATATAGCTTGCAAGACTATACCAGAGAAAACAGTTGCCAAGTTAAGTTAAATGAAGAACTCACCTTGCAACAAACACAGCCAATTGTGGCCAGAAAACAGTGAAAACTAAGTGAGGAACAAGAATATCACCTCCGGATGGTTGTATGATAATTAAAGTTTCCCCAAACTGCCTTATTCACTATATACACACAGACTCCTAACTAAGAGCCCATGCACACCCACAAATTTGGCATTCCTGACTGCCAAATTGCATAAAACCTTTCTAGAAATGCTTCCCAGCCCTTTAGCACTGAGGCAGGCAGTCCGCCCAACGTCAGGAAGCCTGCCTGAAGCCAGAAAACCACCAAAAACACCCAAAATACTTAGAAAAATTATCTACAACTACTAAAACCCTTAAAACACATAATTAGGCTATAACAACACAGGGACATGAAATGTAGAGAAAATTTAGCTCATTCCAACAGTACTAAGAACTTAATCCTAAGACTTAAGGTTAGCCCGTAAAACACAAAAAACAAAATTCTATAGCAATCTTTTTAAATGAAAAATGAGAAATTATCCCCCAAATACTTAGGCTATGAAAAATGTCCTCAAGACATAAAATATAGAGAAAAACCGGGGCTATCCCATTATAGTACCCACTTCCCAGTAGTCTAAATATTTGCTGCGTAATTCCAGAAAAACACCTAACTATTTAAACAATGCCATTTAAGGCATAACAAAACAACACCAAATAAAACAACAAAGGGCTCAGCCAATGTTGGAATACAACATACTCCCTCCAATAGAGAATGTCAAAATTCTCCTTTACCACAAACATCATCTTCAGCTTTCTCTCAAAATCTGCAACTGACATGGGCCCCTGACAATACTGCATTGAAAACAATCTCATCTGTACCATATCACCACCGGCTCATCCCTACAGAACCTCCTGTGATGCATGCCACTCTAGAATAAAGACTTGCTTCCAACCTGGTCCATTGTTCTCTGCAACATCTTCTCCTTCTCCACAACCTGATCCACCTTCCACCAGCACCAAAAGATCCAGGCCATCTATCCTGATTCTCAGACTGGTTCACAAATTACACCCTTCAAAAAAGAATGCAAACACCACTACTACCACTAGCTCTACCATCCCTGGTCCTTCTGATGGTAAGCACCAAACTTCTTCACACTGAATTCCAATCTGACAAATTTCCAGTTCATTTCCCTTCTGACAGTGATGATGACAATGTGGGAACCATTAGAGCACCCCCACTTAATCCATTGCCCAACATTAATGACAAATTTCAACATCATTCTTCTCAACAGAAGCATCTCTTACTAAACTACTTCCAATCCTCTCCTTCTAGGGACCCACTGGATCTTGAGAACAGGAAGAACATCATACACCAGTTCAAAGCCAATGCTGAACATTTTTTTACATCTCTTGATTATTTTCTGCCTCCTGACTCTTAATTAATCTCTTGACTTAGAAATAAAAAAAATTCTTGAATTCTCCAGACTTCCTGAATGTCGCCAATCATCATAAAAAAGTTCCTCAGTTTACAGTCTTGGGGGACTAATCCTCAGTTTTAAGTCTTGCAAGACTAACAGCCCACATTTTATAGTCTTGGGGGACTAAAAATCTAAATCAAAAGACAGAACCAGAGATCAAAACATTTAAGACCCAAAGAAACAAACTAACATTCAGGGATAACTGTTGTACAGAGCAGCCAGCTCATAAGTTGCCCCCACACTTGTCTTAACAAAAATCAGAGACTCCCCCTTGGATGCCCTCTACCAGAATCATACCAACTCCCATTATCAGTTTATAGTCCTGAAGGACTCAACCCTTAAACCCTCCTCAGTTTATAGTCTTGGGTGACTATACCATTTCTCAGTTTAAAGTCTTGATGGACTGACCAATGTTCAGTTTAAAGTCTTGACGGACTTTTTGCAATTTTCAGTTTAAAGTCTTGGAAGACTTTTGCATAGCAAAGGCCGCACCATCTCCATGCACAATTCTCTGCAGCCAGCCTGCTGAACTTCCACTCTTGATTCACCATCTACACATCACTGATGAATGTGTTTATTCATCTCTTTTCTTTCCACTATTGCTTCTTTACAGGTTATGGCTGGATCACCAAATTTTGACCCATAGAACCCTCACTGCTTCACTGCTCCTAAGGACTACGCTTGTAAACAGTGCATACACATGTGCAGACCTTGCACATTCACTCTTCCTACTTCCCAGGCCAACTTCTATAACAGGGCCTGTGATTCTTCTAATTCCAAAAAGAAAAGGTGTGACAGAGATCCCAACTACCCAATACCTCCGCTTTCACCCTCACACAAATATATATCCAGATCTCCTACCAGATCACCAGAGCTTTGACCTGCTTCTTCCTCTTTGTCTTCTGCTCCTTCCAGAAGATCCTACTGTTCTATTTCCAAGACCATTCCTGAATGACCAGCTTTATCCTCACAAGAACCTGCTTTTCTCTCAGCAAATTTAGAAAAAATGGTGTCAAAATCAGCTCCTAAGCTGCTAGACCGGGTCCAGGCAGCTCTCCCGACGTCAGGCGGCCCACCCAACTTGTCAGAAAACAAAAATCAGGCTCAGAACTTCCAATTTCAGCCAGAAAACCACCAAATTCTTCCATCCAACACTAATAACTCCACACCACAACCTTCTAATGCTCCCAGAGCAATGCGTACCTCCACCATTTCTTCTTCTATCAACACCAGAAACTTAAACATCTCTATAAGGCTTCCTAAAGGACCCACTGCAAACACCAGAACTGCCAACACTGTTTCTAAACGCAAAATTCCTGTTACTTCTGGAAGAAACAACTTCACCTCTCCTCTGGTACTTCTCTTTCTTCTGGATCTTCATCCAGAAGATCACCATCTCCTGGTCCTTCCTTCAATCAACCTGGCACTCCTCTGCCAGTATCTACCAAACCTGCACCAAGCAATAATATAAAAAATAACAACAACAACAGCCCTGCTGCTTCAACCAGGTCCCAGGAACCACCTTCTTCTCCTTCATCTTCTCAACACCATTTAGAGGTTGACCCCAAAAATCCATACCTCAATCTGGCAGACCCTCCTACAACACCTATTCAACACTCTTCAGCCATCCAGATTCACGCTGCATACAAATTGAGGATCTAACAATCTGTAAGAACCAAAATAAAATAAAAAAATTCAATTTCTTCAACAGAGAATAATTATTGAAACAATTCTTCTATTTTTAGTTGGAACCCTGCCCCCTTAAACTGCATTTGGAACTGGCAAACCCCTAGGAACTACTTTGACACTGTATTATGCTGATATGAAGCAAAACCTTAGCATGATGTGTTCAAAAATGCTTCAGGCCTTTGCTCTCCATGGTCCGTTGAATGATTTTGAGAATAATCTGAGAAAAAAAACTCCGTGATTACCACTGGAAAATGTCTCCAATTATCAAGCACACTTTCCAACACTCCATTCCTGCTTCTTCTTCTTCTTCCAACAGTTTAACTTCTGACCCAGTTCCTGACCACAATAACCTGTATACTTTCTCCTGCTGCCTGCACTACAAAGAACAAAGTTCTTCCTCTAATCCAAACAAGAAACAAAAACACCAACACCATCTGGACCAACTTCCAGAGACTTCTTCATCCTGTAATTAAATAAAAGATTTTTAAAAAATTACTAAAAAGAAAAAAATAATAACAGCTAACAGATATAAATAAAAAATTTGTTTTTATTTTTATTATTATTTTTTATTTTTATTTTATTTTTATTTTTATTTTTATTTTTATTTTTATTTTTATTTTTATTTTTATTTTTATTTTTATTTTTATTTTTATTTTTATTTTTATTTTTATTTTTATTTTTATTTTTATTTTTATTTTTATTTTTATTTTTATTTTTATTTTTATTTTTATTTTTATTTTTATTTTTATTTTTATTTTTATTTTTATTTTTATTTTTATTTTTATTTTTATTTTTATTTTTATTTTTATTTTTATTTTTATTTTTATTTTTATTTTTATTTTTATTTTTATTTTTATTTTTATTTTTATTTTTATTTTTATTTTTATTTTTATTTTTATTTTTATTTTTATTTTTATTTTTATTTTTATTTTTATTTTTATTTTTATTTTTATTTTTATTTTTATTTTTATTTTTATTTTTATTTTTATTTTTATTTTTATTTTTATTTTTATTTTTATTTTTATTTTTATTTTTATTTTTATTTTTATTTTTATTTTTATTCTTATTTTTATTTTTATTTTTATTTTTATTTTTATTTTTATTTTTATTTTTATTTTTATTTTTATTTTTATTTTTATTTTTATTTTTATTTTTATTTTTATTTTTATTTTTATTTTTATTTTTATTTTTATTTTTATTTTTATTTTTATTTTTA
Organism: Hemileia vastatrix; assembly: GCA_030280995.1. Taxonomy (NCBI): domain Eukaryota; kingdom Fungi; phylum Basidiomycota; class Pucciniomycetes; order Pucciniales; family Zaghouaniaceae; genus Hemileia; species Hemileia vastatrix. Next base: position 4,789,789 of record JASXTE010000010.1, on the reverse strand, counting down.
TTTTTATTTTTATTTTTATTTTTATTTTTATTTTTATTTTTATTTTTATTTTTATTTTTATTTTTATTTTTATTTTTATTTTTATTTTTATTTTTATTTTTATTTTTATTTTTATTTTTATTTTTATTTTTATTTTTATTTTTATTTTTATTTTTATTTTTATTTTTATTTTTATTTTTATTTTTATTTTTATTTTTATTTTTATTTTTATTTTTATTTTTATTTTTATTTTTATTTTTATTTTTATTTTTATTTTTATTTTTATTTTTATTTTTATTTTTATTTTTATTTTTATTTTTATTTTTATTTTTATTTTTATTTTTATTTTTATTTTTATTTTTATTTTTATTTTTATTTTTATTTTTATTTTTATTTTTATTTTTATTTATATTTATATTTTCACTTTTATATCTATTTTAATTTTTATTTCTATTTTTCACCTACTAAACTACTAACATAAAAAAAATTTGAAAATGAAATTAAAATGAAATGAATAAAATAATATGAACTAAATAATTATTACAAATGGTATCCCCCAGCAAATTGATGGGCTGATCCCCTGATACCTTACCCACATCCAAGTGCACCTTGATGTGGATACACAATTAAATATTCTAAATGATTTGAGTTAAAAATTAGAGATTAAAGAAAATAATACATGGCCTTTATTTTCCTGACCATAAATTTTAATGATTTTGGTGGTGCCAATGGAATAGTTGAGGCTATATGAAATTCTTCTAAACATTGTCATCAAACAACTGAAGCACCTCCATCTTTAGTTTCTTGTCAAGAATTTACCCATTTTAGCTGTTCATTCTAAATAAATGAAGGTCTTATTAATCATATAAATAATCAAATAAAAATAAGATAATAAAATTGTTATTAGTAGATCTGTCAAGTATGGTAACTAAAATATTATCAAATTTTTTCTATCATTAAATATTTTCATCCATTTTTTTTTCTCATTTATTTATTTATTTTATTTTATTTTATTTATTATCTTTTTTAACTTTTATAAATTTTCCTTTTTATTTTTCTTTTTTTCAATTTTATTTTTCCTTTAAAGTTTTATTTGCATTTACTTTTGGATTTTTCTCTTCCAATAATTTTTTAAAGTTACGTCAAGATAGCTTTATGGTTTTAAATGATGGTGCATCTTTCCTAAGGTTGTTCTACTGGTTATTATATAAAATTAGAAAGCTTGATTTGGACTGGTGAAAATAATTGGTTGATGAAATTTCCATTTTTAATTTTTTTCATTTAATTTTGGATTTTTTTCTTCCAATTGATTTTTTAAAGTTATGTCAAGATAGTTTTCTGGTTTTATATGATGGTGCATCTGGCCTTAGGTTTCTCTACTGGCTATTTTATAAATTTAGAAAAATTGATTCAGACTGGTGAAAATAATTGGTTGACAAAATTTTCATTCTAAAATTTTTTTTCCATTTGATTTCTTTGATTCAATAAATTGGGGGGGGGGTATTGCCAAATTTTCATAACAGACTTAAAAAATTTTTTACTTGAAAATTTGGTGATACCCTTCCCTTAATTCATTAAAATACAGGGGGGGGTATTTCCAAATTTTCATGAGACTTGCAAAAAAAAATTGACTTAAAATTTTGGTGATACCCATCACTTACTTCAATAAAATGCAGGGGGGAGTAGTGCCAAAATTTCATATAAGACTTGCAAAATTCTTTAATTAAAAGAATTTTGGTGATACCTGCCCCTTAGTTCAATTAAATGCAGGGGTGGGATAGGAAATTTTCAAATCTTACTTTAAAATTTTAACTAAAAAAGAGTTTTTAAAATTAAAAATTCTTTAAAATCATATTAAAAAATTTTTTATTACATTAAACTATTAAAATTCAACTAATTATGGATAGAGTAAAGAAATAAAGGAAATTAAGATAAAATTATTTATACAATTAATTATGAACAGTTGAAGTGTGAGAGAAATAAAGCAAACTAGTCATCAAACATTTTCTTTATATATTCAATTTCCTCAACAGATTTATTAGCTTTAACACATTCTATCAAGAAATCTTTCTTTTTGAAATTTTCTTCACAATCATGCTTAAATTTCATCTGTTCCATAAAGTTTTGATGCTTGTTTGTTTTCTCCTCTTTCTTTGATTTTTCAATACTTAGAGATAACTCAAATTTCTTCTCCTCCAAATTTGGTGTCATATCATCTTTCTGTAAAGATAGTTTATACTTCCTCTCCTCTAAGACTTGTGTCCTATCATCCTTCCATAAAGAGAGTTCAAACTTCTTAACTTCCAAATCATGTACCCTTTCATCCACCTATAAATAGAGCTTGTATGTTTGTTTTTCAAATTTTAAAGTCTCTTTAGAAACTTCTACTTTCTCTAGAGTGATAATAAATATTAACAAAAAGTAGAAGTAAATCAGAGTAAAGTAATAAGAAGTTTGGTATCACTTACCAGAATCAGGTTTCTCCAAAAATTCTTTGATAGAAGAAAAAGGGGTTTGAGATGAAGTATCACTTTTTCTTCTTCTTTGAGAGTGGAAAGTTAGACTACTTGAAGCCCTTTGCTTTTTTTTCAAGGTCACATTTTCCTCCTCATCATTTTTGCTGGCTTTTGACTCAGTTGATTGTGGCTCCTGCGTTTGTTCTTCAGCCTTTTTAGAAATAAGAAAATGTAATTTAAAAAAAGAATTTTTAAGATTAAAGGAAAAAAATATACTTGAGTTAGATCAGGTTGGTCTATATCCCCATAAGGATTTATTAAAAAGATATCTTGATTTGTGAAAGTTAAATGAGGGGAGGCTTGGATAGAAGAAGAAGGAAAAAGATTTTTTTCAATGTCATGTTTGGAGATAGCATCTTCACCATCCAACATGTTTGCAGGATTAACATCAGCTCACTCTCCCAAAATAGCATCCATTTCCTTAAAATAAGGACATAGAGAATCAAGTTTTTCATCTATGTATTTGATGCCCTTACTGATAATGAGGTCAAAAATACCAAAAAGAGTAGAAGATGAAAGATTTTTTGCCTTCCTGTATTTGGCTTGATAATGCTTGAAGCATGCAGACATCTGTTTAGGTAAAAGATCTATCCTTCCCTTGGTCTCATTCCCTATTTTGTTGGCCATTAGAAGATAACCATTTAATTTTGATGCTGGGGGCCATCCTACTTGAGTTGCATTTTAGGTACCAAAACAAGAATCATAGTTAGATTTAGTTTTCAGCCAGTTGGTAAGAATGAGATGATCATCTTTTTTTAATTGAAGGATCTTTGATTTCTAGGCTGAGTTGGGGGAAGAGGGAGTAGTTCAATTTAAAGAATAACTGGGGGAAGGCTGCCTTTGAGATGATCTATGATAAAAGGGCATTTTAACATAATTTAAGATGAAAAGGAGCAAAAACAAGTAGATGAGATTGTGAGGTTTTCTGAATGGAGAGAATAGACAGGATGAGATTAGAATGGGAGTGTTCAGCAAGGCAGAAGGCATACCCAGAGAGTAGTCAAAGATGTGGTTATGAATGAAAGTAGGCCAAGATTTAGTTATGATAGAAAGTTGTACAATATGTGGTTATGAAAAATTGAGTAGAAAAATGTTGGATAAGAGGTCAGGTTTGACACATAAAATGTCTAATAACCCAAGTATTAGCAAAAATAATTGCACAAGATAATTGGGGTGTAAGGATTTTTATCTGGAATTAATTTAATTGTGGATTGGTCAACTTGATAGCCCCTAATATGTAGAAGAATGTAACCACACAAAGAAAAAAATCCCTGAAATAGATTTCAAGTTCAGTTTTAGGTTAAAGGTTATGATTCTGGTTCTTATTTGTGGAGTAACCCTGTCTGACCCCATCCTATTTTTTGCTTATATGAAATTGACAACTCCTTGGCTCATTTCTTCTCATCTTCATGAATTCATCCAAAAATTCTATTACTTTTCTTTGTAATTGTTTGATTCTTTTCTTCACCACTCATTCTATTTAACCACTTTTTACACTTTTTAACTTTCCTCTATTCTTCTTTCAAAACCTATACTCTTCACTTACAAGCCTCCCCACACTACATCATCTAAATCTTCTTATAAAGGCAAAAAATAAGGGGTGCTCAAAAAGTGACATTCAATGACTTGTCACAAAAATTAACCTAGGAATGGAAAAGTGTTACAAAACTGAACTGGAAATCTAGTTTGATATTTTTTCCTCTCTGATCAGGAGATGGAAGAATGAAAATCAGTGAATGAGTGGGAAATAAATCTTAGAAAAAATCTTGCCATTAAGTAAGCAAAATACATTAAAATTACAGAAGTAAATTGGCCACAAAATGTTATAACAATAAAATTATGTTCACATAAAATTAAACAACTAAGGAGGAGTAAATATGCAAATGAGTCCCACTATCTGTGAAAGATGATATTATTCCAAGCCAGAGAGGAGAACAAGTAACTACCAGTCCTGGAATGGACTCTGTAAAAGGTGGAATTAATGGTTTTAAGGCTTAAACTTAGTATTATAAAAATTATATGATCCCAAATTTCTAAAAACTTGTTTTACATATCTTAACTAATTTTGTATTCATACTCTTCCATTAAATATTACATGTGACTCAAAATATAAGAATGTGTTTGAGATTATGGAAGATTAATAGGAGTTACCTTTCTTGTTTTGGTTATTTTTCTCAGGTTAATTTCACTTTATATTTTTATAAATGCAAATATTGTGGTGCTTCAGGGAGTCCCTTTCTTATACAAGGGCTTTGGAGGAGTATTTTTAGCCTTATCTTTTACAGAAATTCTATTTTTTATACATAAAAATTTAATATTTTGAGGAGTTTTATTATCTTTAGGTTATTATTCTAGTTATCCTTCTCATTAGCCTACTAGTTTGTTAATTTTTAATTCTATTTTTTTGTTTCTGTCATAATTTGACATTCCACATCATCTGGTTGAATACCTTTGTACAGAATCTGTGATATACCCAACAGGTATATTCATGGATGGGTTGGGTATATTTTTAACCTTTTATTTCTGTTAAAAATATCTTGATACTTTTTCTGAACTTTGATTTTTTCTCTCTGGAAAGAAAAAATCACCCTGTGGAAAAACCTTTATTTTGAACTAAACCCTTATTTTTTGGAAGTAATTTTTTTTAAGAAAAAGTTCTAGTGTTTTTTTAAAAAATTATAACTATTTTCTCCTTAGAATATATGCATCAAAACTGTGAATATACCTCATAGATATATTGAATTTTTGGCATAGAGTATTTATTTAGCTATGCATAGCCAGGCTTTTAATCAAACAATTCAGTAGTATCTATTCCCCAAATAAGTTTAAAGTTGACTCTCTTTTTGATATTTGATAGTGATATTCCATCACCAAAATTAAATATATTTTTAACTCAATTTAATTATACCTTAAATTTTAAGTATAATTTACACTAAGTTACTATTGCCAGCATTAGATAGTTCAATGGATAATAGGCCCTACACTACAATCATATTACATTGTCAAAGTTGTTATAAATTAAAATGTATATTCAATTTATTCTTAGTTAATTTTTCACAGTTAAGATATTTAGGATCTTTATTTAAAGTGTAAAACTAGGTCATAAGCTTTTCACATGATCAAATTGATGATACAATGGAATTTAAAACTGGCTTGAGTTGAGCTTTAATATTTCTGTGAAGCTCACACAATTTTAGCACTGAATGACATATAAAGATTACCACTATCTATTCTTCCTCTTTTAGGGGGTGTCATTTCTTGCAAATCTGCACTTAGCTTAAGTGTGAATTTCAAAGCTAATCTGTACATAACTTAAGTGCAGATTTTAAAGTAAATCTGCACTTACAAATCAGCACTTAAAATTCAAAAGAGCCACTTATTTCAAAAATGGGTTTCAGTTATGACCTCAAATCAGTACTATTATCCCATTTTTTTCACAACCACATGTTGGCCACTTCATCCCTTTCATGCCCACCCCATCCCTGTCACGGTTTACACCCTCACCTTCATCCACTCATCAATCCTTGGCACACATCCCTCACAGATATTAAAAAAAATTTATTCCAAAATTTTAACAAGGCATGTTTTTTTCCTTTTTTTATTATGTTTTCCATCTCTTCTCTTGTAACATACCAGTTTCATAATGCCTCCCATAAAAGCCAACACTCAAAAGGAAACTCAAAAAAGTGCTTCATCACAATGGTACTCTTGCAATGTAAACCCCTCACTTGAGAAATAAAAGACTGGAAATCTAAAAAAGGATGATTATCTCATCATCATTAAATTCCTCATCATTAAATCAAATTATAATGCATGTTTTAAATGTGAGAAGTCCACCTTCATCAAAATTCAATGGCTTCTTATTGATAGGAAATGAAGTAAAAAGGAAAAAAAATGGGAGAATTGAAATCAATCATAAGAAAATGAAGGAGAGGTTTAATATTTATCAATAAAAATATAAAAAGTCTCCATTTCTTCCACTTCCACTGGCTTTTGTATTGATGATGATGAATTGGAGAATGGAATTACTAATGTTTATCAAAATCTCAGTTTCATGTGACCTCTCTATAAGGAAATAAATCTCCTTTTTAGTTCCCAAGTTGATGTCAACCCTTGGTTTATACACAATACCACCAAGGATATGTTCTCTGGATCTCAAAAAGCCAATAATCCTCCCAAAACACCTGTAACTCAAAGACATCAATACCCTTCAGCTTTTTACCATAGTTCACCTGAAGATGATCCCCACTATCAATAAGGAAATTTATTTAGGAGCAGATCTGAGTCCTCAGAGCCCCAATTTTTGATGTATGTTTACGTTTTCTTTTCTCATAAATTCATGGCTAGATATCTCATTCTTTCTTTTCTAGTCTCCTGCTACTCAAAATCAAATGGAAAATTTGGAAATAATTTCAACCTGAATATTACCAGGACTGAGTAAAAATGCTTATAAATTATGTTAAACAGATTTGGTACACATTGGAACAATAAAAAGAAGTTTCACAAGTTGTATACATAAGTGAAATCAATGATTAAACACAATATATGCCATCATAATACCTTATATACACGCATATATCCATCTTTTATAAGTCTTATGTACTTAATATTAAGTTGGAATATGTCAGGGTAATCTTAAGATCCTTAAAAATAAGGCTACATAACTTTTAAGTAGATTTTAAGCTGTTTTTTTTGTTGCTTTATGAAAAAAACAATAATTGCACTTTAAATCACTTAAAAGTTGAATATATGAACTATAAATTTAATAATATTAAAAATGGGCCTTTCCAGATTAATTTTTTTTAATTAGGACTATTTATTTGGCTATTCAAATTCATAAAAAACAATTTTCAAATTTGGTGTTTTTTATGTCAGAAATGGCTTCTGTGTACTGGCCTCATACTGCCTGCATTTTTTCCCCATGAATAGCTTCATTTTTATAAAGGGTTAGCATTTTAACACTATTATTACCCCAAATTGTAGGCATGCAATGGTGAAAAACACTAAAATTGGCACCAGGCACTGATTTAGTTTCCTACACCATGCAATATTTGGGGGGGATTTTCTAGTAAGTCCTCAACTTGAAGTCAGATGGAAGTCAGATGGAACTCAGACTGAACTTTGATGGATCTCTTAGTGAACTGGTCTTGAAAAACAACTCAAAATATTGTACAAAACTAGATGAATCTTTTGTGGTATCATAATGAAAGTGAAATGAACTCATCTTTAAATTTTGAATGAAAAGAGTTTCAGTAATCATTCCAAACACTGTACACCTTAAGCTTAAAATTTTGACTCAGTATTTTATATTATAGTTCAAGATGGAGCTGAAAATTCATTTAAAAATTTTAATTTTTCAAGTGATATTTTTACTCTTACTTAATACTTATTAAAAATAGATTAAAACATATTAAGAATAATATTTAAATATTTAATATTCTTTGAAAAAAAATTACCGGAATTTTCAAAACTATGCATTTCAGAGAACTATTATAAATTGAATTTTTTTGATTCACTTTTTAATATTTTTCAGTCATGTAAAATTATTTTGAGTCAGTAAAAGTGAAACTGAATACTCACTTCCTGAGTGGTATTCAGTATGTAAATGTAAATTGATAACTCATATGTATCACCACGGGAAATCTAGGGGTGAATTGCTAGCAATCCCCTCTCTTGAAATTTAGAGTGACCCTTAATTATGCCAGGTTTATGAATACTTTATAAACATAAGTAAATTAGAGTTAGATTTACATTTATTCTCAGATTGATTATAGACAGAATATCAACTGATTCCAAATTATTCACAAGTTGATCCTCCAGAACTTGATTTTGGTCCTCTGTTGAGCACAAATTGAGCACAAATTGATCTAACCTAAGCTTATGCATATATATTAGTTCAGGATACTTTCTCTATTAAATTTGATAATAAAATAAAATATTGATGAATTTATATATAAAAAAATTATTATGTAAGATATTAAATTATAAATTTAGGCATCATAGGAGGGCACTTAATAGAACTTAATTATACTATGTGACACCTTAATACTGCATCACGCAGTTTGAAACATTTAAAACAAAATGTGTCATGATGGGCAATGAAATTGCTTGGAAAGACACTTTCAAAATTAATACCGACCATAATACACAAGTATAAAACCTTGGCATCTATCCAATAAAAGATTTTCCTTCTGATAATTGAATTTTTCTCAGTTACTCCCTGCTAAAAAGTGTCCTTGTGAGGTTTATATGACCTTCAGGGGGGTAATTTGGCCACATCAAACTACTTCTATTTCCATGATTGACCAAAACATCATCCTCATTTCCATCTAAAGAGTTGATCTCATCTGACTGTGGCTGATCAAAGGGGTCCACCACAAGTTTAGCCAAAATTTTGGTGAACACTTTTTTGATGGATAGTGACTAACTGGTGCATTCCGAAATTGTCCACGTGAAGTTAGGCTAAACTTCAGGAGGATAAATTTATTATTAATACCAAATTAACTGAAGAATACTTTTTCCCTAGCTACTCTGCATCCTAAAAGTGTACAACTGAGGTTTAGCCATAATTCAGGTAGACACCTTTGGAAAGGCACAGTCTGATGGGTTTAATATCTATATATGGCAATAAGTATCAGTTTTTTATCAACATGGAACTAGAATTAATTTAATATGGCCAAAGTGTCCACCTGAAGTTTGGCCAAAATACAGGTGGAAATTTTTATGAGGATTACTTGATGAAATGAAGAAGACTTTCAATTACTTTCCATCATAAAATTTTCAAACTTAAGTTTATCGAAAATTGTGGTGACACTTTTTCCAGATCCAGTCATATGGGATCAACTCTCTATATGGCAATGAGAATCAATTTTTAGTCAATCATGGCATTAGAAGTAATTTGATATGGACAAAAATTCCACCTGATTTTTGGCCGAAAATAAGTTGGAAATGTTTATGAGGAATACTAGATTAACTAAAGAAGACTTACAACCTACCACTGTCCATCATAAAAGTGTTCACCAGAAGAATTCTCAAACTTGTGGTTGACACCTTTGGCCTGGTCCAGCCATATGGGATCAATTCTGCATATGGAAATGAGGATTTAATTTGGTCAATCATGGTACTAGAAGTAATTTGATATAGACAAAGTGTCCAACTAAATATTGGAAAAAAATCAGTTGAAAACTTCATTTAGTTTTTCAAAAAATCAAATTAAGTACAATTTTATTCCTGATGATGCCCATTTTATCCAACACCTCTTCTGAGCCTTGAAAGTAGGCATTTAGCTTGAATTTTTAATTTCATATAAAATCCCTTTTATTCAACCTATTTCTTTTTATCCCTTTTTTTCTTTTAGATATCAATTAATTTTATTTAAAACAAATCATTTTCATAATTTTTTACCCGTATTTAATAAAATTATTAAAGGTTTAAAATCACCCTGTAAGCATTTGGCACATGTTTTTTTACTATACTAATAAGAATAATAATATACTGGTGACAAATAATTGATCAAATGATAAAATAATAAAAAAACAGAAAGATCCAATACAAGTTGCACTGAAGAAGAGCTGGACCCTAGATACTCACCATCAAAAAAGTGTCCAGCACAAGTTTGGCCAAACTTGTGCTGGACACTTTTGTTCAGGTGCAGTCATATGAGATATATTCTCACCATGGCAATGAAAAAAATTATTTGATAAAAAAATTCACTAGAAGTAGTTTTACATAGCCAAATTTTCTACCTAGAGTTCATCCAAAACACAGGTGCACAATTTTTTATCTTTAAAAAAAAGTCAATTTAGTACAATTTATCCCTGATGGCTCTCATTTGCTTCAACACCTCTGCTGGCCTTTGATAGTAGGAATATTACTTAGATTTCATTTTTCATATTTGATCCCTTTAACTTAATTTTTTATTCATAATATTGCTTTTGGATATCAATTAATAATTTTTAAAATAAACTATTTTCATAATTTTATACATTTATTTAATAATATTATAAATGGTGTAACATCACCTGGTATGCATTTGGCACATGAGTTTTTTCTAAACTTATAAAATTAATAATATAATGGCAACCAAAAATTGATCAAATGATATTTATGAGTGAGGAAAAAAGATAAAATACCAGTAGACATGTTTGTAAGAAATACTAGATGAACTGAAGAAAAATTTCACCCTAGCTACTCTCCATCATAAAAGTGTCCAGCACAAGTTCGGCCAAACTTGTTCTGGACACTTATGGTCAGGTGCAGTCAGATGGGAGCAATTCTCTCTATGGAAATGAAGATAAATTTTTGATAAAAAATTACACTAGAAGTAGTTTGATATGGCAAAATTTTCATGCTGAAGTTTTGGTAAAGCTCAAGTGGATTTTTTTTTATTTTTAAAAAAAAGAAAATTTAGTACAAGTTTAGCCCTGATTGTGCTAATTTGATTCAACATCTCTTTTTTCTGTTTATGGCAGGAATTTAACTTGGATTTTAATTTTCATCTTTGATTTCTTTTATTTTACTTTATTCCTCTCATATTGCTTTTGGATAGAAGTTTATTTTTTGTAAAATAAATCATTTTCATATTTTTTACCTTTCTTTAATAATATTATAAAAGGTGTGACATCACCCAGTATTCATTTGGCACACAAGTTTTTGCTATACTGATAATATTAATAATATAATGGTGACAAAAATTAATCAATTGATAAATATGAGTGAGGAACAAAGATTTAATAACAGTGGACATGTTTATAAGAAATTCCAGATGATTTAAAATGACTTTCACCCTGGCTACTCTCCATGATAAAAGTGTCCAGCACAAGTTTGGCCAAACTTGTGATGGACACTTTTGGTTGCATGCTGTCAGATGCAATAAATTCTTTTTATGGAAATTAGACTGAATGATCAGTCCATCATTGCACTGAAAGTAGTTTTATATGGACAAATTGTCCCCCAGAAGTTTGTCCAAACCTAAGGTAGACAGTTTTTTACTTTGGTAAAAAGTAAATTTGATCCATGTTAATCTATGATGGTGCCCATTTTTTCTGAAGCCTCTACTGGCTCATGATAGCAGAAATTATACTTAATATCTTGATTTCATGTTTGATCTCTTTAATTTTAATTTTACCCTTTTATTTATCCTTTAGCTTTTAAATATCAATTTTATTTTGGTAAAACTGATAACTTTCACATTTTTTTACATTATTAAAGTTGTAAAATCACACAGTGTACATTCAGTACACATGTTTTTTCTATACTAAAAATATTAATAATATAATGGTAACTAAAAAATAATCAAATAATAAATATGGATTACACAGAAAGATCAAATACCCATAGACATTTTTAAAATGAATATAAGATTAACTGAAGAAGACTTGCACCCTAGCTACTCTCCATCATAAAAGTGTCCAGCACAAGTTCAGCTGAGCTTGTGCTGTACACTTTTTGTTGCATGCAGTCAGATGGGATAAATTAACTCAATGGAAGTTAAAATGAGTTTTTTCTCAATCATTGCACAAGAAGTAGTCTTATACTGCTATACTATCCTCCTGATTTTTTTGAAAACCTCAGGTGGACACTTTTATTAATTTAAAAAAAATGAAAATATATTCCAAATCTAGAACCAGTGGTGCAATTTTGGTCTGAAAACTCAAATTTTCTTTGATGGCAGAAATTTTATTTGAATGTTTAATTTCATATTTAATCACTTTCATTTTACTTTTTTATTCCTCTTTTTGCTTTTAAATATCAATTTATTTATTGTAAAACTAATACTTTTCATATTTTTTTTACTTTTATTTAATAAGATTATTAAAGATGTAGCATCTCCCAGTATGCATTTGGCTTATAAGTTTTTTCAATACTAATAACATTAATAGTATAATGGTGAAAAAAAATGAATCAAATGATAAATATGAATGACACAGAAAGATCATATACAAGTGGATTTGTCTATAAGGAATACCTGATGAACTGAAGAAGACCTGCACCCTAGATACTCACCATCATAAAAGTGTCCAGCATAAGTTCGGCTGAACTTGTGCTGGACACTTTTGGTTGCATGCAGTCAGATGGGATAAATTTACTCTATGGAAATGAAAATGACATTTTGCTCAATCATTGCAAAATGAGTAGTGTGATATTGCCAAAATGTCCTCCTGATGATTTTTCAAAACTCATCAGGACACTTTCTTTGGTTTAACAAAAAAGAAAATATAGTCCAAGTTTAGCCCTGGTGGTGCACATTTGATCTAACACCTCGACTTGTTATTGATAGTGGGAATTTTCCTTAGATTTATTTTTCTTATTTTATCCCTCTTATTTTACTTTTTTATTTCTCATATTGCTTTGGATATCAATTTTTAATTTTTAAAATAAATAAATTTCATACTCTTATACCTTTATTTAATAATATATGATTAAAGGTGGAACACCACCTGGTATGCATTTTTCACACAAGTTATTACTATAGTAATAACATTAATAATATAATGATGACAAAAAATTAATCAAATGGTAAATTTAAATGACACAGAAAGATCAAATACCAGTGTATATGTTTATAAGAAATCTCTTTTGAGTTTAAGAAGATTTGCTGTATGCCTACTATCAATTATAAAAGTGTCCAGCACAAGTTCGGCCGAAATTGTGCTGCACACTTTTGGTTGCATGAAGTCATATGAGATAAATTCTCTCTATGGCAATGAAAATGATATTTCACTCAATTATTGAAGTAAAGAATGTTTCATATTGTAAAATTGTCCCCTGAAAGTCTCTCCAAACCTCAGCTCAAAATTTTTTAGCTATACATAAAAGTAAGTTTAGACCAAGTCTTGACCTAGGGGTCCCCAACTGTCCCAACACCACCTCTGGCTCTTGATAGTAAAGTTTTACTTGTATTTTTTATTTTGTATTTGATCCCATTTATTTTCATTTTACTTTTTTATTACTCTTTTTAATTTTAAATATCAATTTATTTTTTTAAAAACTAAACATATTCATATTTTTTTAACTTTATATAATAATATTATTAAAGGTGTAACATCACCAATTTTTCATTTGGCATGCAGGTTTTTGCTATACTAGAAACATTAATAATATATATGGTGACAAAAATTAATTATAAGATAAATATGAATGATAAAAAAAAGTTAAAAAACCAATAGAAATGTGAAAAACAAAAAACTGATGTACTGAGAAACATTTCCACCCTAGCTACTCTCCATCATAAAAGTGTCCAGCACAAGTTTGGTCGAACTTGTGCTGGACACTTTTGTTCAGGTGCAGTCAGATGGGATCAATTCTCTCTGTGGAAATTAAATTAAAAAAAATGCTAAAAAATTACATTAGAAGTAGTTTGGTATGGCTGAATTATACACTTTGAGTTTTCCCAAACCTCAGGTGAAAAATTTTTTATCTTTAAAAAAAATTAAATTTTATCAAATTTAGCCCTGATGGCACCCATTTGTTTCAACACCTCTACTGGCTCTTGAAGGCAGGAATTTTCCTTTAATTTTTCTTTTTCATATTTGATCTCTTTTACTTTACTTTTTTATCACTCATGTTACATTTGGATATTAATTTATAATTTTGGAAAAAAAATCATTTTCATATTTTTTTAACATTTTTTAATAATATTGTAAAAGGTTTAATATAACATGGCATGCATTTGGTGCACAAGTTTTTTCTATACTAATAAAATTAATAATATTCTAATGACAAAAAATTAATCAGATAATAAAATATGAATAACACAGAAAGATCAAATACCAGTTGACATGTTTTAAAAAAATAACAGTTGCACTGAAGAAGGCCTGCACTCTAGCTACTCTCCATCATAAAAGTGTCCAGCACAGTTCGACCAAACTTGTGCTGGACACTTTTGGTCAGGTGCAGTCAGATGGGATCAATTCTCTCTATGGCAATGAAGAAAAATTATTTGATAAGAAAATTCACCAGATGTAGTTTGATATAGCTGAGTTATCCACCTAGATTTCATCCAAACCACAGGTACACAATTTTTTATCTTTAAAAAACAGTCAATTTAGTACAATTTATCCCTGATGGCTCTCATTTGCTTCAACATCTCTACTGGCCTTTGATATTAGGAATAATACTTTGATTTCTTTTTTCATATTTGATACCTTTAACTTAACTTTTTATTCCTCATATTGCTTTTGGATATAAATTAATAATTTTTAAAATAAACTATTTTTATATTTTTATACATTTATTTAATAATATTATAAAAGGTGTAACATCACTCAGTATGCATTTGGCACACAATTTTTTGCTATACTTATATAATTAATAATATAATTAAGACAAAAAATTAATCAAACAATATGTATGAGTGAGGCACAAAGATAAAATACCAGTAGACATGTTTGTAAGAAATACCAGATGAACTGAAGAAAAATTCTAACCCAGCCACTCTCCATCATGGAAGTGTCCAGCACAAGTTCTGCCAAACTTGTGCTGGACACTTTTGGTCATGTGCAGTCAGATGGGATCAATTCTCTGTATAGAAACAAAAAATTTTTTTTATCAAATTTTACCAGAAGTATTTTGGTTTAACTGAATCATCCACCTTCTGTTCTGCCCAATATCAGGTGTATAATTTTTTAACTTTAAAGAAAAGGTCACTTATTACAATTAAGCCCTGATGGCTCCCATTTGCTTTAACACATCTACTGGCTCTTGATAGCAGGAATTTTACTAGTATTTTTTTCATATTTGAACTGTTTGACTTTTATTTTAATCTTTTATTCCTCTTTTTACTTTTAAATTTCTCTTTAATTTTTGTAAAACTAATCCTTTCCATATTTATTTACGTCTATTTTAAAAAATTATTGAAGGTATAACTTCACATGGTATGCATTTGGCACACAAGTTTTTGCTATACTAATAACATTAATAATATAATGGTGATAAAATATTAATCGGATGATAAATATGAAAGATACAGACTGATTAAATACCAGTAGACATGTTTATGAGAAATACAAGATGAAGGAACTGAAGAAAATTTCCACCCAAGCTACTCTCCATCATAAAAGTGTCCAGCACAGGTTCGGCCAAACTTGTGCTGGACACTTTTGGTCACGTGCAGTCAGATGGGATCAATTCTCTCTATGGCAACAAAAAAACATTTTTTTATTAAACTTCACTATAAGTAGTTTTGATTAGCTGAATAATCCACCTGTCGTTCTTCCCAACCTCAGGTGTATAATTTTTTATCTTTATAAAAAAAGGTCACTTATTAAAATTTAGCCCTGATGGCTCCCATTTGTTTCATCACTTCTACTGGCTCTTGAGAGCAAGAGTTTTACTAGTATTTTGTTTTTCATAATTGATCTCTTTGAGATTAATTTTACTTTTTTATTTCTCTATTTTTTTAATATCTATTTAAATTATTGTAAAGCTAATCATTTTCATATTTTTTTACTTTTATTTCATAATATTATAAAAGGTGTAACATCACCTGGTATGCATTTGGCACATGAGTTTTTCCTATACTTATAATATTAATAATATAATGGTGACAATAAATTAATCAAATGATATATATGAGTGAGGCACAAAGATCAAATACCAATAGACATGTTTATAAGAAATACCAGATTAACTGAAGAAAACTTCTTCCCTAGCTACTCTCCGTCATAAATGTGTCCAGCACAAGTTCGGCCGAACTTGTGCTGGACACTTTTGGTCACATGCAGTCTGGTGTGATCTATTCTCTCTCAATCATTGCACTAGAAGTTGTTTGATATGGCTAAATGGTTCTTCTGAAGTTTTGTTAAACCTCAGATTGGCACTTTTTTGTTTTTCAAAAAAGCAATTATAGTCCAAGTTTAGTGCCACTGGTGAGTGTTCACCCCAACATGTCTACTTGCTCTTGATGGCAGTAATTTTATTTTAATTTTTTATTTCATATTTGCTTCCTTTAATTTTACCTTTTTATCCCTCATATTGCTTTTGGATATCAATTTATTTTTTGTAAAACAAATCATTTTCATATTTATTTATCTTTATTTAATAATATTATAAAAGGTGTAACATCACCCGGTATGCATTGGGCACACAAGTTTTTGCTTCACTTATAATATTAATACCATAATGGTGACAAAAAATCAATCAAATGATAAATATGAGTGAGGCACAAAGATCAAATACCAGTGGACATGTTTATAAGAAATACCAGATGAACTGAAGAAAAATTCTACACTAGCTACTCTCCATCATAAAAGTGTCCAGCACAAGTTCAGCCGAACTTGTGCTGGACATTTTTGTCACATGCAGTCTGATGTGATCAATTCTCTCTATTGCAATGAAAATGAATTTTTCTTCAATAATTGCACTAGAAGTTGTTTGATATTGCAAAATTGTCATCCTGAAGTTTGGGTAAAGCTCAAGTGAATTTTTTTTTATTTTTACAAAAAATGAATTATAGTCCAAGTTTAGTGCCACTGGTGGGCGTTCACCCCAACATGTCTACTTGCTCTTGATGGCAGAAATTTTACTTTAATTTTTTATTTCATATTTGATCCCTTTAATTTTGACTTTTTATCCCTCATATTGCTTTTGAATATCAATTAATTTTTTGTAAAACAAATCATTTTCATATTTTTTTACCTTTATTTAATAATATTATAAAAGGTGTAACATCACCCGGTATGCATTGGGCACACGAGTTTTTGCTATACTTATAATATTAATAACATAATGGTGACAAAAAATCAATCAAATGATAAATATGAGTGAGGCACAAAGGTCAAATACCAATTAATCAATAGTTCTTTTTAATATTATAAATTTTTTGATTAAATAAAATGGTAATAATGAATTATATTTTTCATCCACAATTCCACTCTAATGATTCCCACTGCACAAAAAAGCTTCACTCAGTCCTTTCTTTACTGCTTGTGCATATATTTTATTGCCCACAGTACTACAATTTTTTGTAGTGATTATCCCACATCTGATTCAGGAATATTTTTGAACAATATAAGTTTTTTTTACAAAAGACCTTATCATATCCAATATCCCACAAAAAATACAACCTGTTTTTGTATTAAAACCCATTAATTAGGGGGTGTCAGTTCTGGCAAATCCGCACTTAACTTAAGTGCAGATTTCAAACCAAATCAGCACTTAAATTTTGCAAAAAAGTCACTTATTTCAAAAAAGGGTGTCAGTTATGAATTCAAATCAGCACTTTTTTCCCGTTTTTTTTCACAACCACATTTTGGCCACAAAACATCCCTTCCTTTCTTACCCCATCCCAGTCACATGTGACACACTGACCTTCCTCGCTACCTACCCATCAATCCTTGGCACACACCCCTTCCTGACATTTTCAATATTTTGGCCAGGTATGTTTACATTCTTTTTTACTTATTTCTTCTACTTCTTAATCTTTTTTCTATGGGTGTCAGTTCTGACCTCAAATCAGCACTTTTTTCGTGATTTTTTTTTCAAAACCACATGTTGGCCACATCATCCCTTTCTTTCCCATACCATTTTGTACTCTCCAAATGTCCTCTTTGTGTACTTCATTCACTTAATTTGGTATTTTGGTTTGTTGCATATTCATTTTTTTTTGGAATTTACAGTGAATTTTTTTTTTTGAATGGCTCATTGGTTTTCTTTCACCAGCTCAACATGAAATTGCATATTTTCTGAAATCGCATATTTTGTCAGTGATTTTTTTTTTCATTCATCCCTCATATCCTTTTCCTATTCTCCTCCAACATCCCTCAAACAATTTGGTTTCATTCATATTGTCATTTCATCTCTCCAGGTAAGTCACTTTATTCTTTTTTTGATTTTTTGATTACTATTATAATTTTTTTTGTTTTTTTCTGTTTATTTTATTCTTTTTATCTAAATTTTTTTTGTAAGTGGTTATTTTGGATTTCAATGGTATAATTAACCTTTTTTTTTCTCTCCCTCTTTACTTTCTTTTTTAGCTCCATCACCCTACTCTTCATCCCTCCTTGGCATGGTCATTATCCCCCCTTTACCTTATTTCACTTTTTTTTGGCTCCATTTCATTGAAACCCATACATTGCACATTCTTTATGCATTTCACTTACTCCATATTCAATTTCCCCACAATTCCAACATCAATCTTTCTCACTCTATTTTTCCTACTTTTCAATCAAGGTAAGTTTCATCTCCTTTTTTTCATGCCTATATGATATCTCATTCCTTTTATGAAAACTTCATACTTAAATATATGTATGACTCTTATCTGGATAACAGTGAACTTATAAAACTCCTTTTGATCTCATCTTCATTACCACTTTTCAAGTTTTTGTAAAACTTTGAAAATCAGACTCGGAATTAAGGTTAGGTTTATTCGAATCTAATTTTCTTTTTACTGAAGATTCACCTGACGACTACCTTTCATTTCCCACAAACAGATTTGAATTTGATTCAGTGGTTGCTGAGATATTGTCCGTTAAAGTTGAGCCTTTTTTTTCCCAATTTAAATTTTTATTTCATTTTTTTATGTAACAAATTAGGGTTAGGTTTATTTAAATCACATGTTCTTTAACTGAAGATTCTACTTAAGCATATCTTTCATTTCCCACAAACAGGTTTGAATTAGGTTCAGTGGTTGCTGAGATTTTGACCTTTGAAGTTGAGCCTTTTTTCCAAATTTCACTTGTCTTATTTCACATTTTTATATTGCATATTTAGAGGATAAGGATTCTGAAACTCTTATATGATTATTATCTAGGCATTTCAATTATATAGGCATATATTTGTTGCTCAAGAATATCACTAAAGCTCAAAAAGATGAAGATTTTTGCTTATGGGACACTCTACCTTCCTTTAATTCTTTTCTTGCTCTTCGACTCAAAAAGCACTGTAATAAAGCATTTGAAAAAAATCATGAACTTGCAACCAAAGTTGGAATACCGAATTGGTGTGACTCCGAATGGGAAGATATCAGCCACAAATATCTTTTATTTTCTAATGTTATTATCACTCATTCTGGATTTCACAATAAAATTCACACCGATACCAAGGACACCAATTTTCTTACTTTTGGTATATTCTCAGATATCAAACTGATTACTGGCCAACCAATACCATCTCCAGCTAAAATCAAATGACATGGTTTATATTTTCCAGACCACCGGTGCATCATTGATTTTGGTTTGGGAAATGGTATCATCAAAACTATTTGGAATTCTTCTAAGGATAATCATCAAACGACCAAAGCTCCTCCTGGTTTGGAATCCTGTCAAGATTTAACACATTTTGGTTGCTCATTTCAAATCAGTCATAAGTTGATTCAAAGAATCAATAAGGTAATTAAAGAAGGTAAAGTTAATTGATTTAAAAAAACTTTATTTAGATCCAAAAAGTATGGGGATTAGAGTTGTCATCAAAAAATTTATATTTTTTCGTAAATTTTTAATAAATATTTTTTATGTATCAATTTCCTCAACTAAAGTAATGGGCCCACGACCTTGTGTTGTATAAATGGTAATCATGATAACATTTATTTGTTTCATGGGGTTCCTCTAGCCTATACCTGTGGAAAGTCACAAACTTTTGTTTCTAGATTTGATCTGCACTTTGGCTTGAGGGATTGTCATTACTTTAAACTAGGGAAAGTGATATATATTAGATATTTATTTAATAATTTACGTAATTATATTAAATTTAGATGACTTTTACCACTTACTTCAATAAAATGCAAGGGGGGGGTATTGCCAAATTTTCAAATCTGACATGTGAAATTGATGACTTAGAAAAATTTTGGTGATACCCACCCCTTGCTTCAATAAAATTCAGGGGAGAGTATTGCCAATTTTTTAAAACAGATATAGAATTATTTTGACTTGTAAATATTTTGGTGAAAATTTTTGATGAGAATGTGAAAGTAATTGTTTCCACCTTGAGCAGGTTTCTGGCTCAAGGGAATAGCAGTACCATCAACAAAACCAATACATCCTGGGAAGCCCTCTGCTTGCATAACCTGAGATGATTCAAGTCGCTCTTCTTTTGTTGGCCAGGTGAGAAGTTGAGATTACAAGGAGTTGATGGCAGTGATACATCGTTTGGTATAAGTGTTAACTGAACCATACCCTAAATCAAAGACATTTTCTAAACGTTTCAAAGCGGCTCCATTACCATTTGAACCCAAATGACATAGTGTGATGGCCAATTGAATTGAAGGATGTTGTTGTTCTTTTTGAGAATTATTGTGAAATATGGGATGATCCTGAATAAGCTCAAGCAATTTAAGGAAACAATCCTGAGAAGTCCTGAACAGCTGTCTAAAACTGGGTGTAGATAGTTTAAGAAGTGTTTGGATGGTGTACTTGGGGGTATGAAGTACTTGAGGCCTTCTAGGAAGAAGGTAACGTTTCGTGGCCATTTTTGATAAAAAGACAAAATCTTCTTCTAGATCAGAATCAGAATTGCAATCAGAGTCCAAGAGCAGTTCAAGAGCCATGAAAGTCATTGCTTTATGTAATTTATCACGATTTGAAAGTGAGGAAGGCATAGCTCTTATATGATATGATATGAAGATGTAAGTGATGTACGATGTTTTGAGTTATGAAGTGTTATGCTGGGAAGTGCTGCGTATGAATGGGATGATGCTGACAAATCAGTGAAATGGGACTTGATGGTGAAATCAGCACTTTTGGTTGAGAAAGTGCGGATTTGAGTGAAATAAGTGACTTATTTCATTTTGAAATCCACCAGTATTGGGGCTAGTGTGTTTTGGATATCCGCACTTATTTAAGTGCGGATTTGTAAGTGCGGATTTGCCAGAACTGACACCCCCTATTATTAAGAAATTGTTAAAATAATTAGATTAGACCCTGGCACAGCTAGATCCATACCAACCAACCTAAAGTCTTTTCAATATTGAAAACAATTAAATAAAATTATGATATCATACTAAATTATGGGCACCAACCATAATTCAGCACTTCTCATTTGCTCTGCTACAAAATGAGTGCATGTAGCATTTTTCTAATGTCAGACTGTTTTTCTTTCTTCCCTCACACCTTAAGTCCAGAATGAAAATTTAGTATGAGTTTTGGTTGAAATGGTTTGCCAGTGTTATCTGTATGCAATATGAATTCATATTGCATATGCATAATTATGCATAAAATATACTCATTAAGCATCATTTTTTTGCATTTTTCAATCATTATGCATTTTTATGCATATGCATATGCATATTCATTATACAGATTTATATGCATATTAATATATTTTATTCATATACATATATGCACCTTTTTTTGCATATTCAATATGGATATTTTTAATACATATTTTTTATGCATATTCAATAAGCATATTTTTATGCATATTCAATATGAATACTTTTTATGCATAATCACTATGCATATTTTTTATGCATATTTTTATGCATATTTTTCATGCATATTTATTCTTCATAGTCATTATGCATACACTTTAGATAGGCATTTCACATCAATTTTTAACATGCAATAAGTATCCACCATGCAAATTCAAATGCATATGCATCTATATCATACACGCAACATATATTCAAGTTTAATATTTGAATATTAAGGTATGCTAAGTGATGTTGTTCAACCTTTTGCCAAACCTGAGATTAACTGATTTTCAATGTGGTTCCTAAGCTCTGCTCAAGGAGGGATTGTTCTGGATTCAATCTGTGACAGTTTATTTTTTCAATGTTTTTTCATCAGATTTAAAAACATATTTCTGACAGTTTCAGGATGGTTTCCCAACAGTTTCCTGACAAATTCCTGATAGTTTTAAATAGAGGGAACTGCTAGCAGTTCACCCCCAGATATCCCGTGGTGTATAATGAAAATAATTTTAAATATTCATCCAAAAAAATATATGCATAAAAAATTTATATTGAATATGCATATAAAAAAATTCATATTGAATATGAATATGTAAAATCATATGGCATATTTAATATTGAATATCATATTGAATTTGCGTATGCCAAATAATTATTGAATATTTATATGAGATTAAAAAATGAATATGCATGCAAAAAATTAAATTGCATATAAATATAAAAATTTATATTCAATAATGTATTTAAAAAAATCAATATGAATTGATTTTATGTTATATTATGTAATTTTTTAAATTGATTTTATTTTATTATATTTTGAAAAACTCATTTTATTTAATTCATTACCTCAAATTGAATCAAATTAAATTGTATTGTATTGTATTGTATTTTTTATATTGAGTTGTATTTGATTATGTATTATATAATTTTATTTTATTTTAGTAGAATTTTATTTTATTTTATTGCACTTTAATATGTTCTTTTTCAAAATATATAATAATGATTTATTTTGTTTCATCTCTATTTATACCATTTGTATTTATCTTTTTTTAATTCTAGCTATAATACTTATCTATCTCTCCATTTTATATTCAATTACATTATAATAAGTCTTAATTTCATTTAATTCATTTAATTAGATTTGATGGAAGCTGTTGTATAGCCATGTAGAAGCATTATGTTGGTTAAATTGGCTGGTGAGCTATGATTTACAGACATAGATAAGAGTTCACAGGCAAAAAATAGGATGTTGTACTCTGATGTATTGCCATATATCAGAGTCTACATGGATAAAAATAGGTGGTGAACTTTGATTTATGACCATAGATCAGAGTTAACATGCATCAAATTTGATGTGCTTCTCTGATGTACGGCCATAGATCAGGTTACACATGCATAAAAATGCATGTGGTACTTTGATTTACGGCCGTAGATCAGAGTATACTTGCATAAAAATGCTTGGTGAAATATGATGAAAAGCTATATATCAGACACTACGCAATATAGTGGGTGGACTTGCTAGCAAGTCCTCAACCTGAACTCACACTGAACTCATACTGAACCCATACTGAACTCTACTTGAACACCCACCTAAAAATTTTCTGCTGAGTAGTGTTCATTCCTAATTTTATGGTTCCTTTATCAATAGCTCAATGTGTTTTCAATCTGTGGTGAGTTTGGGTCCAAGGTTGCACACTCGCTAGCAAGTCTGCCCCCCATATTGTGTGGTGAGAGGTCACATGCTCAAAATTGGATGTGGTACTCTGAACTACAGCTGTAGATCAGAGTACCACATACATGGAATTGGGTTGTGAACTCTGATCAATGAGTTTACATCAGAGTTCACTGGCTCATTTTGAGAATTCAAAGACTTTTATTAGCACATGTTATATCACCTTTTGAAATAAAATAAGATAATAAAAATTTAATTAAGATGTAAGGGAATAAAATATTCTAAAATAAAGCAAAACAAAATTAAATTAAATTAAATAGAATAATAGAAAGTGAAATGAAATGAAATATAATATATTATAATACAGTATTATATTGTATGATAAATAAAAAAAGCAAAATCAGATCAAATAAAATATAATTAAGTAAAAAAATGTTTTTTTAAAAGCCATCTTAAAAATTAAAGAAAATTTATAACTCATTAAGAAACATTATAAAAAAAATTAACTTTTTTCATGAGCTAGGTTTTTCAGTGTAGTTGAAAGAATATAGACATACCAATGCATTCAAATATAAACTACAGACAGACCTTGAAGCCTGATAAGCTGTTTATCAATATATATTGGGATAAATAAAATACTACTTCATGCATAGGGCTCTTACAGCTCTCATTTAAAAAAACTGAATACAAATGAGTTTAATGGGTCTGTTAGCCAGGCTAATAGACTTAAACTATAAAATAATTAATTTTTACTGGGATGAAGCCACACCTTTAAATTCTTATTTTAATAATTTTATTATATTTACTTAAATAATTAACTTGTAATAATTTTACTAATTAAAATAAGTAAATTAAGTAAATATTTAAAAAATTAACATCCCCCAAATTTTTATTCCCCAAAACAGTCCTCATGACAGGTCAGGAGTGAAATAAAAATATATTAATACAAAAATTTAAATTTAAATTATATTATTTTAAAAAATGACATTTACAGAAAACTTTAAAATAAATCACATAACTGGTATGTACATTAAATAAATTTTATTGACACATTGTTTATATAAAATTCTTAATATTTGCAATATCTTATTCTGGAATCTTCCTTCTCTCATACTTCTGTATATAGAATTTTAGCTTTGTGGTTTCTCTCCTTTTTGCCTATATAAAGCCTCACATTTTTGTTGTTTTTAATCATTCCTGACTTACTTACAATTTAATATATACATTCATTCAATTCCATTACTACTATTACTCATTTATTATTTATAATTTTGTAATTCTAATCATTATAAGTAATAATAATTATATAATTTTACTTTATCTTGAATAATAAATAATAAAAGATGAAAGTTACAAGCCTACTTTGAGATTCTTGAGTTCTCCACCTTTCACCACCATTGGACCACCATTAAACTCTTCTAGACCAGTTAAATCTATTGACACTTAGGGGCCTTTCTGAATTGTCATTGACGCACCAATAACTTGACGCTGGCAATTGTGGGACCATCAACTACAAGGACCAATAAAGACTGGTGGACAACTAAAAATGACGAACATCATCAGGCACATGACTTACTTTTTTGCCATGACTGGGAATCATACCTTGCTACAAATATAAGGTTTATATATTGGCAATTGTCATATATAATTGTGGTGACTATACTGGTTACTATCTGTGGGTCTCACTTTGCATATTTCATAGATCACATGTTTTTTTATTCAGCACTCTGTAGTGGCATTAGTTTGCTCACATTAAAGGGGGAGGTGCCTGGTAAATAATAATTTTCTTTTCCTATTTGACCAAGATAGAAACATTTTGTTCTTAGTCCTAGAAGTAATATAAATTTAATTAATTATATTACATATTATTTAATTATTTCAGTTGAACTTTTGTCCTGATAGTTAAAATATTATATTATTGTTTCAGTAGACAATTTTTCTTGACAGTAAAATTATAGAAATATGAATTAATTGAATTAATTATATTAGATTATTTCAGTTGACATTAAGTCCTGGTAATTAAAACTTCAGTTGACTCTTATTCCTGATAATTATCAACATATATATTAGTAATTAATTGAGAGTTGTGTTAATTATTCCAGTTTACTCTTTGTCCTGATAATTAATAAATTATTTTATTATTTAAGTTGATTTATTTTAAATCCTTGTAATAAAATATAAATATCTTATTTTAATTAATAAAAATTGTGATTATTATTTCAGTTGATTTTTTGTCTTGATAAACATTATATTTTCATTATTCCAGTTGATTAAAAAATCATGATAATTGATTATATACTTGAAATATATCTTTCTATTATTTTTCACTCAAAAAAGTAAAATAAAAACTGATTAAATTTTAATATTTCTTTCTCTCAGTTCAGGTTATCTAAATAATGACTGATCAAAGTGCTTCTGCTGCCTGTGATGAGGAACTAGACTTGATTGATTATGATGAGACTTCTGTAAGTTATCCTTTGACTAACAAACTTGCTCAAATTAATAAATTGATGGACCAATAAGGATGTAAAGATGCAAGAAGTGGAAATAAAAGTGGAAAAAACCTCTCTGTATCAAAAGCCTCCATTGAACCCCCCCAGAAGAGATTGAAAGAGAATTCAAGATAAAAAAGATGACCTTGCAGCAGCAAGTCAGAAACCTCTCCAATCACATCAAGGAGTTGAGGGCAGAGAAACTCAAACTAGTATCAAAAGTAGAAATTCTAGAAGAAAAAGTAAGAAATTTAGAATCCTTTCTTCATGAGAAGAGGATACCTCCTCCAACAACAACACAAGCCCCTCCAAAATTGGCTCCTCAACCACAGGAAAAGGTGGAAGTTTCAAAATGGCAATGATACTGGCTAAACAACCAGTTGGACTCCCTGCATGCTCAACAACAGCAAGCACATCTGGCAGGCACTTCCAGGACCCATCACACCACACGCAAACAGCCAATGAAACTGCCCCCACATCGCGCAGACGTTGGGGAAGGGTGCCACGTTGACTAAAACATGGGTGGCCCCACGTCAGCTAAAGCCAAACTCATATGTTTCTATGTGGGCTCACTTCATCTCATAGTAAATAAGATGACATCTTATGCTCAATTCATTGCCTGTTGACTGAGTAGTTATAAGATAAATAACAGCAAGATTTCAAGAATTATAGTGCAGCTTAAACCATAAAAAAACCTTAATATTTTTCTTAAGTGTTACTTATCTTAGTAGGGTGAAATTCTGCAAATTTTGCACTCAATGGATGTTAGACAAGTAGTTTAGTTTTGACATTAACATGATAAAGCGGTGCACTTTGTTTTTGATGCCATATTGTTTCTCTCAAAGACGTAATTAGTCCTATTGAAGTTTAATAACATATTTTTAATTTATGCAGGCAATGAATTGAGCATAAGATGTCATCTTAGTTACCATGAGATGAAGTGAGCCCACATAGCAACATATGAGCTTGGCTTTAGCTGATGTGGCGGCCGCCCATGTTTTAGTCAACGTGGCACCCTTTTCCAACATCACCTCATTGTCAGCATGACGTGAGGCTGGTTTTGTCCGCTGTTTGCGTGTGGTGTCAATTCACCCCAGTCTCTCATCATCCCTACCAAGGAGGAAGAAGGAAAAAAAACTATCAATTTCAAATTTTGCCAAAGCAATGGTAAGAAGCTCCATTGAATCTCAAGTTCCCTTTCTTGTCACTAATCCAGTTCTTTCAGATGATTCTGGAAGAGGTGATGATACCTTGAGACCAGTAGATGCTGGCTCTACTAGGATTATCAATCAATATTCAGATGTAACTAATCATTTAGTATTCATGGCTACTTCAATTATTAATCCTTACATGGCTGTTATTGATGAAACACTTGATCCTGAATTTATGAGAATTGGGAAAATTACTCTGTTTCCTCTTTAAGAAACACTCCAGCTGTAGCTACCATTAATGATGAATATTTAAGAGATATTTTTTCCAAGCAAAATCATATAATGAACAACATGCAATTGACTCAAAAATTTAATAGTTTGTTAACTGAAAAAGTGTACAAATCAGTTAAAAGTGAATTACAGAGTTTCTGATGATTTTTATCAATACTAAGTAACTCATGAGAAGAAAGTTTCTTTGTGGCAAAATATCAAGAATGATTTGTCTAAGCTATAAGACACTGTGTCTATTTATTTCCAGGAACTAGAGGGACATAAGATGAACTTAAAGAGACTAATTGACCATTATTCATCTCTAATAAATAAGAACCAATTATCTTTTTCAACTATCAATGAGACATTATCCAGTATTCCAAGAGTGAAGACTAGGTTAAAAACCATTGAAGATAAGTTGAATTCATTTTTACATGACCAAAAGTATTCTGACATTACTTTGAAAGAACCTGTTGCACAGGATACTCCACTTGTACCAGTCCCTAGCTCATCTAAAGTAAAATTAGTGCCAGAAATGCCTGTAAATAGTACTGAGTTTCTATCAAAAATTGATGATGCACCTGTTCATCTACAGAAGGGTTAAACAATGAGATTACTGCACAATTAGAGAATTTACAGCTTCTTCTCACTAAGAAACAAGCTTTTAATAAGGAGACTGCTTCAAATCAAAAGAATTGGCCAAAACTTGACCAATTCCCAACATTTGATGGTGATTCTTCCTCTGATTGGCAATAATTTATTTACAGAATTGATAACCTGAAGAGCTCTTACAAGCTTCCAGATAAAGAAATTGTGTCTAAATTGATTTCTTTATTTACCAATGTTTCCCTAATGTGGTATGAACCTTTCCTTTTAGAAAAAAATGACTACTCATAGAAATATTGGAAGAAATTAATTAAAGCACAATTTGGTGGGTCCAATTTTAGGTTAGCTCAACAAAGGCGGTATGAGGAAGCTAGATATAGCTCTTCTTCTACTGAAAAACCTATTGAGTTTCTGATGAAACTTGTGAAGATCCTGAGGGCAATGGTCCCAGATATGGATTTTGAATTATGGAAGGACAGGATCCTCTATAAATTTTTTATGTCTCTGAGAGGCTTAATAGCTGCTAGGACTGAGCTCTCAAGAGAACCTTTTTCTTTTAATAATACTTGTAATTAGATCCTTTTAAATAACAAGTATGATTCTACAAAATTCAGTCCTAGAAATTCATTAGAAAAAACCTCCAATTACCAACAGAAACCTTCTGAAAAAGTTTGTAAACCTTCTGACCATTTTTCACCTAAAATGTATGCAACAAAACTTGCTTTAGATGAAGCAAGCCTTGGCAGAAAGGCCATGTTTGTGACTAGAAAATAGATCTTTTTGAACAAACAGAGGAACTTGCTGATGACACAGTTGCATTGGATGATACTTCAAGTGATTGTTCCAGAAATATTTCATATGAATCTCACAAGGAAATTTTAATTTTGGAAGAAGATATTCATTATTTGAATAATATTGACATTGGGAATAATGATCTATCTACAGTAGAAAATGCTGAGATAATAAGAAATCATTAGGACAGCTCAATTATTATTGCCCCTCTCAAGGTACCAGTCTTGATTAATGGAAATAACATTGAGGTTGTTTTAGATTCTGAAGCTGGGGGAAATTTATTTTTGAGAAAGCACGTGCTTCAGTGGATCAGGATTATAAATCAAAACTTATTCCTATCATTTCTGAAAAATAGAGAGGTTATGGCTCTGTTTTGTCCCCCATTGGTATATACAAAGCTACAGTATTTTACAAATATAACCATGGCTTTTTAAGAGCTATGTGTGGTTTTTCTAGTTATGAAAAATGATAACTTAAAAAGTTGTTTCATTTTGGGAAATTATATTTTAACCAAATATGGAATTAAATTGGAACCCTCAAACCAATGCTTCACAATGGGGTTGAATGGGAAGAGAAAATTTAAAATTTCCTCCCCCAAAAAATTATTAACACCAGGATTGAACACATGTCATTTTTTAGTTCAATATAAAGGAAGAGCTACAAAATAAATGTCTTCCCTTCTGTCTGAAATTGACACTGCTTCTTTTGGAGAACAAATTTCTGGTGAGGAAAAATATTCCATCATTTAATTGATAAAATCTTTTCCTATTTCCTTTGCTTGTGGGTCACATGAATTAGGATTGGTAAAAGAAGAAATGAAGCTCTCATCTTCTTTCCCATTAACTGAAATAACACCTAGTTTAAAGAATAAGCCTGATCCGGCTTTTACCACAAAGAGAAAAGATATTGAAGACAATATCTCTACCCTCTTAAAGATGAAAATAATTGAAAAGTTAGTTGAAACACCTAAATATTGTGTTATCTCACCTGTCCTAATTTCTTATGAGAAAGATAAAGCCAGGTTATGTGGTGATTATAGAGCATTAAACACTTATACTGTAGATGATATCTATCCTTTACCCAAATTATCTCTATACATGCTACCTTACAAGGCGCTAAATATATCAGCTGTTTATATGGTAATAAAGGATTTCACCAGGTACCTGTTGAATAGAATTCCCAGAACTTTCAGATGATTTCTACTCATATGGGTATTTATAAGTATGTAAGGATGCCATTTGGCCCCAAAAACACCCCTTCAGTTTTTCAAAAGGTTATGAATAACACATTCCATCAAGAAATAATTGAAGGATGGCTGATGGTATACATTGATGATATCATCATATTCTCTAAAAAATTTGAGAACCATCTTAACCACCTGTGTAAAGTGTTCCATATGATGGATGAGATAAATATGACACTGGCCTTGAGAAAATGCAAATTTGGTTTTCATTGCTTGAAAGTGCTTGGTCATGTTGTCTCAGGTTTGCAAATATGTGTTTACCAGAGAAATGTGGCAGCCATAAAACAGGTGAAAGCACCTACTACGGTTAGAGAGCTCCAGAGTCTTTTGGGAATGTGTGGATACTATAGACAGTATATTAAAAATTATCAGGTCATAGCACTACCCCTTACCCAATTAACTAGGAAAGATGTTGCTTTTTTATGGAACAGTGAAAGACAAAGAGATTTTGACACTGTTAAGCATTGTTTGATTTCAGCACCAATTCTTACTTTGCTTGAATTTAATAGAAGATTTGATTTATACATTGATACCATTTTTATTGGTCTTGGTGCTTCTCTCCATCAAAAACAAGTTATTAATGATAAAGTATCAGAAGTAGTAATTTTTTATATTTTAAGAACCTTGAGAAATAGTGAACTGAAATATGGTTCCACTCAACTGGAGTGTTTAGCAGTAGTGTGGGCTCTAGAGAAGCTACATTATTATCTGGATGACCAGGAATTTGAACTTTTCACTGACTGCAGTGCAGTTGAATCCCTCTTGAAATTGAAGACACCTAACAGACATATTTTCAGATGGCAGCTATCTGTACAAGAATACAGAGGGAGGATGAAAATAATTCATAAGGCTGGTATTGTTCACTCAAATGTGGATATCTTATCAAGGTTACCTTTTCCAAATGATGACTCAAATCCTGCATATGATCCTGAGGATGAGATTGTTCATATTCATGTGATATATGTGGTTGATATGGAGCAAGAGCTATTACAGCTTATTCTGGATTCATATGTAAAAGATACTGACTCAAATAAGTTATTTACTATATTAAATTATCCAAAGAATGCTTCAATACAAGCATTAATTAAAACCCTCCCACCAAAGTACCAGACTTCTTTGGATAAAGGTAAATTTTCAATTGATGAAGGCTACCTCTATTATAGAAGAAAGTTTAGTAATGTTATTTTTATTCTTCCTTCTATGAAAGAGATCATCTTGAATATTTTTCATGATGGCATATTGGCTGGACATTTTGATCTTGAGAAAACAATGATCAGAATAAAGAACACTTCTTGGTGGGTTAATATGTCTGAAGACACAAAATTATATGTTGAATCCTGTGATACTTTCCAGAAATCAAAAAGATTAACTGAAAAATGAGCTGGATTAATGCAAAATATTGAAGCTTGTGATGCACCATGGCAAATAGTATACATGCACCATGCAATATTTGGGGGGGACTTGCTAGCAAGTCCTCAACTTGAAGTCAGATGGAACTCAGAATGGACTCAGACTGAACTCAGACTTGACTCAGGCTGAACTT
Organism: Hemileia vastatrix; assembly: GCA_030280995.1. Classification (NCBI taxonomy): domain Eukaryota; kingdom Fungi; phylum Basidiomycota; class Pucciniomycetes; order Pucciniales; family Zaghouaniaceae; genus Hemileia; species Hemileia vastatrix. The sequence continues at coordinate 4,758,180 of JASXTE010000010.1, read as the reverse complement.
TACTTTGAACTCATCTTGAGCTCTTAACCAATAATAGATGAGTCTGTGCTTGAATAATATTGAAAGTTTAATGAATAATTTATAGAAATAATAACAAGGGAAGATTAATAATCTGATCCATTCACAGAATTTTTTTCATAAAACTAATTTTCATTTTCATTTTGAATTTCACTTGATCATTAAAAAGACTGAAAATTATACTATTTCCTTCAAAAACATCACTTTTATCCTCTCTGATGATTTTATTCTATTTTTTTTTGAAAAAATATAAAATAATATCAGTGGTTCTTTTTATTGATAACTCCTTTTAACCAAGAATTTAAAGCTTTAATTTTTTAATTTAAACCATATTACCTAATTTTTTTTTGTATTTTTAATATATATTTCTGATTATGAATTATAACCAACAAATTTTTCTATTACATTTAAAAATAATTACAATGAACTCATAAAAGACATAAGTTCAATAGTTTAAAATTTCTTTTAATGTTTTGTTATAGTTTTAAACTTTTTACTACAATTTTCCTATTATGTTATTTATTTATATCATGTATAGTTATCATAAGTATTCTGTGAATTCTTGTGTAAAAAAGCAAAATAGTATTTCATTACCAATTATTTTACTATATTACTTTCTTAGTCTTAAAATGCATTGTAAATCAAAAATATAAAATAAAGATATATAAACTATAGGTTTAAGCTCAAAAATATCAGTAAAAAATAATTATCAATCATTTTCCATATTGGTAGACTAGAGCTGTAGATTGAGGGGGTGGACTCTGATGTTTGCCTGAAGAACAAAGTTCAATCTCCATTTCTCACTACCTCAATGGAAAACCTCTCAATCTCTTCACAAATCTTTTTCTGCCTTGTCATTTCTGTTAATTCTATTACCACTCCCCACCCTTTTATTGCCCTCCTGATACATTTGCTACACCCTTTAAGCTTCAAAATCTAAGTTTAAGCCCTCCTCACTAATCCCCTCCACTCTATTTTCACTTTAAACACAGCTTAACCCCTTTAGCAACCTCTCTCTCACCTCCCATTCCCCTCACTCACCCCAATCACCTCCATTAGCCCTCACAAGCCTTTCTCTCACATTCTCAAACTATTAATCACCTTTCCAGTTTGTTTTCCACATCCCCAAGCTCTTTCTTACCTCCCCTAGCCTTTTCCAGCCCTTCACTCACCTCCCCCAGCGTCCCCCACTCCCATACTTTGGCTGGAGATGTGAGTGAGGTGCTTTAAAGACTAAGGAGGGCTGGGGGAAGTGAGTGAGAGGCTTTTATCACCTCCCCCAGCCTCCCCAGTTCCATAATTTGGCTGGAGATGTGAGCAAGGTGCTGTAAAGACTAAGTAGGGCTGGGAGTAGTAGGTGAGAGGCTTTTATCACCTCTCCTAGCCCTTTAAAGACCCTCTCTCACCTTTTCCAGCCTTCCTGAAGTGGATTAGGGGTTTTTATAACCTCTCCCAGCCCTGTAAAGCCCATCTCTCACCTTCTCCAGCCTTCCCCAGTCCCTCCAGTTTTCTGGGTGAGGTGGGCAATGAGATGGGAGAGGTGAAAAAAGTTCTGGGGAAGAATGCAAGGGCATGGGAAGTTGCCAACTCTTGATAAACTTGAGAATAATTAATATGTATAAATTAGAAATAACAAGGAACAAAATCTTGAGGAATTATAAACCATTCCAAGTGGTAAATAATGTAACTTAATACATATTTCAGAATTTGAGTTGCTTTTGTTAACCAAAAAAATGTGGCCAAGTGTTGACAAAGGAAGATATTTGTAGGATAGAAACATGAAATTAGAAAAAAATACAAAGTAAAATAGAACTAAATAATGACAGTGGGCTTGGAAATGTGAGTGAGGTTCTGGTGGAGGTGTGAGAAAGAAAAAGAAGAGAAGAGAGAGTTGTTTTCTCACTGTGAAGGGAAGGGATAGGGTAGAAAGGGTAAGTAGATGGCAAGGTTAGAAACTAGATAAGGGGGGTAGGATAGGAAAGCAGATTGAAGATAAGGGAGAATAAGGGCAGGGAGGTATCAGATGGAAGTCTCACTTGGTATTCTACAAGGAATTGATTCAGGAGGCAAAAAAAGCACTAGATGTCTAGTGCACACTTTTTTCCTGCTGTGAATATTTTTTGAACTATTAATCAACTGTGGTTCAATGAAGGTTCAAATCAGTTTCAAGGAGTTTTCAAAGTAAATTCAATATTTCTTCATGATTGTTTCATCACCACCTCAATTTGTTCTGAAAAAGATATGAATTAGGGTTCAAGGTTGCAGACATGCTAGCAAGTCTGCCCCCATATTGCATGGTGATCAAATTTGTAACAGGATTGCCCATTTCTGGGAAAGACAGTTTTATCTCTTGTTGGGTTATAGTGGACAGATTCACAAAAATGTTTAAATTTATCCTTACTCACAAGTATGTTTCCACCAAAGAATTAGCCTTCTTATAGTGGTATCATATGTTCAACACTTCTGGTTTTCCAAAGGCCATAATCTCTGATAGAGAACCTAAATTTACTTCTGAAGTTTGGATGTCTCTAATGGATTTTTGTGGTTGTGATCTGAAGCTTTCTACTGCCCATCGCCCCCAGACTGATGGAATAGATGAAAGAATGATTCAGACTTTAAAGGACATGATAAGAAAGTATTGTGCCTTTGGCCTTGAGTATAAAGATAGTTACAGGTTCACTCAAGATTGGGTCACCTTACTTCCTGGGTTGGAATTTGCTTATAATAACATTGTTTATTCTGTTACTCAAAGAAGGCCTTTTGAGCTCTGGCTTGGATATGTTCCACATACTCCCACCCGAATTCTCAATAATAAGATACCTAAATTGGATATACATCATGGCTTAAAATCTTTTCTTCAAATGCAACAACTTTGCAGAAGTCATGCTCTAAAATGTATTGAAAAATATTTTGAATATGAGAAGAAGAGATGGGACAAATCCCATAAACAATACACTTTTAAAAAGGATGATGAAGTACTTATTTCTACAGTCCACTTCAATTTACAGGCTAACAACAAATTAAAAAGCCCATTTGTAGTTCCATTTGTTGTCAGAAGAATCTTTGGTTATAATGCAGTTGAGGTTATCCTGTACTCTCCATATGACAGGAAACATCCTGTTTTTCCAATATCTCTTCTGAAACCTTACACATACAATAGTGGTTTATTTCCAAAGAGGAGGGGAAGACCAAAGAAGACCCCTAATGAAATCACTGAGACAGAAGAAATTGATAATATTCTAAATTACAGAATAATCACTGCTGAAAAAGGCAATGAATACTTATTGAGATTCAAGATTAAATCTTCTGAATATGATTCTTGGATACCTGGGAAAAAGATATCTAAACTTCCTGCTTAACTAAAGAAATATAAAAAGAAAAAATCATATCATTTTTTTAATTTTTTTTTAGAGTGAGGGAGTGTCATCCAGACTACTAGACTTACCCAGTAAAATAATTAACTATTTACTGGGATGAAGCCACGCCTTTAAATTCTTTTTTTAATAACTATATTATATTTACTTGAATAATTTACTTGTAATAATTTAACTAATTAAAATAAGTAAATTAAGTAAATATTTAAAAAATTAATGTCCCCCATATTTTTATTCCCCAACACCGTCCTCATGAAAGGTCATGAGTGAGATAAAAATATATTAATACAAAAATTTAAATTTAAATTATATTATTTTAAAAAATGACATTTACAGAAAACTTTAAAATAAATCAAATAATTGGTATATACAGTAAATACATTTTATTTACACATTCTTTATAAAACATTCTTAATATTTACAATATCTTATTCTGGAATCTTCTTTCTCTCATACTTCTGTATATAGAATTTTAGCTCCGTGGTTTCTCTCTTTTTTGCCTATATAAGTCCTCCATTTAAGTTGTTTTTCATCATTCCTGACTTACTTGCAATTAATTATATACAATCATTAAATTCCATTACTACTATTACTCATTTAGTATTAAAAATTTAATGATTCTAATCATTATAAGTAGTAAAAATAATATAATTTTACCTTTATCTTGAATAATAAATAATAAAAGATAGAAGTTACATACCTTCTTTGAAATTCTTGAGTTCTCCACCTTTCACCACCATTGAACCACTGTTAAGCCCTTCTAGACCAGTTATATCCATTTACAGGGTCTCTTTATTCTCAGATAGCTATGTACTTAAATTTAAAGCTTATCATTTGCATTATATACCAGTTTATTCATTATTAAATATTTTTTAGAAAATTCAAAGACATTAAATATGTTTAATCTTTAAGTTAATTTGAAGAATGTTGAGGATGAGATTTGAAATGGGAGTTCAATCATAGTCCATCAATACTGAGATTAGCCTTGTGTTAAGGTATAAAAAAATTTATGAAATATTATTCTATTAACTGAATGTTTTCAAAAAAAATTACTTAGGCGATTGAAGGACAAACATTAAAAAAAATATTTAAATTTATTGAAAATAAATTGAATAATTTTTTTAGATGGTTATATAGAAACTAAAAGTTGAAACTCATATTTAAAAGATGTAAAGAGGTCTTGTATGAGATTTTACGTGGAATTGTATGGAGATTAGGAACAACATCTGTAACTGACAATCAGCACACTATAGGAGATTGAAATTTAATAACTTTATCCCAAAACTCATGTTTAAATATGTGGAATAATATTTAATTACATATTTTATTTAATGTAAATTCCTTCTTCTAATTGTTAATAAATATCATTGAGATTTTTGAGTTTTTATTGTAGGTTTTTTGTCTCAAAATATTTTATAGATAATAAAATTTGACTGATTTTTAAAAGATATTTATAATTATTATCCTCATAAAATGAAATAATTGGAAAGAAGTGATGAATTACTATTTATTAATTAATTTCAATATTTCATTACTTTTTATTTCTTCAATTTTATTATTGATATAAGTAGTAAAAACCTATGTATCTTGTTACTGAAGATCTATACAAAGCCTTAAACTTAAATTTAATTTCATTTTAATTTAAAATGGAGGTTTCCACTTTAGTATAACAGGGTGAAGAATTTAAGATCATAACTCAGTATTCATATGGTTGAAATTTAACTGATTCTGTAGTAAGAAATATTATATTAAGTTGAATTCTAATGTTTGGTAATACAATAGCATCCACCCTCTTTTTTTAAAAATTTATTATTTCAATTTTTCTTAGCCACTTTTTCTAATTTTCTCACCATTAGTAGCATCTTTGTATGCAATAATATTTGCTCAAAAAATAATTTTCTACCTTCCTTTCACCTTTCACTTTTCTCTCCTCCTTTTTCTTTTACTCTCTATCCCACATATCTTAACCTGTTTCTTATCACATAAAATAGCTCCCCACTCTTTCCGAAAACCTTCAATAAAAAATTAAACCCATTCTGATCCCGTTTTCTATCCTCAATTATATCTACAGACTCTTTAAACCCGTTTTACTTCCCTCTTTCCCCTTTTTTTTCAACCCATATTTCCATTTTTTATAATCACCCTTTGCCTTTTGCTACACTAAACCTCTCATAAATCCCTTTCCACTTTCATCTCAAAATATTTCTCTTGGCTTCTATGAGCTATGACAGGCATAAAGATCTGGGGAAGTAAAAAATATTGATGGAAAGAAGTGGAAAGGGGTAGAGATGCTTTTAAAGGTTAAGTGCACATTTGAGTGCAGAAGAAAGGGTTTAATATCATGGAAATAATTGTGTTGAGATAAAAGAAAAGAAATCTTTAACAGGGGAATAATATTCAAGATAATTATTTATGTAAGAGAGAACATAGGAATGGAGAGGTAAGAAATAATGTTATACAAAATAAAATAATAAAAAAACATAAGAAATATGTTATATAGCATGGAAACAGGAATGGAATCAATTAAAAAAATTGAAATTAAACAAAACATTTTTATACTATTCATTCCAATAAAGTTTCATTTTATGTCTTTCTTTTTTCATATTATGAAGATAAAGGGTAAATATATTGTAAAAAATACTATTAAATTCATATCACTACGCAATATAGGGGGTGGACTTGCTAGCAAGTCCTCAACCTGAACTCAGATGGAACTCAGATGGAACTCAGACTGAACTCATACTGAACCCATACTGAACTCTACTTGAACACCCACCTAAAACTGTTCTGCTGAGTGGTGTTCATCCCTGATTGTATGGTTCCTTTATCAATAGCTCAATGTGTGTTCAATCTATGGTGAGTTTGGGTCCAAGGTTGCGGACTTGCTAGCAAGTCCGCCCCCCATATTGTGTGGTGTATCTTTTTTATTTACTGAATAGAAAACACAATAGATATTTATATTAGAGCTTAACTTTATTACCAAACTATTATTCCCTCCATTTTTGTAAGTGTTTTACATTTTTCAGATATTTTAAGATTTTAATAATGGTTAATAAAATCATTTTAAATAATTAGAACTCTATTTTAGCTTCAAATTCTTACTTAGGAAATTTAATGGAAGATATTAATTCCCAAAATATTTTTCTTGAATGATTTACTATAGTGCCTTATAGTTTCAACATATATCAACAATTAAGTAACAGGGGGTATCAATGTTGACAAATGCGCAATTAATTTAATTGCGGAAAATAATCTGCATACCCCAATTATCTTCCGCAATTATTTTTGCTAATAACTGGGTTATTAGACACTTTACGTGTCAATGTTCACCTCTTATGCGACATTTTTTTACTCAATTTTTCATAACCACATCTTGGACAACTTTCTGTCATAACCACATCTTGACATACTTTCTGCCATAACCACATCTTGGACTACTCTCTGGATATGGCTTCTAACTTTCTGCACACTCACATTCTTGTCCCATCCTGTCCATTCTATCCACTCAGAACCCCTCACCATCTCATCTGCTTGTTTCTGCTCCTTTTCATCTTCATTTATATTTTAACATGCCTCATCTTCCTAGATCTTCTCAAAGGAAGCCATCACCAAGTTGTTCTTCAAATCCCACTACTCCCTCTTTCCCCCGCTAAGCCGAGAAATCTAAGACCGTTCAATTAAAAAAATATGATCATCTCATTCTTATCAACCGGCTGAAAACCAAATCTAACTATGATTCTTATTTTGGTACTGAGTATTCAACTAAAGTAGGACAGCCCCCAGCATCAAAAGTTAATGGCTATCTTATAATGGCAAATGAATTACGGAATAAGACCAAGGGAAGAATTGATCTTTTGCCTAAACAGATGTCTGAACGCTTCAAGAATTACTGAGCCAAATACAAGAAGGCAAAGGCTCTTTCATCTTCCACTGGTTTTGGGGCTACCGACATTGATATAACTAAGGGTATCAAATCCATAGACAATAAACTTGAAACTTTATGTCCTTAATTTAAAGAGATGGATGCAATTTTTGGAGAGTGAGCTGATGTTAATCCTGTAAACATGTTGGATGGGGAAGATCCTATCTCTGAACATGATGTTGAAGCAAATCTTTTCCCATCCTCTTCCTCCACTCAAGCCTCCCCTCATTTGAATGAGACATATCTAGATAGCTTTTCTGTAGATCCTAAAGGTGATTTAACCCAACCAAATCAAACTGAGGTCTGTTTCTTTTTTCCTTTATCTTATCATTTCTATTTTTTATTTACTTATCTTTTTCTTATTTCTTAAAAGGCTGATGAACAAACCCAGGATCCTCAATCAACTGAGTCAAAAAGTAGTGACAATGATGAGGAGGAAAATATGACCTTGAACAAGAAGCATAGGGCTTCAAGTAGTCTAAATTTCTGCTCACAAAGAAGACGAAAAAGTGATACTTCATTACAAACCCCTTTTTTGTCTATGGAACAATTTTTAGAGAAACATATGCTGGTAAGTGATACCATACCTCTTATTACTTTACTCTAATTTTCTTCCACATTATATTAATTTCTATTATCACTCTAGAAAAAATAGAAATTGCTAAAGAGACTCTAAGCTTTGAAAAGAAGAAATATGAGCTCTCTTTAAGGAGGGATGATAGGCTACAAGATTTGGAAGAGAGGAAGTACGAGCTCTCTTTACGGAACAATGATTGGGCCCAAGATTTGGAGGAGAGGAAGTACCAGCTCTCTTTATGGAAGGATGATCGGGCGCAAGATTTGGAGGAGAAGAAGTTTGAGTTAACTCTAAGTATTGAAAAATCAAAAAAAGAGGAGAAAACACTCAAACATCAAAACCTATTAGAGCAGATGAAATATAAGTTTGATCATGAAGAAAATTCCAAAAAGAAAGATTTCTTGATAGAATGTGTTAAAGCTAATAAATCTGTTGAGAAAATTGAACATTTAAAGAAATTTTTGATGACTAGTTTGTTTTATTTCTCTCACAATTCAACTGTTCATATTTATTTGTACATAAAATTTCCAATAATTTCCTTTATTTCATTACTCTATCTATCATTACTTGAATTTTTGTATTTTAATGTTAAATATTCTTTTTTTAAATAAAATTTTCATGTCTCCTTTGAAAATTTGACGATCCCCCACCCCTGGATTTTTTTGAAGTAAGGGGTGGGTATCACAAAAATTCTTTCATGTCATGAATCTTGAAAGTCTTATATGAAACTTTGGCTTTACTACCCCCTGCATTTTACCGGTATCCCAAAAATTCTTACATGTCAAGAATTTCACAAGTCTTGTAAGAAATTTTGGCAAACCCCCCATGGATTTTATTGATGTAAGGGACGGGTATCACTAAAAAATTTTCACCAAAATATTTACAAGTCAAAAAAATTCTATATCTGTTTAAAAAATTGGCAATACTCTCCCCTGCATTTTATTAAAGCAAGAGGTGGGTATCACCAAAATTTTTCTAAGTCATCAATTTCACATGTCAGATTTGAAAATTTGGAAATACCCCCCCCCCTTGCATTTTATTGAAGTAAGGGGTGGAAGTCATTTAAATTTAATATTATTACATAAATTATTAAATAAATATCTAATATATATCAATTTCCCTAGTTTAAAGTAATGACAATTCCTCAAGCCAAAATGCAGACCAAGTCTAGAAACAAAAGTTTGGGACTTTCCACAGGTATAGACAAAAGGAACCCCATGAAACAAATAAATGTTATCATGATTACCTGTTATACAACCAAAGGTCATTGGCTCATCACATTACTTGAGCAAATTGATATATAAAAAATATTTATTAAAAATTTATGAAAAAATATAAAATTTTTGATGACAGCTCTAATCCCCATACTTTTTTGATCTAGATAAAGTTTTTTTAAATCGAACAACTTTACCTTATTGATTCTTTGAATCAACTTATGACTAATTTGAAATGAGCAACCAAAATGTGTTAAATCTTGACAGGATTCCAAACCAGGAGGAGCTTTGGTTGTTTGATGATTATCCTTAGAAGAATTCCATGTAGTTTTGATGATACCATTTCCCAAACCAAAATCAATGATGCACCGGTGGTCTGGAAAATATAAACCATGTCCTTTGATTTTAGCTGGAGATGGTATTGGGTGGCCAGTTATTGGATTTATATATGAGAATATACCAAAAGTAAGAAAATTGACATCATTCCTATCGATATGAATCCTATTGTGGAATCCAGAATGAGTGATAATAACATTAGAAAATAGAAGATATTCGTGGCTGATATCTTCCCATTTGGAGTCAAACCAATTTGGTATTCCAACTTAGGTTGCAAGTTCATGATTTTTTTCAAATGCTTTATTACAGAGCTTTTTGAGTCAAAAAGCAAGAAAAGAGTTAAAGGAAGGTAGAGTGACCCATAAGCAAAAATGTTCATCTTTTGAGCTTTAGTGATATTTTTGAGCAATGAATATATGCCTATATAATTGAAATGCCTAGATAATAATCATATAAGAGTTTCAGATCCTTATCTTCTAAATATGCAATATAAAAATGTGAAATAAGACAAGTGAAATTTGGAAAAAAGGCTCAACTTCAAAGGTCAAAATCTCAGCAACCACTGAACCTAATTCAAACCTGTTTGTAGGAAATAAAAGATATGCTTTAGTAGAATCTTCAGTTAAAGGACATGTGATTTAAATAAACCTAACCCTAATTTGTTACATAAAAAAATGAAATAAAAATTGAAATTGGGAAAAAAAGGCTCAACTTTAACAGTCAATATCTCAGCAACCACTGAATCAAATTCAAATTTGTTTGTAGGAAATGAAAGGTAGCCTTCAGGAGAATCTTCAGTAAAAAGAACATTAGATTTTAATAAACCTAACCCTAATTCCGAGTCTGATTTTCAAAGTTTTACAAAAACTTGAAAAGTGGTAATGAAGATGAGATCAAAAGGAGTTTTATAAGTTCACTGTTATCCAGATAAGAGTCATACATATATTTAAGTATGAAGTTTTCATAAAAGGAATGAGATATCATATAGGCATTAAAAAAAGGAGATGAAACTTACCTTGATTGAAAAGTAGGAAAAATAGAGTGAGAAAGATTGATGTTGGAATTGTGGGGAAATTGAATATGGAGTAAGTGAAATTCATAAAGAATGTGCAATGTATGTGTTTCAATGAAATGGAGCCAAAAAAAAGTGAAATAAGGGAAAGGGGGGATAATGACCATGCCAAGGAGGGATGAAGAGTAGGGTGATGGAGCTAAAAAAGAAAGTAGAGAGGGAGAGACAAAAAAGGTTAATTATACAATTGAAATCCAAAATAACCACTTATAAAAAAAATTTAGATAAAAAGAATAAAATAAACAGAAAAAAACAAAAAAAATTATTATTAGTAATCAAAAAATCATAAAAAAGAATAAATTGACTTACCTCGAGAGGTGAGATGACAAAATGAATGAAACCAAATTATTTGAGGGATGTTGGAGGAGAATAGGAAAAGGATATGAGGGATGAATGAAAAAAAAAATCACTGACAAAATATGCGATTTCTGAAAATATGCGATTTCATGTTGAGCTGGTGAAAGAAAACCAATGAGCCATCCAAAAAAATGATCTTCACCATAAATTCCAAAAAAAAAAATGAATATGCAACAAACCAAAATACCAAACCAAGTGAATGAAGTACACAAAGAGGAAATTTGGAGAGAGAAAAAAATAATTTAAAAGGGTGGTGAAGAGAAATGTTTGAGAGTAATAGGCATAATAATAGAGCATATGCTGGTTGAATGAATGTTTTGTGATTCAAGGGAGGAAAGAGCCGGTGCTGGTTCAGGATCCTCTTCTTCATAAAGATCATTCCACTCATCCTTTAAATCTGCTAGGTTTTTTGGAGCATAATTCAAGTCATGATCCAATGATTTGCAGTTTTGATCTCCAATTTTTTTTGAAATTTGATTCTGAGCTCCCAAAGACTAGAAAATTGTCCCTTTAAAATACCTATAGAATGTTCAATTCATACTCTTGATTGGGTAAGGTGATAATTAAATTTAGTTTTGGGGTCATTTTCTAAGGTTGCACCATGAAAAGCAGGTATAATGTACTTCCCACTTGCATATGCTGAGTCTGCAAGGAGGTACTGAGATTCGTCAAAGTATGAGTCAGGGGTTTGAGAAATCCTCATTCTTTGGAAGACGGAAGAGTCATGACATGAGCCAGGGCAGCCACTACGAAAAGCAATAAATTTTTTATTGACATCAAATACAAGTTGAATGGCAATAGAGTATCTAGAAAGAAGATAAAAATTTAGTTTATGAAGGATGAGAAATTGGAGAAGATTTTGAAGAAACCTTTTTTTGAAATCAAAATAATGGTTGCCATCATGAGCAGGCTTTTTACTCAAAGGTATAGTTGTGCCATCAACAAATCCTACACAGCCAGGGAAACCTTCAGCTTGCATTACTTGAGAGGATTCAAGTCACAGTTCTGGAGTTGGCCAAGCAAGTGTTTGGGACTTGAGGGAAAGGATAGAAATCATACAGTGCTTGGCATATAATATCACGGTACCATATCCTATGTTAAAGAAATTATCCAAACGTCTTATAGCAGCACCGTTTCCATTTGAGCCAAAGCCACATAGTGCAACAGGAAGTTGGATGGCAGGATTACGCTGTTTTTTATGGGAATTGTTATGAAAGATAGGATGATCGGAGATGAGTTGATAAAGTTTGAAGAAAGAATCGGGAGAAGTTCTAAAAAGTTGGGTGAAGTTTAAATGAAGAATGTTGAGAATGGAGGCCAGATCATATCAGGGATCATGATAAATATTTGGCCCCCTGGTGATGATTTAATGCTTTTTGGAAAGAAAACACATATAAGCTAAAGCATCTTCCAAATCAGAGTCAGATTTATGGTAAAGAACTAAAAGAAAAGTAATAGCATTCATTGTTGAGTGAAGTAGCTTCCTAGTAGAGAAGTGTTTTACTGTTGCCGGTGGAAGGGTTATGTGATGAGGGATGTGGGAATTCACCGCCAAATGTGCAGTTGGGGTGTGTAGATAGAAAAAAAACTTAAGTGTTCACCACCAAAATTAAGTAGCATAGAGTGAGGAAAGACTTAAGGATGGCATCAGCAATTATGAGTCATGTGACTTTCTTGCAAATACATCATGGATGAGATGAGTTTGGTATCAGGAATTAGGAATGGAAATTGGGCTATAAGAGGCGGGATAATGCATTATCGTGGATTCCTTATCCACTAGCCCCGGGGCTAGTGGATAAGAATCTTCTGCAATTAATAATGTCTGATCCTGGAAAAAAAAATACTGATCCCTAATTGCGGATCCCTGAACATTGATACCCCCTAATATTATTTGAAAATTAATGATCTTTTTTCTTTCAATTTAAATTGGGGTATGTCTAGTTTTACATGCAACAAATTATAAAGTTATTTTAAAAAATGTTTAGCTTTCTGGACTGGCTTAGATGTGGAGAGGGCTGTTTTCAACATAAGCTACACAATATAGTGGGTAGACTTGCTAGCAAGTCCCCAACCTGAACTCAGACAAAACTCAGATGGAACTCAGAATGAACTCATACTGAACTCATATTGAACTCTACTTGAAGACCCACCTAAAACTGTTCTGCTGAGTGGTATTCATCCCTGATTGTATGGTTCCTTTGTCAATAGCTCAATGTGTGTTCAATCTGTGGTGAATTTGAGTCCAAGGTTGCGGACTTGCTAACAAGTCCGCCCCCATATTGCGTGGTGATACAATTACAAATTTTTGTTTTTAATTCTTGAACATTTTTTCAAAAAAAGTTCACATGTACTTGAATAAATAATCAAGCTTGCTTCATCAGAGATTCAATGTACTTTTACACATTATTCCTTATTTCTTCATCACTACCTCAATATGTGCACAATTAGATATGAATTTAGGTTCAAGGTTTCAGACTTGTTAGAAAGTCCGCCCCCTATTGTGTTGTGCTAGCTTAATTATAAGTGCATTTACCTGATTATTTGCACTCATTTCATTAACAACCTCAAGATTGGTGCCTTTTATTCACTACAACACTTAAACTTGCCTAAATTTGTCAAGGATTTACCCATGCAAGTGCCTTCCAAGGACTGAATTCAGTTACCCCACATCTCATGTCTATTTTTGGGTTACTCAGTGGTTTCTCAGTAAATATTGATCATAATTGGTTGGGGATCTCACATAGTAATTTAGAATTATTAGCCCCTTCATTTCTACTTCTAATCTACCTTAATATTTTGTAACATTTATTGTTATTCTTTTATTTTTTAGTCTTTTATTTTAAGGAATTACATGCATATACTCTCTTTTTTGCTTATTCTTTTATTTTGATGGATTATCCCTATTATTCCAGGATTTTGGAATGTTATATCATTCTAATTAAGTCATTAGTAATTCAGTATGTTGATGGACAGGTGAATTAGCTAGAATGAGTCTTCATTATCCGTGTATATGATTGGTAAAATCAGGGGGATACATGGGATGATTATTGGGTATAACAGGAGGTGATTTTTGTTCTTATTTTCTACATTCTTTATTTTTCAATAAAAATATAAAACCCTTGAAATTACAGTACATATTAAAAGTACTTTTAAAGTCTTTGAATAGTTTTTGAATTATTACATCTATTTTTTACAAATATAAGATTGTAACCCATTTATAATTAGTGAGATAAAATTTACTGAAACCCTTATATTAAGTTAAAATTTAATACATATTGGTTTTGTACTACATTATTTATATAGGACCATTTAATTCTTCTAGAAAACTTACTAGTCAAGATATTCAGGTCTCTGTACTTGAACTGATCCTGAAAAAGAACCTCTACAATGCATTTTATTCAGGTTAGGGGTAGGTATTCCCAAAATTTCTCCAAGTCATCAATCTTGCATGTCAGCTTTGAAAATTTGGCAATACACTCTCCTGAATTTAATTAAATAATGGGAGAAAATTACCAAAATTTAATATTATTACATCAATTAATAAATAAATAAATAATATAAGTCAAATTTATTAGTTTTAAAATAATAAAAATTCCTCAAGCCGAAATTCAGATCAAGTCTAGAAACTAAGTTTTTGACTTTTCACAGGTATAGGATAGAGAAAGCCCATGATACAATTTAATGTTTACATGATTACTATTTATACAATACAAAGGTTGTTGGACCATCACTTTAGTTTTGTAAATTGAAATATCAGATTAATTTAATAATATTTTATGAAAGAATAATAAATATTTGATGACTTTACCAATCTCCATTCTTTTTTGATCTACTTGATTTTTTACTTTATTTATTACCTTTTTTCATTTTTTACCTTGTTTATCCTTTGGATTAGCTTTTGACTGATCCGAAATGAGCACCTGAAATGTGTGAATTCTTGACACAAGTGAAAACCTGGAGGTGCTTTTGCCATAAGGTGATTATCATGAGAAGAATTCCAAAAGATGATAAAGAAGATAAAAATGAAGATAGATCTGTAAGGCTTGAATAAGAAGAAGCAGACATTTTTTTTCTGTAAAACATTTTAATGGTCAAAAAACCTCAAAAAATTATTTTAAAATTTAAAATAACTCACATAATATAAAAAAAAATTAATTAAACTTTTCATTTTTTGGGCACTTTTTGTACTGGTGTGGTATTTTTTTTAAAGTGTATTACTCAAAAAAAGACTAAAACTTCCTTTTTAAGGCAAAAATAATGTTGATCCAGGCAAAAAAGTAGTAAAAATTTTTGAAAAAAAGGCCAAGCATTTATGGCATCCCTTTATCATTGTACCAATGCTCTTTTTGGTGGTGGTGAGGTGGGGGGGCGTAAGGTACCCTTCCCAGGTAGATAAGCTTCCTGACTGGCTATTCCAAGGCAAGGGGGGGGATTTCTGAGGTGAGGGATAGGAAAACTGCCTGGTTTTTTTATGAGGTGCAGGTGGGGGGGGGGGGGTAAGGTACCCCATCCAGAATCTTTGATGCCTGGCTGTGGCTTCAAGGAGAAGAAGGTGGTATAGAGGTAGGGGGGACCTAAGGAATGCTAGCCAGGAAGCGGAGCTGCCTTGCTGATGTTTGAGGTACAGATGGGGGGACCAAGGGTTTCCAAGGCAAGGGAGGTGGGGGAAAGGTAGGGGGTCCAAAGGAATGCTAGCTAGGCAGCCAAACTTCCTGGCTGTTGTTTGAGTTGGAGGTGGGGGAAGAAAAACACCAGCCAGTTCTAAGAGCCAGAGGAGATGGGGGGAAAGGGCTGAAATGGTTTGGCCAAAGAGGGATGAAGAGTAGGATGGACAGAAAAAAAAGAGAGAAAGAGGGAGAGAAAAAACAAAAGTTAACACCACCAAAAATTAAGTGGAGCCTGCTAGCAAGTGCCTGTCCCTATATTCAGTTTTGATTTAAGAGAAAATTTGATTGATTTGTGCGCAAGCTAGTGTGCTCATTGTTCAGTGCGCAGTCTTTAAAGAAGAATTACAGCTGAGCTGAAATTGATTAAAATAAAATATAGTAATTGGCACCTGCTATCAGGTACCAATCATTTTTTTAGTGTAATTTTACCTTGAAAAAGAAAAAAATAGCTTACCAGGAACATGAGATAAAAATATTAGCCAAACAGCAAGTGGTTTATACATATTTCTAACCACTCTACAATTCATTGAGTTGTGGAGTGTTGCATATGAATGGTATGATTCTGATAAATCAGTGAAATTGTCTGTATGGTGAAACTAGAACTTTTGGTTGAGAAAGTGTGGATTTGACTGAAATAAGTGACTTATTTCACTTTTGAAATCCACCAATGTTGGGGCTAGTGTGTTTTGGAAATCTGCACTTAGATAAGTGCAGATTTGGTCAAATTTAAGTGTGGGTATGCCAAAATGACATTCCCTATTATGTTTTATAAGGCAAGATTTTTCCCTTCTTTCTCAAAATATTCACTAACTTACCTTTTTATCCAAAAAATTAACTTTTAGTTTTTTTTCCAGATATGCAAGTTTCTAAAAATACCATGCTGCCACTCCCTTCATGATGTACTGTTGGGTTTGATTTTTTTCACCTTCCAAAGTAGTCTTATAGACTTAGGTTATACAATTTATATCAATATAACACCAGAAAAAATTTACGTATGAGTTAAAAGCAGTACTAATTCCACCTCTTGATCATTAAAATTGAAAGTGCACTATAAAGTTTTTAAAATCAAATACTATACATATTTACATATATTATGTGCATGGGAGAAAAAATAAGGAAGGATATAACTACTTGGGTTTTGCATTCCAATTTAATTGAAGCAAGTGATTAATTTTTAGTTATCAAATTTCTGCACATAGAAGTAAAAAAAAAAGGGAAAACACCAGAAGTGGTAAGAATCAAGACACAGAAAACACTATAATAATCACATCCATCTCAATTCTATTGGACTAAAACATTTGACCCACCTCATTCTAATATCATAATCAAAAGTGTCATGTACATAAATCAGCTATCACAGTGGTAAAAAAGAGTGCACTAGACATCTAGTGCTTTTTTTTGCTTCCTAAATTGATTCTAATGAGGATTCTAGTAGTGATTCTGTTTTTGTACTCCCTCACCTAACTTTTTTTTATCTCTCACCTCCCCTTTCTATTTCTTCTCTCTTCTCCTGAGACATAACCTCTTTTTCCCAATCTAATATTTCCTTATTTCTCCTCTCTATTCCATTTGTTATATCTCCATTGTTCAATGTTATCCTCACCTTCCACTTTCACTTTCCCTTATTATCTTCCCCTTCACCTTTTCATTTCCTTAATTATTTTCTTCTTCCACTTTCTATTGTTATATTTACTTTCCAATTTTTATCATTATATTTCCCTTCCACTATCTATTGTTATATGTCCCTGCCACTTTCTCTCATTATCTTCACCTTCCAATTTCTCTAATTCTCCAATTCACTTCACAAATGTTTTAATTACTACTAGACTAAGGAGGGGAAATGCACATCATCTGAGTTGCTTTCTGAATAGTCTATAGGCACAAAAAAACAGGTTACTGAAGCAGTGAAGAGCTTCCATGTGCATACCAAAGAAAAGCAGCACAAGTAGACAAAAAGTACATGTAAGATCTAAGTGGTGCAGTAATAAATACAGTGACAGTCACTCACCATAATGGTGATTTGTACAACTGGAGTAGAACCTGGTGTAAAGTAGAATAGGGCTCAAACAATCTCAGCTTCACTTGAGACACTACCATGTCAGATAAGTTGTAGAAGCTATACACACACCATGCAATATGGGGGGCGGACTTGCTAGCGAGTCTGCAACCTTGGACCCAAACTCACCACAGATTGAGCACACATTGAGCTGTTGATAAAGGAACCATACAATCAGGGATGAACACCACTCAGCAGAACAGTTTTAGGTGGGTGTCCAAGTAGAGTTCAGCATGAGTTCAGTATGAGTTCAGTCTGAGTTCCATCTGAGTTCAGGTTGAGGACTTGCTAGCAAGTCCACCCCCTATATTGCGTAGTGACAGTATTTTTCTCACTACTGGTCCAATTTTTTTCCCCCCAATACTATACTCAAAAGTGAAAATTTGTGAAGGAGAATGAACAATTATGCTTGCCAGTCTTAATTATGCAATATGAATATCCTCTTTTTTTGATCCTGTTGATACACCCATATTTGAAATGCTTTGTGAAGCTTTACAAAAAATTCCCAACTTCACCTCTGCATTTTTGATATGAGATTTGTGACATTTTTGAAAGATCTGTCACTAGTTGGATATTCTGAGGTTGAGTGACTATTCTCTGATCTGCTGATGCTTCCCCTACCAGTTCACCTTTCTCACTAGCTCTCCAACCAATCCCAAACCCACTGGTTTTGTCCTGCAACCCAATTGTTGGTTTTAGTGCCTGTAGGTTTTTCACTTTTTTTTATTTTTTATTTTTCATTTATTTACTTTATTTTATTTCCAGCTTCCCAAGCCATCCAGATCAATAGGTCAAGAATAGGTCAGCACATTTTTGCGCACCCCATATTGGCCAGCTTTTGTTTTGGTTGGTTTTAAATTTTTTTTTTTTTTTTTTATTTTTTTCATTTATCTTCTTAACCAATCTGGATCTCACTTGATTGGCACCTTGGCACAATATCTTTCCAGCTTCTTAACCCAGCCAGCTCTCACATCAGCACTATTTCTTTACAGAAGATCTCACATTGGCACAATTTCTTTCCAGCTTCTTAGCCCATCCAGCTCTCACATTGTTCTTGTGGAAGTCCAACAGGGTGAATAGGTGGATTTTTAAGCTTTCAAAGTCAAAGTACATATATTTTTCTCTTTTATTTTATTTACTCAAGTTAAAAAGGTAAAGGTTTTTATCAATATTATGATTATTAATGATTAGATTTACATGGAAGTAAAAACTAAAACAATAAATGATAGTAATATATATTTTTTGTAATAGTGGTGTAATAAAAATAAGTAAGTAATGAATGATCAAAAACAACCAGAAAGGGAGGCCTTTTATAGGAAAAGGAGAGACAAAGAACGGAATTAAAATCCAATATACAGGAGTATAAGAGAAAAAAAAGGATTTTCCAGGAAGATATTTTCAAATAATAAGATTGTTCTAGAAAGAATGTGTTAAAAATCTGTATTTAAAGTATATGTCAGAAATAAATTGATTTATTTAAAAATTACAGTAAGTGTCATTTTTAAATAAGTAATTCAAATTTTCTGTATATATTTATTTTTATTTTTAATATTAAATTTTATTTTAATATTAATATTTATTTTCATATTAAATATTATTTCTCTTTACCTTTCATTGAGCACGTTGTTAGAAATAAAAATAAAAATAAAAATAAAATAAAAATATAAAGGACATTTACTATTAATTTTAATTATTTAATAACCTTACTTTTTTGGAACTAGTTAATTTATTAGAAGTAAGTTTAAAGTAAATATATTATAATTAATAATATATAAGAAATAAAAAGGTTTGGTTTCATCCAGTAAGTAATTAATTAATTTACTGGGTACATCCAGCAGCCTGGCTGACAGTTACTATTGTAATAAAGAAGGGAATACTAGGATGAGGTGTAATGCACTTCAAAAGGATAAAGAAGAGAGGTTATTTTACAAAGTTGGAAAATGGAACTAATCTTGTTAAAGACAAGGATCTAGGGATGCGAGCCATGGTCATCAATTATATTAATAAGAAGTCTATGGAGGGAAAGTCAAGCAAGGGAAAGGAGCCTGAAGTTAAGGGAAAGTCAAGGATGAAAAATTAGTTAATTTTGCAGTTACTTGCGCAGAGTTGCATTTTAAAGTGAAAGAAGGAGTGGTCGCAGCACCACTTACTGCAGAGCATCTGGAGATGTTTTCAGCAAAACACAAGAAAATGGCCCCACCAATGATTAGTAGGCCAAGAAGAGCTGGTGCTAGGTATGCAAATCCAGAGGATATAGAGGAAGTAGGGTATACTACTAGAAAAAATACACCTGCACCTATGGAAGATGTTGAAATGGAAGGTATGGAACCCTGGTGGGTATGGTGTGGATCATTAGGGAGAAGAACAACCTGTGACAATGGATGAGCCAGAGATAGTACATTAAATGGCGGTACCTGCTGAAGGAATGCCAGGAGCAAGGCATAATACTTCAAAGAACTTACCTGGAAAAGAAAAAGCTGGTACAAAGGCAAAACAACCTAAATGGAAAATGCAGCGCCCAGTTCACTCTGATTTTCCTAAAGAAGCTGAGGATTTAGTTTCACAGTGTTTAACAACTACAGTTTCAGTTCCATTGGGGATGCTTTCAGCAGTAGTGCCAGATGTAGCGAAAGGAACTGTGGATAAGTGAAGGAAGCAAAGGATTGCTGATTTCGCTTAATTTGATGCAGTAGAGAAGTCACTTAAGCCAGTTGTTGGATTGCCTAGGGCTCCACATTATGCAGGTCCCTTAGTTTATTTGATGATCACTGTTAATGGTAAGCAGATTAGAGCGTTATTGGATACAGGTTCACAAATAAATGTGGTTTCAGCGGATGATGCTTTGGAGCTAGGTCTTCCTGTAAAAGATGGTGATGGCACTGGTTCAGGAATTGGTGGAAGTAGGTTTCCTGTTATAGGTGTAGCAGAGTATGTAAGTACTAGAGTTGCGGGAGCAACAAGAGATATTCATTTTTATTTTCCACAGGGTGTAGTTGAACAAGTTTTAGGCACACCATTTTCAATGGATTTTTCTGCAACTATTGATTATTGTTTGAATAAGACTATTGTAATAAGGATTATGGGTGAAGATGGTATTCTAGTGACAGCAGTCTTAGTAGCGCCTAAGAATGGTGGCTGGGAAACTAAGTACTCTGGAGCTGCAAGATTGGAGAAAGAAAGAGAGATGTATGAGGAAGTCTCAGTGGATGAAATGGGGCGACCACCAGGAAGATGCCAACATTTTCATTAGGGGCTGGCATTTTAGGTTTTACTATCTCCCAGGATGAGAGGAACCCAGATAGTAACCAGTCAGTCAAACAAGAGGGGATATGTAAAGTGGTACTTCATAGGTGTCTTGGTAATACTACTGTAGAATGTATTATACCTAGGCTTTTTTATTTCTTTGATTATGTACTCTGTTATACTTATATTAAAAAGAAAAGGCAAAAACAGGATTTAGGTACAACCCATTGTTATATTAGAAAGGGTTTGATTTTAAGTAATGAAGGAAGCAGCAAGCGCTATTTTGCATCAAAATATAAACCAGTAGCTATCAAGGTTAAACAAGTAAGTGTACCAATGCCAGAGTTTAATCCTCCTTTGCAGAGGCTGGCTCTGTCTATAAATCCTTTTGATACTCCTTTAACAAAGCTTCCTCCTAAATTTACACCTACTAGTAGAATCACAATGGAAAGGATTCAGATGATTAATTTTGGACCAGAGGATTGGTTTTCTCAGGAAGAAAAGAAGTTGTTGTTACATGTCATGGTTCTTAGGGAGAAGGCTATTGCGTTTTCTGAAGAGGAAATAGGTTTGTTGAAACAATCTTACGGTTAACCTTATATTGTTCCAGTTATACCTCATGCGCTGTGGTAGGAGAAGACTTTCCCAATACCAGCAGCTATAAGAGAAGAGTATACAGAATTAATTAGGGAAAGGTTAAGGTTTGGCTTGTATGAACAGTTAATGTCTAGTTATTCAAGTCCAGTGTTTTGTGTTGTTAAGCACTGTGATAAATTGAGGGTTGTTCATGATCTTAGAGAGATGACAAGGTTACAGTAAAAGACGCAGGAATGCCACCGATTCCAGAAGAGTTCATAGATTCTTTTGCATGGTGCGCATGTTATGGATTAGGTGATATCATGGGAGGATACAATGAGCGTGAATTGTATGAATCATCCAGGCCCATAACTACATTTGAAACACCACTGGGATATTTCAGGTTGACAAGGCTACCGCAAGGCGCAACAAATTCTGTGGCCGTATACCAAGCGCAGATGATGTGGATACTGCAGGACAAAATTCCAGAGAATGTGGGAATTTTCATTGATGATGGCGGTATAAAGGGACCAGCAAGTGACTATGATAGGGAAGTGTTAGAGGAGAATCTGTATATTAGAAGTTTTGTTTGGGAATATGCAATTACCCTGGAGAGAGTGCTACTTATGATAGAGGAGGCAGGATTAACAATCTCTGGATCCAAGTTTGCTTGTTGTGTTCCAGCGCTAGATATTGTGGGACATGTGGTATGTAAGGAAGGGAGGACCCTCTGATTATGGTGAAGGCAATGCCTCTACGGTTTCTGATCTTTTGGATCAACTTGTTTATTTAAAGTGGGATGGACCTTCATCTCTCTGGGAAAGTTTGGGTAAATTTGAAGAGATAGAAAATTTATTGGTGAAAAGCCCATCCAGGGATCCAGAGCTTTCTTACCTTCAAAAGTTGTGGAAATTATTCTTATCAAGAGTTTTTAACATGAGAAAATTTTGGAATCACCCAAAACATTTTTTAGAATTTCAAGAATTTGAAAATAGAAAAATATTACAATAGTCTCAAATCAGAGGCAAATCCAATGTTGTGTTATGAAAATTATAATTATAGTTCCATTAAAGCTCAGGTAAAAAAGAAAAAATTTACTCAATGTTCTCATTTTCCTGATAAAAAAGACAAGAAGAATTTCAAGTGTAGACTAGGTCATATTGGACACAGTGACAAAAATTATATTTCACAACTGCATGAGGAATTAAAAAAACTTAAAGTCACATTGCATTCTAAAAATGATAAATTCAAACCTGCTAAAAATGTTTCTGAATCAGCTTCATTAGTCATTAAACATGAGCATATGGAGTCAGCCTATCTTCCTGGGGCAAAAAATTTGATTACTCTGTTTGTCCTTGACTCAGGGGAGATGTCACACATAGTTCAGGATAAGTAAGTGCTCTCAAATGTTAAACTAATTGTCCCTCCAGTAATAACTGATACTTCCAGAACAAAAGTTTTAATTGAAAAATAATCTGGTGACTTGAATTTTAATCAAAGATTAGTTTTCATGATATTCTGGCTGTAAATGGGATTTCAGAAAACTTAATCTCATTCAATAAGTTGAACTGTCTAGGATATATCATTGTCTTTGATCCTATTTAGGCAAAAGTTTTTAACTCAAATGGAAAACTCATTTCCCACCTTAATCATAAAGGTCAAAAACAAAACTTGTGGTATGTCACAAATAAAGATCTATTACCAAATGAATAAGGTCTGACCCTGTTTCAATGGCATCAAAAATCAGGGCATCTGAACAATAAGTCTACCAGAAAGTCTCTTTTTGAAAAGGGTATTGATTTTGTTGATGAGTGATATGAGTGTGTTAAGTCTCTGACAGGAAAAATGGTAAAACTACCCTACCTGTTGTCCTTTCAACTAGAAACTTCACCTCTTTTTCTTATTCAATCAGATGTTATAGGTCCTATTGAAACAACCAGTATTGGTGGTCATATATATGTAGTTAAGTTCATAGATTACTGGACACTATATATGACTATTTTTCTTAAAAAATTCAAATTAGAATTTTTCTCCAAATTTCTTATTTTTCAGATGATGTTAAAAATAAGTTGGAGTTTACAATTAAATTCCTGAAATGTGATAGAAGTGGAAAGTATGGAGCAGGAAAACTTATTTATTATTTAAATAAATGTGGTATTACTCAAGAACAGGCACCAGCTAGGACACCTCAAAACAACTCTGTTGCTGAGAAATTCAACAATACCCTCATAGATAAATTTTGCACTGTTATGATAGACTCTGACTTCCCAGCTCTAATCTGGGGAGAGTGTTAAATGAGTTGTGTTAACTTGATGAATATTCTCCCTCATTCTAAGCTCATGTCAAAAACACCACAAGATGTCTTAAATGGTTTTCTTCTATGTATGACAATAATTCAGTTGACTACTAATTCCTTCAAAGGTTTGGTTCAATTGCCATTCAACACAATGCCAAGGAAGATTCTACTCATAAATTTTAGGCTTGACACTATGCAATATAGGGGGTGGACTTGCTAGCAAGTCCCCAACCTGAACTCAGACAGAACTCAGATAGAACTCAGACTGAACTCAAACTGAACTCATACTGAACTCTACTTGAAGACCCACCTAAAACTATTCTTCTGAGTGGTTCTCATCCCTGATTGTATGGTTCCTTTATCAATAACTCAATGTGTGTTCAATCTGTGGTGAGTTTGGGTCCAAAGTTGCAGACTTGCTAGCCAGTCTGCCCCCATATTGTGTGGTGAGAGGTATCAAATTTACAATTGTGGGATATGAATTCAATTCTAAAATCAATTGGCTATATGATTCCTAAAAAAGAGAAATTATTGTCTCCCAAATCTTAAAATTCTTGAGTCAAAAAATTATTTTAGTGAACAAATTTTTTCCATCACAGTGTCTGATTATGTCCTTTTACCATCTTCCTCTAATTTTTTCAATTACTTGCAAGCTCCAACTGAACAATCCTCAAAAGTGCCTCTTTTACCTCTGTCCTCTTCTGATACCCCAATTTTCACTTCTGTCCCAGGTGAGGATTTGTGTGTCTTAGACAGTGATCATGTAAAGGGTACACAAAGGAAGGGTCAAAAACTTAAGCTTACTTCCAACATCAAATACTTGAACCAACCTTAAGCAAAAATCCTCTAGTACCTGTGTCAGAAAATTCTGAGGATAGCATCTTAACCACATCAGAAAGTCTCAAACATCATGGAAGACAAGTAAGACAATAAAATCCATCAGCATAATATGGTTATCTTACCAGCGATATGTCAGATACTCCTATTTATAAGCAGGCATTCAATATTCAAGAGGCTGAATTATGGTGAGAGGCTATGGATAAAGAATTTTATATTTTATGTGAGAATCAGGTTAAAGAGCTACTTAATAAAACAAAAGACATGAATGTCATTGGGGGTACTTGGGTCTTATCTAAGAAAAGGGATGAACTTGGTAGAGTAATCAGATTTAAGGCACTTTGGGTTGCTTTGGTAAATATTCAAAAGGTGGGTTTAGACTATGGAGAGATATATGCTTCTGTAGGATTTACAGAAGCATTTGGGCTTTTAATGTCACTTGCAATTGCTGGAAATTGGTCTAGTTAACAATTCAATGTATCAACTGCCTTTCTTCATGTAATAATGAAGGATGAGGTTTATGTTGTAAAAGTTATAGGGTATGAAATAGGTGGTAAGAATAGGATGTGCAAGCTAAAAAATTCACTCTATGGTACTCATCAAGCAACTTGATAGTGGAAGGAAATGTTTGTTGAAGTCATGACAAAATTGAATTTTACTGAGGCCAAAGGAGATGAATCACTTTTAATTTTTAAAAATCAACAAATATTATTTTTTTGATCTCTGTTGTAGAGAGTTCTAAATTACTAAGCAGTAGACACAATGCAATATGGGTTGGTTCTTCTTTTCAATTTCTAAAAAGAAGCGCTTGCCACTCTAATTTTAAAGACAGCGCAATAATGTGTAATACTAAGATCTGACTAGATAGTTTATGAGTTGAGAGATAATTTAAAAGATAAGGAAAACAAATATTACTATCTGTATACTTCTATTCTTAATAAGTGCTAATATCCACAGCTACTCCCTCTTGAAGTTCTCTCTTTGAATATGCCTTATTATAGCAATAAAATAACTCTCATCATAGTTTACCCTACTGAATCTATATATTCCCTCTGTGTTGCGCTTTTTCACTAAACTATATGAAATGCACACACAGATGCACAAACTCTAAAAGACTCAGAATATCTCTAATATGTTCTTAAACACTTAATCGCAGAAAAATACAATCTCTTACTGTTATCATAGTATTCACAAAAATAGACAAATTGCTATATATCACAATATATTTCAAAAGTATATAATATGAGGCTCTAATGTTTGTAATCTAATGACTGATTTTAATAATAATTTTATTTTTCTAACAGCTACTCACAACTACTCTTCTTTCCTATTAGATAGCCTTTCTTTCTTATATTTTTCAGTGCTCCAGACACAGTTCCGTAGTGGATCTCCAGTGCTGTTTCTAGCACCACATTAGTAAAACACTAACTAATTCATTAGTAAACTAAATACACTGCTTGTAGCAACTACAGCACCTAAACATACCCTATTCTTACTAAAACTAGTATTGACTTGTTTCACTCATGTTCCACATGTGCGCTTATGACTGTACCTTTGCATTGTTTCAGCGCTACTTCCCGCGTTATCACCTTTCAGCACTGATCCTTGTCTCTTCAACTCTTGGGTGGTTTTTTTGTGATCAAGTCCCCATCCTCCTTGCTTTATTACTAAATCCATAGTTTGTAAGATTTGCTTAACTAGTTAGCCTCTGCAACTTACATTACCTGTTTCTGTAAGTTACCACACTAACCGTGGTGCAGTATACTATGTACTTGAGGCCTTCCTTGAACCATAACTCCATCCTTAACACATAACACGCAATTATTCGAAAATCCAAATCCATAGTGTTCAGCGCTTGCACTCCTAAGTTGATAATTCCTTTTCGTGGCACATCTTGCTGAAAAACTTGAGCACACAGACCCTAAATCCTCTTCCGTGCTTCTCTTTCCCTTTGTTCTTTTAAAACCATAATTACATATTTATAATAGTGCTATCTTCTGCACTATGATTCCCCTTTGTTCTTCCTGGGATACACAAGCTGATTGGTCCAAAAAAATAAGTTAACTGCAATGCGCATTGTGGCATTCCACATCTGGGTATGCCACTTAGGTTTATTTTTGAAGATTAGTAGTGATTTTCTGGATTATAAGGCTGGATATTTGGAATTTTGTAAAATGATTATTATCATTGGATAGCCCAGATTTTTCTCTATCTTTTATTTCTTGATGATTTTTTACTGTTTTCTTAGTGTTTTACTTGATTTAGTGACTTATAGTATTTTTGGTGGATATGGTGCGCTGATGGAATGGCCACTTTTTTCTGGTGCGTTCCAGTGATTTTCCAGTGCAAAAGTGAAGTGTACTGGAAACATTCTGTCATTGTGTCAAAGTTTGGTCATGGTGACAAGATTAACCCACTGTGGCAAATTTAGCTCACTCTGGCCAAATTAGCTCATTATGGCAAAATTTAGCTCACTCTGGCCAAGTTAGCTCATTATGGCAAAATTAGCTCATTATGGCAAAAAGAGCTCATTGTGGAAAAATTTTCTCACAATGGGAAAGTCTGATTACCAGTGCAAAGTTTGGTCACTGTAGAAAAATCTGATCACCAGTGCAAAGTTTGGTCAATGTAGAAAAGTCTGATCACCAGTGCAAAGTTTGGTCACTGTAGAAAAGTCTGATCACCAGTGCAAAGTTTGGTCACTGCAGAAAAGTTTGGCTATTGTGGAAAAATTTGGTTAGAATTTATTATGCTTGCTAGATTAATAGTTTATTGTAGATCCTATTCATGTAGGGTATTGTTGGAAAGGTAAGGAGGAGGAGAATTGGATAGAAGGGAGAATCTTAGTCTTCTACATGTTTTTTGTCTTTTAGTTTCGATATTGAGAGTCTTTTTGGGATTATTGAGAACCATTATTATATTTTTCTTTTGTCAACAAAATAATTAATCATTTATAATACCCTTATAAAATAACAATTTTTCATACTACTTTAAATATTTTACTTGAAAAATATTAAACATTAACATATAGGGTATCATTAGAAAGGTCTCAACTCCAGGGACTCATTTATTGTATCTGTTTTCAAAAATATTAAAATCTAAATACATTAAAACTTCTTTCATTTAAAATATTGTTTCTGGTGTAACTTTATTGTTGCATTTCAGTTGTTTTACAAATAAGAACCTCTCAATCATCATAACAAGTGTTAATTAGACAGGGTTTCATTCTTTATTATTATCAAATATACTTTTAAGCTTATTGATCTAAAAAAAACTCACAAATTCATTTAGAGGGACAGGGTCTTCTCTGATAATCCAACTCCTTTGGATTCTGCTTACAGCAAGGCAACTGTAAGAGTCTACCTACATATTTGGCGCCCAATGTGGGGTTTGATTTCTCTAGCTTTTAAATGAACTTACTTTATACTTGGACTTTTAGCCTGCAAGAGGCTTGTTTTCTGAAACTCTTATTGATTTATTTATCTTAGCCTGAAAGAGACTCACTTATTGAAACACTTTAATCTTAATCTAATCTATTAGGATGTCTTCTGCTTCTGGATCTGGTGTGTCTTTTCCTATGACACCATCAGTTGGGATTGTTTCTTGGGATGGGCCCAAGTTTAATGGGGAAGAAGTTAAATGGTTTTTGAGCAGATATGAGGCTGCTTCTTTGGTGGATGGACCTACTAACCTGGATATGGTAAAGCAGATCAGGTTTTTTATTGTTGAAAGAGAGGTGGAAAAGGAGGTCATTTCTATGGAGGGTTATAAAAGGTTTTATTGGATAAGGTTGTCAAAAGAGAGGTTTGATTGATGGGGTGTCAGGTATACTATGGTGGATCTCAATAGGATTGTCAGTAATTGGAAAGCTAAAGGTGGTGTTTCTAATATGGTGGACTTCAAAAACTTATGTGGACAGTTTGATGCAGTGGTGGAATATCTGATTTTGGTGGAGGAATTGGTCCATGAAA
The DNA here is from genome assembly GCA_030280995.1 of Hemileia vastatrix. Classification (NCBI taxonomy): domain Eukaryota; kingdom Fungi; phylum Basidiomycota; class Pucciniomycetes; order Pucciniales; family Zaghouaniaceae; genus Hemileia; species Hemileia vastatrix. Next base: position 4,729,664 of record JASXTE010000010.1, on the reverse strand, counting down.
ATAAGGCCAAGGATCTATTCTGGTCTTCTTTTAGTAGGGATATTAGGATGGATGTTTTAAAAGAACTGTCTAAGAAAAATTTGATGAAGGATCTGCCTAATGGTGAACAGAAACTGCCAGCTTTGGAGATCATCAAGGAGAATATTCAAGGCTACTTAAAACTCATGGCACTGGACAAATATCAAGAATCTTGTACTCAATATGTTAGAAGGTTAGTGAAGTATTGGCTGAAAATAACAATATTATGATTTAAGCTTGAGAAGCTAAGAAGGCTCAGATGGGACAGCCTGTTGCTAAAGTTGAGGGAAATGTAGATAACAAGATGGTATATCACTTGGCCGATTTAACTAAACAATTAAAGATATTTGTTAAAGAGACTCAAAAAGCCAATAGAGCACCTGTGGCTTTGACTTCAACTTCTTCTTCTTACCAATCTAGAGGTTATGAGAGGAGGAATTATGGATTTAATGGAAATGGTAATCGGTTTTCTGGAAATGGTAATGGTGATAGGAATGGCAATGGTAATGGTAATGGTAATGGTGGGAATGGTTTTAGAGGTAGATATGGCGAGCCCAGGGTGTGCTCTTATTGTAATAGGAGGGGAAACAAGGCTGGAAAATGTTATTTTTTGGATAGGGACTTAGATGCTGGTAGAATAAAATTTGATGGAAAGGTTTATAAATTCCCTGATGGATCTTTCATCAAGCCCAGTGAAGGTCAAGCTCCCTTGTATTTGGTTAGGAGGAATATGTATTTGGTGAGAAGGACCAGGTTTGAAGAGTTACCTGGTGATGATGAAGAAAAGGTCAAAGGTGGTAAAGTTGATGATGGTAAAGATGTGGAAAAGTTAGATAAAGGAAAAGGAGAAGAGGTCAATAAGGCCACATTCTTAACTTCATTTGGCGGTTTGGAGTTATCCTCTGTAGTTAGGGCAGAGGAAAGTTGTATGGTGGGTGAATACGATGTTGATGCTTCCAGAAGAGCAGCTGCTACTAAAGCTAAAAGTAGCATAAAGAGCCAATTAAGGGCTAAACCGGGCAAGGCAGAAATTAAAAAGTTGGAAAAGAAACCTTACTCTAAGGACAAAATTTATAACATGTAGAAAGGGATGGCTGATATGGGGCCTCCTAGTTTTGGAAAGTTGGATTTAAATGGTGAGCTTATGCCTGTGAACAAAGATTTGGATTCTGAGGAGGATGTACCTTAGGAATCTCTCCCCAGACCAAGTTTTAGTGGTCCTACTCCTATGGAAGGGGTAAGGAGGACCAGTGATGGATCTGGATTAGTGAAAGTAGCTGGTGATGGAGTTAGGGTTTTTAGAAGTGAAGATGTTATTATGTGGGGTGAAGATGGCAATGTGGGTCCCAAAGAGGTGCCCAGGGCAAAGGTAGCAAAATCTAGGGCTCAATATGAGAGGCCCATTGTTTCTGGACAAGAGAATGCGATGGAAACAGTTTTAGGAAGATTAAATCAACTTCAAATCCCTTTATCCTTAGGCGAATTATTTACGATTAGTCAGCCCTTGCAGAAAAGTAGAAGAAGAATCTGACAAGGAGAAGAGTGTCCACAGGAGAGGTGGAATATATATGTGAAAATGTGGAGAAGTTTGGTGAGGAGGTGGAAACTCATTTTTCTGCACCTTTAGGTTATTTGATGGTTACTCTCAATGGTAGAGAGGTTAAGGCCCTGGTAGATTCAGGGTCTCAAATGAATCTTATTTCTTTTGAGAAGGCTACCAGTATTGGTCTGCCTATTAAATCTGGCACTGGGGGAAACCTCATAGGTATTGGAGGGTATGCTACTGAGCTGATGGGTACAGCAGAGCATGTTAAGTTATGTGTTGGTGGATCAGTTGGAAAGGTTCATTTCTATGTGGCCAGAGGGGCAGTTAAAACTGTTCTTGGTGGTCCTTTTTTAATGGATTTTGAGGCCCGGATTGGTTATCAATCTGGTATGGGCATTAGTTTGGAGATTACAGGGGACAATATGAGAAGGCTTCATATGCGGTTGGCACCTCCTGGAGATGAAGGTTGGGAGAAACGGCCAGGGATCACCACTATGTGTCAATGTTGTGTATGCACCAAGAAGCGGCGTATTAAATGGACGGCTTCTGGTGAATTATGTTTAGAGGGGAATTTTGGTGACCCTCATTTTTTGTGGTAGTTGGGGCTGATCACTCTAATGTTGCAATCTCTCCCCAGGATGAGATCCTGGATCACAAAAGGTCAGCTCACTTGGAGATAATTCAAGTGTATTCTCAATTATTTTCTGTTAAAAATACGTTAAATTGTTATTATGTCTTCAAATTTTCGGTTTGTCTCACTTCTCTGTCATGATTTTCAATTGCATTCAAGAATGGATCAAGAGGGAAGATGGGAAATATTATGTTGAATAAAAATTGGAATGGTTTATTTTCTAACCTCCAGCAAGAGGGTAAAATGCAATTATTTAATCAAAAATCTATAAAAAATCTTAGTATAATTAAAACACAAAAAAAAATTTTGTGATAATTTGATTCCTGTCCTCCAGCAAGAGGATAAACTGCCAACTTTTTTTACAGGTGATTTTATGATGGATAAGGGAATTAAAGGTTTTGGAAATTTTTTTGATAAACTAGATGAGGGAAAAGAGAAAAGGGTTAAATTTAAAAATGAAATAAAATATTTTTCTACTTATATTGATTCTGATTCTGACGAAGAAGTGAATTCCTTTGATGAAATTTCCAATGGCGATACAAAAATAAATATGTTACCTCAAGTTTATGTAGATGTGGAGGCAGAAAAATATAAGAAGGTAGCAAATAAAATCTGACCAATTAATGAACCACTACCCGCTGAATTAAATCCACCTTTGAGAAGACCAAGGCTATCAAGAGATTCTTATGAATTTCCCTTGGTGAAAAATCTGCCTGAATTTTCTGAAACGTCAAGAATCACTTTTGATAGATTAGGTGTTGTTAATTTTGGACCTGATGGTTGGTTTTCTGGAGAAGAGAAGAAGTTCTTGTTGGATGTGATGGTCAAGCGAGAGAAGGCCATTGCTTTTGTAGAAGAGGAGAGGGATGTGTTGAAGCATTCCTATGGGGAGCCTTACAAGATTCCTGTAGTATGTCATGAACCATGGCAGCAAAAACCAATCCCGATTCCGGCTGCATTAAAAGAAGCTTATATTGAAGTTTTCAGAGAATGGATTCACACTGGACTATATGAGCAATTATCATCAAGTTATTTTAGTCCGGTATTTTGTATCAAGAAACCAAATGGCAAACTTAGAGTAGTTCATGATCTCAGGGAATTAAATAGGGTTTCAATAAAGGATTCTGGTATACCACCTAGTGCTGAGGAGTTTGTGGAAGAATTTTCTGGGAGAGTGTGTTATGTTTTAGGAGATATTATGGGGGGATATGATGAGAGAGAGTTGAATCCAGACTCTAGGCCTCTCACTACTTTTGATACTCCAATAGGACAATTACAATTGACAAGATAACCTCAAGGAGCAACAAATTCAGTTGCTGTTTATCAAGCTCACATGTCTTGTATTCTTCAAGATGAAATTTCTCAATATTCTGGAATCTTTATTGACAATGGAGGAATTAAAGGACCTTCAACAGATTATGATAATGAAGTGTTGGAGGAGAACCCAGGGATACAAAAATTCATCTGGGAGTATGCAATCACTTTAGAGAGGATCTTTTTTAGAATCTAAGAATCTGGTTTAACTATTTTGGGTTCAAAATTATCATGTTGTGTGCTAGCTTTAGAGATTTTAGGTCATGTGTTATGTAGAGAGGGTAGGATTATGTTCAAGAAGAAAGTGAATAAAATTCAGTCCTGGCCAAGACCCAAGAATACAACCAAAGTTAGGGGTTTTTAGGTGTATGTCACTACGCAATATAGGGGGTGGACTTGCTAGCAAGTCCTCAACCTGAACTCAGATGGAACTCAGATGGAACTCAGACTGAACTCATACTGAACCCATACTGAACTCTACTTGAACACCCACCTAAAACTGTTCTGCTGAGTGGTGTTCATCCCTGATTGAATGGTTCCTTTATCAATAGCTCAATGTGTGTTCAATCTATGGTGAGTTTGGGTCCAAGGTTGCGGACTTGCTAGCAAGTCCGCCCCCCATATTGTGTGGTGTGTGTTTATGTTCAAATGTTTATCAAGGACTTTTCTTCATGGGAAGATCTTTTGAGAAGGTTGAAAAGAAAGGATGTAGACTGGGAGTGGGGTGAAGAGTGTGAAAGGGCATTTGAGAGATTGAAGAAGATTGTGGGGAAGAATTTAGTCCTGCACAAGAGAAATTATGGAAAAGATGCTGGTAGGATTTATTTAGCAGTTGACTCAAGTCAGGTTGCTTCTGGGGCAGTTTTGTCCCAGATGGATAAAGCTGGTTACATTAGGACAGTTAGGTATGAATCTGTGGTATTCACCGAAGTTGAATCAAGATATTCTCAGCCAAAATTGGAGCTGTGTGGAGTGGCAAAAGTTTTAAAGAAACTTCAAAATGTTTTGTGGGGCCAACACTTTGAATTTCAAGTGGATGCAAAAGCTGTAATTCAAATGATTGATTCCCCAAGTTTACCAAATGCACCTATGACTAGATGGTTAGCATTCATTCAACATTTTTCTTTTGACTTAGCTCATAAGCCTGGAAAAAATTTTACTATGCCAGATGGTTTGTCAAGAAGACCACCCACTGAAGATGATTCAGACTCAGAAGAGTTCCATGAAGATATACCTATTATTAAAGCCAGCACTAAAGGAGCTTAAGAATTTCCATACCTTCTCCATGAGGTTAAACTGGCAGGACCATTGTGTTTAGATGACTGTGATGATGACCTCCACCAAGAGGATAAACTAGAAAATGATTTTTATGTTGATAAAATTGATGAAATTGGTGTGAATAAATTCGGTAAAAAAGAGGTAGAAGAAGATGTTGTGTATATAGATGAAGAGGGAGTGGTAGTTTGGGATAGTAGTAGATTAAGGAAGGGTGTATATGTTGGAGAATTAGAAAATTTGGTTAAAAAGGGTGAAGAAGAGAAAGAGGTATTTTCAAATTTGGTTTCTAAAAGGTCAAAAGGTTCAGATGAAGAAAATTGACATAGATCAATCAAGAATCAAATTTGTGGTCAACGTCTATTGGCTCATTCATGCGCAGGTGATATTGGTTATAGAGAAGTTCCCATTGATATTATATTAATCTATTTTCAAGATGAAGTCAGGGGTCATACTGTTTTTATTTGTTGTTGGTCAAATATTTATTGACTTTAGAAAGTCCAGAAGATTGTGAAGATGATGAATGGTTGGCTATAAAAAGGAAGTCATCTACGTTTTACTTATCTGGTTGAAAATTAATGAAAAGGAGGTATCCAAATCCTCAAGTAGTTTTAACTCAAAAGAAAGGGCAAGAATTAGTTTTAAAGTCACTGCATGAAGATCTTGGGCATAGAGGTGTTGCAGAAACTTTCAGAAGAATTGCTGATTGATTTTGGTGGCCAGGCATGAAGATGGCTGTTAAACAGTGGGTTCAGTCATGCGAAGAATGTCAAAGAAGAAGTTATTTAAGGCCAAAAGAACCTGGGCAGGCTACTGGCAAAAATACTCTCTTTGGAAGGGTTATCTTTGATGCCATTCATATTAAGGAGGGATGGTATAAATATTTAATTGTAGCCAGAGATGATTTATCTGGCTGGGTAGAGGCGGTGCCTCCTATTAATTTGACTGCCAAAAATGTGGCAGAATTTATTTTGAAAAAATTGGGTGTATTGATATGGAGTTATGAAATTGGTAACGGTAGATGGAGGTCCTGAGTTTGGGACAGAGTTTAGAGAAGTTATATAAAAATTTGGGTCAAAGGTTAGGGTAGCAACCCCTTATTATCCTGAAGATGAAGGTATGGTTGAAAGAGGGCATCAAGTTATTAAGGATGCTTTAGTCAAAATGTGTGGGTTGAGTGCAGAAAAGAGGAGGCATTATTTACCTTTAGTTTTATTTGCTGATTGAATTACTGCCAAAAGGACAACCTGATTTTCACCCTATGAACTTGTTTTCAGACAGAAAGCAGTTTTACCGGTTGATTTGGAAGCTGAATCATATCTTGGAGTTGATTGGGACATGGTCAAGACTACTGAAAAGTTATTATGTGCAAGAATGATGCAGCTAGAAAAGAAAGAAGAGTACTTAGAAAAGGCATATTTGCAGATGATGAAGATCCAAAATCAGTCAGTAAGATATTGGGATGAGCAGTTGGCACATTGACTTAGAAAACCTTTGAAAACTGGAGATATGGGTTTGGTGTATAATAGGAGTTTGGAGAGCCAATGGGGCAAGATTTTTTCAGATAGGTGGAATGGACCGTATAAAGTCAGGGAAAAAGTATCTGGTGGTTCATATGTTTTGGAGGAATTGGATGGAGTAGTTTTAAAGAAGAGGGTAGCAGCTGATAAAGTCAAATGGTTCTATCCTAGGGGCACCAGGAGTGCTGAAATTTAACTCTGAAATCAGGGTAAACTATTTCTAAAATCGTTTTAAAAGGAACTCTGAAATGAGGGTAAACTATTTCTACAATTGTTTTAAAAGGGACTCGGAAACAAGGATAAACTACATAATTGATTAAATAAAATTTTGTCAAAGTTTAACTCCGGAATGAGGATAAACTACTTTCTTATTAAAAATATTACTGTCGTTTTACTATGGTATGGGAGACGAAACTGTTGACAAAATTTACGACATTTATGAAGACATTTGTTTGAAAATTCTTAAAACTCTTAAAAGCAACAAAAATTATGGGGAAGATATATGTTGGATTGATAATTTTTTTTTATTAGTTGAAGTTTTCACAGGGGAGCCTTCTGAATTAAATATTGGAAAGTTTGGGGGTAATTGATGGGCTGGCTGCTCTATACACAATTACCCCACAATGTTCATTACCAATTTTTCCCTGTTTCTAGTTGAATCCTGGCTTTGTTTTTGATCTATAGGAAGTCCCCTAAGACTATAAACTGGAACGTACGAAGAGACAATGCTCCCACTGCCAGATTCAAGATTCTTTTTTATTTTTGAATTTGTTATTTCTTTTATGTTAGATTTTTATATAATGAAATATGTTTCTCTTTCATTTAATTTTTATAATACTATAAATATTGTTAAGGGTGATGCTCACTGTTGGTCTCTAATCATTTTTACAAATTGGAGGGAGCCCACCCAGTGATCATTATCATAAAATTTATTTTCCTAAATTTTCATTTATTAATTTTGAATTTTGAATTTCTCAAAATTGTGTAACCAAATCAAGTTGCACTTGAATGTGGGTATGATGTCAAGGGTACAGCTCATCAATTGGCTGGGAGGCATCTTTTAAATTTAGTTTTACATTTCATAAATTTTATGTTTCAAATTTTTTTATAATTTTTTTTAAAATTAAATTTTAAATTTTATTACATAACAATCTTTTATAATGTTGTAGACAATCCTATAGTGCTAGCTATAGGCCTTGACCAAGGGAGTGGGAGGAAAACCAGAGAGAAAATCCCCCGTCCCTTTAGAAAATAGAGTGAGATTTACTTGCTAAAGCCCCTTTTTCAACACACTTGACTGCTTGATGAGCCAAGAAAGTAGTCCACAGACAGACTACCAGACCAAAGAACTGGAATGTAGACAAATGTCCACACCAGAGAAAGCAAAGATACTTGATGTAGGCTGCAAATCCACACCAGAGACAGCATTAATACTTGATATAGCTTGCAAGACTATACCAGAGAAAAAAGTTGCCAAAGTTGAGTTAAATGAAGAACTAACCTTGCAACAAACACAGCCAATTGTGGCCAAAAAACAGTGAAAACTGATTGAGGAACAAGGATATCACCTCCGGATGGTTGTATGATAATTAAGTTTGCCCCAAACTGTCTTATTCACTATGTACACACAAACCACTATCTAAAAGCCCATGCACACCAACAAATTTGGCGCCTGTACCCGCCAAATTGAATAAAAACCCTCCAGAAGCGCTCCCCAACCTTCTAAAACAGAGGCGGGCAGGCTTCCCGACGTTGGAGGCGCTGCCTGAAGCGGCCCTGCCTCTCTGAAGCCAGAAAACCAATAAAAACACCTAATCTACTTAGAAAAATTAGCTACAACTACTAAAACCTTTAAAACACGGAATTTCACTATAACAACATTGTGACATTAAATTTAGAGCTAAAATAGCCCTATCCAATGGTACTAAGTACTTAACCCTAAGACTTAAGGTTAGCCCATAAAACACAAAAAACAAAATTAAACAGCTATCTTTTTAAATAAAAAATGAGGAAATGACCCCTTAAAACTTAGAATATGAAAAATGTCTTCAAGACTTGAAATATAGAGAAAAACCGGGGCTATCCAATGGTAGTACCCACATACCAGCAGACCCAATATCCACGGAATAAAACCAGAAAAATACCCAATTCCTCAACAGATGTCACTTAAGACATGCACAAACAGCGCCAAATCACACAACAAAGGCCCCTGCCAATGTTGGAAGACCACAACATATTATTATTTTCATCATTAAAAAAAATATAAAATATAAAATATAAAAATATAAAAATAAATAAAATAAAAATAAAGTAAATATATAAACATACAATTCTTCTTATTATTTTTTTTTCAAATTTTGTTAAATTTAGTTTTCAATTTTCTTTTGGTTTATTTCTTTTATAGTATATTTTATATAGGAAAAAGGGTCAAGAGGAGCTCGAGCAAAATTGGATCCTACTTCAAAATGTTTAGTCCTCCAAGACTTTAAACTGGCTTCTTTTCAAGACTTTCTTTAAAGTCTTATTTTTATTCAAGATCTTTTAGTCCACTAAGACTTTAAACTGGATAATTTTTACGATTTTATTTCAAGAATTTGATTCCTCATTGGTTCTGTTAGTCCACTAAGACTTTAAACTGGATAATTTTTACAATTTTATTTCAAGAAGTTGGTTCCTTATTGGATCTGTCAGTCCACTAAGACTTTAAACTGGATAGTTTTTATGATTTTATTTCATAATATGCTGTTAGTCCTCCAAGACTTTAAACTGGCTAATTTTCAAGGACGTTCAAAATTTTATGGATATTTTTGGATAAAGGTTTAGGATAGTAGTTGGAACTGGAAATCAATTAAATGTTTGATCCACCAAGACTTTAAACTGGAATGTCAATCTATTTGGTGAAGTTTGTGGCGCTTTAACATGGTCTTAAAGTTTAAAATTAAATATTGGAAGCCTGGAAAGATGTATTTTTTAAAGGTTGCTGAATAGCAAATGGATGAAAATTGTGATGAAGGAATTGGAAGTAAGGGTGTTAGTTGGATTTATATTGTTTATTTTAAAGTCTCAGTGTTAGGCTGTTTGGTGGAAGCTTGGAGGACCTTATGGCGAGATTGGAATCATAGAATTTGCCTCAGTGGGGGACCTATGAGAATGGAACCAAGAGTATTCTCATTAGGGAGATCCACTCTCTCATGCTGTGACATAGTGGGAAGACTGGTATATGGGAGTCTGAAGGGATTCAAACCTTGCTCTCAGCAGTGGAATCATCACAAAAATTTATTTTTATTATTATTATGATTTGTATCAAGAGCGGGAGAAAAAGACAAACAGTGTAAATTTATAGAAGACCAGAAGAAGGACGATGATTGAAAATTGCCAACAGTAAAATTTCAGAAAAAAATGTTTCTTGGATCTCTTTCCACATCATTATCAAAGACTATAAATGAATAGGTAAAAAAAAAATTTATATTGATGAAAAATTGAATACAAATGAGGACATTCCATATTGGAGGGAGGATGTGGCATTCCACATCTGGCTATGCCACTTAGGTTTATTTTTGAAGATTAGTAGTGATTTTCTGGATTATAAGGCTGGATATTTGGAATTTCGGAAAATAATTATTATCATTGGATAGGCCAGATTTTTCTCTATCTTTTATGTCTTGATGATTTTTTACTTTTTTCATAGTGTTTTACTTGATTTAGTGACTTATAGTATTTTTGGTGGATATGGTGCGCTGATGGAATGGCCACTTTTTAATGGTGCGCTCCAGTTTGCTCTGGTGATTTTCCAGTGCAAAAGCAAAGTGTACTGGAAAAATTCTGTCATTGTGTCAAAGTTTGGTCATGGTGACAAGATTAACTCACTGCGGAAAATTTAGCTCACTCTGGCCAAATTAGCTCATTATGGCAAAAGGAGCTCATTGTGGCAAAATTTTCTCACAATGGGAAAGTCTGATCACCAGTGCAAAGTTTGGTCACTGCAGAAAAGTTTGGCTATTGTGGCAAAATTTGGTTAGAATTTATTATGCTTGCTAGATTAATAGTTTATTGTAGATTCTATGCATGTAGGGTATTGTTGGAAAGGTCTGGAGGAGGAGAATCAGATAGAAGGGAGAATCTTAGTCTTCTACATGTTTTTTGTCTTTTAGTTTTGATATTGAGAGTCTTTTTGGGATTATCAACAACCATTATTATATTTTTCTTTTGTCAACAAAATAATTAATCATTTATAATACCCTTATAAAATAACAATTTTACATAACACTTTAAATATTTTACTCAAAAACTCTTAAACATTAACATATAGGGTATCATTAGAAAGGTCTCAACTCCAGGGACTCATTTATTGTATCTGTTTTCAAAAATATTAAAATCTAAAAACATTAAAACTTCTTTCATTTAAAATTTTGTTTCTGGTGTAACTTTATTGTTGCATTTCAGTTGTTTTGCACAGAAGAACCTCTCAATCATCTTAACAAGCATTTATTAAACAGGGTTTCATTCTTTATTATTATCAAATAGACTTTTAAGCTTATTTATCTAAAAAAAACTAAAAAATTCATTTAGCGGTATGGTAAGGTAAACTCTTACAGTCGCCTTGCTGTAAGCAGAATCCGGAGGAGATATGTGGATTCAGCTGAAAACCCCGTCCTTCCAATAAAATAACAAAATGGGAATTCTAAGTCACTAAGCTAACCAATCTACTTGGATCTGATTGATAAAAATAATGAAACTCTAAAATAATTAACGCTTATTGAGATTTAAAGAAAGTGGCTGTTGAGAAAGAAATACTGATAACAACAATTAAGGTGTACCAGTGAAAGATCTGAAAAGATTGACTTTTATGTTTTTATAATAATTTGAATTTTTATGAGACAGCAATAATCAAGTCCCAGTGATGAAGACCTTTCTAAAGATACCCTATATGAAGTGTGATTTAAATTGTTGAATTGTATTTCTAAAATGTTATGTAAAAATAATAAATGTTATAAGGGTATTATAACTTATTTAATTTGTTGAGTAATAAAAAATGAGACCGTGGTAGTTAAAGATTAAGCTGTATGATGTGTCCCCTCCTCAATTTCGAGTTTGAGAGGCGCTTAAGTATTCCTAGTCACGTGCCTAAGTTTTCCCCTCCAGAGCTCTTCCAGAGTCAATCCGGAGCCCGTACGGAGTCCGTCCGGACTTCCGGACTCAATTAGAACCTTTAAAACTATAATAAAAAATCTAGAAAAATTACACATTATAGAGCTACTTCCCCTTTACATACCAAACTAATTTTCGTAGTCTGCGCAGCTCTAATTACCCCGTGAAAATTCATCAAAGTTAAGTAATTTTTGAAAACGTAAATATTTCTATAAAACTTTAAAATTCATTTAAAAATATAAGAAAAATAGTAAAAATTCTGGGAAAATTTCCCAAGGTTCTTGAGTAACTTGACTTGATACTTATAAATTTTTCAGACCGTAAAAATAAGTTTTCTCCGTAAAATAAATTGTATTTGTATAGGCATTCGCTTGTGACCAATTTCTTCATATTTTAAACTCCAATAAATTAAATAAAACCCTTATATAAAAAATAATAACGCCAATCTTGCACGCCATAATAACTCCATTTACGTACTTAGGTGCCATACTAAACTTTAGGCTACCACAGCGGGACAGGTTTTTCTCTGATTATTTAACTCCTTTGGATTCTGCTTACAGCAAGGCGACTGTAAGAGTCTGCCTACAGCGTACCACATCCTCTCTCTACTTGCGACTGTCCCCAGGAGCCTATCAATACCCTGCACCTCACAGCGTTTCCTTTCTCCATCTTCCAAATTCTTCTTCTAGTACTACATAGTTATATCCTCTTTATATTCTTGTATTATTTTTTATTATCTATAACTTTTAAAGAATGAATGCATATAACACTACTTGTCAGCCAGGCTACTAGACTTACCCGGTAAAATAAGTAATTATTTTACTGAGATCAAGCCACACCCCTTTTTCTTACTAACAATTATTTATTTATTTACTTATGTATTACCTACAACTAACTAGTTAAGTATATTAAGTAGTATAAATAATTAATGTAAGTAAATGTCCCATACATTTTACTCGCTAACACCATGCTCAATAGTATAGTTGATTTGGAATAAGAATTAATAATAAAATTATAATAAAAAAAACCTTAAGATTATTATATTACTTAATTGAGAGATCTGAAATTCTGTGAAATTAATATAATTAATTTAATTGTGACAGTCCAAGGAACTCATACTTTATTACTAATAAAATTGATGCCCTTGTTGACGTATCAATTGATTTATTTTCTTATGTCTTATATATCTTCCTTTTATTCATCTTCTTTCTCACATTCTTACAGTAGTTGGTGTAAATTCCGTGTCTTTTATTCCCTCATTTTTTGCCTATAAAAGGCCCTCACTTTTGTGCTTTTCAGAACATTCAATTATTATTTACTTACTTATTACATTTATAATAAATAAATTATTATTTCTATACTTTATAACATTAGTATTTACATCAACGTATTTCTAATCTATAATTTATATTAATATTTGACTTACCTCTTATTACTTGAGTAAAATAATCAAAGTGATTAAAGAAATACGTATTTTACCTTTGAGAGTACATTAAAACCCTAAAAACCCTGGTATAACCTCAAATAAAACTTTTAGACCAAAAGGACCCCTTGACAATTGGAGGCCTTCCCGAATTATTGACAGTGCATTGTTATTTGAGGCCATAAATCGAAGGGACCATCGGCATTTGAGTACCTGTAAGGACAAGAGAGGGATGAAATGACAAACGTCATACGTCATGTGACAAAATTTTTTGCTGCAAACGAGAATCAAACCCCACTCCAAAATTTAGGTTCATATATTGACTAAACGTCATATATATTGTGGTAATTATTGATATTAATATTTGTGGGTCACTTTGCACTCTTCATCTGCTACGTATTTCCTTTTACTCAGCACTCTATAAGTGGCATTAATTTGCTCATTTTACAGGGGGAGGTGTCTGGTAGTTTGGAATTATTTTTTATTATTTATATTTTTTTATTTTTCCTAGTTGACAAGAATAGAGCAATTGTGATTTTAGTCCTAGAAGTAATAAAAAATTATATTTTAATATTAATTATTATAATTTTCAGTTGACATTTTGTCCTGATTAATTTAAATTTTATTTGTTCCAGTTGACAAATTGTCCTGACAATAAAATTTTTTTTAATTAATAAAAATTCATATTTGATTACTTCAGTTGACATTAAGTCCTGGCAGTTAATTAATCAGTTGATTTAAATCCTGATAATAATTATCATAAAATTATAAATAATTTTTTTTTTATTTCTTCAGTTGATTATTTTAAAATCCTGGTTTTAAATTATTTTTTGAATTAATAAATTAATTATTATTTAGTTGATTTTTATCCTAAAAAGATTTTTTTATTTTATCATTTTTATTTTATTTCTTTCAAATAAAAAGTAAAAATAAAAAAGACTAATTCATCTTATTGTTTCCTTTCTTCATTTCAGTTGAATTTAAAAAATGACTGACCAAAGTGCTTCTGCTGCACGTGAAGAGGAACTGGACTTAATTGATTATGATGAAGCTACTTCTTTGAGTTATCCTTTGACAAGAAAAATATCTCAAATTAATCAATCCTTTCCCCAAACAGGATGTGGAGATGGAAGAAGTGGAAATCCTGGTAGACACAACTCAGGATCAAAAACTTGCAATAAACCCCCCAGAAGAACTTCCAAAAGGATTCAGAATAAAAAATATGCCATTGCCTCAACAGTTAAAGAATCTGTCAACTCACAAGAAGGAACTAAGGACAGAAAACTTGAGAGTAAGGGCAAGAGTAGATGCTCTGGAAGAAAAGGTAAGAAAGATAGATGCCTTTCTTCAAGAGAAGAGGAAACCTCTTCCCCCCAGGGATCATCAACAATTGGCTCCTCAGCAGCCAGAAAAAGTGGAAGTGTCCAAGTGGCAGTGGGATTGGTTAAACACTCAGTGGGACTACCTGTCTCAAAATCAGCATCAGTTGCCTCAGGCAGGTCCGTCAAGACCCAGCCAAGTCAACCCCACACCTCCTCACCCCTATCAAGGAGGCAGAAGAAGAAAATCCAATATGGTCTTGCCCAGCAAACCTTGGTAAGTCTGAGAGGGAAGAGGAAACCTTGAGACCAGTAGAGGCTGGGAGTAGTAGACAAATCACTCATGTATCTAATCCTTTACTTTTAATTGCTACTTCAATGATTAACCCTGATATGGCTGTAATTGATGAAACTCTTGACCCTGAGTTTTATGAGAGTCTGAAAAGTTACTCTGTTTCCTTATTGAGAAACACTCCAGATGTAGCAAAGATTAATGATGAGTATTTGAGAGATATTATTGCAAAGCAGAATCATATTATGAACAATATGAAATTAACTCAGAAGTTTAATGGTTTATTAACTGAGCAAGGGTATCAATCATTAAGAAGTGAATTGCAGAAAGTCTCTGATGATTTGTTTAATTATAAAGCAACTCATGAAAAGAAGGTTGCTTTGTGGCAAAATATCAAAAATGATTTGTCCAAATTGAAAGACACTGTATCTATCTGTTGTCAGGAACTGGAGATAGATAAGATGAATCTGAAGATATTGAATGACCATTATTCATCTTATCATAATAAAAATCGGTTATCTTTTGCAACCATCAGAGAGAGTTTATCTAGTCTTCCAAGAATGAAAACAAGACTAACAACCATTGAAGAGAGATTGAACTCATTGATGAATGACCAAAAATATTCTGACATCTATTTAAAGGAACATATAGTGCAGGATGCTCAAATATTACCTGTGGCTAGTTCATCTAAAGTAAAAATAGTTCCAGAGATACCTGTTGATACCACTGAGTTTCCATCAAAAATTGATGATGCACCAGGATCTTCTACAGAGGGATTTAAAAATGAGATTACAGCCCAATTGGAGAAGTTACAGCTGCTTCTTACTCAGAAACAAGCTAGTACTAAGGAGACTCCTTCAAATCCAAAGAATTGGCCAAAACTTGACCAATATCCAACATTTGATGGTGATTCTTCTTCTGATTGGCAAAAATTTATTTGCAGAATTCATAACTTAAAAAACTCTTACAAACTACCAGATGAGGAAGTTGTGTCTAAGTTAATTTCTTTATTTACCAATGTATCCCTAATGTGGTATGAATCTTTCCTCCTTGATGGGAATGATTACTCATGGGAAGATTGGAAGAAATTAATTAAAGCACAATTTGGGGGCTCCAAGTTTAGGATGGCTCAACAAAGGCAGTATGAGGAAACTAAATATAGTTGTTCTACTGATAAACCTGTTTAGTTCTTAATGAAACTTGTAAAAATTGTAAGAGCTATGGACCCAAAAATGGAGTTTGAGTTATGGAAGGACAGGATCCTTTATAAATTGCCAATGTCTTTAAGAGACTTGATAGTGGCTATGACTGAGTTCACCAGAGAACCTTCTTCTTTCATCAATACTTTTAATGAGATTCTTCTAAACAACAAGTATGATGCCAGAAGATTCATTCCTAGAACCACTTGGGATAAACCCCCAACTTACCAACAGAAACCTCTAGAAAAGGTTGGGAAGCCTTCTGCCCCTGTTGCACCTAAAAAGTATGAAACAAACACTTTCTTCAAGTGCAACAAACCTTGGCAGAAGGGCCATGTTTGTGACAAGAAGATAAATCTTGTTGAACAAACTGAGGAGAAGGCTGATGACACAATGGAACTGGATGATACTTCAAGTGATTTTGCCAGCAATATTTCATATGAATCTCAACAAGAAATCTTGATGCTGGAAGAGGATATCCATTATTTAAATACTATTGATATTGATAATAATGATTTATCTACAGTTGAAGATGCTGAGATCATAAAGAACATTGAGGATAGCTCAATTGTTATTGCCCCTCTCAAGGCACCAGTCTTGATCCATGAAACCAGCAGTGAAGTTGTTCTGGATTCTGGAGCTGGAGGAAGTGTAGTATCTGAAAGAGGACTTGCTTCAGTGGATTAAGACTATAAATCAAAACTGATGCCTATCATTTCTGAAAATTGGAGAGGGTATGGCTCTGTTTTGTCCCCCATTGGTAAATACAAAGCCACAGTGTTTTTTAAATATAACCATGGCTTTGTAAGAGCTATTTGTGATTTTGTTGTCATGAAAAATGATAACTTAAGCAATTGGTTTATTGTAGGGAATGATATTTTAACCAAGTATGGCATAAAATTGGAACCTTCAAGCCAATGTTTCACAATGGGGATGAATGGGAAGAGAAAATTTAAGATTTCTTACTCCAAAAAATTATTAAAACCAGAATTGAACACATGTAACTCTGTGGTTCAATATAAAGGAAGATCTACAAAAGAAATGCATGCCCTTATGTCTGAAATTGACAATGCCTCTTTTGGAGAACAACTCTCTGGTGAGGATAAAGATTCCATCATTAACTTGATAAAGTTTTTTCCTATGGCCTTTGCCCATGGGTCACATGAACTGGGATTAGTTAAAGAAGAAATGAAACTTTTATTGTCTTGTCCATTAACTGGTATACCACCTAGTTTAAAAAATAATCCTTATCCTGCTTCTATCACAAAGAGAAAAGATATTGAAGACAATATCTCTACCCTTTTGAAAAGAATATTATTGAAAAGGTAGTTGAAACACCTAAATATTGTGTTATCTCACCTGTCCTAATTTCTTATGAGAAAGATAAAGCCAGGTTATGTGGTGATTATAGAGCACTGAATCCTTACAATGTTGATGATATCTACCCTTTACCTAGAATTAGATCTTTACATGCTACTTTACAGGGTTCTAAATATATCAGCTGTTTGGATGGTAACAAGGGATATCACCAGGTACCTGTTGAGAAAAATTCTCAGAATTTTCTGATGATTGCTACTCATATGGGTATTTATAAGTATATTAGGATGCCTTTTGGCCCTAGAAATTCCCCTTCAGTTTTCCAAAAAGTCATGGATAACACATTCCATCAAGAGATAATTGAAGGATGGCTGATGGTTTATATTGATGATATCATTATATTCTCAAAAACATTTGAGGACCATATTAACCACCTGTGTAAAGTGTTCCAGAAAATGGATGAAATAAATATGACACTTGATTTGAAGAAATGTAAATTTGGTTTCCATTCTTTAAAAGTTCTTGGTCATGTTGTTTCAGGCTTACAGATATGTGTTGATCAAAACAAAGTGGCAGCCATACAACAGGTGAAGGCTCCTGCTACAGTTAGAGAGCTCCAGAGTTTTTTGGGAATGTGTGGATACTATAGACAGTATATTAAAAATTACCAAGTCATAGATTTACCCCTTACCCAATTAACTAGAAAGGATGTTGCTTTTGTCTGGAATAGTGAAAGACAAAGAGCCTTTGACACTATGAAACACTGTTTGATGTCAGCACCAATTCTTGCTTTACCTGACTTTAATCAACCATTTGTTTTGTACACTGATGCCAGTTTCATTGGTCTTGGTGCTGCCCTCCATCAAAAACAATTGATAAATGATAAAGTTTCAGAAGTAGTAATTTGTTATATTTCAAGAACCTTGAGAAAGAGTGAATTGAAATATGGTGCTACTCAATTGGAATGTTTAGCTGTAGTGTGGGCTCTAGAGAAGCTACATTATTACCTAGATGACCAGAAATTTGAGCTTGTCACTAACTGCAGTGCAGTTAAATCCCTTTTAAAGTTGAAAACACTAAACAGACATATGTTCAGATGGCAGTTGGCTGTTCAAGAATACAGAGGGAGAATGACAATTATTCATAGGGCAGGTATTGTTCACTCAAATGTGGAAATGTTATCAAGGTTACCTTTACCAAATGATGACTCTAATCCTGCTTATGATCCTGAGGATGAAATTATTCATATACATGGGATATATGTGGTTGATATGGAGGAAGAGCTATTACAGATTATTCTGGATTCATATGATAAGGACACTGACTTGAAAAAGTTATGCACCATATTAAATGATCCAAAGAATGATTCAATACAAGAATTAATTAAAACCCTTCCACCAAAGTACCAAAAAGCTTTGGAAAAAGGTAAATTTTCTATAAATGAAGGATATCTATATTATAGAAGGAAGTTGAGTAATGTTATTTTTATTCCTCCTTCTATGAGAGAAATCATCTTGAAAATTTGTCATGATGACATATTAGCTGGACATTTTGATCTTGAAAAAAAATGATCAGAATTAAGAACACTGCTTGGTGGGTTAACATGTCTGAAGGCACAAAATGATATGTTGAGTCTTGTGATTCTTGCAAAAATCAAAAACATTGACTGGTAAAAGAGAAGGATTAATGCAACATATTGAAACTCCTGATGCACAATGGCAGATAATAAACATGGATTTTGTAACAGGATTACCTATTTCTGGAAAAGACAGTTATAACTCTTGTTGGGTTATTGTGGACAGATTCACAAAAATGTGTAAATTTATCCCTACCCACAAGGATGTTTCCACTAATCAATTAGCTTTCTTATGGTGGTCTCATATGTTTAATACTTCTGGTTTTCCTAAAGCCATAATCTCTGACAGAGACCCTAAATTTACTTCTGAATTTTGGATGTCTTTGATGGATGTTTGTGGTTGTGATCTGAAACTTTCTACTGCCCATCATCCACAGAATGATGGCTTAGCTGAAAGAATGATTCAGACTTTAGAGGACATGATAAGAAGGTATTGTGCCTTTGGCCTTGAGTATAAAGATAATGACAGATTCACTCATGATTGGGTTACTTTACTTCCTGGGTTGGAATTTTCTTAAATAGCACTGTTCATTCTGTTACTCAAAGAAAGCCTTTTGAGATCTGGCTTTGATATGTTCCATTTACTCCTGCCCAAATTCTCAATAACAAAATACCTAAATTGGATATACATCCTGGTGTAAATTCTTTTCTTCACATGCAACAACTGTGCAGAAACCATGCTCAACAATGTATTGAAAAATCATTTGAATATGAGAAGAAGAGATGGGACAAATCCCATAAAGAATACACTTTTAAAAAGGGTGATGAAGTGTTGATTTCTACAGTCCACTTCAATTTACAAGGTAATAACAAATTGAAAGATCCATTTGTTGGTCAATTTGTTGTCAGAAAAATGATTGGAGATAATGCAGTTGAGGTTATTTTGTATTCTCCATATGACAGAAAACATCCTGTTTTTCCAATATCTCTTCTGAAACCTTACACATCCAATAGTGATTTATTTCCAAAAAGGAGGGGAAGACCAAAGAAAACCCCAAATGAAATAACTGAAACAGCAGAAATTGAAAAAACTCTAAATGACAGAATAGTCACTGCTGAAAAAGGTACAGAATACTTATTGAGATTCATGAATAAATCATCTGAATATGATTCTTGGATACCTGGGAAGGAGATATCTAATCTTCCTACTCTACTAAAAAAGTATAAAAAGAAAAAATCATATCATTTTTTTTATTGTTTTTATTAGAGTGAGGAAGTGTCAGCAAGGCTACTAGACTTACCCGGTAAAATAAGTAATTATTTTACTGAGATGAAGCCACGCCCCTTTTTCTTACTAAAAATTATTTATTTATTTACTTATGTATCACCTACAACTAACTAGTTAAGTATATTAAGTAGTATAAATAATTAATGTAAGTAAATATCCCATACATTTTACTCCCTAACACCGTTCTCAATAGTATAGTTGATTGGGAATAAAAATTAATAATAAAATTATAATTAAAAAAACCTTAAGATTATTATATTACTTCATTGAGAGATCTGAAATTCTGTGAAATTAATATAATTAATTTAATTGTGATGTAATTAATTGTGACAATCCAAGGAACTCATACTTTATTACTAATAAAATTGATGCCCTTGTTGACGTACCAATTGATTTATTTTCTTAGGTCATATATATACTCCTTTTAGTCATCTTCTTTCTCACATTCTTACAGTAGTTGGTGTAAATTCCGTGTCTTTTATTCCCTCATGTTTTGTGTCAGCCTAAATATCCTTAGGACTGAGTATTTCTTATGCTTAAAATAAGATAAACTTAACTAGATTAAGCTTATATCTTAAAAATAAGGTTAAAATAATAATATATATTATTTTATTATATATATATATAATTATTATTCTATTATATAATTTATAATAGTTTGAATAGCTTATCCATGGCCTAATAATACTTATTAAGGTGTTAATGGAGTCATGATATACTTATCTTAAGTGATATGAAGTAATTATTGACATACATAAGCTTATATGTATACATAAATCTCATATTCAGTGAAATATGCAGTATATTATGTATATTTAGGTATATAAGTGGGTTTTAGCCCCTTAATAGCCTATAACCTTTGTTTTTCTGCTTATTTTAGGTCATATGGACGAAATCAGTGGATTCACAACGCCTACAGAAGCATAGACACCTATATCAGGCGCATACACCCAGTTTGGACAACTAAAATTACTTCCTTGGATGGTTATTCACGGATTTATGGGTTGGAAAGATGTTTTTGGGTTAATAAGGATGCTTGGGGATGTTATTGGGGGCTTGGACATTTTATTTGTTTCCTTTATATGCTTTTAGTTTCATTAAATCTCTTTTTGATCATTTATTTTACCTGTTTCTTTATGGTATCCGCTTTTATCTGGGATTTCTATTTATGGTATGACTCTGTGTTATTATTAATAGTGATGGAGGGTCCTTACTGGAGGTCTGGGTGTTGAAACTGCTTGAAGTGGACGCCATGGGGAGGTGATGGGCCCTCACAGTGCTGTAATTGCCGGGGATAGCAGTGACATCATCTGGATTGAAGGTCTGTGCACTCCAGTGGATTTGGGTATAAGTAAGGAGGGATTTTGACGGTTTATTATCATCATTCAATTACTACACTTCAAACAAACATTACACTACAATTATTAACATTCAGAAATATATTATAAAGCCCTTATAAATTGATATTATCTTTATAAAAGCTATAACTATATTTTATTCTTCTATTTTCCACCACTAGCACGCATTTAAATCCAAGTATTGTGAGTTTTATTTGAGTATAACTATTCTATTAGTCTTCCCCTGAGGTTTAATCACTAAATCATTTATTAATAAGTAGTAGGACCATAAAATAACACTATTATATCATACTTATATACTAGACTGTACTGACAATTGGCGGTCTTTCCTTATATTTTACTTATTATTTAGTATAAGCCTTGGGACGTGATTTTTACCTTAGTACAACTCAAAATTAACCAAATATTTGGGTCTGCGGCATATTAGTGGGTCATCATAGCTCATTGATTGCGGAAAAGAACCCTTATAATAATTGTACTAATTTTTTATTATAAAAATTAGATATTTACAGTAGTAACTGTACCCAATATAAACCCAATTTCACTTGGTATTTGGACACCAATATAACACCCAATAAAATTGGTATTTGGCTAAAGCTTGGTAAGCTAATTATTCACCCTTATAGAGGTCTAGTTAAACTTATTATTATATTTTTAACAGATTTTTTCGAATTTTTCTTATATTTTATTTAAATAAATAAAGATATAAATTCAGGGTAAGCTCCATTGCTTTTTTATTAGTAATATAATTGCTAATATCTTTTGTCTACTAATTCCACAGAGTTTTTTCCTTTTGTAGACGTAAAATATTGTTATTCTGAACAATATGAGTGCTCCTCAGGATAGTGTAAGTGAACAGCCTGCTTATAATACCAGGTCTAAAGCTAATAAAAACTTTCCAGGACATCACCATGGAGGGACAACAGTACCCCCAGCCAGAAAGCATGAGTATAGAGGAAAAGGACGCCCTCTTAAAAAAGATAACTATCAAAAAGACGTCTCCTCCTCTTCAGGATCAACTGTCCCACCTGGCCAAACAGGTTCTGAAGCTAGAGGAATCAAAATCTCTCATGTTCAAAGAAGTAGAGCAGTTGCAAAACAATTGCAAGGTAGGATTTCAGCAGATGAATCAGGCAATGGCAGAATTAAAGGGAAGCCAGCCCAGTCAATCAAATCAGCAACCCCCTACCCAAGGAGGGTCCACTCACTCCCAGGAGAAAATCCTGGTAGACAAATGGAAATGGGACTGGTTTCACCAACAGTGGACAAGCCACAGTTGCAACAGGGATCCACCCCCTCATCTGACTTCCTCAGCTCACCCTTACAAGGGAAAAAAGCGCCAAAAATCAGGACTGGCAACCATCCCTTGGTAAGTAACTTACCCTCTCAGATTAGACATAATACTGATAATTACAATATAGGTAATTCTATTGATGTTAAATCTGTACAAAAAATAGAGGAGGATTTAAGAAATTTAGGTTTTAGGGTAGATACACCTGACTTGTCTTTTGTCCATAATAACAGTACTATATACAATGATAATACAGTTAATCCTCAGTTGCAACCACCTACTAGTGAGATGAGAAGTTCACAGGAGAGTGAGAGAATTGAAAAGGAGGACATGGAATATTTTAACAATAATCCAACTGTCCATAGAATTGTTTCAGCATTGTGGAATAGAATGACTGATTGTGAGGAACAGACAGTTAAGCTCACTAGTGATACAATTTCATCCTTAACATTGAACATTTCTCAATTAGCAACACGTAATAAAGAATTAGAGAAAGAACATTTGTCTCTAACTCTTAAATATGATTCATTGAGTAATAAATATAATGACCTTTCAAACAAATTTTGTGAGTTAGAAAAATTATATGAAACACACTTATTAAAAACTGAATCAAGAACAAAGTTATCTTTTGCACAGACAAATCAAAGTGTCTCTGAGCTGCTACAAAGATTAACTAAAGTTGAGATTGAAACTGCCAATCTACTAATGAACCAGGATAATCATAAGTATAATCAATATAATAATAATCCTTTCATTGGCAAAAGTGAATCTCATTCCTTCCCTGTACCACCACAATTAAAATCATCTGGTGGTAGTGTCAAATCTGAAAATGTAAGTCACAAATCCGTGCAGGAAGAAATACAAGACCATTTATCAAAAGTAAATGAGTTGTTGAATTTACCTAAGATTAGTGAGATAAAATCCAATCAGAAGAACTGGCCTAAAATAGATCAGTACCCAACTTATGATGGGGAAGCCAGCTCTGATTGGCAACATTTTATTCAAAGAATTGACAACTTGAAATTCTCATATAAGTTACCAGATGAAGAGATAACATCAAAATTAATTTCTTTATTTAAGGATGTTGCTTTATTATGGTTTGAAGCTGTCTTAAGTGAGGGTAGAGACTACTCTTGGGCTGAATGGAAACAACTTATTGAAAAACAATTTGGAGGTTCTAAATTCAGGCTTACTCAGCAGAGACTGTATGAGAAGACTAGGTATAATCCGTTGAATGGTGACAAACCTATGGTATTTTTAATGACTTTAAACAAAATATTAAAAGCCATTGAGCCTCATATGGATTTTAACTTATGGAAAGATAAGATAATATACAAATTACCTATATCTGTCAGAGACATTGTTGTAGCTAGAACATTAAATGTTACTGAATATTCTGACTTTATTAATATTTGCAATGAAATATTATTGAACCATAAGTATGAATCAAGGTATTCCACTTATAAGCAAAATGTTGAACCTGTTAAAACTCAGAATTCAAAATCACTTCAGGAGAAGCAGAAAAAACCTACTGCACCTGTAGTACCTAAAAAGTATGAAACAAATACTTGTTATAAGTGTAACAAACCTTGGATAAAAGGTCACAAATGTGAGAAAAACATAAATATTGTTGAAAATCAAAGTGAATCTGAAACTGAAACTGAAAAAAGTAAAGAATCAAGTGATTATGACAGCAATATCTCATATAGTGATGAAAATGAAGTCTGTATGTTGGAAGATGATTTGTCCATCTTTGAAAATCCAATATTAAATATGGACTCAAATGAATCTTTAATGAATTTTGAGGATGCTGAAATCATTAAGGATATACAAGCTGATAACTTTAGAATGACACCTATCACGGTTCCAGCTATCATTTCTGGTGAAAATGTTAATATAGTATTGGACACAGGAGCTGCTGGTTCAGTTGTTTCCACTAATACATTACAGAAAATTGATAGTGAATATAAGTTTAAGCTTGAACCACTTCAGAATAAAAATTGGAGAGGTTTTGGATCAGTACTACACCCCATTGGTAAATACAAAGCTGCTGTTTTCTTTAAACACCAACATGGTTATGTAAGGGTAACTTGTGACTTTGTAGTAATGGATAATACAAATTGTAGTAACTGTTTTATCATTGGAAATGATATTCTGACTAAATTTGGTGTAAAATTAGACCCTGCTAATAATAATTTTACAATTGGCATGAATGGTAAAAGGAAATTTAAAATAAATTCTTTTAACACAGTCTTACACATTGAGTCAGTAACAAATTCCCCGTCTAAAGGAAGAGAATCCAATGAGATGGAACTTCTGGAAACAGAAATTTCAAAAGCATCATTTGGCACTCAGATAAGTGAAACTGAGAAAGATAATATTTTGGAATTAATTAAAGCTTTTCCAATGGCTTTTGCACATGGTACAAATGAACTTGGCCTTGTAAAAGATCATGAAATGAAAATTAGTTTAACCTGTGACATGGATAATATTCCTGCTAGTCTTAAAAAGAAACCATATCCTGCTTCACCAATGAAGAGGAAAGACATAGAGGATAATATTAAGATGTTATTAAAGATGAAAATTCTTGAGAAGGTTGAAACTACACCAAAATATTGTGTAATATCACCAGTGCTGATTTCTTATGAACAAGATAAAGCAAGACTGTGCGGTGATTATAGAGCATTAAATACATTTACAGTAGATGATATTTATCCCTTGCCAAGGATTGCCTCTATACATGCTACCCTTAAAGGTGCTAAATATATAAGTTGCCTAGATGGAAATAAAGGGTACCATCAAATTCCTGTTGAAAAGAATTCACAGAACTTTTTGTTGATAACAACACACATGGGAATTTATAAGTATGTCAGAATGCCATTTGGACCAAAGAATGCTCCATCAGTATTTCAAAAGTTAATGGATATAACATTCCATAATGAAATGATTGAGGGATGGTTAATGGTATACATTGATGACATCATAGTGTTCTCTAAAACTTTTGATGAACACTTAATCCATTTAAGGAAAGTATTTCAGAAAATGGATGAAATAAAAATGACCCTTGCATTGAAAAAATGTAAATTTGGGTTTGAATCTTTAAAAGTGCTTGGTCATATTGTATCTGGCTTACAAATATGTGTAGACCAAAATAAAGTGGCTGCAATAAAGAATATTGGCATTCCTCAAAATGTGAAGGATGTACAATCTTTTCTTGGAATGTGTGGTTATTATAGACAATATATAAAAAACTACCAATCAATTGCTGCACCACTGACCACACTGATAAAGAAATAAGAAGCTTTCATTTGGAATAATGAAAGACAACAAGCTTTTAATAAGTTGAAAGAATGTTTAATGACAGCTCCTATCTTGGGATTACCAGATTTCCAATTACCTTTTGTATTATATACAGATGCAAGTTTTATTGGACTGGGTGCTGCTTTGCATCAAAAACAACTTATTGAAGGTAAAATGTCAGAAGTAGTAATCTGCTATATTTCACGTACTCTGAGAAGTGGTGAATTAAAATATGGTGCTACTCAACTTGAATGTTTGGCAGTAGTATGGGCTCTTGAAAAGCTACATTATTACCTTGAAGACCAAAAATTTGAGTTAATAACTGACTGTAGTGCAGTTAAGTCACTCTTAAACATGAAAACTCCTAATAGACACATGTTTAGATGGCAATTACCTGTACAAGAATACAGAGGACGGATGACTATTACACATAGAGCAGGAACCTTGCACTCTAATGTAGATCTGTTATCTAGAGTACCTCTGCCTAATAATGATGATAATCCTGCTTATGTTCCTGAGTCAGAGATTATTAACATTTATGGCATTTATATTGTAGATCTTGAGGATGAATTTATGCAATCAATTCTTGATAATTATAATTCAGATCCTGACTTAAGTAAATTAACTACAATATTAAATGATCCATCTAATGCTTCAATGAATGTTTTAATAAAAACATTACCAGATAAGTATAAAGAGGCATTAGAGAAAGGAAAATTTTCCATTGAGGATGGTTTTATATATTACAGGAAAAAATTAAGTAATGTAATTGTAATTCCCCCTTCAATGAAGGAGTTAATGTTAAGTATATGTCATGATGATATATTAGCAGGTCATTTTGACTACCATAAAACATTAACCAGAGTAAAAAACACAGCTTGGTGGATTAACATGTCTGAGGATGTTCAGAAATATGTTGAAACATGTGATTCTTGTCAAAAATCTAAAAGATTAACAGGAAAAAGAGCTGGTTTATTACAACAAATTGAGCAACCAAAAGCTCCATGGGAAATCATTAACATGGACTTTGTAACAGGTTTGCCAATAGCAGGGCATAAGAGTTATAACTCCTGCTGGGTAATTGTAGATAGATTTACAAAGATGTGTAAATTTATTCCTACCCACAAAGAGGTTTCTGCAAAGGACTTAGCTTTTTTATGGTGGACACAAATGTTAAATACAGCAGGTTTCCCCAAAGCAATAGTTTCTGACAGAGATCCTAAATTTACTTCTGAGTTCTGGACATCACTTATGGATGTTTCAGGGTGTCAATTAAAACTTTCTACAGCACACCATCCACAAACTGATGGGCTAGCAGAGAGAATGATACAAACCTTAGAAGTTATGATAAGAAGATACTGTGCTTTTGGTCTTAATTTTAAAGACAATGACAAATTCACGCATGATTGGGTAACCCTTATCCCAGGTTTAGAATTTGCATATAATAGTACAGTACATTCTGTCACTGGCAAAAAGCCATTTGAGTTATGGTTGGGTTATGTACCTAATACCCCTGCTAAAACTCTTAATAAGTTACCTAGATTGGATATTCATCCAGGTACTAAATCTTTTCTTCAGATGCAGGAATTATGCAGAAAACATGCTCAAGAATGTATAAATAAGGCTTTTGAGTATGAAAAGAAAAGATGGGATAAAGCCCATAAAGAACAAATGTTCAAAGAGGGTGATGAAGTCCTTATTTCAACGCTACATTTCAATTTAAATGGTAATGTTAAATTGAAGGATCCATTCATTGGACCATTTGTAGTTAAAAAGATGGTTGGTAATAATGCTGTTGAGGTTATTCTATATGCACCTTATGATAGAAAACATCCAGTATTTCCTATTTCTCTTATAAAACCATACCATTCTAATGATACTGCTCTCTTTCCAAGAAGATCAGGAAGGCATAAACAGCAACCTGAAGAAATAGTGGAAAAAGCAGAAATTGAAAAGATACTTAAAAAGAGACACCTTACTAAAGAAAAGGGATTTGAGTATCTATTAAGATTTAAAAATAAATCAAGTGAATATGACCAGTGGATTCCAGAAAATGAAATCTCTGATCTTAAAAATCTCTTGAAAAAATTTAAATCTAAATAATACTGTTCATTCAGTATATGTATTATAAAAAAAAAATTTTTTATTTTATTATTTCATTCCTTAAGATTAATTAAAATGTCTTAACATTTTTTTTTTATTGTTTTTTTTGGGGTGAGGGAGTGTCAGCCTAAATATCCTTAGGACTGAGTATTTCTTATGCTTAAAATAAGATAACCTTAACTAGATTAAGCTTATATCTTAAAAATAAGGTTAAAATAATAATATATATTATTTTATTATATATATATATAATTATTATTCTATTATATAATTTATAATAGTTTAAATAGCTTATCCATGGCCTAATAATACTTATTAAGGTGTTAATGGAGTCATGATATACTTATCTTAAGTGATATGAAGTAATTATTGACATACATAAGCTTATATGTATACATAAATCTCATATTCAGTGAAATATGCAGTATATTATGTATATTTAGGTATATAAGTGGGTTTTAGCCCCTTAATAGCCTATAACCTTTGTTTTTCTGCTTATTTTAGGTCATATGGACGAAATCAGTGGATTCACAACGCCTACAGAAGCATAGACACCTATATCAGGCGCATACACCCAGTTTGGACAACTAAAATTACTTCCTTGGATGGTTATTCACGGATTTATGGGTTGGAAAGATGTTTTTGGGTTAATAAGGATGCTTGGGGATGTTATTGGGGGCTTGGACATTTTATTTGTTTCCTTTATATGCTTTTAGTTTCATTAAATCTCTTTTTGATCATTTATTTTACCTGTTTCTTTATGGTATCCGCTTTTATCTGGGATTTCTATTTATGGTATGACTCTGTGTTATTATTAATAGTGATGGAGGGTCCTTACTGGAGGTCTGGGTGTTGAAACTGCTTGAAGTGGACGCCATGGGGAGGTGATGGGCCCTCACAGTGCTGTAATTGCCGGGGATAGCAGTGACATCATCTGGATTGAAGGTCTGTGCACTCCAGTGGATTTGGGTATAAGTAAGGAGGGATTTTGACGGTTTATTATCATCATTCAATTACTACACTTCAAACAAACATTACACTACAATTATTAACATTCAGAAATATATTATAAAGCCCTTATAAATTGATATTATCTTTATAAAAGCTATAACTATATTTTATTCTTCTATTTTCCACCACTAGCACGCATTTAAATCCAAGTATTGTGAGTTTTATTTGAGTATAACTATTCTATTAGTCTTCCCCTGAGGTTTAATCACTAAATCATTTATTAATAAGTAGTAGGACCATAAAATAACACTATTATATCATACTTATATACTAGACTGTGCTGACATTTTGCCTATAAAAGGCCCTCACTTTTGTGCTTTTCAGAACATTCATTAATTACTTACTTATTATATTTATAATAAATAAATTATTATTTCTATACTTTTTAACATTAGTATTTACATCAACGTATTTCTAATCTATAATTTATATTAATATTTGACTTACCTCTTATTACTTGAGTGAAATAATCAAAGAGATTAAAGAAATACGTACTTTACCTTTGAGAGTCCATTAAAACCCTAAAAACCCTCTTATAACCTCAAATAAAACTTCTAGACCAAAAGGACCCCTTGACACTACCAATGATACCGGCAATACTGCCAAAGTAGTGAATGCTATTCAAACGTTCATGCGCATGCAGCCCCCTACTAGTCCTCCCATGATGCCAGTTACTAGGTTGATTGGTAGGACAAGATGCACCCTCTGCATCAAAAATGACATAACCCCCTGTCACTTTTCAAAAGCCCGCCATGGCAACACTTATTTTAATGTAAGTTTTCCTTCATTTTTCTTCCTTTCTTTTCATCCTATCATTACTAACTTCCATTTCCTTTTTCATATATATATATATCTTTTTTAGTTATGTGAGTTTTGCAAAATGTCACAAAAAGAAATGTAGCTACAATGGGCCACCCACCGTTGTGCATCTAGACCCCAACTCTTCCACTGTGGAGATGGTGAGTCAGATGACCATCAAGTGCCCTGCACCTGCTATGTCCACTCCTCCTCACAACAAAAGTGTCAAGGCTGGTTTCCGAGCTCCTACTCCCAGTATTGATGCTTCTGTTCCTCAATCACTCTTTTCAGAAGAGAGTATCCACACTGTAAGCTCCTTTATCTTCTTTTTCCTCTTTTGACCTAATGCTAATACCCTTCTTCTATTTTCTAGAATGTTCCAGCCACTCCTTATGCTGTGAAAATTCCTCCACCAAATAATTTGCTGTTCCTTCCTGCTCTAGAAGAAGATCCCCTCTGGGATGCTGCTCCTCTTCCTGGGTGCACACCTTGCTCACCTACTCCTGACTGGACTTCCATGCAGCCAAATGGTGACACCATTATCCCAGACAATTGGCCAGTTGAAGATACTCCTTTTCTTGACAACAAGGAAGAGCCCACCATGGCTTGAAACTTGGAATTTGCAGAGCATATTGCCTGTGCACCATTTGATGCAACCAAGCGTTGAATGAACAATATTTTTGCTGCTGTCGAAGAATTCCTTGAGGAGGTCCTGGTCTATACTTGCGCCAAGTATATTCAACATATGCAGCTTATCACTACCTTGCAACAAAACATGCAAGAGGCTGTTAACAACTGGTCTTTCTGCGTCCCAATCTTTGATGATGCAGAATACTAAAAAAAACTTCTTTTCTTTTATTTACTTTGTATCCTTCTTCCTATAACGTGTACATAGCCTGTTAAAGTAATAAAATATCTTAAATTCTTGTGAAAGTCCTTTAAATTCAAGATGAGTTGCCAAAAAAAAATCATCCTTCTTCCAAACTTGCCAGTGCATCCTTTTACTAAGTGCTTTTTGTAAGATGAAACAACAACAAAAAACAGCAAAAAAACTTAAAATCAGCGCTACTCCCTATAGCAGCATATAAATCCTCTGTGTCATTAATGCATGAGTTCCCTTGAAATCTTCAGATCTTCACAATATGACTTTCCCATGACTGTGACAGATTTCACTTTTGCCTTGGGTCCCTTTTTCTATCACAAAAACCCTTCACATCTTCCTTAGAGACCATTCAGTGCTCAAGTCAGATATTGCGCAACTAATGCCTTTTCTATAATGCCATTCTTAGCCTATTTATAGCGCATCTTATAATCAACATTTCCATCATTTTAGTATCATAACTCAATACCGCACTGTTCCCAGAGATCAAGCATTCTCTTTCTTCAAACGTTGCAATTTCCATTGCACCTTTTCTAGACCTTGGGGGTATGTCTCCTTTAGACCTTCCTGCAATAAATGTTTCAGATATCATAAGACTTGTAACACCTCCCCAAATAAAAATAGTCCTCAGCCTACTGGCTACATTTTTTTCCCACCTAGTTCCACCAGTAGCACTCCTATAATAATCACTACTAGTCCTACCAGTGTTAATTCTTCTCCCATTACTGATGTCCTTTACAAATCATCATCACTTCCCACCTGTTTCAGGTGCAAAATATCCATTCAGCCCAGCACTGCGCCTTCTTCTGCCCCAAGCTCCAATGCTTCTATGCATTAAGGCACCTCTACAGCTGCTCCAGACGTGGTTAATGTCTCCTCGCCATCAGTGCGCCCCCATAATTTATTAGAAATTAAGCTCCTTTCATTATAATTACGCCTTCATTACCTACTGACTCCTGATCTAAATTGTAGGCTTCAGTGAATCCATCTCCCTGGGATGGGTTCCTATTCCACTACCTTTCGTACATTCCATGAAAATGTTTACCAGACTTCGCCTTATATAGGATGATATGTCTCTATTCTATAATCATGCACAAGCCTTTTCTGACTCTGAACTCAAAGCTTGGTATACTCATATCAAAATGATAGGTCAGCTAATGAATGAGATCAGTTCTTCAACTATTCTTGGACTCCCCGCTGATCCTTGTTGCTTCATCATGCCTGAAGAATGGAAAGGATATCCTAATAGATTTAACAACAAAACTGAATAATTCACTAGTTCATTCCCTATAAGCCTTCTTTTTCCAATATCTCTGTACATAGTCTTCATCTTTTTTTATGCCTTTAAATAAACATCCTAGACACGGC
Source organism: Hemileia vastatrix (assembly GCA_030280995.1). Taxonomy (NCBI): domain Eukaryota; kingdom Fungi; phylum Basidiomycota; class Pucciniomycetes; order Pucciniales; family Zaghouaniaceae; genus Hemileia; species Hemileia vastatrix. The sequence continues at coordinate 4,697,689 of JASXTE010000010.1, read as the reverse complement.
GCTATTCTTTTACACCTGTCTTCAATATTAGTTGTCTTTCAAATTTGGAGTACCTAACTTCTCTCCTTCTACTTTCATTGAAAGACTATAGACGCTAAATAAAAAAAATCATAAAATAAACTTTAAACATTTACATTTTTTACTGCCTTCACTGTGATACATAAATACATGATGTATATAAGTTATTGAACTGTAGAGCACCCCATCTATAAATATTTATTCCACTCCTAGTTGATTAACCCATTATCTTAATTCCCTGCATCTTTTGCATTTACATGGTACACATCTCCTTCAATCCATTTACCTATTTCTTCATGTCTCCTTAAAGAATGAAAATTTAAGATTCAATTTTTCTCTATGCCCTCATCTAAGCGCTTATGCCAGTTTCCTGTTCATCCATAGTCCTTTTAAATTTCAGTTAGCGCCCTCTACCCATAACAACTGTGTCAAAGACTCCTGTGAGTCCTCTTAGAAAAATAAACATTAAACATAACTTGTTATTTTAACCTCTTCCTGGAGGTTATTCTGGTAGTTTTCCATCATTCTGGAGGTTATCCTGTAATGCTGGAGCACCCCTTGAGTAGAATCTTTTGATCTGAAATGCCTCTACATGCTTCTTCCATTCAGCACCATCCAATTCCTCCAGTAAGTAAGACCCTCCAGTTATTTGCTTCCTTATTCTATAAGGACCATTCCATCTGTCAGAAAACATTTTACCACATTGGCTTTCTAGACTTCTATTATAGACCAAAACCAAATCTCCTGGTCTATATGGCTTCCTCAATCTATGTGCTAAAAGCTCATCCTAATATTTAACTGATTTGTCCTGGATCTGCATCATTCTATCATATGCCTTCTCCACAAACTCATCCTTTCGTTCAAGTTGTGCCACCCTCACTAAAATTAAATCTTCAGTCAAGCGCACTTGATACCAATCACATCCTAGAAAAGATCCAGCCTCTAGATCAATAGGTAGTTATGCTCTTTGACTGAACTTAAGTTTATACGGTGAAAAACCAGTTGTCCTTTTAACTGAAATCCTATCTGCAAACAAAACTAATGGCAAATAGTTCTTCCACTTTGCACCATTATTTCCACATAACTTAACCAACACATCCTTTATAACTTGATGCCCTCTTTCTACCATTCCTTCTGCTTCAGGATAATATGGTGTTTCAAATCTTAGCTTAGCATCTATATATGTGACTACATATTGGAATTCCCCAGAAAATCTAGCACCTCCATCCATGGTTACCATTTTCATTACCCCATACCTATAAATCCATTCTCTCTTTAAGAATTCAGCTACATTACTTGCCTTAAGGTTTACCAATGGCGCCACTATGACTTATCCTGATAGATCATACCTGGCTACTACAAAGTATTTAAAGCGCCCTTCTTTTATATGAACTGCGTATAAACTGATCCTAACAAAAACAGTATCTTTTCCAGTTGCTCTATGTCAGCCTAGATATCCCTAGGACTGAGTATTTCTTATGCTTAAACTAAGATAACCTTAATTACATTAAGCTTATCTCTTAAAAATAAGGTTAATAAAATTATATATATGATTATTATACATATATATATTATTATTACACTATTAAATAACTTATAATAGTTTAAATAGCTTATCCATAGCCTAATAATACTTATTAAGGTGTTAATGGAGTCATAATATACTTATCTTAAGTGATATTAAGTAGTTATTGACATACATAAGCTTAATTGTATACATAAAGCTCATATTCAGTGAAATATGCAGTATATTATGTATATTTAGGTCTATAAGTGGGTTTTAGCCTCTTAATAGCCTATAACATTTGTTTTTATGCTTACTTTAGTTCATATGGACAAAATCAGTGGACTCACAATGCCTACAGAAGCATAGACACCTATATCAGGCGCATACACCCAGTTTGGACAACTTAATTTACTTCCTTGGATGGTTATTCACGGATTTATGGGTTAATATGGATGCTTGGGGATGTTATTGGGGGCTTGGACATTTTACTTGTTTCCTTTATATGTTTTTGGTTTCATTAAATCTCTTTTTGATTGTTTATTTTACCTGTTTCTTTATGGTATCCGTTTTCATCTGGATTTTCTATTTATGGTATAGGTCTGTGTTATCATTAATAGTGATGGAGGGTCCTTACTGGAGGTCTGGGTGTTGAATCTGCTTGAAGTGGACGCCATGGGGAGGTGATGGGCCCTCACAGTGCTGTAATTGCCGGGGATAGCAGTGACATCATCTGGATTGAAGGTCTGTGCACTCCAGTGGATTTGGGTATAAGTAAGGAGGGATTTTGACGGTTATTTATCATCATTCAATTACTACAATTCAAACAAACACTACTATACAATTATTAGCATTCAGAAATATATTATAAAAGCCATTATAAATTGATATTATCTTTATATAAGCTATAACTATATTTTATACATCTATTTTCCACCACTAGCACGCATTTAAATCCAAGTATTGTGAGTTTTATTTGAGTATAACTATTTTATTAGTCTTCCCCTGAGGTTTAATCACTAAATCATTTATCAATAAGTAGTAGGACCATAAATAAACACTATTATATCATACTTATATACTAGACTATACTGGCACTCTACTTTTCTCTTTGGGCTTTCTGTAACTTCTGCGCTGACATTTGGGACAAGATTCAACCCAATCTCTTACCTTGTTCTTCATATTGGGCCACTAGAATCTTACCCTGACTCTGCAGTGCATCTCATCCTGATCTCTATGACCTAAATTCTCATGCAACTCCCTGAGTATTTTCTCCTTCCTTTCCCTAGTTTGAATGACTAACTGAGGAAAAAAAGACTGATTCCTCCATAACTTTCCATCTTTAATAATATATCTTTAGCACCCTTTTTGATATTGTACCAAACCTTTTCATCACAAAAATCTGGTTGACTACTACCTTCCAAATATGACCTTAACAATTCTGCTTCCTCATCAGCAGGTTCATCATTTTCAGAATACTCCCCATTCTCTGGATGAGTATTACTATCTTGACTTCTTCTTGAGTCATATTTGTCATCTGATTCCTCTAGTTTCTTTTCCAGCACACTCCTTGTCACTACATTAACTTCAGTGTTCCCCAAACCCAGTTGCAAACTACCTTTGCTACAAACATCCTTCTTGTCATAATAATCTAGTTTATTGTCTTTGCAGACTCCCCGTAACTTTATTAGTTTATTGTCTTTGCGGAAGCCTCTATCAAATCCTTAATAACCATAATATATCCGGCTTACGCATATTTTATCTTCTTTGAATTCCTCCACTTCCAAGTATTCTTCACACAACAACCTTTTGTAAAACAAATCTGGCATTGTGAAAGACTTCCCCGGCTTATGCACTAAGTAAAAAAAAATTAATTAATCTGTGCCACCCACCTAGTCATGGGCAAATCTGGTAAACTCAGGCTACTAATCATTTTCACCAATGATAGCGCATAAACCTGCAACTCAAAAAGTTGCCCCCAAAGCATCCACTGTAGCTTCTTCAGCATTTTTGCTACTCTGCATAACTCCAACTTAGACTGAGAGTACCTAGACTACACTTTAGTAAAAGCCTTAGATTTGTAAAGGACAGGTCTGTCATTACCTTCCTCATCCTCCTGCATCAAAACTGAGCCTACTGCAGACACACAAGAATCCACTGCTAGAGTAATTTTCCCAGCGCCTAGTCCATATTCCAATCTTTTCAAAAGGATAACTTTTCTTAAAATCTATTTTAATAACTGGAATGACTCTTCACATTCCTCCGTCCAATCCCATACAACCTGTTTCCTTGTTAAGCACCTTAAAGTTGAAGACATCAAAGCAAAATCTCAAATAAACATTCTTTCATATGTACAAATGCCTAAAAACCCTCTAACTTCCATAGTATTTCTTGGTCTTGGCCATGTAAGCACCTTATTCTTCTGCTTTTAAGCAATGAGCCTTCCTTCCTTAAATAACACATTTCCCACAATATCTAGCACTGGAATACAACAAGAAAACTTGGATCCAGAGATTTTTAATCATGCCTCCTCTATCCTAAATAGCACTCTCTCCAGGGTAATTGCATATTCCCAAACAAACCTTCTAATATACGGATTCTCCTCTAAAACTTCCCCATCATAGTCACTGGCTGGTCCCTTTATACTGCCATCATCAATGAAAATTGCCACATTCCCTGGAATTTTGTCCTGCAGTATCCACATCATCTGCGCTTGGTATACTGCCACAGAATTTGTTGCACCTTGGGGTAACCTTGTCAACCTGAAACATCCCAGTGGTGTTTAAAACATAGTTATGGGCCTGTATGATTCATCTGATTCACGCTCATTGTATCCTCCCATGATATCACCTAATCCATAACATGCGCACCCTGAAAAACAATCTATGAACTCTTCTGGAATTGGTGGCATTCCTGCGTCTTTTACTGTAACCTTTTTCATCTCTCTTAGATCATGAGCAACCCTCAATTTACCACAGTGCTTAACAACACAAAACACAGGACTTGAATGACTAGACATAGACTGTTCATACAAGCCAGACCTTAACCTTTCCCTAATTAATTCTGTATACTCTTCTCTTATAGCTGCTGGTATTGGAAAAGTCTTCTCCTACCACAGTGCATGAGGTATAACTGGAACAATATAAGGTTTACCGTAAGAGTTTTTAACAAACCTCTCTCCTCTTCAGAAAATGCAATAGCCTTCTCCCTATGAACCATGACATGTAACAAAAACTTCTTTTCTTCCTGAGAAAAACAAACCTCTGGTCCAAAATTAACCATCTGAAGCCTTGCCATTGTGATTTTACTAGTAGGTGAAAATTTAGGAGGAAACTTTTTTAATAGAATATCATAAGGATTTCTAGACATTGCTGGCCCCTGCAAAGGAGGATTAAAATCCGGAATTGGTACATTTACTGGTTTAACCTTGACAGCTACTGGTTTCTACTTTGATGCAAAACAGCACTTGCTACTTCCTTCATTACTTAAAATCAAACCCTTTCTAATATAACTAAGGGTTATACCTAAATCCTATTTTTGCCTTTTCTTTTTCATATAAGTATAACAAAATCCATAATCAAAGAAATCAAAAAGCCTAGGTATAATAAGTTCTACAGTATTATTACCAAGACACCTATGAAGTACCACTTTATGTATCCCCTCTTGTTGGACTGACTGGTCACTATCCAGGCTCCTCTCATCCTGGGAGATAGTAAGACCTGAAATTACAGCCCCTGATGTAAATGTTGGCACCTTTCTGGCTGTTGCCCCATTTCATCCTCTGAAACTTCCTCATACATCTCTCTTTCTTTCTCAAATCTCGCAGCTCCAGAGTACTTAGCTTCCCAGCCACCATCCTTAGGCGCTACTAAGACTTCTGTCACTGGAATACCATCTTCACCCATAATCCTTATTCCAATAGTCTTATTCAAACAGTAATGAATAGTTGCAGAACAATCCATTGAAAATGGTGTGCTTAAAACTTGTTTAACTACACCCATTGGAACATAAAAATGAATATCTCTTGTTGCTCCAACAACTCTAGTGCATACATACTCTGCTACACCTATAACAGGCAACCTACCTCCACCAATTCCTGCAACAGTTCCATCACCATCTTTTACAGGAAGTCCTAGCTCCGCTGCATCATCTGCTAAAACCACATTTATTTTTGAACCTTTATCAACTAATTCTCTAATCTACTTACCATTAACAGTGATTGTCAAATAACCTAAGGGACCCGCATAATGTGGCGCCCTAGGCAATCCAACAACTGGCTGAAATGACTGCTCTACTACATCAAATTCAGCGCAATCAGAAATCCTTTGCTTCCTGCACTTATCCACAATTCCTTTTGCCACATCTGGCACTACTGCTGTAAGAATCCCCAATGGAACTGAAACTGTAGTTTTTAAACACTGTGCAACTAAATCCTCAGCTGCCTTAGGAAAATCAGAGTGAACTGGGCGCTGAATTTTCCATTTAGTTTTTGTTGCCTTTGCATCAGCTTTTTCTCTTCCAGGTAAGTTCTTTGGAGTATTATGCCTTGCTCCTGGCATTCTTTCAGCAGGTACCACCCTTTGCTGTACTACCTCTGGCTCATATATTTTCACAGGTTGTTCTTCTCCCTGATGATCCACACCATACCCACCAGGATTCCATACCTTCCATTTCAACATCTTCTATAGGTGCAGGTGTATTTTGTCTAGTAGTATACCCTACTTCCTCCATACCCTCTGGATTTGAATACCTAGCACAAGCTCTTCTTGGCCTACTAATCATTGGTGGGGACATTTTCTTGTGTTTTTCTGCAAACATCTCCAGATGCGCTGTAGTAAGTGGTGCTGCTACCAATCCTTCTTTCACTTTACAATCCAACTCTGCGCAAGTAACTGAAAAATTAACTGATTTTTCATCCTTGACTTTTCCCTTAGCTTCAGGCTCCTTTCCCTTTCTTTACCTTCCCTCCATAGACTTCTTATTAATATAATTGATGACCATGGCTCGCATTCCTAGATTCTTGTCTTTGACAAGCTTAGTCCCATTTTCCAACATGAGCGTATTTCCAACTTTGTAAAATACCCTCTCTTCTTTATCTTTTTGAGGTGCATTACACCTCATCCTAGTATGCCCTTCTTTATTAAAATAGTAACTGTCAGCCAGGCTGCTGGATGTACCCAGTAAAATAATTAATTATTTACTGGATGAAGCCACACCTTTTTATTTCTTATATATTATTAATTATAATATATTTACTTTAAGCTTAATTCTAATAAATTAACTAGTTCCAAAAAAGTAAAGTTAGTAAATAATTAAAATTAATAGTAAATGTCCTTTATATTTTTATTTATTTTATTTTTATTTTTATTTTTTATTTATTTCTAACACCATGCTCAATGACAGTTAAAGAGAAATAATATTTAATATTAAAATAACTATTAATATTGTAATAAAATTTAATATTAAAAATAAATATATACAGAAAATTTAAATTACTTATTTAAAAATGACACTTACTTTCATTTTTAAATAAATCAATTTATTTCTGAAATACACAGTAAATACAGGTTTTTAACACATTCTTTCTAGAACAGTTTTATTATTTGAAAATATCTTCCTGGAATATTCTTTTTCTTCTCTCATACTCCTGTATATAGGATTTTAAGTCCGTGATTTGTCTCTCCTTTTCCTATAAAAGGCCTCCCTTTCTGGTTGTTTTGGATCATTCATTACTTACTTATTTTTATTACACCACTTTTAAAAAAAATATCTATTACTATTATTAATTGTTTTAGTCTTTACTACCTTGTAAATCTAATCATTAATAATAATAATATTTAAAAAAACTTTTACCTCTTTGACTTGAGTAAATAAAATAAAAGACAAAAATATAAGTACTTTGACTTTGAAAGCCTGAAAATCCACTTATTCACCCCGTTGGACCTCCATAAGACAGTCTAAGTATCAAAATGAATTACTAGATGCTTTACTAGATAAATATGATGTCGTCATTTCACAAAAAAAAATTCAGGTGGAATTAATATATCATCTTTATATGAGCAAGAAGATTCTACAAAGGGTGCATCCAAAACAGGATTACAATAAGCAAATAATTTTTATGTCAATGGTTGGCCAGTAAAATCCCAATATTTGGGCTTCACAGGTATTCTTGTTTTTTTGTTTCTTTTTCTTATATCAAAATTTTGATATTTGCTCTTTAGATGAATCTGGAATAAAATTAGAATGTGATACACACAAAGATGGTTGAACAAAAACAGGCTATTGTACAAAACAAATTCCAACACAGCAGAAGGACTCAATCTGAAATAAGATTATACCTGGTTTATCTTTAACTGGAATGGTTTCTAGTACAATTCAAACTTAATAAGTGTGTCATACTCATTTTGAGTATTATCTGGAATTCATATTGGCAAGTTTTTTTTACTTTGGTGCTATGTAAATTGCTGATTATAATAAACCCTTATTTCAATATTTAAGCTTTCTATGATGCCGTCATATCCAGGACCTAATATTGTTCTAGTGATGGATATTTATTCTTTCCACCATGGAGGAAATATCAAGAATATAATTAAATAGTTTTCCTGTCAGTTATTTTACCTCCCACCATACTCTCCAGACTTAAATCCAATTGAGAAATCTTTATGTGTTTTGAAAAGCAAATTATTACGATATGCTAAGTTAAAAGGATACTTGGAAGATGAAGTGATAATTAATCAATATTCAAAGCTTTGGATTACAAAAGAGTTGATTCATTCCCTCTTTAGAGCAACTGGTTATATTGAGTTATAACACATATTGAACTTTCAAGCATATTAAATATTGATAATACATATTGAACTTTAAAATATGTTAAATATTGATTTTGAAATAAATCCACAGTTGTGATTGCCAATAAATTTTTTATTGATGACCAATTTTGCAATGTCGCACAATTAACAGTGCAACATTTAAATTTAAATAATAAATAATTTTAACTTAGTGATTCAGCACTTTTCATTTGATTTGAGACTCACTGATTTGGCAATTCAATATGAAACACACCAATTCAGCACTTATACAAAAATTTATTTTATATTTCATTTCATAAAAAAATGTATTGTATTCAAATATCTGCATGTTTTTATTAATCATCCTTGTATTCATATATCTATATTTTTTCAATAATTGTATTATTAGATATTTATCTTTTCATGTATCTATATATCTAATAATATTATTCAAAAAATTATTCAAAAAAATTCAACCTATTGCTCCTGTTGAAGCATTTGTCTTTTCCTCCTCTTTTTCTGAAGAACCTTTACCTGTGCTCCATATACTTTAGATGTGCAAATGCAAGCCCTGGAAAGAGAATCTGAGACCCCAGATTCTATTAATTCTTCAAGTGAGTAATCTTGAAAGTACGACCAATGTTTAAGACCAAGCTTCTCCAACCCCAATTGAAATTTAGATCTCTCACCATCTACACAAGTCTAAAAAAAAGCCATCATAGAATTAGGATCCTCACAGAGATCAATATTGGGACTATCATTAGACAAAGGAGAAGGATAAATACTAGGGGAAATAGCAGGGGATGATTTACAATGGATAGGCCCAGGATCAGAACTGCAAGTCTTCTTGACCATTTTTTTTACCGCAAAGCAGGAGATTTTGGAGTCATTAGGAATGTTGCTTCACAAGGATTTTATTTCTAATTAAGAATGTCATAGAATTTAGTCAGCTTTATTACAAGAGAAAATATTTGTGTGAATGTTAGACTTGCCATTGCCTTGGCCCAAGTTTTGGCTTTATCTTAAGTCAAAATGAAATATTCATGTGGATTTGCATGATTGATGCAAAAATGCACCATTTTACCTTTTGAAATATCTTTGCGCTTTTTGTGCACCTGTAAGAGCAGCTTCACCCTCTCTATGTGAAGAGCATCCCTTAGCATGCTTTGTGTTTCTCCAGAATCATTTTAATCTTCATCATCTGTCATGCTGTTACCATTTGTTAAATGCTTTAGATTTTGCATTTCTGAACCCCTCTTACATAATAAAATAAAAGATATTAGCTTGAATAATCAACAAAAAAACATTACCTTGAGAGCAGGCTTTTGATCTTTTTGTTCCAACAAGATAGTAACCTTCCTGTTTAGACTTGCACCTGCCACAACACTAAGAAACTGAGAGAAAATTTCTTCATTCACAAGCTTCTTCTTCTTTTGGCCTGAGAAATCCCTAGATTGAAGAATAATTCCCCACCAAGAAACAGTTCCACAGTCAATTTATTTTTGTATATGTGTTGCAACTACAATTTCTTCCTCATCCCTAATAGTTTGCAAGACTCTCTTTTTGAAGGCATCAAGGTTTGAATTTGCAATTCCCAGACAAATGATAATTTGTTAGGCCCTGAGGGTATTTTGTCCCACAAGAGGGAACCTTTATCCAAAGTTGAATTTTGTTTTGGTTGGTTGTTTTTAATTTTAAAAGAAATTAAGAATTCTGCATTAATTGTAATATTGTTAGGAAAATTGTTGTTAGCCCTATTAGAAGAAATATTGGGCGGCCTAATTGGAGAGACAGATTCATTACAGCTTAAATGATTAGATGGAGAATGACTATTGTTTTCATTTGCATCAGAGGTTGTGTTAGGTGGATAGAAGGAGTAATGGTCATTTGTATTAGGTGTAATGTTAGATCTGTTAAATGGGTAATAATTAGGTGGAGTAAAGGGTGGAAAGTTGAAAGGCATTGGGGCCAGATTCTGTAAAGGAATGAAATAAATAAAATATATATATAAAATAAATAAGAAAAAATGATAGCTTACCAGGACCAACACTATATTGTTTTGTGGCAGAATTGTTCTGGCTAAAAGAGTGGAGTAGATAGATAGTGAAATTGTGCCAATGTGAGAGCTGGATGGGTTAAGAATCTGGAAAAAAATTGTGCCAATGTGAGATCCACTTGGAATAAATATTGCCAATGTGAGAGCTGGATGGGTTAAGAAACTTGAAAAAAATTATACCAATGTGAGATCCGCTGGAAAGAAATAGTGCCAATTTGAGAGCTGGATGGGTAAAGAAGCTGGAAAGAAATTGTGCCAATGTGAGATCCACTGGAAAGAAATAGTGCCAATTTGAGAGCTGGATTGGTTGAGAAGCTGAAAAAAAACTGTGCTGATGTGCCAAGCAAGTGAAATCCATATGGGTTAAGAAGTTGGAAAGAAAATAAAGAAGATAAATGAAAAAAATAAAATAAAAAAATAAAAAAATAAAAAAATTGAAAAACAACCAAAACAAAAGCTGGCCAATATCAGGTGCCAAAAATGTGTTTGGTTTTGCACATTTGTGCTTTGAGTAGTGATATCATGCCAAAAGAATCAAAACATGTAATGGTGTCCTGTAAATAGTTAAATTTTATTGTAAGCATATATATTCAATAATTGAATGTTTCAGAGGATACTAATATATGTTACATTTTTGGAGTTGATGTAGGGGATGGAGAGTCCTAAGAATAGAGTGGAAATACAGGAAGGGGACATAAGGTTTGGGGGTGGGAGCAATGAGATAGAACATGGACATTCAGTGACATAGACTGAAGTCACATGTGGAATCACAACAAGGGATAGAAAAAAGCACTAGACTTCTAGTGCACACTTTTTTCCCACTGTGCATATTATTCAGCCTCACACCACTGCTCTATCTCATTAAGTTTCCTTGTATTCACACCTCTTTTAAGCATACTATATCTGTATCTACACTTCTTTTTTCATCTGAGTTATTTTTGTTTCCACACTTAACCGCAGATTAAAACAGTCCAGTAATTAGATAAAAGGACCATACCTTAGAGCATCTACCCCCGTTGCAGTAAATTTTCAGTAGATACTTGCATAATTCCTGCATCCATAGTTACTGAAATGAGGTTTCAAACCCTCGTATGCAGATTCAGTTAGCAAACACGCAATGGGAAAATTTTGTCACCCTCATTTTGACTTGCCCATTCAGTAAACTCTACCTTTTTTTCTCGCGTTCTCACTACTCATTTCACTCTCCTCAACTTTTCAGATGGAACAACTCATACTTGATGAAATACTCACAATGGAAGAAGAAATAATTGTATTTACTGAATTGCTAAACTCATATGATACAACAAGGCCTAAAAAAAAGAATTAATAAATTGAGACCGTGTTAAAGGACATCATTGCTTGATGAAAGATTATTTCAATTTTAATTGTACATACAACAACCATCTCTTTGAAGGACAATTCCGAATCAGCGAAGAACTATTTCAAAAGCTGTCTACAGATTTACAGGAACATAATACCTCTTGAGTTTGGAAAAGTGTAAGTCAACTAGCATATAATAGTTCTATGACTCTAATTTGTTATTCTACAGGACTGTTGTGGCCAATTTGGTTTATCACCAGAACAAAAAATTACTTCTGTTCTACGTCAATTGGACTATGGAGTCTCTGCTGATAGCACTTATGAATATGTTCAGATTGGTGAAACTACAGCACTACAATGCCTCAAAATATTCATCAAAGATATTATTACATTATATCTATCTGAATACTTATGTGAACCTATGCAAGAAGAAAAGAAAATTATTCTCCAAGAATATGAGGAACATGGTTTCCCAGGATGCCTTGGCGCAATTGATGGCATGCATTGGGCTTGGAAAAAATTCCCAGGAGCATGGGCAGGTCAGTTTCAGGGCAAAGAAGGTTCAACTACAATGATTTTGGAGGTGGTTGCCAGCAAAAGCTTACGTTTCTGGCACTGCTTTTTTGGCTCCCCTGGCTCCTTGAATGATATTAATGTGCTTCACAGAAGCAGTATTTTTGATAAAAATTTTTCAGGAACACAAGATACAATAAAATTTAAAATTAACTGACACAAATATTCAAATGCCTACTATCTTGCTAATGGAATATATCCTTCCTGGACATCTTTTGTTAAAACTATTCCTCACCCACAAGATGCTTCAAGTAGATACTTTTCTAAGCTTCAAGAGGCTGCACTAAAAGATATTGAGCGTACTTTTGGCATATTGCAAGCCCATTGGGGAATAATCACCCAACCTTGTTGTTAATAGGACATTAATTCTGTAAAAGATGTCATGACATTTTGTGTCATTCTTCACAACATGGTCATAGAATCTAAGTCAGAAAATAATCCATACATTTCAAATGAATCAATCAGCAGTCAAATAATTACCAACCACAATGATCCAATCCTCTCAAAACATTATCAAACTAAATCCAACGTAATCAAGAGTTACATAATTCAAGTATACACTTCCAGCTTTGAGAGGACCTTAAAGCACATAACTGGGCATCTAGAGGGAGTTTAGATATCTGAAGTAAAAAAAAAAGTAATGTAAGTGATAAATTTATTGTGCACATAAAATTTAATACCTTGAATACAGATATAGAACATATAAAATAATAGAGATAAAAGAAACTTACCTCACCACACAATATGGGGGGCGGACTTGCTAGCAAGTCCGCAACCTTGGACCCAAACTCACTATAGATTGAACACACATTGAGCTATTGATAAAGGAGCCATACAATCAGGAATGAACACCACTCAGAAGAACAGTTTTAGGTGGGTGTTCAAGTAGAGTTCAGTATGGGTTCAGTATGAGTTCAGTCTGAGTTCCATCTGAGTTCCATCTGAGTTCAGGTTGAGGACTTGCTAGCAAGTCCACCCCCTATATTGCGTAGTGCCTAACCGTAAAAATAAATTATTTAATGTCTTATAGTCTACTCAAAAGGTAATAAGGCTACTAGTATTAAAGATGAATAGGATATTATATTGCAAGATGAGAAAAGATGATATTATATTGCAAGATGAGAAAAGATGTGAGTGAAAATGGGCATTTGGAAGAGTGTTTTTATATTCAAATCAGGGTCTGGTGGGATAGAAAGACACAACCAAGCTTTCTCCTTCTTCTGGAATTTTTTTCGGCCGTAAATAATTTGTGGTGTTAACTTGAGCCAAGAGTAAAGAATACGAGATAATGAAAATTAAAAAAAATAATAATAAATAAATAAGAAAAGGTTGTATATGTACTTTATCAAAAGAGTGTTATTGTTAGGTGAGATTATAAAGCAAGAGATAACATTGAGCTGATTTATATTTAATAATTATTATTTAGATGAAATAACATATTTTTTTTACTTATATTTAAATATTTGCACGTAAAAGAATATAAAAAAACTTACCTAACCATAAAAATAAATTATTTAATGTCTTATAGTCTACTCAAAAGGCAATAAGGCTACTATTATAAAAGGGGAATTGGATATTATATTGAAAGATGAGAAAAGATGATATTATATTGCAAGATGAGAAAAGATGTGAGTGAAAATGGGCATTTGGAAGAGTGTTTTTATATTCAAATCAGGGTCTGGTGGGATAGAAAGACACAACCAAGCTTTCTCTTTCTTCTGGAATTTTCCTCAGCTGTAAAAAAAAATGAGACGTTAGCTTGAAGCAAGATTAAGAATTAGGAGGTAAGAGAGAAATAAAAATAAATTAGCAAAATTAAAAAATAAGAGAGTAAAAAAAACTAAAGTAGTGAAATTATAAAAAAAGAGAGAAAGAATAAAATTACTCATTTCCCTCAACGTGAGTTACACCCAAAAAATCATTTATTCCCATCCTCATGGACAAGGAAAATCCGGAAACAGCCTATGGATGTATAGAGAAAATACTTCACTCCTGAATGAGCTATTTTTTCTATCCATCCATAGACTTTTTCCAGTTAATCCTTGTCCAAGAGGATTTGCAAATAGTCAATCTTCCCTCAACATGAGTAATTTATTTCTTTCTCTCTTTTTTTTTAATTTTGCTAATTTATTTTTATTTCTCTCTTACCTCCTAATTCTTAATCTTGCTTCAAGCTAACATCTCATTTTTTTTACAGCCAAGGAAAATTCCGGAAGAAGGAGAAAGCTTGGTGGTTTCTTTCTATCCCACCAGACCCTGATTTGAATATAAAAACACTCTTCCAAATGCCCATTTTTGCTCACATCTTTTCTCATCTTGAAATATAATATCAAATTCCTCTTTTATAATAGTAGCCTTATTGCCTTTTGAGTAGACTATAAGACATTAAATAATTTATTTTTATGGTTAGGTAAGTTTTTTTATATTTTTTTACGTGAAACTATTTAAATATAAGTAAAAAATATGTTATTTCATCTAAATAATAATAATTAAATATAAATAAGCTCAATGTTATCTCTTGCTTTATAATCTCACCTAACAATAACACTCTTTTGATAAATTACATATACAACCTTTTCTTATTTATTTATTATTATTGTTTTTAATTTTCATTATCTTGTATTCTTTACTCTTGGCTCAAGCTACCACCACAAATTATTTACAGCCAACAAAAATTACAGAATAAGGAGAAAGCTTGTTCATGTCTTTATACCCCACCAGACCCTGATTTGAATATAAAAACACTCTTCCAAATACCCATTTTTGCTCACATCTTTTCTCATCTTGCAATATAATATCCAATTACCCTTTAATACTAGTAGCCCTATTAGTTTTTGAGTAGACTATAAGATATAAATTAATTTCTTTTAAAATGTATAATATTTTTTTTCTTTTTTTATGTGCACCATTAATTTTAGATATATTTCTTATACTGACAAAATATTTATCTATGTACACACATTTATTTCATTTTATTTAAAGGTATAATTATCATTACTAACCCATCTATTTTTAACTTTGCTTTCATACTTTGTAAAATAAGTAAATCATCTTCCTGCTCACAATCTTTTTCTTTTGTGTGTAAAACTTTAAGATCATTAGCCATCATTTCACTGACAGACTTCTCCTCATTTATGCTACAATTTTTTTCTGAAAGTTGCAGTTGTCTTACTTTAATATCTAGATTTTTTTCTTTAATAGCTATATTTTCTTTTCTTAATCTCTAGTCTTTCTTCTTCAATCTTTATTTTATAATTTTTTAATAGAAGATTCTCTCTTGTTAGTTCGTTTCTTGACTTGGTTAGCCTATTTGTGTCACTTATGGCAGTTACACATTTTTCGGAAAGGTCATTGAAGCAGGATGTGAGTAAGGATTTATCTTCTTCCATTCCTTCAGTAAGGCGCCTTTTCTTTGCTGATTTTATCCCAATTGGACGGACCTTCAATCCACTAGAGGCTGGAGAAGGTGGTGGTGGGTCACTAGTAAATTCTTCATTCCCATTGCTTTTGTTCCCACTCAAATCAACCGTTACACTATTTGGGACCTTGGTTGGTTCCATTCACCACTTTGGAGCAAACTTTAACTTCTCCCAAACGGGAAGACTTTTAAAAGATGACTTTGTTTGGTCTTGATAAAGATATAAGGCAGTTTGTAACAAGTCACTTGGTGAGGCTCCACTGGGAGGATTTCTTTCAATTGAGTAGTAGATAGAGTTGAACTTAAGGGTTGCCATGTTGAGAGCCTGCCATCTATATTATTAAAAAAGTAAGTTTAAAATAATTTAAAAATATCTTTATCACTTGAAACTAGCCTTATTCTGATTTGATCATAGTCCTGGTAGTGCACAGAACTGAATTGGTTGAAATGTGCTTCAATTTTTTTATAAAATGTTTCACCAGATTGGAAAGTTGCAAATTCTGGTTGCTCGCTGACATAAATCCAGGATATAACTAACTGCTCTTCTTCTTGGTGGTCCAAATTAGGGGATTGCGTTTTCTTGAGTTTATCATGTTAGATTAATTTAGGAGCTTTAGGACAAGGTGTGAAATGAGGAAAATGGGTAGATAGAAGGGTTTTGTAGTAATAGTTGTTAATTATGATATGAAAACATTTTGCTACAATAATTAGTGTCACATCAAAGTGTTCAGCAGCTACAAGATGGAGTGAAAAGAATTAGCTCGCAAAATATTGAATTACTGAATGAGGTCAAAAGGAGCTCAGTAACTTTAGTTGACAGGCTACAGTTCATGCTGAATTCACTTGCTAATAGAGGCCTTTAATGAAACAAGGGTTAAGGTTCACGTCAAAATGCAGTAAAATATGCATACCGAACCAATTTACCAACACGGTGTGGTCTTCCAACATTGGCAGGGGCCTTTGTTGCGTGATTCGGCGTTGTTTATGCATGTCTTAATTGACATCTGTTAAGGAATTAGGTATTTTTCTGGTTTTATTCCGTGGATATTGGGTCTGCGGGTATGTGGGTACTATCATTGGATAGCCCCAGGTTTTCTCTATATTTTATGTCTCTTAGACATTTTTCATATTTTAAGTTTTAAGGGGTCATTTCCTTATTTTTCATTTAAAAAGATAGCTGTTTAATTTTGTTTTTTGTATTTTACAGGCTAACCTTAAGTCTTAGAGTTACGTTCTTAGTACCGTTGGATAGAGATAATTTTTCTCTATATTTCATGTCTCAATGTTGTTATAGTGAAATTCCGTGTTTTAAAGGTTTTAGTAGTTGTAGTTAGTTTTTCTAAGTTGATTGGGTGTTTTTAGTGATTCTCTGGCTTCAGGGAGGCCGTGCCGCTTCAGGCGGCGCCTCCAACATCGGGTGGCCCGCCTGCCTCTGTTTTAGAGGGTTGGGGAGCACTTCTGGAGGGTTTTTTATGCAATTTGGAGGGTACAGGTGCCAGATTTGTGGGTGCGCATGGGCTCTTAGATAGTGGTCTGTGTGTATATAGTGAATAAGACAGTTTGGGGCAACCTTAATCATCATACAACCATCCGGAGGTGATATCATTGTTCCTCACTCAGTTTTCACTGTTTTCTGGCCACAATTGGCTGTGTTTGTTCCAAGTGAGTTCTTCATTTAACTTAAATTTGGCAACTGTTTTCTCTGTTATAGTCTTGCAAGCTATAGCAAGTATTATTGCTGTCTCTGGTGTGGATTTGCAGCCTACATCAAGTATCTTTGCTGTCTCTGGTGTGGACATTGGTCTACATTTCAGTTCTTTGGTCTGGTAGTCTGTCTGGGGACTACTTTCTTGGCTCATCAAGCATTCAAGTGTATTGGAAAAGGGGCTTTTGGTAAACAGGAACCAATTTACTGTAGCAGGTAGATCTCACTTATTTTTCTAAAGGGACAGGGGATTTTCTCTCTGGTTTTTCTCCAACTCCCTTGGTCAAGGCCTATAGCTAGTACAATAGGATTGTCTACATTTCTGGCGCCCAATGTGGGGTGGGACCTGCTAGTTATTTGGAATCTCTGTTTTCTTTGGTTGGCTCTTGTTGCTGTTTTGGACTGGAAGAATGGTTTCTGGTTTTGAAATTCATGTG
The DNA here is from genome assembly GCA_030280995.1 of Hemileia vastatrix. NCBI lineage: Eukaryota > Fungi > Basidiomycota > Pucciniomycetes > Pucciniales > Zaghouaniaceae > Hemileia > Hemileia vastatrix. The sequence goes on along the minus strand of JASXTE010000010.1, from coordinate 4,679,870 downwards.
GTGACTGTCAGTAGGGGTGATGGTCCTCCTGCTGTGATGGTTAGGAAATGTGTTAGGATTAAAACTTGGGATGGTACCAAGTTTAATGGGGAAGATGTGAAGTGGTTTCTGGAGAAATATGAAACTGCTGCTGGTGTGGATGGTGCTTCTTACCTGGACATGGTGAAGCAGATTATCTTCTTCATTGGTGATAGGGCAGTGGAGAAGGAGATTGTGGCCATGTCTGGCTACAAGAAGAGGGATTGGAAATTGTTGTGTAGGGAGATGGTGGATAGATGGGGTGTCAGGTTCACTATGGTGGATCTGAAAAAGGTTGTCAGTGAATGGCAATCTTATGGTGGTGTTGGTAACTTACATAGTTACAGGAAGTTTCTGCTACAGTTTGATCCTGTGGTGGAATATTTGGTGGAAGTGGAGGAGCTGGCACATGAAAATGCTGCCAAGGATGTTTTTTGGTCTGCCCTGGCTATAGATGTCAGGATGGATGTGTTAAAGGAGTTGTCAAGAAAGGAATTGATGAAAACTCTTTCTAATGGGGATCGGAAGTTTCCTGCCTTGGATAAGGTAAAGGAGGCTGTTGAGGCCCATTTGAAGTTATTGGCTGTGGACACCTATCAGGAGGGGTGTGCCAAGTATGTCAGCAAAGTCAGTGAGGCTTTGGATGATGAAGAAGTTAGGGAGAAGAAGGAGGAGAAGAATTTGGTGAAGGTTCTAAAACAGGAGAGGGACCCAATGGTGGAACAGTTAGCTGACCTGACAAAACAGCTTCACATTTTTGTGCAGGAGGCTAAGAAGTTCAATAAGGCACCTTCTCAGCCTAGAGATTTTGAAAGGAGGGCTGGTAGGAGTGATCCTTGGGTTTGCTCTTATTTCAGTAGGAGGGGGAACAGGTCCAATGATTGTTTGGCATTGAACAGGGATGTGTCTGAAGGAAAAGTGGAGTTTGATGGCAGGGTTTTCAAGTTCCCTGACGGTTCTTTTGTGAAGCCCAGTGAGGGGCAGGCTCCTGTGGATTTGGTCAGGAGAAGGGGTGGTCTCAATCAAAGGAGGCCAAGGTTTGAGGAGATTCCTGATCAGGGGAAGTCTTCTGTTAAGGATGATGATGATGTCAAGGGAAAGGGGAAGGAGGTCAATGAGGTCTCTTTTTCTACTTCCTTTGGTGGCTTGGAGTTGTATTCTTGTGGTGGAAAGTCAAGTGGTGAATGCTTGGCTGGTGTTTATGATGTAGAGGCAGGTAAGGTGGGAAGGCCAAAGAGAAGCCCTCAGGCCCAACCAAAGCCTAAGTCTTCTAAAGCGGATCCTAAGCTGGGTGCAGCTAGGAGGAAGTACATCAAAGAGGAGCTGTACAAGATGAAGAAGGGGATTGCTAATATGGGCCCCCCTAGTTTTGGCGCATTGGACATGAATGGTGAGCCAATGCCCATGGATGTTGATTCTGACTCTGAGGAGGATGTCCCTTTGGCTTCATTGCCAAAGCCTGCTGGATTTAGAGGGTCTGGTGAGGGATAAGGTTTGGTTCCTGTGGATGGTAAATCTGTTGGTGGTGCTGGTCCTCAGGAAAATTCTAGGACCAAGGTGGTGAAGCCAAGGGCTCACTTTGAGAGGCCAGTGGTTTCTGGTCAAGTTAATGTTATGGACTCTGTCCTGGAAAGGATGAATCAGGGTCAGTTTTCCCTATCTTATGGGGAATTGTATGCTATCAGTCCAGGGTTGGCTGATAGGCAGAAGAAGTTGTTGACCAGGAGAAGGGTTTCTTCTGGGGAGGTGGAATACATCTGTGATTCTTCTAAAAAGTTTGGTGAGGGGTTGGAAACTCATTTTTCTGCTCCTCTGGGTTATGTCAATGTCACTCTGAATGGAAGGGAGGCAAGGGCATTGGTGGATTCAGGTTCTCAGATAAACCTGATTTCTTTGTTTGAGGCAACTTATTTGGGCCTCCCCATCAAAACTGGTATTGGTGGAAACTTGAGAGGGATTGGTGGCCATGTCACTAAATTGGTCGGAACGTCCGAATTTGTGAAGTTAGATGTTGGTGGAGCCTCAGGGAAGGTTCATTTCTATATTGCTAAGGGGACAGTTAAAGCTGTTCTGGGCGGGCCATTCTTGATGGATTTCCAGGCGAGAATTGGCTATCAATATGATTTGGGAATCAGTTTGGAGTTGACTGGTGAAGATGAAAGGAGACTTCACATGAGGTTGTCATCCCCTGGAGAGGATGGTTGGGAGACCAGGCCTGGTTTATCTTCAATGTGCCAGTGCATGGACTGCTGCAGGAGAAGGAAGGAAGTGGGTGCTGCCTCTGGTTTTTTGGAGTGCGGCTCAGGCTCTATGGGGAGTCTATCTTTTTTAGAGTGATGAGGGCTGATCACCCAAGTGCTACAACCTCTCCCCAAGGTGAGGAAATCCCAGGTTGTAGTAGGTCAGCTCCCTTGGAGATATACCAAGTGGATTTTCAACTTTCGCTTTTTAATGTTTCTCTTCTCTGCAAGTATTCATCAAATTTTTTATCAAGTCTCTGTTCTCTATCAAGATTTTTAATTATTTTTAATTCAAGTTCAAAAAAGAAGATTCGTTATATATCTTTATTGAAAGATATGCGGAAAAGTTTCGGGGCGGTGAGATTGGGGTCTAAAAGTAAGTCCTTCCAATTGTGCACCGCTAGGGTTTCTTCTACACCTTTCAAAAACATTACCTGGGCCACACCTGTGAGCATTGGGGAAACCCCTGGTTATTTATGTAGGTCAGAAGAAAATTCAAGAAGATAAAAATTTCAAAATAATTCAAGAAAATAAAGAAAAAAATCTGAAGATAATGAAGAAAGAAGATTCAAAATATTTTTGTGAAGATCGACAAGATCTATTTTTGGGCCTCCAGCATGAGGTTAAACTGCAGAAAATAATGAAGAAGGAAGATCATAAAGATCTATTTTTGGGCCTCCAGCAAGAGGATAAACTGCATTATTTAAGAATATTTGATTCTGATGATGAATCAAGATTTGAAGATTTAGAAGATGGAAGTGGAGATAAAGATTTGGGATTGCAGAAAAGCTGTGGAGTGGTGAGATTGGGGTCTAAAAGTAAGTCCTCCCAATTGTGCACCGCTAGGGTTTCTTCTACACCTTTCAAAAACATTACCTTGGGCACACATGTGAGCAATGGGGAAACCCTTGGTTTTTGTTCCAGGTCTGGTGGTGAAGATGTCCTGAAGATCCCTCAAGTTGAAGGTGGAGCGGCAAAATATAAGAAGGTGGCGCAGAAGATTAGGCCTGTAAATGAGCCTATGCCTGTGGGTTTGAAGCCGCCTTTGAAGAGACCGCCTTTGTCAAGAGATCCGTACTTTACTCCTTTGGTGAAGAATCCTCCCAAATTTGTAGAGATGGCTAGAGTGACTGTGGAAAGGTTGAAGGCTGTTAATTTTGGTCCTGATGGGTGGTTGTCTGAAGAAGAAAAGAAGTTGTTGTTGCATGTTATTGTGCTAAGGGAAAAGGTGTTGGCATTTGTTGAGGAGGAAAGGGGTGTGTTGAAGCACTCTTATGGGGAACCTTACTTGATTCCTGTGGTTTGTCATGAACCTTGGAAAATCAAACCTATTCCGATTCCAGTTGCTATCAGAGAGGATTTTGCAGAGATTGTTAGGGAAAGAGTCAGGACCGGGTTATATGAACAATAGACTTCGAGTTACTCAAGTCTGGTGTTCTGTGTAAAGAAGCAGAATGGAAAATTGCAGGTGGTCCATGATCTTAGAGCCTTGAATAGAGTCACTATCAAGGATGCTGGTATGCCACAAAGTGCAGAGGACTTTGTTGAAGCTTTTGCTGGAAGGGTGTGTTATGGATTGGGTGATATTATGGGTGTTTATGATGAGAGGGAACTCCACACGGATTAAAGGCCTCTCACAACTTTTGAGACTCCTTTGGGAAGGTTTCAACTCACTAGGTTGCCTCAAGGAGCAACTAATTCAGTGGCAGTTTATCAAGCACAGATGGCTTGGATTTTGCAGGATTAGGTTCCTACTCATGCTGGTATTTTTATTGATGATGGTGGAATTAAAGGACCATCCACTGATTATGATAATGAGGTGTTAGTGGAGAACCCTGGCATAAGGAGGTTTGTCTGGGAATATGCAATAACTCTAGAGAGAGTGTTGTTTAGGATTGAAGAGGCTGGTTTGACCATTTCAGGGTCAAAATTCTGTTGTTGTGTTCCTGATTTGGAAATTCTGGGTCATGTGGTATGTAAAGAGGGAAGAATTATGGCAAAGAAGAAAGTTAATAAAATTCAGTCATGGACAAGGCCTAAGAATACCACTGAATTAAGGGGTTTTTTGGGTGTGTGTGTATATGTCAGGATTTTTATTAAGGATTTTTGTTTGTTGGCTTCTCCTTTAAGGAGGCTGACCAGGAAAAATGCAGACTGGGAATGGACTGAAGAGTGTGAAGAGGCTTTTCAGTAGTTGAAGAAGGTGGTTGGTGAAGATATTATTCTTCACAAGTTGGATTATGGCGTTGATGCTGGAAAAATTTATCTGGCAGTGGACTCAAGCTATATTGCTGCTGGTGCTGTTTTGTCTCAGGAAGATAAGACTGGGAGGGTCAGGCCAGTAAGTTATGAGTCTGTGGTCTTTAATGAGGTAAAATCTAGGTATTCTCAGCCTAAGTTGGAGTTGTGTGGTGTAGCAAAAATTTTAAAGAAGCTACAGACAGTTTTGTGGGGACAGCATTTTAAGCTGCAGGTGGATGCAAAATCCTTAGCTCAGATGATCAATACACCTAGTCTTCCAAATGCTCCAATGACTAGGTGGGTGGCATTTATTCAACATTTTTCTTTTGACCTGGTACACAAACCGGGCAAAACTTTTACAATGCCTGATGGATTGTCGAGGAGGCCACCTACAGATGAGGATTCTGATTCTGAAGAGTTTTATGAAGATGTCCCAGTGGTTAGGGCCAGCACGAAAGGTGCTGAAGATTTTTCTGTCCTCCCCCATGAGGCAAAACTGGATGATTGTTCTGACCTCCCCCAAGAGGCTAAACTGGCTGGATCTGATCTTGATTCTGGTGGTAAGGATGTTTTTATTGATGAAGATGGAGTTTTTGTTTGGGACAGCTCAAAATTGGAGAAGGTTGTTTTTGTTAGTGAATGGGATTCTCATAAGATTCAGTGGAAAGAGAAGGACGTGCCAAAATTTAAGGATTGGTGTCCTGGTTGGGCAGGTAAATTGGCTCATGTTCACACTGGTGATTTTGATGACAGAGTTGTGCCCTTCAATGTTGTTTTGTTGGATTTTGAAGATGAGACCTGGGGTCAGTCTGGGTTTTATTTTATTATGGTGGAATATCTGTTGACCTTGGAGAGGCCAGATAGTTGTGATGATGAAACTTGGTTGGCAATCAAGAAGAAGAGTCCTGAATTCTATGTGTCAGGAAGAGGGATGATGAGGAGGAGACATCCTAATCCTCAAGTTGTGGTGACTCAAAAGAAGGGTCAAGAAGTTGTGTTGAAGTCTTTGCATGAAGACCTTGGTCATAGAGGCTTTGGGAAGACTTATAGAAGAGTAGCGGACAGATTTTGGTGGCCAGGTATGAAGTTGGCAGTGCAGGATTGGGTTCAATCTTGCAAAGAATGTCAAAGAAGAAGTCGCTTGAAACCTAAAGAGGTTGGCCATGCTACTGGTGAAGCAACTGTTTTTGGAAGAGTAAGTCTAGATTCTGTCCATATTAAGGAGGGCAGGTATAAATACTTAATTGTTGCCAGGGATGATTTGTCTGGTTGGTTTGAGGCAGTGCCTCTGGTTAATTTGACTGCCAAGAATGTGGCAGAGTTTTTGAAGAAGGAGTAGATTTATAGGTATGGGTTGATTAAGTTGGTGACTATTGATGGCGGGCCAGAGTTTGGTTCCAAATTTAAAGAAGCTGTGACTAGTGTTGGTTGTAAAGTTAGAGTGGCTACACCTTATTATCCTGAAGCTGAAGGCATGGTTGAAAGAGGCCATCAAGTTATCAAGAATGCCTTGGTAAAGATGTGTGGGAATAGTGCTGAAAAGTGGAGGCATTATTTACCCTTGGTTTTATTTGCTGATAGAGTCACTGTGAAGAGGACAACTGGCTATTCTCCTTAAAAGTTAATGTTTGGTCAGAAATCTGTTCTACCAGTGGACTTGGAAGCTGTCTCTTATCTTGTAATTGATTGGGATGACGTGAACTCAACAGAAGACTTGCTCTGTGCCAGGATGCAACAGTTGGAATGTAGAGAGGAATGTCAAGAGAGGGAATACTCTAGAATGATGAAGATTAGGAATCAATCAGTCAGGTACTGGGACAAGAAGTTGGCTCATAGACTCAGAAATTCCTTGAAACCTGGTTGTTTGGTTTTGGTGTATAATAGAAGTTTGGAGAGTCAGTGGGGAAAGATGTTTGCTGACAGATGGAATGGACCTTACAGAGTCAGATCTCAGGCGTCTGGAGGTTCTTATGTTTTGGAAGAGTTGGATGGTGCAGTTTTAAAAAAAAGAGTGGCTGCAGACCAGGTGAAGAGATTTTATCCCAGAGGCACTAGGCATGAAGAAGATTGACTCCGCAATGAGGATAAACTACGTACCATTCTTTAATTTTGGTTTTTTGTGGTGATGCTATGCATCTGTTTGTTGGAAACTTTTGTTAGAGGGTACCCATGGGCAGGGCCTCTAGATTTTGCCTTGGCAAGTGTGGGGGTGACTGATGGGCTGGCTGCTCTATCAACAGTTGCCCCAGATTGTCTGTTTCCAACCCTTTCTCTTAATTTGGTTGAACCCTAGTATTGGTTTCTTTTTACAGGTTTTAGTCCTCTATGACTTTAAACTGGATATTACTTTGGTTTTCAAGTGCCGGACTCTTCACTTTTATTGGTTTTTGGTTTATGGTGTTGGATGTTGTGTTTTGTTTGTTAGAAGGTACCCAGGGGGGGCTTCTAGATTTTATTGTGGCAAGTGTGGGGGTAACTGATGAGCTGGCTGCTCTGTAGAACAGTTACCCCAGAATGTCTGTCTCATGTGTTTTGTTTGTTCCAGTTGAATTCTAGTTCTGTTGTTTATTATTCAGGTTTTAAGTCCACTATGACTTTAAACTGGTTTGGGACTGGCTTCTTTATCTTTGGTTCTTTTGGATTGGCGGTGGATCACTAGCGGTCTCCCATCATTTTTACTTATTGGAGGGAGCCCACCCAGTGATCATTTCTATGGACCGGAATTTTTTTTACTGGACCATCTATGGGGCTGGACTGTCTTTGATTTTGTAGTTATGTTTTTGTTAGATAGTAGTTTTAGATTATTTTCTTTTTTCTCTTTTTTTCTTTTAATTTTTTTATGGGGGTTGTTTAAAATTATAAAATCAAAAATATAGGGTGTTACCACATCAGGGTCATCTGGATGTGGGCAAGCATTGGTGGGGAAAGGCTGATCAATTGGCCGGGCAATGCTATTTTCTTTTTTATTTTATTTCATTTAATTCTGTGTTTCATTATTTTTATTATCTTCTTTAATTTCTGAATTTTTTTTTATTGTTAATCATTTAAAATATTTTATTGTGTATCCACATCAAGGTGCACTTGGATGTGGGTAAGGTATCAGGGGATCATCTCATCAATTGGCTGGGGGATACCATTTTTCTTAGAATTATTTATTTCATATTATTTTATTTTATTTATTTTTCATTTACATTTTATTTTCATATTTTCTTATGATTAGTATTTTAGTAGAATAAACTGTTAAAAAAAATTAAAAAAATAAAACAAACTGAAATTATTTTGTTGTGTTATTTTATTATTATGTTCCCAATCTTTTTTCAGGAGCTCATTGTCTGGATGATGAAGCTTCTGGAGGCTGGTCAGGATTATGATGTCGTTTTTGTTTTTTGTTGGGGTTGTGGAGAGCACGGTGTTTTTTGAAGTGCGTCCTGCTGGAGAGATTATACGGGTTATAATGGTCAGGAATGGTTTTGGATGGAAGTTCAGAGGAGGAAGAAGAAGAGGAAGGAATGGAGTGCTGGAAGGTGTGCTTAATGATCCTAGACATCTTCCAGTGGTTGTCCAGCAGGCGCTTTCTCAATGATTTTTCAAAGTCATTCAAAGGTCCATGGAGGGCAAAGGCTTTCAGCATTTTGGAACACATGGTGCTTAGGTGTTGTTTCATGTCTCCATAATCCAGGGTCAAAAAGTTTCTAGAGGTTGGCCAACTCCAATAGTAGTTTCAGGAGGAGGGGTGCCAACTAGACATGAATTGGATCAGTAATTATTTTTGTTGAAGAAATTAGATAAATTAATGTGGTACTTACAGATTGGAAGCTCATCAAATCTGTAAGCAGCCGGAATTTGGACTTCTGAAGAATTTGGCATGGTCATAGTAGGAGGATCAATCAAAGAAAGATACGGATTCTCTTGGTCTTCCTCTGAAGGATCCTGAGAAGGTGAACTGGGATGCTGATCTTCCTGGGGCCTAGTTATAGCAGCAGGGTTGTTGTTGTTGCTGTTGTTGTTGTTGTTAATATTTCTGCTTGGTTCAGTTGGAGGAGGTACTGGTGATGGAGTACCAGGATGGTTGAAAGATGGAGCAGGAGAGGGTGATTTGGAAGCAGATTGATCTCTTCTGGTTTGAGGTTTTGAAGGAATGGAACTTTCAGAAGAATAGTTGGCTGACAGAGGAGAGGTGTAGTTGCGTTGCCTTGATTGGGGACAAAGTTGTTGCCTTGGTGCAGTGCCGGGTGCTCTGGTTTCTTCCTGGGGTCCTTTGGCAGGTCTCTTAGAAATTTGTGAAATTTTGGGGCTTTTGGACCTTGGAAGGGTTGATTGCATTGCTCTGGGAGCAGTAGGAGGTGGTTGTGTTAGGTTTGTTGTCATTTCTGGATGAATTTGGCTGTTTTCTGGCCGTTTTTGGAGGTTTTGGCCCTGATTTTCACTGTTTGGTGAGGGGGGAAGGCCGCCTGGACGCGGTATAGAAGCCTAGGGGTTGATTTTGATGCTTTTGGAGCTAATTTAGCAGTGATAAAAGCAGTTTCTTGAGAATCTAAGGCTGGTCTTTTGGGAAGAGTGCGGGAAGCTGAGCTTCTGGATCTTCTGGAAGGAGCTGAAGATAGAGAGGAAGAGGATGGACCAAGTTCTGGGGACCTGGTAGGGGATCTGGAGATGTATTTATGAGAAGGAGAAGGCGGAGTAATAGGATAGTGGGAATCTCTGTCACATTTCCTCTTTTTGGAGTAGCAAGAATCACAAGCCCTGTTGTAGAATTTGGCTTCAGGAATTGGAAGAGTGAATGTGCAAGGTCTGCACATGTGGATGCACTGTTTGCAGGCATAGTCCCTGGGAGCGGTGAAGAAAGGAAGAGTAGAGGAGTCAACAGCAGGGGATCCAGACATGATCTGTGGTGTAAAAGATGATGAAAATGATAAGAGAGGATTTTTGTCAGTGATGAGTAGAAGATGAAGTGAAGGCGGACGCTCCACGGGTTAGCTGTGGGTGTATTGCATGAAATTGGCTGGGTCAAATTTATGCAAGATTCTGGAAGTCCTCTATGACTCTAAACTGGAATTTTTGTAGTCCATCAAGACTTTAAACTGAAAATTTATGGTTGTGGTTTAGTCCCCCAAGACTATAAACTGAGGAATGTGTGTTGTTGTTGGAGTTAGGTTTGAAAGATTGGTGGAGGGTATCCACAGGGGGAGCCTCCAAATTTAGCAAAGGCAAGTTTGGGGGTAATTGATGGGCTGGCAGCTCTATTCACAATTACCCCAGAATGTTAGTTTTTTCTCTGTGTCTTAATGTGGTTGATCTCTGGTTCTGGGTTTATGATTTAGGTTTTTGAGTCCCCCAAGACTTTAAACTGAGGGTTTTTGAGTCCCCCAAGACTATAAAATGAAGATGGTCCCCCAAGACTTAAAACTGAGGGTTGTGTTGTGGTTACATCCTATAGAGGGTGTGGTCAATTTTTCTTTTCTGAATCAAACTCAAGTACTAGTGGAATTACAGAGGGAATCAAGAGATGAAATGAAGTGTTCAGAATTAGCCTTGAACTGGTGAATGAGGTGTCTTCTGTTCTCAATGTCCTGTGGATCTCTAGCAGGAGTGGATTGGAAGTAGTGAAGCAGAAGTTGTTTCTGTTGAGATGTGTGTTGTTGGAACTTGGCCTTGATAGTGGGCAACTGGTTTGGTGTTGGTGGTGCAATGGATCCTACATTGTTATCATCACTATCAGAAGATGGAAGAACTGAGAAGTCATCAGTTTTAAAGTTGAAGGAAGAAATGAAAGCTCTTTACCATCAGATGGACCAGGGATGATGGAACTTGTTGTTTTATGGGTTGTGGCACTCTTCTGGGAAGGGTGAAGCTTTTTGATTAATCTGGGTATCAGGATGGATGGCCTGTATCTTTTGGTGCTGGTAGAAGATGGACCAGGTTGAGGTGGAGGTGAATCTGTTGCAGAAGATAATGGACCAGGTCTGTAGCAGGGCTTCTTTCTAGATTGGCAGACATCGCAGGACGTTCTGTATTGATGGACAGGTGGTGTCATGGCGCAGATTAGATTATTATCAATGCAGTATTGGCAAGGACCCATTTCAGAGGCATGTTTAGGAAGAAGGTTGAACATGGTGGTTTGAAGAAGAAAGAATGTGGAAATTCTTAATTGGAGGGAGGATGTGGTCTTCCAACATTGGCAGGGGCCTTTGTTGCGTGATTTGGCGTTGTTTATGCATGTCTTAATTGACATCTGTTAAGGAATTAGGTATTTTTCTGGTTTTATTCCGTGGATATTGGTTCTGCGGGTATGTGGGTACTATCATTGGATAGCCCCGGTTTTTCTCTATATTTTATGTCTTTTAGACATTTTTCATATTTTAAGTTTTAAGGGGTCATTTCCTCATTTTTCATTTAAAAAGATAGCTGTTTAATTTTGTTTTTTGTTTTACGGGCTAACCTTAAGTCTTAGGGTTAAGTGCTTAGTACCGTTGGATAGAGATAATTTTTCTCTATATTTCATGTCACAATGTTGTTATAGTGAAATTCCTTGTTTTAAAGGTTTTAGTAGTTGTAGTTAGTTTTTCTAAGTAGATTGAGTGTTTTTAGTGGTTCTCTGGCTTCAGGGAGGCCATGCCGCTTCAGGCGGCCCGCCTGTCTCTGTTTTAGAGGGTTGGGGAGCGCTTCTGGAGGGTTTTTTATGCAATTTGGCGGGTACAGGCGCCAGATTTGTGGGTGCGCATGGGCTCTTAGATAGTGGTCTGTGTGTATATAGTGAATAAGACAGTTTGGGGCAACCTTAATCATCATACAACCATCCGGAGGTGATATCATTGTTCCTCACTCAGTTTTCACTGTTTTCTGGCCACAATTGGATGTGTTTGTTGCAAGTGAGTTCTTCATTTAACTTAAATTTGGCAACTGTTTTCTCTGTTATAGTCTTGCAAGCTATAGCAAGTATTATTGCTGTCTCTGGTGTGGATTTGCAGCCTACATCAAGTATCTTTGCTGTCTCTGGTGTGGACATTGTTCTACATTTCAGTTCTTTGGTCTGGTAGTCTGTCTGGGGACTACTTTCTTGGCTCATCAAGCAGTCAAGTGTATTGGAAAAGGGGCTTTTGGTAAACAGGAACCAATTTACTGTAGCAGGTAAATCTCACTTATTTTTCTAAAGGGACAGGGGATTTTCTCTCTGGTTTTTCTCCAACTCCCTTGGTCAAGGCCTATAGCTAGTACTATAGGATTGTCTATAATGGAGGTAGATGCTCTTAGTCCATTATTCCCCAGTTAACTTTTATCCGCTGCAGGTAATGTCTTCTTCTATTCTTTCGCAAGTTTTTCCTTTACTACTGCTAAATTTAGATTAATTTATCTTTTAGGTGACTAGAGCTGATTCCTTGAGCTACTTCACACTATTGCTTACTTGGAATCCTGTATTTCCTTAAAAGGTACTTATACGTCCCTACTACTACATTATTGATCTCTTGCCTATTTTTACCTGAAATTCAAAGTTAAAAGTTTTCCACTGCAGGTGAATAGAGCTGATTCCTTTAGCTACTCCGCAATATTGCTTACTTGGAATCCTGTATTTCCCTAAAAGGTGTCGTGCCTTACAACTTCTTCTATGGAATTACCTCACTATCTTTTTCAAGAAAAGTAATCTGATAGACTGACAAGATGCGATTTTAGTTTATATAGCTTTAAAACTTTGAAAATTGAATAATTTTACTCTTCCTCTGCCACAATTAAATTTTTTATACTCTTGTATTCATTTGCGTAAGGTAAAATTCACTTGTCTACTCCTAGACAAGGACATCATATGAAATGACCTACTTCATAATTGTGTCCATAAAATTCTTTGAATAATCATGTAACTTATTTTTTATGATTTAATGTTTTTTAACAAGAAAAACATGTTCAACTAAAGATTGAAAGTATAGCTTAGTAGAGTTTGAAAATGGTGCTTATAAAAAAACCTGGGTCCATTCCTGGCTATAGCCTTATCAAATCTACCTATTCAATTAGAGAAGATTTAAAGATACACAATTTTTCACATATTCGCTGCCACTTAGAGAATATACGAGAATTTCACACATATACATTTGGAAAATAATATATTTCTAACTTCGAGTTTAAAATGAAGAATAAGAGTACGATATTATTGTCTGTACTCCATACCCAAGTTACTTACTTTCCTGTGTCTTATGCGCCCAAAAAACTCACTAAGAAAAAAAAAATTAAAATTTCAGTATTCTAATTAAAATTTTGTCTATTTTTTGAGCGTAAAGTCGAAAGAAATGAAGAGAATAAATAAATTTACTTGGACACAGACTTTGCGTTCGATTTCATCAAACGCTACTTGGTTGTTAGAAGGTGGGATCCATGGACACCCCTTGATTTTTTTGGCAAAATCTTCAATTGATGTAAATTTCCATAAACTCTGATTTGGATTTAACCTAATGAAAAAAAGTACCTTCATACTATTTAGCAATGGAGCCACGAGACAAAAATTGAAAAAAAAATACTGACAGCTCGTTATGATGAATCTGAGAGAAATCAAAGTCTCCCTTTCCAATAAGCATTCTCAAGACGTCAATTGGACTACTGAACTTGTTTGAAACAATCGGCGCCTGGAAGGGCTCCAATGGAAGAACCGATATTTTAACTTTGGACAAATCGCATCCATTCTTATTTGAATGTACGTCTTGCTCATAACCTCTTTCTAAATTAAGACCTTGAGAGGCCTCTGACTCTTTTATAAACAAACTGGCTGCTGAAGAAAATGTAGTCGATGTACCAGAAATAAAGATACGATCTGGAAGGCCCTCTCCAGCGTTTTGTACGAGTAGTGAAGTCAGAGAGGCAACACACAAACCAATGTCAATTACAGATGTCAAGGTGAAAGGTGTGTCAGCTGAGTGAACCGCCTCGATATGTTTGTTTGCCAAGTCGAACCCGACTAATGCGTTACCATATCAAATTACAATTAAGAAATTAAAATGGATTTTTTTTTCAATTATAAAGTATGAGAATAGTATATCAACTATGAGTAATACGTACACCAAGGTTGAAAGCTGCTTTCTAAAAAAAGGCCAGGCATAAGAGAGTATGTCTTCATACTTTGCACGGCGCGCGCGCGTTTTTCACGAGCAAGTTTAGATTCCCATGCAAAATTTGGGAATTCTAGTTTGTGAGTGTCAAGCCCAAATTCACTAGGAATGTAAAATTTTATGCCAACAGAAATCGCAGCATCAAGAAGAACATCCTTGTTCTTTTCGGCTTCCTCACCACTGGATAAGCCATCAATCAGCACTGTGGTGCCGCGCAGCGCTTCAATCAAGGCATTACGCTGAGATGGTTTATCGTCGAAGTGGCAAACTACTACTTTTCCACCGTGCTGAGCTAGGCTAAGAATTTTGGGATTTGCGGCATTGCGAGTGAGAATGCGCACCTTTAAATGAAAACAAGAAACAGTATCAGCGCAATCCAACTGGGTCGGGATATCATGGTAAATATAAATACTTCGGTAAAATTTTTCTTGAATGGGAAGCTTAGACAAGCTGCAGCAGCATTGCTACCAACCGTACCTGAAAGAATCTGGTTAGCGAATTTTATACGAAGACACGAAAAGCAGAAGTAAAATAAAAAAAATTGGGCGAGTAGGCAACAGTTTTGTAATGGGACTTTATATTCAAAACATCCTACTATGGCAGAAATTTCTCTTTAGAAAGTGACTAATTTATTTTAACTTTCACAAATTTGAGGTTCTACTTGTTCTTGTACCAAGTTTTGGGAAAGCGTTCAAAGCTTGTTGAAATGATAGGAGCCTCATGACGTTTTGACAAATATTTCTATTTCGGTTATAAAAACTATATCATTGAGAATTTTTGAAACACCTACCTGAAGCGCCCGCTATAGTAACAATTGTTTGGGTGTTGTTCATTTTGAATGTAGAGCTTTTACTTAAAGATAATAGCAATGATTGAGATTAAAATGATATAGTCTGGCAATCGGGATTTTAGATGCTGAATAAAGGGTTAGATACAACTTTTTCTACGATGAAATTGAGGGCGGGAATCAGGATTTCTAGGGCCTTATATATGTTTGAGAATGCCCAGTGATGGTGGTGCAGATCAAGAGGGTAACAGCTTGCTGCGGTTCTTCTTTAGGTGAGTCATTTCGATAAAGATAATAGGCTATGGGGGTTCTTCTCGGAGGAGTATGTTACCTATTTCGGAATTTAGGATTTATTGAAGCCCCTTCGGTCGCTCACACTTTTTTCTTAATTCCTTTATATCAGTTTACTGGTAATAATACACAGCTTTTACCACAAATAGGCACCTGATACGTACCAGCAGGCGCCTATTCCTAACTCCTATATTAACTGAAAACAAAAGATGATTTGAGTCTGTGCGAAATATGATACGCGCTTACCAACAAGTCTCAACATTTTTTCTGGTGTTTGTATTTATCTCCTTCTATGGTTTCTTATCGTTGCTTTATCTTTTAGTGATCCATGGTAACAGAAGATATGCAAATGCGGAAAATATAGAAATATATAACCATATGCGTGTCTTGCGACAACTAGGTGAACTCACGTGTGCAGAATAGAAAGTATTACAGTACGCAAATTGGCAATTACAATCTAGTAAAAGCATGTATTTATCTACAATCGTTTATTAAATTAACAGATTTTAGCTCGGTCCAGCCTTATTTCAGGGCAGGCTGAATAAAATTAGTTAACCGGACGAATGATTATCCATGCTCTGATTGATGTTGAGAAAATTAGCAATTATTAAAAGTCAATTTGAGAAACATACCAGCCTCAACACTTGCATTTCAAAGTAAAAGACACCTTTATTTCGTATAACTTTACTCTTTTGGAACAAAAAACACTGGTCTCATGGTGTTTGAACTAATCCATCACTTGTGTCGATATCGGCAATTAATACTATTACCGATTCATCAGTCTTGACATCTCCCAACGTGAAAAATTTCTAATCTAAAAAAATGGGCAACGCTTGTTTACTTCATTTAAACGTTATCGTTGTCGCTTCACAAACCACTTATATCCCCCCGTTTACTCACTTGCCTGTTTTTTTATTTTTTTTGAAAAAAAAAAAAAAGGAAAAAAAAAAAAAAAAGAGTTTTGAGCCGAGCATAGGCCGCCCGTGGAAGTGGATTTGAGTCCCCTTGGGGCCAGGTTAAAACTCGGTCGGAACTTGGTCAAACCTCGGTCGGAGCTCAATTGAAACTCTCGGTCGGAAATTGGCCAGAAGTAAGTCTTGAGTGGGCCTGGACTTTGCTTCGATAGCTGGGTTTAATCTGCAAACCATTGAGGAACTTTTACTTTCTCTTTTTTTAGCAGTAAGAACACTGGGTTAAATCAGTACCAGCATTTTCTTACTAATTTTTTTACTGTTTCACACGGGCACGATGGCATCATCACATTTTGCTTTGAAATTATTTACTGAAAAAATTTGGTCAAAGAGCCAAGACATCCTACATATATTGTAAAAGTCTCATAGAACTTTTATAATGCGTAAGCACTCTCCAAGTATAATACGCAGAGAGAAATGGAGCTGCGAATAATGTGAACTAACCTGCATGTTCAAAAGTAAATACGAGAGTAACTTGGCGAATGAATAGTGGACAAATAGATAAGACTAATATACAGCAATAAAAATAATTCTTGGCCCTTTTGTCATTTTTCGTGCACTTTTTTTTTACTGGCGTGGAATTTTTCTTGTGGGATGTACAGTGGGGTGACAAAAGTATCCACCTGCTGCATGCATAATCTTCACAATCACCTTTTTCATTTTCTTGCTCATACCACCAGGGGAATACTGGTTATTTTCCTTACCTCCTATTCTACCCAATCTCTTCACCTATGCCTCAAACTCCAGCTCAGAAAAAGTATTTGACAACCGAGGAGAAGGCCAAAATTGTTGGCATGTCAATGTGGGATGCCAATCCCTATCAAATCTCACAACGCTATGGCTTTCCTCGGGCCACTGTGCGTGATATCATCAAAAAACATGATGTCACTGGCACAGTGGAGACTGCCCCTCGCTGTGGCTGACCTTGCAAAATAACTGAGCGTGACATGCGTGAAATAGCACGAAGCCTAAAAAAAAATAGAAAATCAACAAAAGCAGAAATGGCTGACACCCTTACTTCCAATATATCTGCTCAAACCCTGTCCTGACGTGCAAAAGAACTTAATTTCCATATCCGAGTTGCTGTTAAAAAGCCATTTATCAATACCACGCATGAAAGTCGACGCCTCAAATTTGCTCGTGAGCACTTGAACTGGACAGTTAGTGATTGGAATTTGGTCCTGTGGTCTGACGAGTCAAGTTTTGAGATTGGCAAGCAGTCAAGACAAGTATTAGTGTGGCGTCAAGCTAAAGAAAAGTTTGATAAGGATTGTCTCACACCCACTTTCAAGAGTGGGCGTTCTTCTGTAATGGTATGGGGTTCTTTTCATGGTAATGTGAAGGGCCCACTTGTTTTTCTTCCTCCCAAGCAGCGAACAACAAAGCACTTCATTGAGAATGTCTACCTTTCAAATTTACTCCCCTGGCTTGCAAAACATGATGAGGACAACCAACTTACACTCATGGAAGATAATGCCCCAATACATACCTCTCAACTTGCCAATGACTTCCGAAGCGCTGTCAGCTTACGAAAGATGCTAAACTGGCCAGCCCAGTCTCCTGACCTCAATCCAATTGAGAACGTTTGGAAGGACCTCAAAGATGTGATTTCCATGCATTATCAGCCAAAGACGATACCTGAAATGCGTGAGGCAATTCAACAGGCTTGGGATGACCTTCCAAGCCAAAAGTTAGATAATTTGATTGCATCTATGCCTGCCAGGATGCAGGCTGTGGTTGATGCCAATGGTGGCTCAACCTGTTGGTGAGATGAGGGTTGTCATTTGCTATAATTTCATTCTTTTTATAAAAACATTGGAAAATCAAAAATTTATTGCAATGATTGTTTTCTACATGGTTGTCTGAGTCGTGAGGTACCATGTTGCATATGTGTAGAGTGAGTATTTATTGAGATACAATGAAATGAAAACAGGTGGATACTTTTGTCACCCCACTGTACCACCCAAAAAAGACTAAAGCTCCCTACTTAAGGCCGGAATAGCTCTGATCCTGGAAAAAAAATTAATAAAACTTTTTGGTAAGAAGGCCAAGCGTTTGTGGTTTTTCTGTAAGCTCCGTAACCTGGCATTTATATTAGGGGGTATCAAAGTTAGAAATCTTCCATTTCAAAATACATCTTTTTTGCACCAAATCAACCATAATTACTTTTTAAAATATGCCACATTGTGCCCCAGAAACATCATCTACTGAGAATTAATTTCAATTTTGTGGCTTTCTTTTTGTGTTGTGAAATGCCTTTTAAATAATTACAAATTTCTAACTTTGACTTTGATACCCCCTATTAGGGGGTATCAAAGTACTCACTTCCGCAATTAGGAATCCACCTATTTTTTTTCCAGATCCAATATTATTAATGGAGAAAGTTTCTAATTTACTAGTCCTGGGGCTAGCATTTAAGAAACATGAAATAACCCATTTATCTTGCTCTAATGCCCCAATTTCCTCTTGCAATGGCAGATCCCAAACTCATCCCATCCATGATTGATTTGTCTTCAAGTCACATGTTTTAACATAGCAGATCCTGATCTTAGCCCTTTGTGGTCCTCAACAAACCAAAATATCTGCTTCAAGCCTTAAAATATCTATCTGCACACTCCACTCAGTCTCCCCACTCAAATATGTCACCACAAAAAATTAAGTGGCACCTGCTAGCATGTGCCTATCCCTATATTCAGTTTGTATTTAAGTGTAAATTTGATTTGATGTGGCACAAGCTAGTGTGCTCATTGTTCAAGGCAAAATCTTTCGAAAATAGTTACAGCTGAGCTCAAATATCACATTTTCTTTAACTGACAACTCTCCTGAAGCCTATCTTTCATTTCCCATAAACGGATTTGAATTTGGTTCAGTGGCTGCTGAGATTTTGACCTTTGAAGTTGAGCCTTTTTTCCAAATCTCACTAATCTTATTTCATGTTTTTATATTGCATAATTAGAGAATAAGGATTCTCAACTCTTATCTTATTATTATCAAGGCTTTTATCTCCCTCTTTTTGGAGTTTTCATCATCACTGTTAAAGTTTTTGTGCAAATTTGAAAAGTAGAGTCAGAATTAGGGTTAGGTTTATTTGAGTCAGCAGTCCTTTTAGCTGAAGATACTTTAAGGTTAAATAAACAAACTAATGTTTGTGAGTTTTATTTTTTTTTCCAATTTTTTTTTTTGGTTTTTGACACAATTTTTTTTGTTCAGAGAAAAAAATGTCTATTTCATCAGAATCACCTCTTACTTCTCTATCATCATCCTCTTTATCCTCTTTATCATCTTTTTCAAATTAAACTTCATTTAAATAATCATACAATTATTCAGAGAAAAAAATGTCTATTTCTTCACAATCACCTTTTACTTCTCTATCATTATCCTCATAATCATCCTCTTTATCCTCTTTAACATCTTTTTCAAATTCAACTTCATTTCAATCATCATCCAAAATATCAAAAAAAATAATGATGTTCAAAGTCAGAAGAATAAAAGAAATTTAAAAAAGAAAATTCATTTGGATTGCTTATTTGGCCATATATCAAATATCAAGTACTATAAAACTAGAGTGGATCAAAAAAAATTCTTATCCAAATGAGTTACCAGAAGATTTAAAATATTTAGCCAAATCAGAAGACAATGAAATTAAAGCAGTTATCAGTAATTCTTTAAAACCTCAATTTATTTATGAAAATCACTCTTTTAATGGTTCAAAAGATGAAACCTTTTATCAACTATCTGATCTCATAATAACACTATATCAATTGGCTTTGGCTTGTTTACCATTAAGGAATACAAATTGGTTGGGTGGTATTATGATTGGATTTGGTTAAAGACCAGTATTTTTTAAAAGCTATTCTCTGAGTATGTCTGATAATATATGTTTCTTTCTTAAAATAATGTAACTAATTTTATTTCCATAGGCATCTATTCTTTACTTAATAATTTATCTAAAGCTGAAAAAGATGACAATTTTTGCTTATGGGACACCTTACCTTCTTTCAATACTTTTATTGCTCTTCACCTCAAAAAACTCTGTAATAAAGCTTTTGAAAAGAATCATCAAATTTCTACCAAAGTTGGAATACCTAATTGGTATGACTCCAAATGGGTAGAAATTAGCAACCAATATCTTTTATTTTCAAACGTTATTATTCCTCATTCAGGATTCCACAATAAGATTCATATCAATAGGAATGATTCCAATTATCTTACTTTTTGAATTTTCTCATATATCAATCAAATAACTGGAAAACCTATTCTCCTCCAGATAAAATAAAAGTTCATGGGTTATTCTTTCTGCATCACAACTGTATAATTGATTTTGGATTGGGAACTGGAATCATCAAAACTATTTGGAACTCTTATAAGGATAATCATTAAAAAACAAAAGCTACCCCTGGTTTGGAATCTTGTCACGACTTTACTCATTTTGGCTGCTCCTTCCAAATTAGTCAAAAACTAATTCAACAAATCAAGAAGGTAAACAAAGAATTTAAATTTAACAAATATTAAAAAACTTTATGTAGATCAATGAAGTATGGGGATGAGTAGATTCATCAAATATTTTTTATTTTTTCATAAATTTTTTATAAATAACTCTTATATTTCAAAACATGAAGTAAAGTAATGGGCAAACAACCCTGTGTTGTATAAATGGGAATCATGACAACATTTATTTGTTTCATGAGGTTCCTCAGCCTACACTTGTGGAAAGTCCCAAACATATTTTTCTAGATGAATCCACATTTTGGCTAGAGGAATTTTCATTACTTTAAAACTAGGGAAATTGATATATATTAATTGTTTATATATTAATTTATGTAATTATATTAAATTTTGGTGATTTTCACCACTTACTTCAATAAAATGCAGGGTAGGGTATTGCCAAATTTTCATATGAGACTTGCAAAAAAAAAATTGACTTGAAATTTCGGTGATACCCATCCCTTACTTCATTAAAATGCAGGGGAGAGTATTGCCAAAATTTCATATAAGACTTGCAAAATTCTTTACTTGAAAGAATTTTGGTGATACCTGCCCCTTAGTTCAATCAAATGCAGGGATGAGATTGGGAGATTTTCAAATGTGACTTGAAAATTTTAACTAAAAAAGAATTTTTAACATTAAAAATTCTTGAAAATTTTATTTAAAAAAGAATTCATAACATTAAAATATGAAAATTCAACCAATAATGGATATAGTAAAGAAATACACAAAATTAAGATAAAATTTTTTGTACAATTAATTATGAACAGTTGAAGTGTGAGAGAAAAAAATAATAGTCTTCAAACAATTTCTTTAAACTTTCAATTTCCTCAACAGATTTATTAGCTTTAACACATTCTATCAAGAAATCTTTCTTTTTGGAATTTTCTTCATGATAAAGCTTATATTTCATCTATTCCATGTGGTTTTAATACTCAATTGTTTTCTCCTCTTTCTTTGATTTTTTCAATACTTAGAAATAACTCAAATATCTTCTCATCCAAGTCTTGTGCCCCACCATCCTTCCGTAAAGAGAGTTTCTACTTCCTCTCCTCCAAGACTTGTGCCCTATCATCCTTCTGTAAAGAGAGTTACAACTTATTCTCTCCCAAATCATGTACCCTGTCATCCCTCCTTAAATAGAGCTCATAGTTTTGCTTTTTAAACTTTAGAGTATTGTTAGAAACTTCCACTTGTTCTAGAGTGATAATAAATATTAAAAAAAAGTAGAAATAATCAGAGTAAATTTTCAAGAGGTATGGTATCACTTACCAACATCACATTTCTCCAAAAATTCTTCAATAGAAGAAAAAGGGGTTTGAGATGAAGTATCACTTTTTCTTCTTCTTTGAGAGTGGAAATTTAGACTACTTGAAGCCCTTCACTTTTTGTTCAAGGTCACATTTTCCTCCCCATCATTGTCACTGGCTTCTGACTCAGTTGATTGTGGCTCATGCATTTGTTATTCAGCCTTTTTAGAAATAAGAAAATGTAAATAAAAAAAGAATTGGTAAGATAAAAGAAAAAAACATACTTGAGGTAGATCAAGTTGGTTTATATTGCCATAAGGATCTATTGGAAAGATATCTTGATTTGTGGAATTTGAATGAGGGGAGGCTTGAGTAGAAGAAGAAGAAAAATATTTCTTTTGACATCATTTTTAGAGATAGAATATTAAAAATCCAAAAAAATTTCAGGATTAACATCAGCTTGCTCTCTGAAAATAGCATACATCTCTTTAAAGTAAGGACATAAAGAATTAAGTTTATTGTCTACAGATCTGATGCCCTTACTGATATCAATGTCAGTAATACCAAAACTAGTAGAAGATGAAAGAGTTTTTGACTTCTTGTATTTGGCTTGATAATTCTTGAAATTTTCAGACATCTGTTTAGGTAAAAGATCTATCCTTCCCTTGGTCTTATTCTATAATTTGTTGACCATTAGAAAAAAACCATTAACTTTTGATTCTGGGGGCCGTCCTACTTTAGTTGCATTTTTGGTACCAAAACAAGAATGATAGTTAGATTTATTTTTCAGTCAGCTGATAAGAATGAAATGATCATTTTTTTTAATTGAATGTTCTTTGATTTCTTGGCTGAGTGGAGGAAAGAGGGAGAAGTGCAATGTGAAGAACAACTGGGTGAAGGCTGCCTTTGAGAATATCTATGATGATGGGTCATGTTAAGATAATTGAAGATGAAAAGGAGCAAAAACAAGCAGATGAGATAGCAAGGTTTTCTGAATGGAGAGAATTGGAGTTCATAGAAAGGTAGAAGGCATATCCAGAGATTACTCAAAGATGTGGCTATGAATGAAAGTAAGCCAAGATGTGGTTATGACAGAAACGTGTCTGATATGTGGCTTTGAAAAATTGAGTAGAAAAATGTTGGATAAGAGTTCAACTTTGACATGTAAAATGTATAATAACCCACTTATTAGCAAAAATAATTCCGTTAGATGATTGGGGTATAAGTATTCTTATCCGCAATTAATATAATTGTGGATTGGTCATCTTTGATACCCCCTATTGAGTCATTAATAAATATTCCTTTCAAAGGAAGAGAATCCAGTGAGATGGAACTTCTGGAAACAGAAATTTCAAAAGCATCATTTGGAACTCAGATAAGTGAAACTGAGAAAACAAATACTTTAGACTTAATTAAAGCATTTACAATGGATTTTGCACATGGGACCAATGAACTTGGCCTTGTAAAAGATCATGAGATAAAATTTAATTTAAGCTGTGAAATGGATAATATTCCTTCTAGTCTTAAAAAGAAACCATACCATGCTCAACTATTGAAGAAAAAAGACATAGAGGATAATATTAGAATGTTGTTAAACATGAACATTATTGAAAAGGTTGAAGCTACACCAAAATATTGTGTGATATCACCAGCGCTAATTTCTTATGAAAAAGATAAAGCAAGACTGTGAGGTATTTGTAGAGCTTTGAATACATTTATAGTAGATGATGTTTACCCCTTGCCAAGGGTTGCCTCTATACATGCTACCCTTAAAGGTGATAAATAAATTAGTTTCCTAGATGTAAATAAAGGGTACCATCAAATTCCTGTTGAAAGAATTCACAGAACTTTTTTTTGATAACAACACATATGGGAATATATAAATATGTCAGGATGCCATTTGGACTAAAAAATTCTTCATTATTTCAGAAGTTTATATATAAAATTCCATAATGAAATGATTGAAGAATGGTTAATGGTATATATTGATGATATCATAGTGTTCTCTAAGACATATGATGAACACTTAATCCATTTAAAAAAGTTATTTCAGAAGATGGATGAAATAAAAGTGACCCTTGCATTAAAAAAATGTAAATTTGGGTTTGAGTCTTTAAAAGTGCTTGGTCATACTTTATCTGGCTTACAAATATGTGTAGACCAAAATAAGGTGGCTGAAATCAAGAGTATTGGAATTCCTCAAAATGTAAAGAATGTGCAGTCTTTTCTTGGTATGTAGGGTTATTATAGACAATATATAAAGAACTAACAATAAATTGCTGCACCATTTACTACACTGATAAAGAAATCAGAAGCTTTCATTTTGAATAATAAATGAAAACAGGCTTTTGATAGTTTGAAAGAAGGTTTAATGACATCCCACATCTTGGGATTACCAGATTTCAAATTACCTTTTGTCCTGTATACTGATGCAAGTTTTATTGGTTTGGGTTCTGCTTTGCATCAAAAACAACTTATTGAAGGAAAAATGTCAGAATTAGTAATTTTCTATATTTCACATACTATAAGAAGTAGTGAATAGAAGTATGGTGCTACTAAACTTGAATTCTTGGCAGTAGTATGGGCTCTTGAGAAGCTACATTATTACCTTGAAGACCGAAAATTTGAGTTAATACCTGACTGTAGTGAAGTTAAGTCTTTTTTAAACATGAAAAACCTAATAGGCATATGTTCAGATGGAAATTAGCTGTAAAAGAATATAGAGGACAGATAACTATTACAGATAGATCAGGAACTTTAAACTCTAATGTAGATCTGTTATCTAGAGTAACTCTACCTAATAAATATGATAATCCTGCTTATGTTCCTGAAACCGAGATTATTAAAATTTATGGCATTTATATTGTAGATCTTCAGTATGAATTTATGCAATTAATTCTTGATAATTATGCTTCAGAACCTGACTTGAGTAAACTTACTCCAAAATTAAATGATCCATCTAATGCTTCAATGAGTGTTTTAATAAAAACATTACCACAAAAATATAGGGAAGCATTAGAAAAAGAAAAATATTCCATTGAGGATGGTTTTATATATTAAAGGAAAAAAATAAGTAATTTAATTGTGATTCCCCCTTCAATGAAGGAGTAAATGTTAAATATATGCCATGATGATATACTTGAAGGTCATTTTGAATTCCATAAAACATTAAACAGAGTAAAAAATACAGCTTGGTGAATTAACTTGTCTGATGATGTTCAAAAATATGCTGAGACATGTGATTCTTGTCAAAAATCTAAAAGATTGACAGGCAAAAGAGCTTATTTTTTACAGCAAATTGAGCAACCAAAAGCTCCATGGTTAATAGTTAACATGAACTTTGTAACAGGTTTTTCAATAGCAGGGAATAAGAGCTATAAATCCTACTGGGTAATTGTAGATAGATTATCAAAAATGTGTAAATTTATTCCTACACACAAAGAGGTTTCTGCAAAGGACTTAGCTTTTTTATGGTGGACAAAAATGTTAAATATAGCAGGATTCCCCAAAGAAATAATTTCAGACAGAGATCCTAAATTTACTTCTGAGTTCTGGACATCAATTATGGATGTTTCAGGGTGTCAATTATAACTTTCTACAGCACAAAATCCAGAAACTGATGAGCTAGCATAAAGAATAATAAAAACCTTAGAAGATATAATAAGAAGATATTTTACTTTTAGTCTTGACTTTAAAGACAATGAAAAATTCACTCATGATTGATTAACCCTTATCCCAGGTTTAAAATTCACATACAATAGTACAGTACATTCTGTCACTGGAAAAAAGCCATGTGAGTTATGGTTGGGTTATGTACCTGATACCCCTGTTAAATCTCTTAATAAATTGCCTAGATCGGATATCAATACAGGTACAAAATCTTTTTCTTCAGATGCAACAAATATGCAGAAAGCATTCTCAAGAATGCATAAATAAGGCATTTGAGTATGGGAAGGAAAGATAGGATAAAGCCCATAAAGATCAAATGTTCAACGAGGGTGATAAATTCTTTATTTCTATAATAATTATCAATTTAAATGGTAATTTTTAATTGAAAGATCCATTGATTGGACAATTTGTAGTAAAAACAATGGTTGGTAACAATGCTGTTGAAGTTACTCTATACGCACCATAGGATAGAAAACATCCAGTAGTTTTCATTTCTCTTATAAAACCATAACATTCTAATGATACTTCTCAATTTCCAAGAAGATCAGGAAGGCATAAACAGAAACGTGAAGAAATAGTTGAAAAAGCAGAAATTTAAAAGATACTTAAAAAGAGACACCTTACAAAAGAAAAGGGAGTTGAGTATCTATTAAGGTTTAAAAAGAAATCAAGTGAATGTGACAAGTGGAATCCAGAAAATTAAATCTCTTCTCTGAACTTAAAAATCTCTTGAAAAAATTTAAACCCAAATAATACTGTTAAAATTCAGTATATGTATATTAGAAATTTTAAAAATTATTCTTCTCTTCACTCCTTACTAATTAATTATAATGTCTTAAAATTTTTCATTGTTTTTTTGGGTGAGAGTTTTAGCCTAGGTATCCACAGGACTGGGTATTTATTTTGCTTTAAATAAGATAACCTTAATTACATTAGCCTTATAAGTAAAAATTATGATTATAATACTTATATATATGGTTATTATGCTTAAATATATATTTGTTACACTATTAAATAACTTATATAAGTTTAAATAGCTTATCCATAGCCCTTCAGTACTAATTAAGGTTCTAATAAATTCATAATATACTTATCTTAAGTTATATTAAGTAATTATAGACATACATAAGCTTATATGTATGTATAAACCTCATATTCAATGTAATATGTAGTTATATTATGTATATATAGGTCTGTAAGTGGTGTTTAACCTCTAAATAAACTATAAGCTTTATTTTTCTGCTTATTTTAGGTCATATGGACATAGCCATGGACTCAAAATGCCTACAGAAGCATATACACCTTTTTCAGGTGCATATATCCAGTTTGGACAACTTAATCTGTTTCCTTTGATGGATTTTCACAGATTTATGGGTTGGGATTTGATTACTGAGCTAATATGGATGCTTGGGTATGTTATTGGGGGTTTGGAAACTTTATTTGGCTCCTTTATATGCTTTGTGTTTCACTATATACTCTTTGGATAAGCTGTTTTACCTTTTTCTTTATGGTATCCGCTTTTATCTGTTTTCTCTATTTATGGTATGGGTTTATGATATCATTAATTGTGATGGAGGGTCCTTACTGGAGGTCTAGGTGTTGAGACAGCTTGAAGTGGAAGCCATGGGGATGTTATGGGCACTCACAGTGCTTTAATTTCCAGGGAGAGCAGTGACATCATCTGGACTGAAGGTCTGTGCACTCCAGTGGATTTTGGTATAGGTAAGGGAGGATTTGACAGGTTATTAGACATCACTTACTTACTACAAATCAAAAAAAAAATAAAACACAATTATTATCATATATAAATATATTTTAAAGCATTTATAAATTGATATTATCTTTATATTAGCTATATATATATTGTATTAACCTATTTTCCACCACTAGCATGCACCAATCTAACTATTGTGAGTTAACACTGAGCATAACTATTTTATTAGTCTTCTTCTGAGGTTAAGTCACTAAATAATTGATAAATAAGTAGTTTGACCATTAATATTTACTATTAAATCATACTTAGATACTAGCATACACTGATAATAAAGGTTTTTTTTAATTTTAAAATATTTAGCAATATTTAACATAACTCAATAATACCTTATAAAAATATCAACATATATGGTACCATTAGATAGCTCTCATCCTTAGTAGCTCAAATATATTAATTTTATGATAAAATTCATAGATCTATAAAAACATATAAACTTCTCTCTTTTAAGTAATTTTTTGAGGTGAACTTTTTTTGTTGTATTTCAGTATATTTCTTTAAAACACATATTCCAACATCTCAAAACTGTCAATAAAACTGGCCAAAATTAATTCATTTATCAAGTAAAATTTTTATTTTAGATTATTTAGAACTTTTATTTTACTTAAAGGGACACAGTTCTCTTAGGTTTATCCAATTCCCATGGATTCTGCTAGCAGAAAAGCAACTATTAGTGTCAGTGTATCTAGTATTTAAATATGATATAAAAGTATTTATTTATGGTCCTACTACTTATTGATAAATGATTTAGTGATTAAACCTCAGGGGAAGACTAATAAAATAGTTATACTCAAATAAAACTCACAATACTTGGATTTAAATGTGTGCTAGTGGTGGAAAATAGATGAAGATAATATAGTTATAGCTTATATAAAGATAATATCAATTTATAATGGCTTTATAATATATTTCTAAATGCTAATAATTGTTTTGTAATGTTTGTTTGTATTTTAGTAAGTGAATGATGTCTAATAACTGTCAAAATCCTCCTTTACTTATACCAAAATCCACTGGAGTGCACAGACCTTCAATCCAGATGATGTCACTGCTATCCCCGGCAATTACAGCACTGTGAGGGCCAATCACCAACTCATGGCTTCCACTTCAAGAAGATTCAACACCCAGACCTCTAGTAAGGACCCTCCATCACAATTAATGATAACACATATCTATACCATAAATAGAAAATCCAGATAAAAGCGGATACCATAAAGAAACAGGTAAAATATCTCGTCCAAAGAGAATATAATGAAACCCCAAAGCATATAAAGGAAACAAATGAAATGTCCAAGCTCCCAATAACATCCCCAAGCATCCATATTAACCCAGCAATGACCTCCAAACCCATAAATTGGTGAATATCCATCTAAGGAAGCAGATTAAGTTGTCCAGACTGAGTGTATGCGCCTGAAATAGATGTTTATGCTTCTGTAGGCATTGTGAGTCCACTGGATACGTCCATATGGCCTAAAATAAGAAGAAAAACAAATGTTATAGGCTATTAAGGGGCTAAAACCCACTTATATACCTAAATATACATAATATACTGCATATTTCACTGAATATGAGGTTTATGTATACATATAAGCTTATGTATGTCAATAATTACTTAGTATCACTTAAGATAAGTATATTATGACTCCATTAACACCTTAATAAGTATTATTAGGCTATGGATAAGCTATTTAAACTACTATAATTTATATAATAGAGTAATAATTATATATATATGTAATATAATCATATATATTATTATTTTAACCTTATTTTTAAGATATAAGCTTAATGTACTTAAGGTTATCTTATTTTAAGTATAAGAAACACTCAGTCCTAGGGATATATAGGCTGACAATAAGAGTCATTCTACAATGTGTGATTCAAATAAGACATAATTTTTCCCCTTTCATACATGAAAAACAACTGTGAGGTAATTTTCCTTTCTTTAATTTTTAATTTTTTATTTCATTTCTCCTTCCCACATATGGACATCTAAAAAGTATTTCTAAAATCTAACACTAAGGGTTAAATTCAAACTATTCTAATTAGTGCTTTAAGCCCTTTTTTCAATGGAAAGAATTTCTATACTGTAAAGATTTAAGTAGATATTTATTAACATTTTTTGTGCTAAAGAACAAGCAAAAAAAGTAAAATGGAAATGAATCAGGTCAAAAGAAAGAAAAAAGGAATGAAAAGTTAAAAAGGGGGAAATAGAAGTGAAGAAGGGGGAATAAAATAATGATCAGATAAGCAATAAATGGGTAATGGAAAGAAGGGAATAAGTGGCAAAGTGGTTTTTTTTCTAGTGGCTAAATATGTCACGGTTTTAAAACTAGGGGAACACAACAGAAATATTTTATAAAAATACTTATTTGGAATAATTAAATAAACTAAAATATAGAATATAACCTGTGAATTCAGAATATGATAAAGAAAATTTAATTTAGCAAGCCATTTTTTGGCCACAAAAAAAATTTTACCGAGAATAGGGGACAATTTTGCACATATGACATGGTAAGGAGGTATGAAAATGGTAATATTAAAAAAATAATTTGGTAAATAAATTAAATTTTGAGTAAATAAGGTTAAGTTGAATGAGTTTCCCACTAGATCAGTTGCCATTTTTCTTAAATAAAGCAAAATATTACTTATATGTAAAAAGAAGTATTATTCCTAGATTAATGAGAAGAAACACTGAATTTTAAAATTTCTTCTAGACTTTTTGAAGCATTTGATATTTTCCCTCCATAATCTTGCTTTTAGTTCATTTTTTTCTCTTTTTTTCATTCTCTTATCTGGATTTTTTAAAATCCTTGGCTTCTCAGCCACCTTCAAGCCTCATTTACCTATCTCATCTTTTCTTATCCTTCCTTATTTAAAACTCCTCTCTTCCTCCTTAATGTCTGGTATGTCTAGAAGAAGTTGTGTACAGGGGACCAAATGGCAATGAAGGATTTTAGAAAGTAGTTGAATAATGTATTTAACTCTAAATGTACCAAAACTAGTTTAAATCATGAGATTTCTTGTTTAAAATTGATGTTTTGGAAAAAAAGTTAAATAAAAAAAATCAATTTTTTAAATAATTTTATTGCTTATAAAAGTGTAAAAGTGTAATTTTAAGTAAGTGATGAAGAAAATAAGGGATTTAAAGGACTTTATATAGCCAAAAAATATTGAGTACACAATAAATGTGTAAATACAAAAAAGGTAATGAATAACAAGGAAAAATCAAAAAAAGAAATTTATTAAAGGTAAAAATTTTAAAAAAATAAATATAAGGATCTAAAGTACACTTTTTAATTAAGAGTAACTAGTTAAAACTCATAGGCATTAACAAAAGAAATGAAAAGGAAATATTTATATATAAACATTGAGACTCTTAATAAAAATTGAAACAGGGATTGTTTTAATTACTATTGGGGTTTATTAGAAAATCAAGGCTCAAAGAAGCACCCTCTTGATAATTTATTTCAAGTGTTACATACTAATTACTAGGCTCTTAGTACATCCTGGCTGACACTTCTCCTCCTCCTATACTACTACTAGCACTAACACTAGCCTAAGACAGGACTGACTATGCTGAAGACATCAGTGAGAATATCTAAGACTAACTATTTTGGGTCTTCCCACAGTGAGGGATATGACTATAGGAGACTAAGAAGTAACTTAATTACTAAATAAGTTGTTGAATGAGGAGCACCCCACAGTGCTTGACCCACAAAAACCCCTTATGGGCTTTTTCCATTAACAAAAACATGGAAATTGACACATCTACAGAAGTTTCCACAAAAAATTTACCTCCTCCTGCACCTACTGTTCCTCTTCCTCCTCAGCTCTTTGTCCTGGCCCCTGCCTCTCCCAAACCAAGGCCATACCCAGCCTTCAAGTAGAGGCATGGTGAGTCCCCTTCCCCCTCTCCTAGCACCAGGAGTCCTCCCTGTGGCACTTCAAGAAGCTATTTTGGGAAGGCCTGAGACTCCCACCCAGAGCTTTTCTGGAAGCCTTTCCAAGTTCCTCTTGAGCCTGACCTCACCCTTTCTGACCTCCCCCTTCCAATACTCCCCCCAGTGGACCCAAATTTATTTGTGTCACCTCCTCCACTCTTGAGGACTCTGTCCATAACCCCAAAAATTAATTCTTTGGCTTTGGCCTTACTAACCTCCCCCCTCACCCTCCTCTCCCTACTGAAAACAACAACTCTGTGGCATTGAGTGTCCTGCGCATGGTGTGCTTAGATAGAGCCAAAAACCCCAAGGCTCTAATGGACTGTCTCTTCACCTTGATAAACTTGGTAAAAGATACCCCCTGAAAGGGAATGGACACCAACATGTATGCCTCCACTATGGCTGACATCAAGGCATTGACAGCCATTCTCAGGCCACATATCTGTCAAGCCTCCTTCCATGCTCAACCTGACTTTACCATTCATCCCAATCCTCAAAAGAGCTTTCCCTTTCGTCCACCTCTTCCCCAGCTGACCCTCTGGCCCAAGACAAAAGGTATTTTGACAAAAAATTTGAAAAAATCCTTGCTCACCTCCACCCTCCTTCTATGTCAGTTTATGCTAGTATATAAGTATGATTTAATAGTAAATATTAATGGTCCCACTACTTATTAATAAATTATTTAGTGATTAAGCCTTAGGGGAAGACTAATAAACTAGTTATTCTCAATCTAAACTCACAATACTTGGATGTTATGTGTGCTAGTGGTGGAAAATAGACTAATAAAATATAGTTATAGCTTATATAAAGATAATATCAATTTATAAAGGCTTTATAATATATTCCTATATGATAATAATTGTGTTATAGTGTATATTTGATTTGTAGTAAGTAAGTGATGTCTAATAACCGTCAAAATCCTCCCTTACTTATACCAAAATCCACTGGAGTGCACAGACCTTCAATTCAGATGATGTCACTGCTATCCCCGGTAATTACAGCACTGTGAGTGCCCATCACCTCCCCATGGCGTCCACTTCAAGAGGTTTCAACACCCAGACCTCCAGTAAGGACCCTCCATCACAATTAATGATACCACAGACCCATACCATAAATAGAATAAACAGATCTAAGCGGATACCATAAATAAACAGGTAAAATAACTCATCCAAAGAGGATAAAATGAAACCCAAAGAATATAAAGGAACCAAATTGACTTTCTAAGCTCCCAATAACATCCCCAAGCATCCATATTAACCCAGTACTCATATCCCAACCCATAAATCCATGAAAATCCATCCAAGGAAGCAGATTAAGTTGTCCAAACTGGATATATGCACCTGAAATAGGTGTATATGCTTGTGTAGGCATTGTGAGTCCACTGGATACGTCCATATGACCTAAAATAAGCAGAAAAATAAAGGTTATAGGCTATTAAGAGGTTAAAACCCACTTATAGACATAAATATACATAATATAACTACATATTTCACTGAATATGAGGTTTATGTATACATATAAGCTTATGTATGTCTATAATTACTTAATATCACTTAAGATAAGTATATTATGACTTCATTAGCACCTTTATAAGTATTATTAAGCTATGGATAAGCTATTTAAACTACTATAAGTCATATAATAGTGTAATAATTATATATATATGAATTATAACCATATATTTAAGTATTTCAACCTTATTTTAAAGTAATAAGCTTAATATAATTAAGGTTATCAAATTTTAAACATAAGAATTAATCAGTCCTGGAGATACCTAGGCTGACATTCTACCTCTCCCTCACTTCTCAGGCCACCTTAAAAAGGCCCATCTTTTGTACAAATATCCTCCAATGCTTCTTCCCAAAACTCTCCCCAACCCTTGCACTCTCCTCCCCCTCCCTTCAGTGGTCTCCCCTTCTTCATCATAAAACAATATAACCTAACCAAACTAGTCCTTAAAGATGTCACTACTCCCCAATTGCTTTCCCTATTCAATAATCATCTAGCCACTAAGAAAGTCCTCTCTCCTCCTCTTCTAATCAGTTTAGGCTTCAAGGTATAGCAAGGCTAAAGTTCAACAACATCAAACTCATTGTGGCTACAGAACCTCAAAAACTCACCCGCATCAATTTGTGGAAATCATGGAGCCCCAAGGATATGATTTTCAAGCCCCCAAACTACCCAGCTTTAGCTCATGGAGTTCCTACTTATCTCAACCTTGATTTCCAGAAAATAATCACCACCCTCATTGAAGGAACCCCCAGGCCCTCAAATCACTCTACCAAGAAACATGGCTCAGATGTCCCAAAGAATGGGTGTGGAAAAACCATTCCTCAGTCATCCTCCACCTTATAGATAAACATGATGATGACTTACTTGTTTCCCCTCTCCCCCTTTTCCCTTCATCTGTGAAATCCAGGTCCAAAACATTGAAGCTACCAATAGAGAATAGAGCACATGCTACACGTTCTGGGGAAAGAGTCACCTTTCAATTCACTGCTCTCTTCCCTCTGATGCACAAACTGTGCTGGCCACCACAGCTCAAAGGAATGCAATGCTCCCAAAATTGATTCCTCAGTCTGTATCAGATGTTTTAAATATCTTTCCTCTGAACACACTCTGAAAAAGGCTACCATTCCCCTTTCCTTCCTCCTCAAGTCAGGCCCTCAATCCTTTCACATATTTCACCTTCCTCATCACTCAGCATGCCCCCACAACACCCCCAAATAGATGTCCATATCAGAACTTCATAAGTGTCTCAATTTTTTCTCTATATTTCAACTCAATTGTCATTTTTTGTTTCTTTGTTTTAACTTTATCTTTAATCACCCCTCCACCTCCAAGTATGATCTTCTAGTGATTCACAAACCCTTCCTCTCACAAGATCACTTCTCTCTGGCACCTTCTCCACTCTCTTTACACTCCACCTAACCCCCCTCCCTCTCCAATTTGCTTCTTTTTCTATGTCAACTAGAAATTCCCCCTCCCTAGCTTGTGCTTTGAAATCTCTGTTCTCCTCTATAAAAGCTCTCCTTTCCTCTCTGTCATTATCCATAACCCCCCTATCTTATTTTCATCTCTCTTGCACATTGTCCCCTCCCTCCAAAACCTCCAAAACCTCCCAATTCTTTTATTCACTGACAGTAATCTCCACCATGATTGGTCTGCAGATCCTGAATGCCGCACTTCTAATCACCCAGAGGCCACCCTATTCCTGACTTCATTTCAACCCTTGGTCTGCATCTCATCTCACAACCCAGAATCATCATGTTCTGTAACTCAAGAAATTTCATCTCAGTTATTGATCTGGTTTTTGAAAATGTAATGATGTCCAATCTGGTTGTTATTAGTAATACAGACCTTGATGGTTCTTCCTACTTCCTATCCAATCATTGATCCATTGAAACAATCTTCCTTCTCCCCTCCCCCATAGTTCTTTCCCCAGTACCCTTCTTTAATTGGAAGCAACTTGATAAGTATTCTCTCATCTCATCCCTCTAATCTTTTCCTCCCCTCATTTTTCCCCCCTTCCCAGATATATTTGGCTGAAAAACAGATATCTACTGTTTTAGTAGAGCTTATGGATTTCTTTGTCCCACTGCAGCAGCCCAGTTTATTATTTCAGGCTTGGTGGAACCAAAGTATCTTGGAGAACCTCAAAAAATCCTGCTACAGGGCACAGAGGTGTTCAAAGTCCTTCCCATCTCCTCCACATAAAACTGAGTTTCTGACACCAGGTCAAAAGTTAGACGACTTGCAGTCAAGTGGTTGTTTAGTACCTGTGGTCTAACCTGAGTCAAACCTGTGTTGGAAATTTGGTGGGACAATTTTTCATCATGACACATAGCTCATAGCTTAATCATTAGGACCAATTTGAATTCTTCATATATTTCTGCTTGCATAATTTCCAACAGGCAATAGATCATACTTTGGTGTCTAAAATACATATATTGAATTCATAATGGATATTATAAAGGTGACTAATATGCACCGGCTATATTCCTTAATGACATTATACAGACAGTATCTGATAAAACACCACCAAAGCCACTTTGATTGAGAGTTCTTGAATCATGTTCAATAATATCTTTATGAGTAATAATAACATTTTTAGACCATTTATTGTAGCACCAAAATGTTTTGAATCCTGCTTTTGAGAAAGGATTTTCTATTTTTTTTTTCAACAGCATCATACAATTCAACTAGAATAAAGATTTGATCTGGTAAAATTCAGTGACTTCCACGTTCTCAAAAAAGAAACTCCAATCTTGTTGCCTCTTTATATTCCCATAACCTTGTTGTTTTGAATATAATGAGAAGTATTTACCACCAATGTTTTAGTATTGGAGATCAGTAATTTAAGATTGTAGAAATTTTAAAGCACCAATGAATTTATCTTTTTAAAAAATTTTAAAAAAGACATTTTTCTATAAATCTTGTTTAAATTTTCCGGCCATAAATCATATTCTTCACAGAGCAATATAACAGTTTATTTTGAAGTCTTTCCTTTTTCTATATTGAAAAAATCTTTAATTTGTATTTTAAATCAATTTTCATTCATCTCAAGAAGAGATTGAATATTTACTATCATGATGAACATTTCCATTAAAATTTTGTTCATTTCAAATAAAAACAAAAAAATAATGTAAAAAATTATGAGTAATAAAAAGAATTATGAAAAAATGAGTTTATTAATATTTTGTGGGATAGATCTTAAAATTTGATTCATACTCTCATGATCCCAAGCTTCCTCTGATGAATCTGGGCCAAATATTTGCTGAACTTCAGGAAAATTTTGGGCTAAGTGGACATTAGGCTTGATGTGAATTTGTGGCCAAAATTTTCCATGGAATTTTTATACTCCTTCAGCTAATCATGAAGAGATATAATTTCTTCTTCATTGATTCAAAAGTAAGTTAAAAGGTTTTTTATTGATACAAAAATTGAAATACACTTAATTAAATTCTTCTCTTTACTTTCAGAATTTTCTATATTCACAACTAGAAACAAAGAAACCACATCATAATTTTTTTTTAGCAAAATTCATTCTTCTGCCTTGAGATTTGTTCCAGTCTTCCCTAAATGGTGTCAAACACAGTTGAACCATGAGGTAATGAGTGTATGAAAAATAAAATTTTGAACCATCATTAAATCCTTAGTACTAAGATCCAAATAAGAAGTTAAATCATTTGGTGTTGCAACTGATCCCCATTTGATTTAAGGTCTAAAACAGGCAGAAAATTCCTGAAATGCGGACTATAAGGAAGATATTTATTAGGGAAAATTTCATCTAATGATGATTCAGCTATAATTACTTGAACTATCTACATCAGAACTATATTTTTCATTATATGAGCTGGGTCCAACACCTAGTGGATTAGAACTTCCTGATGGCTCAACAATTTTTAGAGCTTCTTTTGCCTTCTCTCAACAAATTTCATCGTAAGATAATTTTTGCTGGAGGTCTTTTCTCAGTGGTGGTATCACTATGCAAACTGTACTCTCTTTTTTCTTCCTTTACTTGAGTCATGAGAGGAATAATTTGAGGGGAAAGATGGTATTTTTGAAAAAAAATTCCTTTTGTGTGAATTCTGTCTTTCAGTGTGAACCTTTCTCTTTCTCTGTATTGTAGTTTAGTAGTCTTAGTCAACATTGTGTTGTTTTCCATTGTTTTATATGGTGCGATTTGTCATATAATCAAGCCTCTTCTTGCTGTTTCCATTTTCCCCATCAAAATTTTTTTTCTCTATTCTCTTTATCACTTCCATTTCTCCCTCCTGTACACTGCTTCCCCCTTGGCTGAAACTTACGTTCCTTGAATTTTTTGGGGATAATAGAGTCCTTTTTCCAGGTTCTTTCCTTTTACTTTCTGCTTATTCTTTTAATCCTAACCACAGAAACTCATCTTTTTGTACCTTCTTATTTCATCACATGCTTTTTTGTGGTTGTTGTAAGGTGCACAGTTTCTGATTGACCTATTTTTAGGTATGTTTGTTTTTGAAATGATATAAGAGTATTTTTACCTCTATTATATTTATCCCCTGCATTGTTCCCTCCTGTTAACTTCTTCCCCCTTGGCTGCATCTGACAGTACTTTCTCTATGTGGGGAGAATAGAGTATTCTTTCCATTTTTATCACATGCTTTGTTGTAGTTTCTTTTTGAAAGGTGAAAAAATTCTCATTGACATGTTTTTCACCTTCCCCTGTGCTAAAAAATCTTCATTGATGTCTTTTATAGAATGATAAGGTCTGATAAGAAATAAAGAATCAGGGGAGATAGAGGATATTTAATTGTTTTGACTGAATATATCTTTCACAAGACAGCCCAAATTAATCAATGGGTTATAGTCAGGAATAAGATAAATTATGTTGGGGAGTGACTCAAGTCCTTGGGAGATAGTTATTAGGAAATTAGAAAGATAGAAATTCAAAATATTAATTAGTAGGGGGAAATTGGTATCTTTTTGGGGTAATAATGTATCTTCAACTCATATAGAAGATGAATCCTGTCCTAGAAGCTAAACCCCCAACAGGAGAAAATAAAGTTTGATATCCTGAGAGGCCAATTATTACATAGAGGATGTGGTAATTATAAGGGCACTGTTTACTGATGTTAATATGAGTTGAATGTGCCCTAGCCCTGATAATATGTTATGTATGAGAGAGATGAAGTGAAAAAGGTTTCTCAATAAAACCTGGGAAGCTTCTGAAGTCAGATATGTGAAATTGAAGTAAGCTAATACAGATGGGAGAGGAATTATACAATGATTCCATCTTGAATATAAATTAATTATGAGAGGAAAGACAATAATTCAGGAAGAAATTACTATTTATAAAAGACTAAAAACATTTCTTGGAAAATTAAGTCACATGATTTGAATGATGAACAGATTTCCAATAATTTTCAGAGATTTTTCAATCACTCTAAGTTAAGATAAACCATCAGGAAATATGACATAAGCTAATATTAACTGAATTATAATTTGTACATATATTGAAGTTACAAGAGGTCCCACTTGACCAATGAAAATTTGAAAAATTAATGATCGGTTTTTTCATGTATAATTTGAACTCCACTTGTTTAAAATATGAATTAAGGTTTTCTCCCAAATTAAAAGAATAGATTAGGAAAAATTGAAAAGTAAAAAAATACTGAAACTTCCACTTTTACAAAAGAAGAAACCAAGTTTTTGACTTGTGAAAAATGCTTATGGACACATAAATACATCCAGTAATTTTCTCATGTTTCTATTATCTAGTATTGAAATAAAAATGCAGGATCTGAAGGGCCTGGAATATGCTCTTACTTTAAAGTCCTGTTTTAAAAAACTGCACAAAAATGAGTTAAAATAAAAATGGATCTCAGTCAAAGTATATGAAAAATCTATTATTTCACATGCCTTGTAATCTTACTTGATTTCTGTTTAAAATCCATAGCACAGGCTCAACTTCTTATAGACAAAAAAGTGTTAGTAAGTTTATGAGATTAATTCTATCTAATAAAATAATTTATTTTTAATAAAAAATATTATATTATATTTTTCCTCTGGAATTCTCTTAAAAAAGTTTTAAATAGTAAAACCAGATTTTAATTCACTGAACTCAAGTTCCAGTACAAATAAAGAGATTCATAAAGATACTCAACAATATATATTTACAAAAAACTTCAGCAACTTGAAGTGCTCTACAGTCATGCCCTGGGGTGCCCCACCCTGCCCCCCTTTTGGCAGCCACAAGGCCTTGCACAAGCCTCTCAAAATAACACTTACTTACTTCAATTTTTTCATTCTTACTTAGCATATTTTTATCATATACTCTGAATTTTTTCATAGAATGAAGTTTTAAAATGAATCAGATAAACTTTTCAACAAAAGTTTAATGCAAAAAATTGCCTCACGTTTTTAATAACAGCAGCTCGGAAAAAAAAGAGGCAAAATATGAGGCACCATGTTGCCCCATATTTCACTCTTTGGTCAAAGGCAGATGTGACATACACTAGGGTTAATCTGCATAAATATGAGGTGGCATGCTACCTCATTGTTAGCTTTCTGGTAAATATTGAAAGTAATGGGTGGGTTAGTTGCTTACATGCATAAATGAGGCGACATGTCGCCTCATATATGCATGTGGGCAACTTGCTCTCTCACATTGAAAAAAAATACAAATAAAAACTGAATATTTACTTTGCATACATGAGGCAACATGTCGCCTCATGAATGCAATAACAAAATCTCAGAAAAAAAAAGAGGTAAAAGATGAGGCACAATGTTGCCTCATCTTTTGCTTGTTTGTCAAAGGCAGATGTGAAATACACTAGTGTGCATAGGAATAAATATGAGGTGGCATTTTGCCTCATCTTTTGCTTCCTGTAAAATAGTGAAGCTAACTGGTAGGGTAGTTACTTACATGCATAGATGAGGCGACATGTCACCTCATGTATGCATGTGGGCAACATTCTTTCTCACATTGAAAAAAATAAAAAAAAACTTAATATTCTAATTGCATACATGAGGCGACATGTCGCCTCATGTATGCAATAACAGAAGCCCAGAAGAAAAAGAGGTAAAAGATGATGCTCCATGTTGCCTCATATTTTGCTTGTTGTTCAAAGGCATATGTGACATACATTAGTGTGCATTTTCATAAATATGAGGTGGAATGTTACCTCATCTTTTACTTTCTGGTAAATAGTGAAGGTAGTTGGTAGTGTAGTTTCTTACATGCATACATGAGGCGACATGTTGCCTCATGTATGCATGTGGGAAACTTGCTTTCTCACATTGTAAAAAATAAAATTAAATATTTTAATTGCATACATGAGGCGACATGTCGCCTCATGTATGCAATAACAGCAGCTCAGAAAAAAAACAGGCAAAAGATGAGGCACCATGTTGCCTCACCTTTTGCTTGTTGGTCAAAGGAAGTTGACACATACACTAGGCCATATTTTCTCAAAAAGATGATGTGGAATGTTGCCTCATTTTTTTCTTTCTGGCACATAGTGAAGGTAATGAGTAGGGCAGTTGTTTACATGCATAAATGAGGCAAAATGTTGCTTCATGTATGTATGTGGGCAACTTGCTTTCTCACATTTAAAAAAAAATACAAAAAAAACATAATATTATAATTGCATACATGAGGCGACATGTTGCCTCATGTATGCATGTAAACAACTACCCTACCCACTACCTTCAATATTTTCCAGAAAGCAAAAGATGACACAACATTCCACCTCATCTTTATGCAAATATGGCCTGGTGTATGTGGCATCTTCCTTTGACCAACAAGCAAAAGATGAGGCAAAATGGTGCCTCATCTTTTGCCTGTTTTTTTTCTGAGCTGCTGTTATTGCAAACATGAGGCGACATGTTGCCTCATGTATGCAATTACAATATTCAATTTTATTTTGTATAATTTTTATTTTTACAATGTGAGAAAGCAAGTTGCCAACATGCATACATGAGGCGACATGTCGCCTCATGTATGCATGTAAGCAACTACACTACCCACTACCTTCACTATTTTCCAGAAAGTAAAAGATGATGCAACATGCCACCTCATCTTTAGGCAAATTTACCATGTCCTGGCGATATGAATAAATGCGCTGCATCATGTCATGAGGACATGGTAGATATTTTGTATGTACAAAAGTGTGACAACATATCATTAAGGTACTATGTTGGATTGAAACATATTGGTTAGCATATGTAGGAGAACATGTAGCAGCATGTTGCCTCATGTTTTACATATCTTGTATAGTAAATTATATTGTGATTGGATGGATGAAATGCTATTATGGGAAGGGTTTGGTGAACTTTTCAATTTTAGATGAAAGTATTATAGATGAGGCAGTTTTCAGATCTCTTCAGAAGTGCAGAACATGAGAAGCTAATAAATTTTCCTATATAGCTAATGCTAAATAAACCTATTCTTAAAAGATAGAAAAGGTGAATCTGAAAAAATTGAAGTTAAACTTTCTACAAGAAGAGAATTAATAGTATTGTTTATATAGCTCTAAAATAGTTATTATAAATTAACATCACATTTTTTAAGTTGTGTGATGGAATAATCAAAATTTATTCATATTTTTTGGTCCCTGAAATTACTCGATTTTTTAACAATATCTGTATTCACTCTGATACTGAGGAAAGACAGGATGGGAGTAGTGTCATAACTCCAATCCTATGGAGGAGTGCTTGTTTTACTTGACGTTTAAATAAACTTAAAAAAAGGTGGATGTCTAAATTTCTTTCATGTTTTCAATTTAAAACATATAAGTAAGCTATCAGGAAAAGGTTGATCAAAAATTGAAGGTCCCTAAACCCCCAGAAATGGAAGGTGTTCAGCCTTTTTCAGGGCCCAGGAGTTTTTCTATGGATGATATTGTTGAAGAATACTTTACTGGGAAACTTCCAAAAGTCTTTCTAGAAGAAACACACAATTATAATTTGTCTGTGACAGAGTAGTTCATTTTTGATACTGAGAAAAAGGTCATTTTGAAAGATTTATCAACTTTTATAGAACTTTACTATTGTAAAAGTCAAGCTAGTTTGAAAGCAGAACAGCTTGAGTTTTTACAGAAGGATAAATTGTCTCATTTATTTATACTAACTGCAGCTGTACTGATTTTAACAAAAAAGAATTCTAGTTTTAATCCTTATTTTTCATCATAGCATACAGCATACATGTAATCTGTTTAAATACTTTAAATTTCCCCTCCCTAACTTTCTAAAATTACCCTTTAACTAAAATAATTATTAAAAAAATTAAATAAAATCAGATTGAGTACTATAAGGTGCCTGATTAGCTAGTTATGTTTGGTGAAAGTACACTTTTTTGTCGCCTATTTATATTTTTATCTGCTCTTTCATATTTTTTTTTCAAAACCTTTTGTTTATCACTGTAGGGTAAAACCTCAAATGATCAACTCATCTATTTTTTTTTAGATTATGGTGAAGTATACTCCTAAAACTCTGATTCAATTTTAAAAATTACAGGTTTCAGATTAATCTGAATGAGTGCTTTCTTTATATATATATATATTTATAAAATTTCAAGTATAAGTCTATTTTTAAATTGAGATTCTAACTCTTAAACCATAAGAAATTCATCAAGTAATTTAAAAAAATTCACTTTATTTTCTAGAATTCATTTTGAAAATATGGTAAAATTAATAATATTATATTATTTCATGTAGTAAAATTCTTAATGATTAAATTAAACCCACACTTCCTTCACAAAAACAGGGTATGAGAATTTTATATTTTCTTTCATTGAATTTTGTCCTGGTAAAGTCTTTGTTTCCAGCCTGCAGAAAGAAAATTATGAAAAGGTATTGCATGGCCTGAAATAAATGTTGTAAAGGAACTTAGTATGAAGGACTTCTTGCCTGGAAAATGAAGATAATATAGAACTAAGGCAAATATT
Source organism: Hemileia vastatrix (assembly GCA_030280995.1). Taxonomy (NCBI): domain Eukaryota; kingdom Fungi; phylum Basidiomycota; class Pucciniomycetes; order Pucciniales; family Zaghouaniaceae; genus Hemileia; species Hemileia vastatrix. The sequence continues at coordinate 4,637,689 of JASXTE010000010.1, read as the reverse complement.
TTGAAAATTACTCAAGTTCAAATCAGATAGACAGCTTCAACAATAAGCATTGAGATCTAATTTTTCTAATTTTTTTTTTTTTGGTACAGTAAAATTCACAGTTTTGGTTTGGCTTGTAACTACTTAAAGCAAAAAATTTCCTTCAAAGGTTACTTCTGATGTTACTTTAAGATACCTGAAAAACCACTTGACTGCAAGTTGTCTAACTTTTGACCTGGTGTGACAGCACCTAAAACATTCCATTAAAAATTCAACTTCCTTTGGAAACAGCACTTGTAAGACAAGGTAGCCACCCTCACCCCAACAACCCTATTCAAAGCATCCAAGTCCTCACAGCCTAACCCCTGGGCTAATCCTCCTCTCAATGACAACACAAGAAACCCAATCCTTTACAACATTAAAAAGGCCTCTCTCCTATTTGAAAGAACTTCAGTAGAAACTGCCCCATGCTTATTGGATGACATCACCCCTACTTATCCCTCACACTGCCCTCCCTTCCCTCCTTTCTCTAAATCTGAATTGTCTCAGCAATCTTCAAAAAAAAAGGTAAGAGTGCTCAGACCAGATGGAATTCCAAATTCCCTTCTTCAAATAAGCCCATACCTAACATCTGAACTTCTCCTGCCTCTTTTCTAGGCCTGGATTTATCACAGCGGTTAAACAAGAGTATGGAAAAGCGCAAGGACTGTAGTTATCCCTAAGCCAGGTAGATCTGATTACTCCACCCCCAACTCCTACTATCCAATTGCATTATTGAACACAATAGGAAAGTAGCTTGACTTACTACTCAGTAAAAGACTCTCTTTTTGTAATTAATCCGCAAAAATCCTCCCCAAAATATATTATGGAAGAAGCCCTTTCTGCTCCACTTCTGATTTCCTGCTCTTTCTGGTCACCTGGACCAAAGATCAATGGTGAAAAGGCAATGTTGTGGGCACTCTGTCACTTGATTTTAAAAGTTCTTTCCCAAAAGTCAATCTGGACCACCTATCATCCATTTCTCTCTTCCTACTGGCTCCTAGTAAACTTTCCTCCCTCATCAATTATTCCCTCAAAATCACAGTTACTAGTATCTCCTTCTCTTCTTTTATCTCATCCTCCAACTTTTCTCCTAAAGGCCTCCAACAGGGATAACCCCTTTCCCCAACTATATACATCATCTACTATTCCAAAATCCTTTTCATCCAATTCATTTTGCCTAGCTTCCTGGCCTTTTTATACATTTACAACATTTTATATCCAGAAGCGGGAAAAATCCCAGCACAATATTTTTGAGAAGCTGTCCAAATTGGGTGAAGAATCTCAGGATTGGGGATCCCGACATGGAGCCATTTATCATTTTTCAAAAATTATGTGTCTCCTGCTGTCTAAGTGTTACATCCCTCTCAATTCTCATCTACAATTGATTTTCAAATTACTAACTTTCATTGCCTCTTCTAATCTCAAATGTTTAGGATTGATAATTGACTCATCCCTCTCTTGTAAAGGCAATGGATTCAATCTTACCTCCAAAGGCCTTCTGGAAGTGAGATATATCTACTGCCTGGGTTTTTCCAGCTGGGGTATCCCACTCAAGCAATATAAGCAGCTAATTACCTTTCTCATCCATTCACGCACTGATTATGCAGCAATTGTCTGGCACACTCCAAAAAATCCCTCAAGAACAGTCAGATTACTTCAAACAGTTGACAAAAGGGCAGTTCTCAGGGCTTTGGGGTGTTTTAGGAATATGTCAATGATAACACTACTTCATGACTCAGATTCTTTACCCTGTAAACAGTGCCTAGACCTTGAGGTGTATAAGGCATGGGCCCGCCTCCTGATCATTCCAGATACAAGACCAATGGCCAGATTAGCCAAAATCCTTTCAACCTCTGCACCCCCTAAATCACACCTGCACCCTCTCCACTTAATCAGAACTTCTAATTTCTTTCCTCCTTAACTTTCCCTCAATAAGCTAGACATGCACTGCCCCTTCCTAGTTTCCCCTTTCTATCCCCTGCTTTTTGAAGCTAAAATTGAGGACTCCAAGGAAAAGGCCCTAAATGGGTCAAGATCTTCAAAAGGTACCTTCAGCACATAATTTGACCCAGGTTTGAACTCCCCATATGTGGTATGCCTTGGGAACTCTCATCAGTACTCTGTTTTTCAGGTAGAACTTGTGGGAATCCTTCTATGAATTTACCTTTTCCTCACCATCCCATGCCATCCTTTCACCAGCTACCTCAATCTCATGGCTGACAATCAATCAACCATTTTCCTTCTCTCCTCTCCTTCTCCTTCCCAGGCTAGTTCCTCCTTGGTAGCCAGAAGTTATTAAGTAGTAGCCCTTCTCCATGTGGAAAACCCCCTCATTTTTCTCACCCTGTGCTGGTGTCCTGTTTATGCAGGTGTACACAGAAATTATATTGTGGACAGCTTTTCTAATGGGTCTCAACCTATAGCAGAATTCCTTATTTCCATCCTGAACTTTATCCCTCCCCCTCCCTCAATCTTCCCTCTCCAATCACACATCCATTCCTACTCTCAATCCCTCCTCCTCTCACATCCATCCAAAGACATCATCAGGAAACTAAGAGGAAGATTCTCTCAAAGGAAAAACTTTTCACAGCTCTGTAGCCTCCCAAGGGCAATGGCTACAGCCTTTGCTCAAATTTTCTTGGGTTACTCACCCTTACGTAACTACCTCTTTAGATTCAAAGTGGCTGACTCCCCCATCTGTATCCATTGTGGTGGGAATAATTTTAATACCACAGAGAATTTACTTTTATTCTGAAAGGCTCACTCACACCTGAGGGTTGGGTTGAGGAAGGAAGCTCAAAAACACAGAATTTCCTTCTTTACCTCTTTAATTTTGTCCCCTTCTACCATTTTGCCTCTTGTTGCATCATTTATTGTTAACACTGAAAGACTCCCTTATAAATTTCCTTCATCTATTCAGCCTATTTCTTAGTCTCTTCACTTTAATTGCCATTGGTTATCTGCATTCATAAAATCTTGTCTCCTCTTCTGTATCTACTATATTCCTACTATTCCTTCATGCCCCTATGCTGGGTGAGATTGTATAAATAAAGAAAATAACCCTTTTTCAATATCCCTCCCTTCTGTCTCTTACAATGCATAGTGCCTAAGGTACCCCTCCTCCTCAACTCTCAACACAGATCCTAAAATTACACCCTGTTTTACCCTTTCTTTATCCTGTGCTCCCTCTTAAACTCCTTTACACTTCCCTTAGCATTATATAAATTCTCTAATGGCTCCCAGATCTTTCTTCTACTCAATAACCTTTCCAATGCATCAAATATTAAACCTTTCCCTTGTAAATCTACTTAGAAATAATCTTTTCCACTTCTAAATCCTCTTCATTTCCTACACAGACTGTCACCAGTGGCTATTCTGGGAATCCTGGTATTGCATCTTCTTTTCCCCTTGTGAGTAATAAAATATTGAACACTGGATGCACTTGTCTCAATGAAATTGGTGGCTCCAATTCATACTCTGAGTCAGATATTCTTGCACCTAATTTTGAATTGGCCTCACCTTCTTGTGATAAAGGTTGGAAATTGGGGGTAATTTAGAAAGAAATTGTGAGTTTAGCCAAACCTCATCACCTACTTTAGTGCCTGATGCTGGGTTTTCCTTGATCATGATAGTGCTTCATTGACTGTTGAAATAATTTGAGTGTTACTTAAAGCTCTTTACATATACTCAATATTTTCTGGATCCATTCTTCAGCTTCTGGAACTTGCAGCATTGATGGGGTACCAATTGAGAATATTGGGTGGTATCAATAGTTGGCTTAGAAAGGTGACATGCCTGCTGCAGCATGTGTGCAGTGTGGTATTGTAAAGTTTGGAATTTCAAGAAGGTGGTATGAAAAACATTTTAGGATTCTCATTAAGTGATTTTCAGTGCTTAATTGGGTTTTATGTTGTATTTATAATGAGTGAAATTGGTTATTTTAAAGTATAAAAGTTGGTTATAAAATGCTAAGATTAAAACATTTATTATACAGTCAAAAGTATTATATATAGGTTCAAATATTTATTGGAAAAAATATTTGTACTCTCAAGGATCTTCTGGAATTTTTTCTGGAATTTTTTGATTTTTTATATATTCTTAATTATTTAATTTAGTGATTTTAAAAAATTTTGGATTTTGAGAATTTACTTAATTTTGATTATTTTTAGTTCAGTAAGTAGAGCTTCTCAGAATAAAAATAATTCTGTAAATTGTTCTCTATAGGTGTTTCCATATTCATGAATCTTTGTAGATTTTTTAGAGTATATTTTAGCTTTCAATTGAGCCCAGAAGTCTGGACAAGCTCTGTGAAGCTCTGTAGAGATCCAGACAAACTCTGAGACATGTTTAGGAGGTGAAATGGGGTCATGTGACTATTATATGCATATTTTTGGCTGTATAATAAAATTTATTATATAGGAAAAATAATACTCTAACAACTAACAACCAGTAAGACATAAAGAAAACTATTATAATTTAATATTACATATTTAACTGTACCCTTATAATTTCAACATTTTAGTAATTATAACTAATAATTTACACAACACTTCATAAAAATATACATATAGGGTACCATTAGAAAGGTCTCAGACTCAGGGACTCAACTATAACATTTTCTTCATAAAAAACCATATAAAAACAGATATTACAATCATTTAAATAATTTTTTACTGGTACATCTTTTGTTATATTTCTTTATATTTTTCATAGAACACAAATTCCAATATCTCAAAAGTGTCAATATTAACTTTTCAAGAAGTCTTTTTCATACCAAGTAGAAATCATATCTTATATTATTGAGAACATTTATTTTACTTAAAGGGACAGGGTTTTCTTAGGTTTATCTAACTCCCTTGGAATCCACTTTTAGCAAGTCAATCGTAAGAGTCTTTCTACACTGGTTATTGTATGAGAATTCATCCAGTGGTAGGAGCTTTAACCAATTTTCCTTCTGGTAATTAATGAAGTTTCAAAAATATTTTTTAATTGCCTTATTCACTATCTCAGATTACCTATCAGTCTGTGGATGCCATGCTGTTGATAAAATGGGCTTAATGATTAGTTCCTCATATATTTCCTTCATTAACCAAGAGTTAAAATTTATTCCCCTGACTGAAACTATACTTTCATTCAATCCAAGTAACTTACAGACATATTTCACCATTAAGTTTGAAATACCCTCTTATGTAACCTTGGTAGTGGTAGGGAAAAATGTGCTATCTTGGTGCAGTGTTAAACTACTGTGAGGATAGCATTTATTCCTTGTAGCTTGGGTAAATCCACTATAAGATCATAAGAGAGCTCCTTCCATGTAATATTCAGTATTCTTAATGGTGTTAGTGGTGTGCCTTTTGGGCTGACCTTGTTCCTCTGGAAAGAGTCAGATGCTTCTACATAGCACTGACCATATGCCTTCATGGACTTCCAATAAAATTTAAAATTTACCAGCTTTGCTTTATTTAGAGGTATTAGGTATCCTAACATTGGAAATTTGTGCCTTGATCTGATTACCTGCCTTATGAGCTCTTAATTTTTTGGAAAAATTATCCTACCATTCCAATAAAGTGCTTCCCCTTCCAAGTGATACTCTTCCAATACATTCCTTACCAATACCTACTGAGATAAAAGCATATTTACTAATTACTGCAATCCCTCATCATTTTCCTGCCCCTCCTTGTCTATTTCATCACATCTTCATCTGTAAAGTTCACCTCATCTAGGATTACCTTCTCTTCAAGATTCACATTCAATAAAGCTGCACCATCAGTGTGTAGCTGGTTTGGTGCTGGGTTCAGGTCAGGGAACTTATATAACACATCAGGCTCTCCACTTTTCTTCCCTGGTCAGAGTTGAACAACAAATTTCATGCTACTTAGAATTTTTGCCCAATTCTCTTGCCAAAGAGTCAGATTTTTTGTGGTTGGAGAGGTTTTCAAGTTTTTGTGATCTGTGTAGATAATAATAACTTGTAAATGCTGTGATCCACCTTTCAAAAAATTGCTCCAGGTGCCCACAGCCTCTACTAATGCCAATAGCTCCTTATTGTATATTTCATAGTTCAGTTTGGCACCTAACAGTTTACCTGAAAGATATGCTACAGGTTGTAAGACATTTTCAGCATCATATTGGGACAATACTGTTCCTAGTTAAAAATCTGAGCAGTTACATTCCAGAACAAATGTATTTAGCAGGTCTGGGATCACAAGTATAGGGGCTGTCACAAATTGGCTTTCAGGTAGTCAAAAGCATTTTGTTGGCTACTTGTTGAATTGAGCTTGGCTTCCTTCTTTGTCAGCTTATGAAGTGGGTAGAAAATGTGGGAATAGATTTGGATAAAATGGTGGTAAAAATTTTCAAAGCATAAATTTACTGGAGCTCCTTTACTGATTCTGGTGTTGGCCACTCTGTTTCTGCTTATACTTTCTCTTGGTCCATATTCAACCTATTGTTTAAAATGATAATACCAAGATAGGTGATTTACCTTACTGAGAAGACACATTTTTCTGGTTTTAATTATACTTTTACCTCTATTAAGTGCTTTAATAAGTCCTTTACTCATATCTGGTGTTCCTTCATTGATCTGGAGTAAATAAAGATTTTGTCTAGCTAAACTGCCACATCTATCTCTATTCTATCTCTGAAGATGCTATTGGTGAAGTATTAGAAAGTGGAAGGTGTTTTACATTGACTAAAAGGTATTACAGACTATTAAAGTTCCCAAACTTAGTGCAGAATGCCATTTTGTGCCATTCTCCTTCATATTTATTTTGTGGTAACCTGCCCTAAGATATAGGGATGTAAAAATCCCTGCATAAAGAAGACTATCAATTAGCTCACTATTCAATGGAAGGGGATATCTGTTGTCCCAGAGTCTAGAAGGTAATGGAAAAAGAATAGAAGAAAAAGGAGGAGGAGGAAAAGGGAAACAAAGAAGAAAAAGAGGGAAAGATGAACTATGACAACAATGGTTTTGACAAACTTTGAACTTAGGAGTTACAAAATTTATAACAAGATATTTTAGGGGGATCATATATGGTAAGTCTTTTATGCTTTCTGATTAAATAAAAATTACTAATATTAAAAATACTCTTAAAGAAACCTTTTGGATTTATATTTTATTCTAGATTTTAAAGGCAATAAAGTGCCATAATAAAACTATTTTAAATATAACATTGTAAATTAATAATAATATTAATAGTAAAAATAAAGTGAGTAATAAGTGGTGAGGCTACAGGGGGTTACCCAAAGCCTTTATATAGGCAAGAGGCCCTCTGAAGCGCCACAATAATGTATATACAAAGTGAAATGAAACAAAAATAACAAATAACTAGTTTTGAGTAAATTTAAGGGGGACCCATGACACAATTACCTAAGAAACATGAGTAAGAGCCCATAAATCCACCAATTTAACCCCAAAAAGTTACAATAAAGTTAGTGATTAATAAAACAATTTTGAGACACAATAATAACAACTATTTTAATTTAAAACATGTCTTATCACCCTTTAATCAAAGACCAATTTAAGTGAAACATAAAAATAAACTATTTTAAAACATAAAAATACTGTAATTAATTAATTTAGTATAAAAAATGAGTAATTAATAAATTTAAACTATTTTTCTTAGTGTAAAAAAATTTTTAAGTCAAAAAAAGTATTTATTTGAATAAAATTACTAATTTTTAGTATAAAACATTGGTCATTTATTTAATAAAATGTTTTAACTTGTTTAATACTTTGATTACACAATTAAGATTCAAAAAATCACCAAATATTTATGTTTAATAATATATTAAAGGTTATATTTTATATATAAATTTAATTAATTAATTTAATTACATTATAAGTCAATTTTAAACTTATAATTATAATATATGTTCACAATTAATAAATTACTAATTTATATTTATTAAATACAAAAAAATGCAATATAATCTATAGAATATAACATATATTATGCTTAACTTAAATGTATATACAAATTATATAATAATAAAATTAATATAACACTTATTTTACTTATGTTTAAGAAGATACTTATACAATTTTATTATGCAATATAATATTATTATATATAAATAATATGCATAATTTTATGCCCACTTTTGGTTCCAGAAAATTAACATAACATTTACTGGGCTCCTGGTACAGCCTGGATGAAAATATCTTTTCTTTACCATGAGTACATTTAACTATCTTAAGTCCATGAAAGGTCTCAATGAACCATCATTTTTACCTGAAAATATCACAGAGACCTTTCAGGTAGTTTTGATTCTCTGATTAATCCAATCTTCAATTTTTAATCAATCATTCCTTTTATCACAGTTTAGCCCAAGGTTGAAAATGGGATTATGCAACTAAATTTTGGATTCTCACCTGGAACTAGGTCAATGGTAAACTTTTATTTTCAATGAGGTAGCAGGGTTTTGACTCCTCTATCTTTAAAAAGCAGTAAGAATTTCCAATAGGCTTCAGGGACTATTTCCTTGTGAATTTTGTTGGCTTTTAGTACTTGACTTTGGCTGCAATCTTCATAGATATATTCCACACATTTACATCACATTCCAGCTCCTCCTCCTCTTCAAGAGCCCCCTCCAAGTCCTAAACCTTAGCATCAAGAGAAAGTTTCATTTTTTGCAGAAAGTCTACTGATGATTAGAAACCACTAGGAGACTGGCCATGATGGGCTCCTGACCCTTGAAGGTGCCAGAGGGCTGATGCTTTAGTTCCAGTTTCCCCTTTCCTTCCCATTTGAACCTTCATTTCCCTCCAGTAAATTTTTAGGCTATATTGGTTCAGTTATTTCATCTCCAGTACCATGTCACACTGGCCTTTCAGGTTTTTTTATATGCCTTTCATTGGGACTTCCTTCTTTTACACCAGAATCTGAAAAGAACCTTCGCTTTTACTTCTCCTCTTTTCCCCTGGTGATATGTCAAATATAATTATATTCCAAGGGTGTTACAATTTTTCTTTTTTATTTTATTACTCAGCAAAAACTTTTTGGAAATGAAACAGTCTTTTGCCCCAAATTCCAGAAGAGCTCATACATTTATTATGCCATCAAGTGTCATTAAAAGCAAGTTCAGTATAATACAATTATTATTTTCTTCAAGTGGCTTAAACACTGATAATTCGTCTACTAAATCTACATTATCCTTTTACTCTAATTGGCTGAAGGATGGAACATCCTTCACTCCCAGGAACTGTCTTTTACCTGTGCCTTTTCTGTGCTATCTTCCACTTCACTTACCCTGATTTTCTCCATACATTCCCTTTCCAAGTGATCACCACTTCAGAACCTTAGACACAAACCTTTGCTCATTGTTCTTTAGTATTCTTAATCTGAAAGCCATCTCTTCCCACCAGCACCTTGTGTGTTTGCTGCATCAATATCCATGGTATTTGGGTCCCAAATAATGGACCCACTTAAAGGGGAATGGTTGTGCCAATAAAGAGTGCTACTCCCACAATCCATTCTCTGATATGTCAACTTGTCATAAATTTGAATGATCAGCTCCATTAGCACTTGGAGAGATTCTGTATGTGGTTTACTGATTAAGGTGTTCCTGAATTTTGGCAAGAGTCCATTTCTGAAGTAAAGAATTAGAGCTCCTTCTCCCTATGTTGCAACATAACTGTCATGGCAATGGAACTCAAACACACACTCAGGGGCCAAGTTTCTCTGAAATAGCTGATTTACCACATGCTCTTAGTTTTTGGCCACATCAGAATCACCAAAGTATAGCTCAAATTCTGCCATGAACTTCTGGAAAGTTCTTGCTAAATGGGTATTTTCAAAGAGCTCTTTGCTATATGACCTTTCCCAACATTCCACCTCATCTTTGTGGTATAATATTTCAAACTCAATTTTTTATTGCTCATCTGGTAACTGATTAATGTTAAGCAGTAAATAGAGGTTTACCTGCAATGTGTACTGATATGACCTGGGGGCCTTGTTTTCCTTCAAATATTTCTGGGACTTAAATTTTTGGGCCTTTGAGAAGTGGCGCTGGTGTTTCAGACATTGCCTGCACTTTGGCTTCAGCAGCATCCAACTCTTCTTCTTTGGGGCCCAAATATGAAGGCTTCTCCTCTGCTAGATTTTCTATTATTCTGTAATTCTTTTCCTGAAAGCATTCAATTATCTCTTGAATTGGGACAAGGAGTGCTGCATTGGGTTGACCTGAAGGGTTCATGATTATTTTGTAGTGTTCCAGTTGAATACTGGACAGAATTTTAAGACCTAAGAGGGAAGACTAATACTAGTGCTAAGATTAGCCTAATATGGGACTTACTATGCTGAAGACAGAAGTGAGACTAACTAAGACCAACTATTTTAGGGCCTCCAACAGTGAGAGTTAGGACTTTAGGTGACTAAGACTTAACTGGATTACTAAATAAGTTATCCAATGAGGAATACCCCACAGTGCTTGTGTCTGCCAGTTAGTAAGTATACTATAATAACTACTTACTGATTTTTCCATTGACACTTAAACAGTTATTTAATATTATAAAGTAAAACTAATCAATGCACTCAAAAAATTTATTAAGTAAATCAGAAATTCTTTAAGTGTGTAAAATTTTAAATAAAATGTGAATATACTACTAAGTGGGAAAGATAAATTCAACATTAGAAAAAAATCTTAATATTATTTATATGAGAAACAAATCTTTGAGTGGGGAAAAATACTTCACTGTAATTTTGAGTATGCAAATCAATTTCTTGAAATAATAATATAGTATATACAGATTATTTCGTATGATCTGTTTTTATCTACAAAAATCTAATGCACATGTAACTTCTTTTTAAATATACTATAAACATAGTACCAGTTGATCTTTATTTATTGTTTCATTATTTTCTTTATTCTTTTTCTTTTTTTTCTTGACTGTTTAAACTATTCTGTATTTAAAAGCTAGTAGTATGCAATTGGGGGGAATTGGTCTATAAAAAGGGAGTCAGGAGAGATAGAATGAGATCATCCTTTAAATTTTTGAACAATTTTTTAATCTTCAATACTCTCATTAGTCTGATTAGATTATTACTATTATACAAAATTTTAGTTATTTATTAAGTCATTGAAGTAATAAATTCCTAGTTGCTACTATAGTAAAATATAATCTTACTTAATTTCTTTATTCTTGCCATATTGTTTCAAACATATATCAGAAAAATACTATTATTGAATATACCTCTAGACAAACGCTGATACTTGTGGTTCTTTCTTAATCCATACAGTTCAATTTGATCATGCACTTCCAAAAGGATTTCTTGCCAAAGATTAGCTTGGTAACAGCTGTTGGAAGACCATTGTCATTATCACCATCATTATCATTGTTGTCATTATTGTCTGGACCTTCTTCCCAAGTGCAGAGAGAAACATCTTTTCTTTTTTTCGCATTCTGAATTGAATCAATTCAGTATGTGAATTCAAACCAACATCTGATTGCCACTTTTTTTCCCCTGTGCAGATGTAAATTTTTTTGGGGGACTGGGTATTAGAATAAATAGGAATAAGAAAAATAATTTTTTTTAAAGTTAGTAATTTGTCTTAAAAAAGAATAAGAAATTCATACCTTTTATTCTCTGAAACATTCTGAAGACTTTTTGAGCTTTCAAAACCTTGGGATTAGCTGGTCTAGTAAAGTATTAATCACTGAAAGATTTCAAGTAGGTATTTATACTTACTGGGAACTTAAAAATTGTAAGTTTCACACAATTAATTTCTGCCCTTTTTTCTCCAGTATAAAAATAAAAATAATATGATATTTTTTTAAGTATTCAAATACAATTAGATATTTATATTAGGGAGTGTCAATTTTAACCAATCAGCAATTAAATTAATTGCAGATAAAAATCCTTATACCCCAATTATTTTCCACAATTATTTTTTCTAATAATTGGGTTGTTAAACATTTTACATATTAAAGCTAACCTCTATCTGAAATTTTTATACCCAATATTTCATAATCACATCCTGGACAACTTCTGGATATTTCAGCCTCCCTACCTTGCTGTGCACTCCCACCCTCACCCCATCCTGTCTATTCCTTCCATCTGTTCAGATCCCTCCCCATTTGATCTGCTCATTTCTGCTCCTTTTCATTATCAAATATCTTAACATTCCTTATTATCCCATATCTTCTCAAATTCAGCCTTCTCCAACTTGTTCTTCAAATCAAGCTACTCTCTATTTTCTCTTGTAAGCTAGGAAATCAAAAACCATTCAACTAAAAAATTCAAAAATAAAATGTGCTTCATTAAGGTTTGTATGGGGTTTCAAGTGGGGTTTATTAGTTTGTAGCCCCCCTAGCAACAAAAAAATTATTAATCATTGAACCTTTATCTTTTTCACACTGGGATCAACCCTTGCTTCAATTTCTCTTTTCAACATCAACATCCCAACCACCCAAAACAACCCAAACTTCCCTAACTTCTAATCTCATTTGTTATTTCTCTCCACTTGATGCAATCTACTATTCAGATGGATCTCTTTTACCTAACCGCAGAGTTACTGCAGCTGCTTATATTCCTCTCACTAATTCAATTACCCAGTGGCAATCTGGAGTTGAGGAATACCACTCCAACTTTGAGGCAGAATTGTTAGGGGTTTTCCTTTCTCTACAGCTAATCTCCAGAGTGGTGAGAGTGACACAGACAAATTTTCAAGTGTTGCAACTCACTTAGACAAGTATCCAAGTGGTGAGAGTGAATCAGAAAAATCTCCAAGTGGTGAGAGTTACTCAGACAAATGTTTTAGTTTTGAATTTGACTTAGGCAAATTTATGAGTGGTGCAAGTGACTCTGACCAATCTTTGAGTGAGGTGCACAGATAAAAATTTTATTTTAGGGCTTAAGAACAGAAATCTAGATGTGTGATTCTCCAGAAAGACCTAATGTCAGGATCTTTTATTTGAAACCATGTGAATTGCTGACAAATAAATCATTGATGTGATGAGTTTGGGATCAGGAATTGGGAATAGAAATTGGGGTATAAGAAGTGAGATAATAGGGGGTATCAAAGTTAGAAATGTGTAATTATTCAAAAGGTATTTCACAAAAAAATAGAAAGCCACAAACTTGACTTTAATTCTTAGTAAAAAGTTGCTTTAGGGGCACAATATGGCATATTTTAAAAAATAATCTTGGTTGATTTGGTTGAAAAAAGAGGTATTTTAAATGGAAGATTTCTAACTTTGATACCCCCTAATATATTATCATGCATTCTTTATCCACTAGCCCTTGGGATAGTGGATAAGAATCTTCTGCAATTAATAATGTTTGATCCAGGAAAAAAAATTTCTGATCCCTAATTGTGGATCCCTTAACATTGATACCCCCTATTGAAAAGCTCACTTATTGAAAATATCTTTAGGGTGATACTTGCTACTCAATTTTTTTTAATAATTTTTTGAAAGAAATTGTGAATCTAGGATATGAGGGGGTATAAAATTTATAAGTGTGCAATTTTTTTAAATATTTTACAGAGCAAAAATAAAATTAGGGGTTTTTAAACATGGCAAATCAGCTATTAGAAAATCCCATCTTTTTCAGTCAAAAAAATCAACAAAAAAGATCAGGAATTTTTTTTCCCTGGATCAGACATTATTAATTTCAGAAGATTCTAATCCACTAGCCCCAGGTCTAGTGGATAAGTAATCCATTATAATGCATTATCCTGCCTCTTATACCCCATTTCCCATTCCTAATTCCTGATCCCAAACTTATGACATCCATGAGACATATCCAGAGAGTAGTCCAAGATGTGGTTATGGCAGAAATTTGTGCAACATGTGGTTATGACAGAAAGTTGTCCAAGATGTGGTTATGAAAAATTGAGTAGAAAAATGTCAGATAAGAGGTAAACATTGACATGTAAAGTGTCAGCCAGGCTATACCAGGAGCCCAGTAAATGTTATGTCAATTTACTGGAACCAAAAGAGGGCATAAAAATATGCTTATTAGGGGGTATCAATGTTCAGGGATCTGCAATTAGGGATCAGGAATTTTTTTCCCAGGATCAGACATTATTAATTGCGGAAGATTCTTATCCACTAGCCCCAGGGCTAGTGAATAAGGAATTCATGACAATGCAATATCCCGCCTCTTATACCCCAATTTCTATTCCTAATTCCTGATCCCAAAATCATCTCATCCATGATGGATTTGCAAGAAAGTCACATGAATCATAATTGCTGATGCCATCCTTAAGTCTTTCCTCACTCTATGCTACTTAATTTTGGTGGTGAACACTTAAGTTTTTTTTCTATCTACACACCCCAACTGCACATTTGGCAGTAAATTCCCACTTCCCTCATCACATAACCCTTCCACTGGCAACAATGAAACACCTCTCTACTAGGAAGCTACTTCACTCAACACTGAATGCTATTAATTTTCTTTTAGTTCTTTACTATAAATCTGACTCTGCTTTGGAACATGATTTAGCTTATATGTGTTTTATTTCCAAAAAGTGTTACATCATCACCAGGGGGCCATCTCTTTATCATGATCCCCGATATGATCTGGCCTCCATTCTCAACATTCCTCATTTAAACTTCACCCAACTTTTTAGAACTTCTCCCAATTCTTTCTTCAAACTTTATCAACTCATCTCCAATCATCCTATCTTTCATAAAAATTCCCATAACAAACAGCGCAATCCTGCCATCCAACTTGCTGCTGCACTATGTTTCTTTGGCTCAAGTGGAAACAGTGCTGCTGTAAGATGTTTGGATAATCTCTTTAACATAGGATATGGTACTGTGATATTATACACCAAGAAATGTATGATTGCTATCCTTTCACTCAAGTCTCAAACACTTGCTTGGCCAGCTCCAGAACAGCAACTTGAATCCTCTCAAGTAATGCAGCTGAAGGTTTCCCTGGCTGTGTAGGATTTGTTGATGGCACAACTATACCTTTGAGACAAAAGCCTACTCATGATGGCAACCATTAGTTTGATTGCAAAAAAAGGTTTCTTCAAAATCTTCTCCAATTTCTCATCCTTCATAAACTAACTTTTTATCTTCTTTCTAGATACTCTATTGCTGTTCAACTTGTATACAATGTCAATAAAAAATTTATTGCTTTTCATAGTGGCTGCCCTGGCTCATGTCATGACTCTTCCGTCTTCCAAAGAATGAGGATTTCTCAAACCCTTGACTCATACTCTGACAAATCTCAGTCTTGCAGACTCAGCATATGCAAGTGGAAAGTACATTATACCTGCTTTCCATGGTGCAAGTTTAGAAAGTGACCCCAAAACTGCCTTTAATTATCATCTTGCCCAATCAAGAGTATGAATTGAGCATGCTATAGGTATTTTAAAGGGACAGTTTTCTAAACTTCGGGAGCTCAGAATCCAATTTCCAAAAAAATTGAAGATAAAAACTGCAAATTTTTGGATCATTATTTGCATTATACTTCACAATATCCTAGCTGTTTTAAAGGATGAGTGGAATGATCTTTATGAAGAAGAGGATCCTGAAGCAGCACCGGCTCTCCCCTCCCGTGAATCACAAAACATTCATTCAACCAGCATACACTCTGTAATTATGCCTATTACTCTCCAACATTTCTCTTCACCACCCTTTTAAATTTTTTTTGTGCTCTCCAAATGTCCTTTTTGTGTACTTTATTCACTTGGTTTGGTTCTTTGGTTTGTTGCATATTCATTTTTTTTTTGAATTTACAGTCAATATCTTTTTTTTGGATGGCTCATTGGTTTTCTTTAACCAGCTCAGCATGAAATTGCATATTTTCTGAGATCCCATATTTTGTCAGTGATTTTTTTTCATTCATCACTCATATCCTTTTCATCCTCTCCTGAAACATCACTCAAATATTTTGGTTACTTTTATTTTCTCAACTCATCTCACCAAGTAAGTCTTTTTTTTTCTTTTTTCTTCTTTTTTATTTGCTAATCATGAATTTTTTTATTTTGCTTTTTTTGTTTTTTTTGTTGTTTTTTTGTTTTTTTTTGTTTTTTTTTTGTAAGTCCTTTTTTTATTTACAAGTTTAGACTAATTTTTTTTTCTTTTTTTTTCTTTTTTTTTTCTCTCCTTCACCCTCTTTAGCTGCCTCATTTCACCCCTTTTCCTCTCTCTTTACCTGCCTCAAGTCACTCCTTCTCCCCTCTCTTTACCTTCTTCAAGTCCTCCTTATTTCACCCTCTTTACCTGTCCCAAATCCCCCTTTCCCCCTCTTTAAGTGCCTCAACCCTCCCCCCTTCTCCTCTCTTTAGCTGCCTCAAACCCCCCCCTTCCACTCCCTTTAATCTGCCTCTACCCCCACTCCTTCTTAACAAACAATCAGTAACAATTGTTTGTTAAGAAGAAGGGGGGGTAGAAGCGGTTTTAGGTGAGTAGAAGGGGGGAGGGGACCTAAAAGTGGGGGGGAAAGGGGAAGGGGGGCTTTGAGGCAGCTAAAGAAGGGGGGAAGGGGGGATTGGGGAAATATAAAGAGGGGTAAAGGGGGGGTTTGGGGGGGTTTTGAGGCATATAAGGAGAGGGTTTCACAGGGATTTTTGAGGCAGGAAAGGAGGGGATTTCTGGGGTGATTTGAGGCAAGGAAGGAGGGATTTTATAGGGGATTTCAGAGAAATAAAGGGGGGGAAGGGGACTTTTATGGGAGTTAAAGAGGGGTTACCTACTTTCTAAAAAACATACTAAAATTTTTTTTTTGTATTTTTTTTTTTTGCAGAATTTTAGAAAAAAAATATCTTTTGAATTCTGTTATGGACTTTCCCTGTTAATTACAAAACAAGAAAGGTTTAGATTTTAATTTTTAATTTTTCTTCCAAATAATTTTACTGAATATAAATTTTTTTTTTTAATTTTTTTGTTTTAATTTTTCTTTTACTGAATTTTTTTTATTCTTTTATTTTTTTTAAAAAAATCTTTTTTCAGGACTTTCTGTGAAGGTTTTTTATAACCAAACTTCAGGTTTTCATTTCAAATTTTTAAGAAATAATTTTTACTGAATTTTTTTTTTTTGTTTTAAAAATATTTTTTTAAATTTTTTTAAAAGGATTTACTTTTAATTTTATTTTAAAAGATATTATTAGGTGAATTTTTTTTTGAAATTTAAATTTTTTTTCAGATCAAAAAAATGACTTCTTCTTCAGATTCACCCCTTACTTCTCTATCATCTTCATCTTTATCCTCTTTATCATCTTCATCTTTATCATCTCTATCATATTCTTCAAAATCAACTTCAATACTATCATCCTTTAAATCATCAAAAAAATTTAATGATAATCAGTCTCATCAGAAGAAAAGATATCTGGAAAAAAAATCATCTTCTAAATCATCAAAAAAAAATTAACGATAATCAGTCTCATCAGAAGAAAAGATATCTGAAAAAAAAAATTCTCTGCAAAAGTTTTTTTTTGTCATATCCCAAACATTTTTTTATAAAACTTAAGTAGATAAAAAAATTCAATATCCAAAAAAATTACCAGAAGATATCAAATATCTAACCGAATTTGGAGATGATCAAGTTGTTGTAGTTATCAGTAATACTTTTAAGGCTCAATTCATTTTGGAAGTTCATTCATTCAATGGTGTAAAAGATGAATCTTTTAATCAACTATCCAATCTTATCATAACTCTTTATCAAATGGCTTTGGTTCGGTTGCCTATAAGGAATACAAATTTTTTGGGTGGTATCATGATTGGATTTGGTTGGAGACCTGGTTTTGTTAAAGGATATTCTCCTGGTATGTCTAATAATTTTTGTTCCATTCTTAATATCATTTCACTTTTTTTAATTATATAGGCATATATTCATTGCTCAAGAATATCACTAAAGCTCAAAAAGATGAAGGTTTTTGCTTATGGGACACTCTACCTTCCTTTAACTCTTTTCTTGCTCTTCCACTCAAAAAGCTCTGTAATAAAGTATTTGAAAAAAATCATGAACTTGCAACCAAAGTTTGAATGCCAAATTGGTGTGACTCCAAATGGGAAGATATCAGCCACAAATATCTTTTATTTTCTAATGTTATTATCACTCATTCTGGATTCCACAATAGGATTCATATCAATAGGAATGAAGCCAATTTTCTTATTTTTGGTATATTCTCATATATCAATCCAATAACTGGCCAACCAATACCATCTCCAGCTAAAATCAAAGTACATTGTTTATATATTCCAGACCACCAGTGCATCATTGATTTTGATTTGGGAAATGGTATCATTGAGACTATTTGGAATTCTTCTCAGGATAATCATCAAACAACCAGAGCTCCTCCTGGTTTGGAATCCTGTCAAGATTTCACACATTTTGGTTGCTCATTTCAAATCAGTCATAAGTTGATTCAAATAATCAACAAGTTAAAGAAAGAAGGTAAAGTTAATTGATTTAAAAAAACTTTATCTAGATCCAAAAAGTATGGGGATTAGAGTTGTCATCAAAAAATTTATATTTTTTCATGAATTTTGTGGAAAGTCCCAAAATTTTGTTTCTAGATTTGATCTGCATTTTGGCTTGAGGAATTTTCATTACTTTAAACTAGGGAAATTGATATATATTAGATATTTAATTATCAATTTATGTAATTATATTAAATTTAGATGACTTCCACCCCTTACTTCAATAAAATGCAGGGGGGGTATTGCCAAATTTTTAAATCTGACATTCAAAATTGAAGACTTGTAAAAATTTTGGTGATACCCACCCCTTGCTTCAATAAAATGTAGGGGGGGTATTGCCAAATTTTCAAATGTAACATATAAAATTTTTGACTTGTAAATATTTTGGTGAAAAATTTTTGGTGATACCCATCCCTTACTTCAATAAAATCCAGGGGGGTATCGCCAAAATTTCTTATAAGACTTGTGAAATTCTTGACATGTAAAAATTTTGGGGATACCAGTAAAATTCAGGGGGTAGTAAAGCCAAATTTTCATATAAGACTTTCAAGATTCATGATATGGAAGAATTTTGGTGATACCCACCCCTTACTTCAAAAACATTCAGGGGTGGGGGATCGTCAAATTTTCAAAGGAGACATGAAAATTTTATTTAAAAAAAGAATATTTAACATTAAAATACAAAAATTCAAGTAATGATTGATATAGTAATGAAATACAGGAAATTATTGTAAATTTTATGTACATATAAATATGAACAGTTGAAGTGTGAGAGAAATAAAGCAAACTAGTCATCAAAAAATTTCTTTAAATGTTCAATTTCCTCAACAGATTTATTAGCTTTAACACATTCTATCAATAAATCTTTCTTTTGGAATTTTCTTCATGATCAAAGTTATAGTTCATCTGCTCTAATAGGTTTTGATGTTTGAGTGTTTTATCCTCTTTTTTTGATTTTTCAATACTTAGAGTTAACTCAAACTTCTTCTCCTCCAAATCTTGGGCCCCATCATTCTTCTGTAAAGAGAGCTCATACTTCCTCTCTTCCAAATCTTGTAGCCTATTATCCCTCCTTAAAGAGAGCTTGTATTTCTTCTTTTCAAAGCTTAGAGTCTCTTTAGAAATTTCCACTTGTTCTAGAGTGAGAATAAAAATTGATATAAAGTAGAAGTAAAGCATAGTAAAGTAATAAGAGGTATGGTATCACTTACCAGCATCATGTTTCTCTAAAAATTGTTCCATAGACAAACAAGGGGGTTGGGATGAAGTATCACTTTTTCTTCTTCTTTGGGAGTGTAAATTTAGACTACTTGAAGCCCTATGCTTCTTGTTCAAGGTCATATTTTCATCCTCATCATTGTCACTACCTTCATACTCATTTGATTGAGGATCCTGGGTTTTTTTTTCAGCCTTTTAAGAAATAAGAAATAGATAAGTAAATAAAAAATAGAATTTATAAGATAAAAGAAAAAAGAAACAGACCTGAGTTAGATTTGGTTGGGTTAAATCACCAATAGGATCTACAGAAAAGCTATCTAGATTTGTCTCATTCAAATGAGGGGAGGCTTGAGTGGAGGAAGAGGATGGGAAAATATTTGCTTCAACATCATGTTCGGAGATAGGATCTTCTCCATCCAATATTTTTACAGGATTAACATTGGCTTGCTCTCCAAAAGTTGCATCCATCTCTTTAAAGTAAGGACATAAAGATTCAAGTTTATCGTCTATGGATTTGATGCCCTTAGTGATATCAATGTTGGTAACCCCAATACCAGTGGAAGATGAAAGAGCCTTTGCCTTCTTGTATATGGCTTGGTAATACTTGAAGCGTTCAGACATCTGTTTAGGCAAAAGATCAATCCTTCCCTTGGTCTTATTCTGTAATTCATTTGCCATTAGAAGATGGCCATAAACTTTTGATGCTGGGGGCGGTCCTACTTTAGTCGCATACTCAGTACCAAAACAAAAATCATAGTTAGATTTGGTTTTCAGCCAGTTGATAAGAATGAGATGATCATCTTTTTTTAATTGAACAGTCTTAGATTTCTTGGCTGAGCGGGGGAAAGAGGGAGTAGTGGGATTTGAAGAACAACTGGGTGATGGCTGCCTTTGAGAAGATCTAGGACAACAAGGCATGTTAAAATATAAATGAAGATGAAAAAAAGCAGAAACAAGCAGATGAGATGGTGAGGGATTCTGAGCCAATAGAATGGACAGGATGGGATGAGAATGTGAGTGTGCAGAAAGGTAGAAGGCATATCCAGAGAGTATTCCAAGGTGTGGTTATGGCAGAAAGTAGGTCAAGATGTGGCTATGACAGAAAGTTGTCCAAGATGTGGTTATGAAAAATTGAGTAGAAAAATGTCGGATAAGAGGTGAACATTGACACGTAAAGTGTCTAATAACCCAATTATTAGCAAAAATAATTGCGGAAGATAATTGGGGTATGCAGATTATTTTCCGCAATTAATTTAATTGCAGATCCCTGAACATTGACACCCCCTAATATGTATATAAATTAATATTATATTGCATAATGAAGTTATATAAGTGTTTTATTAGTTATAAGTAAAATAAGTATTATATTAAATTTATTATTATATAAATTATATATACATTTAAATTAAGCATAATAAATGTTATATTCTATAAACTATGGCGCTTTTTTATGTATCTAATAGGGGGTATCAATGTTAAGGGATCTGCAATTAAATTAATTTCAAATAAAAATCCTTATACCCCAATTATTTTCTACAATTATTTTTGCTAATAATTGGGTTATTAGACACTTTACGTGTCAATGTTCACCTCTTATCCAACATTTTTCTACTCAATTTTTCATAACCACATCTTGGACAACTTTCTGTCATAGCCACATGTTGTACAACTTCCTGCCATAACCACATCTTGGACTACTCTTGGGATATGCCTCATGAATGTGATGAGTTTGGGATCAGGAATTAGGAATGGAAATTGGGGTATAAGAGGCGGGATAATGCATTATCGTGGACTCCTTATCCACTAGCCCCGGGGCTAATGGATAAGAATATTTTGCAATTAATAATGTCTGATCCTGGGAAAAAAAATTTCTGATCCTTAATTGGGGATCCCTGAAAATTGATACTCCCTAATAAATATATAATTAATAATTAATTAATTTTAAACATATATTATAATTATAAGTATAAAATTAACTTATAATGTAATTAAATTAATTCATTAAATTTATATATTAAATAAAACCTTACATATGTTATTAAACAATAATATTGGGGGCTTTTTTGATTCCTAATTGTGTCATCAAAGTATTAAACAAGTTAAAACACTTTTTAAAATAAATTATTAATGTTTTATTCTAAAATTTAGTAATTTTGCTATAATAAGTATTTGTTTTAATTTAAAAAATTATTACACTAATAAAAGTAATTAAAATAATTAATTACTCATGTTTTATACTAAATTAATTAATTACATTATTTTTACGTTTTAAAATAAGTTTATTCTTCATGTTTCATTTTAATTGGTTATTACTTAAAAGATTATAAGACATGTTTTAAATTAAATTCATTATTTTTATGTGTCTCAAACTTATTTAATTACTCACTAATTTTATGGTAAGTGTTTGGGTTTAAATTTGTCAAGGTACGCTTTTGGTCAAGAAGATTTGGTATGAAGTTTTACGAGGAGTTTAAGGGTTAAAATGGATTCTCAACAATATGGTACGTATTTCTTAATCTAAGTGATTTAATTACTCAAATAAAAGAGGTAGGATTAAAATATTGATATAATTTATAGATTAGAGTTACGTTAATGTAAATACTAATGTTATAGAATATAAGAATAAGTTTGATTGTTTGTAATTTTAATAAAATAATTTAGTAATGGAATGAAGATGAAACAACCAAAAGAGAGGCCTTATATAGGCAAAGGAGTGACAAAGCACGGCAATCAAATTATGAAAACAGTAGTATGAGAGAGAGAGAAAAAGAATATTCCAGAAGGAGTATTTTCAAATAATAAAGTTGTTCTAAAAAGAAGGCGTCAAAAAGATGTATTTACAGAGTATGTCAGAAATACATCAATTTATTCAATATTTACTGTAGAAGTCAATTCTAAATAAGAAATTTGAATTTTTGTATATATTTAATATTATTTGAATATTAAAATCTATTTTTAATATAATTCTTTATTTCTTCCAACCTGTCAAATGAGCACGGTGTTAGAGAAAAAATATAAGGGACAATTTTATATTTAATTTTAATTATTTATTTAATTTTATCATTCTGTAATTAGTTAATTTATTATAAGTAATTTTAATGTAACTAATTAATCAAATAATTAAAATGATAAGGTGCGGCTTCATCCAGTAAATAATTAATTATTTCACTGGGTAAGTCTAGTAGCCTGGCTGACACTCCCTCACTCTAAAAAAAAACAATAAAAAAAATGCTATGATTTTTTCTTTTTATACTTTTTTAGTAGAGTAGGGAGATTAGATATCTCCTTCCCAGGTATCCAATAATCATATTCAGATGATTTATTCTTGAATCTCAATAAGTATTCTGTACCTTTTTCAGCAGTGACTATTCTGTCATTTAGAATTTTTTCAATTTCTGCTGTTTCAGTGATTTCATTTGGGGTTTTCTTTGGTCTACCCCTCCTTTTTGGAAAAAAATAACTATTGGATGTGTAAGGTTTCAAAAGAGATATTGGAAAAACAGGATGTTTTCTGTCATATGGAAAATACAGAATAACTTCAACTGCATTATCTCCAATCATTCTTCTGACAACAAATGGACCAACAAATGGATCTTTCAATTTGTTATTACCTTGTAAGTTGAAGTGGACTGTAGAAATCAACACTTCATCACCCTTTTTAAAAGTGTATTCTTTATGGGATTTGTCCCATCTCTTCTTCTCATATTCAAATGATTTTCAATACATTGTTGAGCATTATTTCTGCATAGTTGTTGCATTTGAAGAAAAGACTTTACACCAGGATGTATATCCAATTTAGGTATTTTGTTATTGAGAATTTGGGCAGGAGTATTTGGAACATATCTAAGCCAGAGCTCAAAAGGCTTTCTTTGAGTAACAGAATGAACAGTGCTATTATAAGCAAATTCCAACCCAGGAAGTAAGGTAACCCAATCATGAGTGAATCTGTCATTATCTTTATACTCAAGGCCAAAGACACAATACCTTCTAATCATGTACTCTAAAGTCTGAATCATTCTTTCAGCTAAACCATCAGTTTGAGGGTGATGGGCAGTAGAAAGTTTCAGATCACAACCACAAACATCCATCAGAGACATCCAAAATTCAAAAGTATATTTAGGGTCTCTGTCACAGATTATGGCTTTAGGAAAACCAGCAGTATTAAACATATGAGACCACCATAAGAAAGCTAATTCTTTAGTGGAAACATCCTTGTGGGTAGGGATAAATTTACACATTTTTGTGAATCTGTCCACAATAACCCAACAAGAGTTATAACTGTCTTTACCAGCAATAGATAATCCTGTTACAAAATCCATGTTTATTATTTGCCATGGAGCATCAGGAGGTTCAATATGTTGCATTAATCCTGCTCTTTTACCAGTTAATCTTTTTGATTTTTGGCAAGAATCACAAGATTCAACATATAATTTTGTGTCTTCAGACATATTAGCCCACCAAGCAGTGTTCTTAATTCTGATCATTGTTTTGTCAAGATCAAAATGTCCAGCTAATATGTCATCATGACAAATTTTCAAGATGATTTCTTTCATAGAAGGAGGAATAACAATAACATTACTCAACTTTCTTCTATAATATAGATATCCTTCATCAATTGAAAATTTACCTTTTTCCAAAGCTTTTTGGTACTTTGGTGGAAGGGTTTTAATTAATGCTTGTATTGAGGCATTCTTTGGATCATTTAATATGGTGCATAACTTTTTCAAGTCAGTGTCCTTATCATATGATTCCAGAATAAGCTGTAATAGCTCTTCCTCCATATCAACCACATATATCCCATGTATATGAATAATTTTGTCCTCAGGATCATACACAGGATAAGAGTCATTATTTGGAAAAGGTAACCTAGATAACATATCCACATTTGAGTGAACAATACCAGCCCTATGAATAATTGTCATTCTCCCTCTGTACTCTTGAACAGCCAGCTGCCATCTGAACATATGTCTGTTAGGTGTTTTCAAGTTTAAAAGGGATTTAACTGCACTTCAGTCAGTGACAAGTTCAAATTTCTGGTCATCTAGGTAATAATGAAGCTTTTCTAGAGCCCATACTACAGCTAAACACTCTAATTGAGTAGCACCATATTTCAATTCACTATTTCTCAAGGTTCTTGAAATATAACAAATTACTACTTCTGAAACTTTATCATTTATCACTTGTTTTATGATGGAGGGCAGCACCAAGACCAATGAAACTGGCATCAGTGTACAAAACAAATGGTTGATTAAAGTCAGGTAAAGCAAGAATTGGTGCTGACATCAAACAGTGTTTCATAGTGTCAAAGGCTCTTTGTCTTTGACTATTCCAGACAAAAGCAACATCCTTTCTAGTTAATTGGGTAAGGGGTAAAGCTATGACTTGGTAATTTTTAATATACTGTCTATAGTATCCACAGATTCCCAAGAAACTTTGGAGCTCTCTCACTGTTGTAGGAGCCTTCACCTGTTGTATGGCTGCCACTTTGTTCTGATAAACACATATCTGTAAGCCTGAAACAACATGACCAAGAACTTTTAAAGAATGGAACCCAAATTTACATTTCTTCAATGCAAGTGTCATATTTATTTCATCCATTTTCTGGAATACTTTACACAGGTGTTTAAGATGGTCCTCAAATGTTTTTGAGAATATAATGATATCATCAATATAAACCATCAGCCATCCTTCAATTATCTCTTGATGGAATGTGTTATCCATTACTTTTTGGAAAACTGAAGGGGCATTTTTAGGGCCAAATGGCATCCTAATATACTTATAAATACCCATATGAGTGGCAATCATCAGAAAGTTCTGAGAATTTTTCTCAACAGGTACCTGGTGATATCCTTTATTACCATCCAAACAGCTGATATATTTAGCACCCTGTAAAGTAGCATGTATAGAGCTGAATCTAGGTAAAGGGTAGATATCATCAACAGTATAAGTGTTTAGTGCTCTATAATCACCACATAACCTGGCTTTATCTTTCTCATAAGAAATTAGGACAGGTGAGATAACACAATATTTAGGTGTTTCAACTACCTTTTCAATAATATTCATTTTTAAAAGGGTAGAGATATTGTCTTCAATATCTTTTCTCTTTGTGGGAGAAGCAGGATAAGGCTTCTTCTTTAAACTAGGTGGTATATCAGTTAATGGGCAAGACAATGAAAGTTTTATTTCCTCTTTAACTAATCCCAGTTCATGTGACCCATGAGCAAAGGCCATAGGAAAAGATTTTATCAAGTTAATGATGGAATCTTTATCCTCACCAGAAAGTTGTTCTCCAAAAGAAGCATTGTCAATTTCAGACATAAGGGCATGCATTTTTTTTGTAGATTTTCCTTTATATTGAACCACAGAATTACATGTGTTCAATTCTAGTTTTAATAATTTTTTAGGGGTGAAAATCTTAAATTTTCTCTTCCCATTCATCCCCATTGTGAAACATTGGTTTGAAGGATCCAATTTTATGCCATACTTGGTTAAAATATCATTCCCTACAATAAACCAATTGCTCAAGTTATCATTTTTCATGACAACAAAATCACAAATAGCTCTTACAAAACCATGGTTATATTTAAAAAACACTGTGGCTTTGTATTTACATATGGGGGACAAAACACAACCATACCCTCTCCAATTTTCAGAAATGATAGGCATCAGTTTAGATTTATAGTCTTGATCTACTGAAGCAAGTGCTCTTTCAGATACTACACTTCCTCCAGCTCCAGAATCCAGAACAACTTCAATGCTGGTTCCATTGATCAAGACTGGTGCCTTAAGAGGGGCAATAATAATTGAGCTATCCTCAATGTTCTTTATGATCTCAGCATCTTCAACGGTAGATAAATCATTATTATCAATGTCAATAGTATTTAAATAATGGATATCCTCACTACGCAATATAGGGGGTGGACTTGCTAGCAAGTCCTCAACCTGAACTCAGATGGAACTCAGACTGAACTCATACTGAACTCATGCTGAACTCTACTTGGACACCCACCTAAAACTGTTCTGCTGAGTGGTGTTCATCCCTGATTGTATGGTTCCTTTATCAATAGCTCAATGTGTGCTCAATCTGTGGTGAGTTTGGGTCCAAGGTTGCGGACTCGCTAGCAAGTCCGCCCCCCATATTGCGTGGTGCCTCTTCCAGCATCAAGATTTCTTGTTGAGATTCATATGAAATATTGCTGGCACAATCACTTGATGTATCATCCAGTACCATTGTGTCATCAGAATGCTCCTCTGTTTGTTCTACAAGATTCATCTTCTTGTCACAAACATGGCCTTTCTGCCAAGGCTTGTTGCACTTAAAGCAAGTGTTTGTTGCATACTTTTTTGGTGCAACAGGGGCAGAAGGTTTACCAACCTTTTCCAGAGGTTTCTGTTGGTAAGTGGAGGGTTTCTCCAAAGGGGTCCTAGGAATGAATCTTCTGGCATCATACTTATTTTTTAGAAGTATCTCATTGCAATTATTAATGAAAGAAGAGGGTTATTTGGAGAACTCAGTCCTAGCCACTATCAATTCTCTCAGAGACATTGGTAATTTATAGAGGATCCTGTTCTTCCATAAATCAAACTCCATATTTGGGTCCATTGCCCTTAAGATTTTTACAAGTTTCATTGAAAACTCAATAGGTTTATCAGTAGAAGAGCTATATCTAGTTTCCTCATACTGCCTTTGTTGAGCCATTCTGAACTTGGAGCCACCAAATTGTGCTTTAATTAATTTCTTCCAATCCTCCCATGAGTAGTCATTCCCATCCAGGAGAGCAGATTCATATGACATCAGGGAAACATTAGTGAAAAAAGAAATTAACTTGGACACAATTTCCTCATCTGGGAGTTTGTAAGAATTTTTAAAGTTATCAATTCTGCAAATAAATTGTTGCCAATCAGAGGAAGAATCACCATCAAATGTTGGGTACTGGTCAAGTTTTGGCCAATTCTTTTGATTTGAAGGAGTCTCTTTAGTACTAGCTTGTTTCTGAGTAAGAAGCAGCTGTAATTTCTCTAATTGTGCTGAAATCTCATTGTTTAATCCTTCTGTTGCAGATCCTGGTGCATCATCAGTTTTTGATGGAAACTCAGTGTTATCAACAGGTATCTATGGAGCTATTTTTACTTTAGATGAACTAGCCACAGGTACTATTTGGGAATCCTACACTATATGTTCCTTCACAGAAATGTCAGAATATTTTTGGCCATTTAACAATGAGTTCAATTTTTCTTCAATGGTTGTTAGTCTTGTTTTCATTCTTGGAAGACTAGATAAACTCTCATTGATAGTTGCAAAAGATAACTTATTTTTATTTTGAAAAGATGACAAATGGTCATTCAATCTTTTCAGATTTATCTTATCTATCTCTACCTCCTGAAAACAGGCAGATACAGTATCTTTTAGTTTAGAAAAATCATTTTTTATATTTTTCCATAAAGCAACTTTCTTTTCATGGTTTGCTTTGTAATGAGACAATTCATCAGAGACTCTCTGTGATTCACTTCTTAATGCTTGATAACCCTGATCAGTTAACAAACTATTATATCTCTGAGTCAATTGCATATTGTTCATTATATGATTTTGCTTGGAAATAATATCTCTCAAGTGCTCATCATTAATTCTTGCTACATCTGGAGTGTTTCTCAATAAGGAAACTGAGTAACTTTCCAGACTCTCATAGAACTCAGGGTCAAGAGTTTCATCAATCACAGCCATATCAGGATTAATCATTGAGGTTGAAATTAAAAGTAAAAGATTAGATACATGAGTGATTTGTCTACTACTCCCAGCCTCTATAGGTCTCAAGGTTTCATCCTCCCTTCCAGATTTACCTGAAGGAACAGAGTCAGCCACAAGAAAAGGCACTTGAGAATCAATAGAGGGACGTACCAGGGTTTGCTGGGTATCACCATATTGGGCTTCCTTCTTCTTTTACCTCCTTTATAAGGGTGGGGAGGAGTGGGGTTGACCTGGTTGGGCCTTGATGGACCTGCCTGAGGTAACTGATGCTGTTTTTGAGCCAGGTAGTCCCACTGAGTGTTTAGCCAGTCCCACTGCCACTTGGACACTTCCACCTTCTCTTGGGACTGGGGAGCCAATTGTTGTTGATCCCTGGGAGAAAGAGGTTTCTTCTTCTCTTGGAGAAAAGTATCTGTTCTTCTCACCTTTTCTTCCAAGGCATCTACCCTTACCTTTAGTCTCAAGCTTTCTGTCCTTAACTCCTTTATTTGAGTAGACAGATTCTTTACCTGCTGAGACAATGGCATCTTTTTTATCCTGAAGCCTTTTGGAAGCTCTTCTGGTGGGTTTAACATAGGCTTCTGATCCTGAGTTGTGACCACTAGGATTTCTACTTCTTCCATCTCTACATCCTGTTTGGGGCAAGAATTTATTAGTTTGAGAAATTCTTCTTGTTAAAGGAGAACTTACAGAAGTAGGCTCATCATAATCAATCAAGTCTAGTTCTTCTTCACGTGCAGCAAAACCACTTTGGTCAGTCATTTTAAGATTCTACTGAAATGAAGAAAAGAGACAATAAGATTAATTAGTCTTTATTTTTAATTTTTATTTAACAGAAATAAAATAAAAATAATAAAAAAAATCTTTTTAGGATAAAAATCAACTTAAATAAAGTTAATTTATTAATAATAAAAAAATTAAAACCAGGATTATAATATAATCAACTGTAGAAATAAATTAGAATTTTAATTAATAATTTTTAATTATTTATTTTCAGGATTTAAATCAACTAATTTATTACCAGGACTTATTTTCAACTGAAGTAATCAAATATGAATCTTTATTAAAAAAAATTTTTTATTTAACTGATCACTTAACTACCAGGACTTAATGTCAACTGAAGTAATTAAATATGAGTTTTATTAATTAAAAAAAAATTCATTGAACTACCAGGACTCAAAGTCAACTGAAGTAATTAAATATGAATTATTTATTAATAAAAAAAAAATATTATTGTCAGGACAATTTTTCAACTGGAACAATTAAAATTTAAATTAATCAGGACAAATGTCAACTGAAAAATTATAATAATTAATATTAAAATATAATTATTTTATTAATAAAAAAAAATATTATTGTCAGGACAATTTGTCAACTGGAACAATTAAAATTTAAATTAATCAGGACAAATGTCAACTGAAAAATTATAATAATTAATATTAAAATATAATTATTTTATTACTTCTGGGACTAAGAAAACTTATTGCTCTATTATGGTCAACCAGGAAAAATAAAAAAAATATAATAATAAAAAATAAATTCCAAATTACCAGACACCTCTCCCTGTAAAATGAGCAAATTAATGCCACTTACAGAGTGCTGAGTAAAAGGAAATATGTAGCAAATGAAGAGTGAAGAGTAACCCACAAATAGTAATATCAATAATTACCACGATATATACGACGTTTAGTCAGTATATGAACCTAAGTTTTGGAGCGCGGTTCGATTCCCGATCGCAGCAAAAACTTTTGTCACGTGACGTATGACGTTCATCGTTTTCTTGCCTTCTCTCGTCCTTTACAGGTACTTGTACACCGATGGTCCCTTCAATTATGCCTCAATTAACGTTGCGCTGTTGATATTTCGGAAAGGTTCCCAATTGTCAAGGTACGCTTTTGGTGTAGAAGATTTGGTATGAAGTTTTATGAGGATTTTAAGGGTTAAAATGGATTCTCAACAATATGTTACGTATTTCTTAATCTAAGTGATTTAATTACTCAAATAAAAGAGGTGGGATTAAAATATTGATATAATTTATAGATTAGAGTTACGTTAATGTAAATACTAATGTTATAGAATATAAGAATAAGTTTGATTGTTTGTAATTGTAATAAAATAATGTAGTAATGGAATGAAGAAGAAACAACCAAAAGAGAGGCCTTATATAGGCAAAGGAGGGACAAAGCACGGAAATCAAATTATGAAAACAGTAGTATGAGAGAGAGAGAAAAAGAATATTCCAGAAGGAGTATTTTCAAATAATAAAGTTGTTCTAAAAAGAAGGCGTCAAAAAGATGTATTTACAGAGTATGTCAGAAATACATCAATTTATTTAATATTTACTGTAGAAGTCAATTCTAAATAAGAAATTTGAATTTTTGTATATATTTAATATTATTTGAATATTAAAATCTTATTTTAATTTAAAATCTATTTTTGAATATAATTCTTTATTTCTTCCAACCTGTCAAATGAGCACGGTGTTAGAGAAAAAATATAAGGGACAATTTTATATTTAATTTTAATTATTTATTTAAATTTATCATTCTGTAATTAGTTAATTTATTATAAGTAATTTTAATGTAACTAATTAATTAAATAATTAAAATGATAAGGTGTGGCTTCATCCAGTAAATAATTAATTATTTCACTGGGTAAGTCTAGTAGCCTGGCTGACAAAATTGGTGGATATCTGGGTACTAACTCATGTGTCTTAGTTAATTTTGTCATATTTCCCCTTAATTTTACTCAACATTAGTTATTTGTTATTATTCTTTTATTATTCTTTGTATATACTTTATTATGGCGCTTCAGAGGGCCCCTCTCCTATATTAAGGCCTTGGGTAACCTCCTGAAGCCCCATCACTTATTATACACTCAACTTAAATACATTTTTAATACAATATGTTTATTTTATTTTTATTAGCATTATGAATCTAATTTAAAAAGTAAATAAATAATCTAAGGTTGCAGTAAGTCTATTAATAATAGTAATTGTTTGCTGTGCATTGAAGATAAATACTTATTAAAATAAATATATTATAATTAAATAAACCCTCACTGTTGTGCCAATCTCAAGAAATAGTCATTGCCTCTTTTTTTAAAAAACTCAATCCTTTTTTGAATTTATTTCTTTTACCCTTTGTAAACCCTTTTCTTTATATTCTTCTTTTCCTCCTCTTCATCTTTCCCTCTTATTCCCCTTCTTCTAGACGCCGGCCGACATAAAGTGTCTATTAACCCAATTATTAGAAAAAATAATTGCAGAAGATAATTGGGTTATAAGGATTTTTATCTGCAATTAATTTAATTGTGGATCCCTGAAAATTGATACCCTTTATTAAAAAATTGAGATTAATTATCAGCCAAAAGATTTTTTGGGGGTAAGATATTCCATTTATGAAAAATTAATAATGGATTATTTGATGAAATAAAAAGAAATTTTAAATATGTTTGATTTCTAACTTCGATACCCCCTATTTTAATTATTTATATAGATGATATAATAAAAAAAATTTTAAAAAATGGGAGTGACATACCTGATTTAAATGTTATAATAGGGGGTATCAAATTTAGAAATTTGTAATTATTTAAAAGGTATTTCACAACACAAAAAGAAAGCCACAAAACTGAAATTAATTCTCAGTAAAAAGCTGTTTTGGGGACACAATATTGCATATTTTAAAAATAATCATGGTTAATTTAGTTGAAAAATGAGGTATCTTGGAATGGAAAAGTTTCAAGTTTGATACCTCCTAATTGGTAGAAAGTAGTGTTCTAATTAGGATTGGTTGGGAGGGGAAAGTCAGTGCATTACACATAATATAAATGAGGTGAGTTAGGAGTGGATAATGTGACAAACTTGTGGTTGGGATGAAAAAAATTAGTTTAAAAAAAGGCTGGCTTGATGTCAACTTCTTCTCCAATTTTCAAAATAAGTGACTTACTTGTAAAATTTAAGTGTGGATTTGTAAGTTCAACTTTTCTGACTTTTAAATCCCCTATTATGAAAGTACAGACAAAAAAACCCTTACACATTAAACACATCCCCTTATTTCTAATAAAGCATGTTGTAAAACTTTAAAAGTATAATTTCAGATGAGTATGATGAGCAACATTTAAGTTTCAAATTTTTATTTCCTATAACTGTATATCAGCATCAACTGGTGTATCAAATTCTTTAGTACTAGCTATAGGCCTTGACCAATGGAGTTGGAGAAAACACTTGAGAAAAAAACCCCTGTTGCTTTGTGAAATACCAGGTTAGATTAATTTGCTACAGAAAATTAGAGACTGTTACAATACCTCTTCCAAAACACTTCTTGACTGCTTAACAAGTCAATACAGTAGCCTGGATAGACTACAGAACAAAACAAACCTGAAATGCAGAAAGATCCACACCAGAAAACTAAAAACACTGTGCACTTGTTGCACAGAAAACAGCAATAATTCTTGATGCAGGTTTCAAAGCTACACCAGAGAAACAAGTTTCCAAATTTAAGTCAAATAAAGAACTCACATTGCAACAAACACAGCCAATTGTGGCCAAAAAAACAGTGAAAACTGAGTGAGAAACACTGATCTAATTACCAGATGGTTGATTGATAATTGAAGTTTCACCAAACTATCTTCCTCAATATGTACACATAGACCCCCCATATAAAAAGCTATGCTACAGAAGCAAAGCCAAATTGAATAAAACCCCTCTAGAAATGCTCCCCATAATGCTACAACTGAGGTGGCCGGGCCCCTTGAAGCCATAAAACCACTAAAAATAACTAAAACAGACCATAAAACAACATAAAACACCTTAAACCTTATAATATGCTAAAAAATCAACAGGGCATAAAACATAGAGAAAAACCAGGGCTATCCAATGATAATAGCTTCATCCCTGTAGCTTTAATATTCAGCCAATGAGTCCAGAAAAACACCATAAAAAGAAATCAATGCCATTTAAGACATCTCAAAACAGTACCAAACTACACAACAAAGGCCTCAGACAATTTTGGATTACCACACCAGAGCTGTAGGAGTCAACTTGGATGTTTTCACAATACTGCTTGGCATATTTTACCTTTCTCAGTGCTCTAATTCCAATATTTTCAAAAATTTACTCAAAATATCAATGCATATAAAATTAATTATTTTTTATCATATGAAGATACTTGACCAATTCAAAAGTAGGCTGCATAAAGCTGATGGACAAAAAAATAGAGCAGCTAAAGCTCAAAAATGCTTCATAATTTCTTTAGATATATTATATTGTCAGATTAAATTTAGAAAGAATACCAATTTCACCCCTCAAATTCTCTGCAGTGCAATAAGTTTTAGGTTAACTACTTTTATAAAAAAGAATAATGCAAAATTTATGCATGAGCATCAAATAAAATAGGGGGTGAAAGTTCTGTAAAATACACATATGAAAATTTTCACTTAAATTTGACCAAATCTACACTTATTTAAGTGGGTATTTCTGAAACACACTAACCCCAAGACTGGTGGATTTAAAAATGAAATAAGTAACTTATTTGGCTTAGATCCACACTCTCTCAACTAAAAGTGCTGATTTAACCATAATGTCCCATTTCACTGATTTGTCAGCATCATCCTATTCATATGCAGCACTCTGAGCCATAACATTTTATAACTCAAAAAATTGTGCATCATTTACATTTTTATACCATATAAGATTCATGCCTTCCTCACTCTCAAATTGTGATAAATTACATCAAGAAATGACTTTCATAGCTCTTGATCTCTTCTTTGACTCTGATTGCAATTATGATTCTTATCTTGAAGAAGATTTTCTTTTTTTATCAAAAATGGCCAGGAAACATTACCCTCTTTCTAGAAAGTCTTAAGCACTTTATACCCCCAAGTACACCATTCAAACCCTTATTAACCTATCTATACCCAGTTTTAGACATTTTTTCAGGACTTCTTAGAAAGTTTTGCTTAAATTGCTTCAACTTTTTCATGAACACCCTGTCTTTCACATTAATTCTCAAAATCCACAATGTGATCCTTCAATTCAATTGGCCATCACACTATGTCTCTTGGTTTCCAATGGTAATGGAGCTGCCTTGAAACATTTGAAAAATGTCTTTGATTTAGGGTATGGCTCTTTTAACACTTATACAAAACAATGCATCACTTCTATCAACTCCTTGGAATCTAAACTTCTCACCTGGCCAACTAAAGAAGAGAAACTTAAATCATCTTAGGCTATGCAAGCAGAGGGCTTCCAAGGATGTATTGGTTTGTTGATGGTACTACTATTCCTTTCAGTTAGAAACCTGCTCAAGGTGGAAAAAATTACTTTGACCATTAAAAGAGGGAGCTTCTTTTTAATTTCTTTCTTTCTTTTTCATACTAACAAAAGACACTATATCCTCTCTATAGATATTGAATTTCTTTTCAGCTTATATGTGACGTGAACAAAAAATTTATTTCTTTCTTTTCTGGCTATTCTGGTCCATGTCATGAATCCTACGTCTTTCAAAAAATGAAAATTTTCAAAAGAACCTGAAAAATTCTTCACTGAAGATCAGTATTGTCAGTATAGTCTAGTATATAAGTATGATATAATAGTGTTATTTTATGGTCCTACTACTTATTAATAAATGATTTAGTGATTAAACCTCAGGGGAAGACTAATAGAATAGTTATACTCAAATAAAACTCACAATACTTGGATTTAAATGCGTGCTAGTGGTGGAAAATAGAAGAATAAAATATAGTTATAGCTTATATAAAGATAATATCAATTTATAATGGCTTTATAATATATTTCTGAATTCTAATAATTGTATTGTAGTGGTTGTTTGAATTTTAGTAATTGAATGATGATAATAAACCGTCAAAATCCCTCCTTACTTATACCCAAATCCACTGGAGTGCACAGACCTTCAATCCAGATGATGTCACTGCTATCCCCGGCAATTACAGAACTGTGATGGCCCATCACCTCCCCATGGCGTCCACTTCAAGAAGTTTCAACACCCAGACCTCCAGTAAGGACCCTCCATCACTATTAATAATAACACAGATCCATACCATAAATAGAAAACCCAGATAAAAGCGGATACCATAAAGAAACAGGTAAAATAAATAATCAAAAAGAGATTTAATGAAACTAAAAGCATATAAAGGAAACAAATAAAATGTCCAAGCCCCCAATAACATCCCCAAGCATCCACATTAACCCAGAAACATCCTTCCAACCCATAAATCCGTGAATAACCATCCAAGGAAGTAATTTTAGTTGTCCAAACTGGGTGTATGTGCCTGATATAGATGTCTATGCTTCTGTAGGCGTTGTGAGTCCACTGATTTTGTCCATATTACCTAAAATAAGCAGAAAAACAAAGGTTATAGGCTATTAAGGGGCTAAAACCCACTTATATACCTAAATATACATAATATACTGCATATTTCACTGAATATGAGATTTATGTATACATATAAGCTTATGTATGTCAATAATTACTTCATATCACTTAAGATAAGTATATTATGACTTCATTAACACCTTAATAAGTATTATTAGGCCTTGGATAAGCTATTTAAACTATTATAAATTATATAATAGAATAATAATTATATATATATATAATAAAATAATATATATGATTACTTTAACCTTATTTTTAAGATATAAGCTTAATCTAGTTAAGGTTATCTTATTTTAAGCATAAGAAATACTCAGTCCTAAGGATATTTAGGCTGACACTCCCTCACCCCAAAAAAAACAATAAAAAAATGTTAAGACATTTTAATTAAAACTAAGGAGTGAAATAATAAAATAAAAAAATAATTTTTATAATACATATACTGAATGAACAGTATTATTTAGATTTAAATTTTCTCAAGAGATTTTTAAGATCAGAGATTTCATTTTCTGGAATCCACTGGTCACATTCACTTGATTTATTCTTAAATCTTAATAGATACTCAACTCCCTTTTCTTTAGTAAGGTGTCTCTTTTTAAGTATCTTTTCAATTTCTGCCTTTTCCACTATTTCTTCAGGTTGCTGTTTATGCCTTCCTGATCTTCTTGGAAATAGAGCAGTATCATTAGAATGGTATGGTTTTATAAGAGAAATAGGAAATACTGGATGCTTTCTATCATAAGGTGCATATAGAATAACCTCAACAGCATTATTACCAACCATCTTTTTAACTACAAATGGTCCAATGAATGGATCCTTCAATTTAACATTACCATTTAAATTTAAATGTAGCTTTGAAATAAGGACTTCATCACCCTCTTTGAACATTTGTTCTTTATGGGCTTTATCCCATCTTTTCTTTTCATACTCAAAAGCCTTATTTATACATTCTTGAGCATGTTTTCTGCATAATTCCTGCATCTGAAGAAAAGATTTAGTACCTGGATGAATATCCAATCTAGGTAACTTATTAAGAGTTTTAGCAGGGGTATTAGGTACATAACCCAACCATAACTCAAATGGCTTTTTGCCAGTGACAGAATGTACTGTACTATTATATGCAAATTCTAAACCTGGGATAAGGGTTACCCAATCATGTGTGAATTTGTCATTGTCTTTAAAATTAAGACCAAAAGCACAGTATCTTCTTATCATATCTTCTAAGGTTTGTATCATTCTTTCTGCTAGCCCATCAGTTTGTGGATGGTGTGCTGTAGAAAGTTTTAATTGACACCCTGAAACATCCATAAGTGACGTCCAGAACTCAGAAGTAAATTTAGGATCTCTGTCAGAAACTATTGCTTTGGGGAAACCTGCTGTATTTAATATTTGTGTCCACCATAAAAAAGCTAAGTCCTTTGCAGAAACCTCTTTGTGGGTAGGAATATTTTACACATCTTTGTAAATCTATCTACAATTACCCAGCAGGAGTTATAACTCTTATGCCCTGCTATTGGCAAACCTGTTACAAAGTCCATGTTAATGATTTCCCATGGAGCTTTTGGTTGCTCAATTTGTTGTAATAAACCAGCTCTTTTTCCTGTTAATCTTTTAGATTTTTGACAAGAATCACATCTTTCAACATATTTCTGAACATCCTCAGACATGTTAATCCACCAAGCTGTGTTTTTTACTCTGGTTAATGTTTTATGGTAGTCAAAATGACCTGCTAATATATCATCATGACATATACTTAACATTAACTCATTCATTGAAGGGGGAATTACAATTACATTACTTAATTTTTTCCTGTAATATATAAAACCATCCTCAATGGAAAATTTTCCTTTTTCTAATGCCTCTTTATACTTAATTGGTAATGTTTTTATTAAAACATTCATTGAAGCATTAGATGGATCATTTAATATTGTAGTTAATTCACTTAAGTCAGGATCTGAATTATAATTATCAAGAATTGATTGCATAAATTCATCCTCAAGATCTACAATATAAATGCCATAAATGTTAATAATCTCTGATTCAGGAACATAAGCAGGATTATCATCATTATTAGGCAGAGGTACTCTAGATAACAGATCTACATTAGAGTGCAAGGTTCCTGCTCTATGTGTAATATTCATCCGGCCTCTGTATTCTTGTACAGCTAATTGCCATCTAAACATGTGTCTATTAAGAGTTTTCATGTTTAAGAGTGACTTAACTGCACTACAGTCAGTTATTAACTCAAATTTTTGGTCTTCAAGGTAATAATGTAGCTTTTCAAGAGCCCATACTACTGCCAAACATTCAAGTTGAGTAGCACCATATTTCAATTCACCACTTCTCAGAGTACATGAAATATAGCAGATTACTACTTCTGACATTTTTCCTTCAATAAGTTGTTTTTGATGCAAAGCAGCACCTAGTTTAATAAAACTTGCATCTGTATATAATACAAAAGGTAATTGGAAATCTGGTAATCCCAAGATAGGAGCTGTCATTAAAGATTCTTTAAACTTATTAAAAGCTTGTTGTCTTTCATTATTCCAAATGAAAGCTTCTGATTTCTTTATCAGTGTCGTCAGTGGTGCAGCAATTGATTGGTAGTTTTTTATATATTGTCTATAATAACCACACATTCCAAGAAAAGATTGTACATCCTTCACATTTTGAGGAATGCCAATATTCTTTATTGCAGCCACTTTATTTTGGTCTACACATATTTGTAAGCCAGATACAATATGACCAAGCACTTTTAAAGATTCAAACCCAAATTTACATTTTTTCAATGCAAGGGTCATTTTTATTTCATCCATTTTTTGAAATAATTTCCTTAAATGGATTACGTGTTCATCATAAGTTTTAGAGAACACTATGATGTCATCAATGTATACCATTAACCATCCCTCAATCATTTCATAATGGAATGTTATATCCATTAACTTCTGAAATACTGATGGAGCATTTTTTGGTCCAAATGGCATTCTGACATACTTATAAATTCCCATGTGTGTTGTTATCAACAAAAAGTTCTGTGAATTCTTTTCAACAGGAATTTGATGGTACCCTTTATTTCCATCTAGGCAACTTATATATTTAGCACCTTTAAGGGTAGCATGTATAGAGGCAATCCTTGGCAAGGGATAAATATCATCTACTGTAAATGTATTTAATGCTCTATAATCACCGCACAGTCTTTCTTTATCTTGTTCATAAGAAACTAGCACTGGTGATATTACACAATATTTTGGTGTAGTTTCAACCTTCTCAAGAATGTTCATTGTAATAACATCTTAATATTATCCTCTATGTCTTTCCTCTTCATTGGTGAAGCAGGGTATGGTTTCTTTTTAAGACTAGCAGGAATATTATCCATATCACAGGTTAAACTAATCTTCATTTCATGATCTTTTACAAGGCCATATTCATTTGTACCATGTGCAAAAGCCATTGGAAAAGCTTTAATTAATTCCAAAATATTATCTTTCTCAGTTTCACTTATCTGAGTGCCAAATGATGCTTTTGAAATTTCTGTTTCCAGAAGTTCCATCTCATTGGATTCTCTTCCTTTAGACGGGGAATTTGTTACTGACTCAATGTGTAAGACTGTGTTAAAAGAATTTATTTTAAATTTCCTTTTACCATTCATGCCAATTGTAAAATTGTTATTAGCAGGGTCTAATTTTACACCAAATTTAGTCAGAATATCATTTCCAATGATAAAACAGTTACTACAATTAGTATTATCCATTACTACAAAGTCACAAGTTACCCTTACATAACCATGTTGGTGTTTAAAGAAAACAGCAGCTTTGTATTTACCAATGGGGTGTAGTACTGATCCAAAACCTCTCCAATTTTTATTTTGAAGTGGTTCAAGCTTAAACTTATATTCACTATCAATTTTCTGTAATGTATTAGTGGAAACAACAGAACCAGCAGCTCCTGTGTCCAGTACTATATTAACATTTTCACCAGAAATGATAGCTGGAACCGTGATAGGTGTCATTCTAAAGTTATCAGCTTGCATATCCTTAATGATTTCAGCATCCTCAAAATTCATTAAAGATTCATTTGAGTCCATATTTAATATTGGATTTTCAAAGATGAACAAATCATCTTCCAACATACAGACTTCATTTTCATCACTATATGAGATATTGCTGTCATAATCACTTAATTCTTTACTTTTTTCAGTTTCAGTTTCAGATTCATGTTGATTTTCAACAATATTTATGTTTTTCTCACATTTGTGACCTTTGACCCAAGGTTTGTTACACTTATAACAAGTATTTGTTTCATACTTCTTAGGTACTACAGGTGCAGTAGGTTTTTTCTGCTTCTCCTGAAGTGTTTTTGAATTCTGAGTTTTTACAGGTTCAACATTTTGCTTATAAGTGGAATACCTTGATTCATACTTATGGTTTAATAATATTTCATTGCAAATATTAATAAAGTCAGAATATTCAGTAACATTTAATGTTCTAGCTACAACAATGTCTCTGACAGATATAGGTAATTTTTATATTATCTTATCTTTCCATAAGTTAAAATCCATATGAGGCTCAATGGCTTTTAATATTTTGTTTAAATTCATTAAAAATACCATAGGTTTGTCACCATTCAACGGATTATACCTAGTCTTCTCATAAAGTCTCTGCTGAGTAAGCCTGAATTTAGAGCCTCCAAATTTTTTTTCAATAAGTTGTTTCCATTCAGCCCAAGAGTAGTCTCTACCCTCACTTAAGACAGCTTCAAACCATAATAAAGCAACATCCTTAAATAAAGAAATTAATTTTGATGTTATCTCTTCATCTGGTAACTTATATGAGAATTTCAAGTTGTCAATTCTTTGAATAAAATGTTGCCAATCAGAGCTGGCTTCCCCATAATAAGTTGGGTACTGATCTATCTTAGGCCAGTTTTTCTGATTGGATTTTATCTCACTAATCTTAGGTAAATTCAACAACTCATTCACTTTTGATAAATGGTCTTGTATTTCTTCCTGCACGGATTTGTGACTTACATTTTCAGATTTGACACTACCACCAGATGGTTTTAATTGTGGTGGTACAGGGAAGGAATGAGATTCACTTTTGCCAATGAAAGGATTATTATTATATTGATTATACTTATGATTATCCTGGTTCATTAGTAGATTGGCAGCTTCAATCTCAACTTTAGTTAATCTTTGTAGCAATTCAGAGACACTTTGATTTGTCTGGGCAAAAGATAACTTTGTTCTTCATTCAGTTTTTAATAAATGTGTTTCATATAATTTTTCTAACTCACAAAATTTGTTTGAAAGGTCATTATATTTATTACTCAATGAATCATATTTAAGAGTTAGAGACAAATGTTCTTTCTCTAATTCTTTGTTGCGTGTTGCTAATTGAGAAATGTTTAATGTCAAGGATGAAATTGTATCACTAGTGAGCTTAACTGTCTGTTCCTCACAATCAGTCATTCTATTCCACAATGCTGAAACAATTCTATGGACAGTTGGATTATTGTTAAAATATTCCATGTCCTCCTTTTCAATTCTCTCACTCTCCTGTGAACTTCTCATCTCACTAGTAGGTGGTTGCAACTGAGGATTAACTGTATTATCATTGTATATAGTACTGTTATTGTGGACAAAAGACAAGTCAGGTGTATCTACTCTAAAACCTAAATTTCTTAAATCCTCCTCTATTTTTTGTACAGATTTGACATCAATAGAATTACCTATATTGTAATTATCAGTATTATGTCCAATCTGAGAGGGTAAGTTACTTACCAAGGGATGGTTGCCAGTCCTGATTTTTGGCGCTTTTTTCCCTTGTAAGGGTGAGCTGAGGAAGTCAGATGAGGGGGTGGATCCCTGTTGCAACTGTGGCTTGTCCACTGTTGGTGAAACCAGTCCCATTTCCATTTGTCTACCAGGATTTTCTCCTGGGAGTGAGTGGACCCTCCTTGGGTATGGGGTTGCTGATTTGATTGACTGGGCTGGCCTCCCTTTAATTCTGCCATTTCCTGATTCATCTGCTGAAACCCTACCTTGCAATTGTTTTGCAACTGCTCTATTTCTTTGAACATGAGAGATTTTGATTCCTCCAACTTCAGAACCTGTTTGGCCAGGTGGGACAGTTGATCTTGAAGAGGAGGAGACGTCTTTTTTATAGTTATCTTTTTTAAGAGGGCGTCCTTTTCCTCTATACTCATGCTTTCTGGCTGGGGGTACTGTTGTCCCTCCATGGTGATGTCCTGGAAAGTTTTTGTTAGCTTTAGACCTGGTATTATAAGCAGGCTTTTCACTTACACTGTCCTGGTGAGCACTCATATTGTTCAGAATGACAATATTTTACGTCTACAAAAGGGAAAACTCTATGGAATTAGTAGACAAATAATATTAGCAATTATATTACTAATAAAAAAGCAATGGAGCTTACCCTGAATTTATATCTTTATTTATTTAAATAAAATGTAAGAAAAAATCAAAAAAATCTGTTAAAAATATAATAATAAGTTTAACTAGACCTCTATAAGGGTGAAT
This sequence comes from Hemileia vastatrix, assembly GCA_030280995.1. Lineage (NCBI taxonomy): Eukaryota > Fungi > Basidiomycota > Pucciniomycetes > Pucciniales > Zaghouaniaceae > Hemileia > Hemileia vastatrix. The sequence goes on along the minus strand of JASXTE010000010.1, from coordinate 4,595,390 downwards.
AATTAGCTTACCAAGCTTTAGCCAAATACCAATTTAATTGGGTGTTATATTGGTGTCCAAATACCAAGTGAAATTGGGTTTATATTGGGTACAGTTACTACTGTAAATATCTAATTTTTATGATAAAAAATTAGTACAACTATTTTAAGGGTTCTTTTCCACAATCAATGAGTTATGATGACCCACTAATATGCAGCAGACCCAAATATTTGGTTAATTTTTAGCTGTACTAAGGTAAAAATCACGTCCCAAGGCTTATACTAAATAATAAGTAAAATATAAGGAAAGACCCCCAATTGTCAGTATAGTCTAGTATATAAGTATGATATAATAGTGTTATTTTATGGTACTACTACTTATTAATAAATGATTTAGTGATTAAGCCTCAGGGGAAGACTAATAGAATAGTTATACTCAAATAAAACTCACAACACTTGGATTTAAATGTGTGCTAGTGGTGGAAAATAGAAGAATAAAATATAGTTATAGCTTATATAAAGATAATATCAATTTATAATGGCTTTATAATATATTTCTGAATTCTAATAATTGTATTGTAGTGGTTGTTTGAATTTTAGTAATTGAATGATGATAATAAACCGTCAAAATCCCTCCTTACTTATACCCAAATCCACTGGAGTGCACAGACCTTCAATCCAGATGATGTCACTGATATCCCTGGCAATTACAGAACTTTGAGGTCCCATCACCTCCCCATGGCGTCCACTTCAAGCATTTTCAACACCCAGACCTCCAGTAAGGACCCTCCATCACTATTAATAATAACACAGATCCATACCATAAATAGAGAACCCAGATAAAAGCGGATACCATAAAGAAACAGGTAAAATAAATAATCAAAAAGAGATTTAATGAAACTAAAAGCATATAAAGGAAACAAATAAAATTTCCAAGCCCCCAATAAAATCCCCAAGCATCCACATTAACCCTGAAACATCCTTCCAACCCATAAATCTGTGAATAACCATCCAAGGAAGTAATTTTAGTTGTCCAAACTGGGTGTATGCGCCTGATATAGATGTCTATGCTTCTGTAGGCGTTGTGAGTCCACTGATTTTGTCCATATGACCTAAAATAAGCAGAAAAACAAAGGTTATAGTCTATTAAGGGGCTAAAACCCACTTATATACCTAAATATACATAATATACTGCATATTTCACTGAATATGAGATTTATGTATACATATAAGCTTATGTATGTCAATAATTACTTCATATCACTTAAGATAAGTATATTATGACTTCATTAACACCTTAATAAGTATTATTAGGCCATGGATAAGCTATTTAAACTATTATAAATTATATAATAGAATAATAATTATATATATATATAATAAAATAATATATATGATTATTTTAACCTTATTTTTAAGATATAAGCTTAATCAACTTAAGGTTATCTTATTTTAAGCATAAGAAATACTCAGTCCTAAGGATATTTAGGCTGACAAGTATCTTCTGGTAGAATCTGCTTATGTGAATAGAAAGTATGTACTTCTTGCTTTTGTGGGAGCAGCATCTGAAGACAGTCAAAATGCCAATTTCAACAATTATTTGGCAAATTCAAGAGTCTGTATTGAACATTCTATTGGAATCTTGAAAGTTTAAGAAGTCCTCTTAGAAAAAATCTAAAATGGAGGTAGTGATCAACTGGATTCTGTGTTGCACTATACTTTATAACCTACTCGCTGAACTCAAAGATCAATGGTTAGAGCTGTATGAAGATTAAGAAGTTGAAACACCTCACACTATATCCAAAACTTTTATTTCTCAAACCACTAGCATATGGGAAAAAATTCATCAAATCAAAATAAAACATTAGGAGATTTAGAAATTTTTTTTTAAATTATTACAAATTTTATTTCATTTATATCTATTATTAATTTTTCTCCCCACTGGGATATGCTCCATCATTATGCCAATATAACCCAACATTTCTCAACAAAACCCTTTTAATCTTTTTAATACTCTTAAAATGATAATTTTGCATGTATTATTCTCTTGCTTTTTTAATTTTATTTCTGAATATTGACTTTTATTTTGCATTTTTTTTTTTGAAAGGCTCTTTTCCCCTATCCCTCTTGTTTTTGTTCACCACCTCAACATGAAACCACATATTTTCAGCTATCACATAATTTTTCAGTAATTCTTTTTCCATTCATCCCTTATATCCTTTTCCTCTTCTCCTCAAACATCCCTCAAACATTTTGGTTTCATTTATTTTCTCATCTCATCTCTCCAGGTAAGTCATTTTTTTCTTTTTATTCTTATATTTGCTAAATTTTATTTTTTTCTTTTTCTTTATTTTTTCTCATTTTTCTGCTATGTAGTTTTGTTTTTCATTTCCAAGTTAAAATTAACCTTTTTTTTCTTTCCATATTTTCTCTCGTTTTTTTCTCTCCATCCCCTTGATCTGGTCATTTTCCCCACATTCACTCCTCCCTGGCATGGACATATCCCCCCTTTCCCACCCTTTCCCTTCTTTTTGGATGCCTCTTTCTTCTCTAATTTGCTGCCTCTAACCCCCCTATAAACTTCTCAAATCCCCCCCTTTCCTCCCCCCTATAAATCCCTAAATTTCCCCCTCAAACCCCCCTATACCCCCTCAAATTCCCCTACACCCGTTTCAAACCCCCCAAACCCTCTCCTATCCCTCTCCAAATCCCTCCTTACCCCCCCAGCCATTTTTTTGTTAACTAATCAATTCATTAATTATTCAATTAGCTAACAAATTATTATTATCAATCATTTGTTAGTTAATAAACAATGGATGATGATTGTCTGTTAATAAACAAGTTGTAGAAGGGGGTTTGAGGGGAGGGGTGATTTGGAAACAGTGTGGGGGTTTTTGGTAAGGGTTTGGGGGGTGGAGGGAGTTTGTAGTAGGCTTTGGAGAAGCTTTACAAGGGGAGGAACGGGACCAATGAGGGAGCAGAGGGAGCAATTAGAATTTTTACAGAAAATTTTTACAGGGACCAATTGGGGAGCCATTAAAAAATTGACAGAAAAGTTTTACAACTTCTTTTAAAATTTATTTATTTTTACTTCTTTTTTTAGTGCAGAATTAACTAAAAAATATCCTCAAATTCAAATAAATTAATAAGAAATTTTTAAAGGTCTTTTAATTGAAATCATGAGAGTTTTTATTTAATTTTAAAAAAAATTGATGTTTTTTTGACTAGTAAAATGTTTTCCAGGAAAAAAATGTCTGTTTCTTCTGATTCAAGCCTTACATCTCTATCTTCATCTTTATCTACTTTATCTTCTTCTTCAAAATATACTTCAATTAAATCATCAAAAAAAAATCAGAAAAATCATCAAAAAAAATTTAGAAAAAAAATTCTCTTTCTTCCAATTCAAACCTTACACATCCATCTTCATCTTTATCTTCTTTATCTTCTCCTTCAAAACATACTTCATTGCAATCATTAAAGAAAATTCTGTTTCTTCTTCTTCAAGCCTTACACGTCTATCTTCATCTTTATCTTCTTTATCTTCTTCTTCAAAATCTACTTTATTTCAATCTTCTTCAAAACATTCAAACATAAAAAATGATGATCAATCTCATCAAAACAAAAGAACTATAAAATAAATATTGTTGAATATTTTATTTGGCCATATAACAAACATCAGGTATTATAAAACTAAAGTTGATAAAAAAATATCCCAAGAATTTACCTGAAAAAAACAAATATCCAACCAAATTAGGAGGTGATGAAGTGATAAATTTAATTAGTAATACTTTTAAACTTCAATTTTTTACAAAAAATCATTCCTTTGATGAAGTTAAAGATGAATCCTTTTGTCAGCCAGGCTGTCTCAGGAGTCCAGTAAATTGTTATAATACTTTATTGAAATCATATAAGGGAATAACATTATGTATTTTATGTATTTAAAATAAAATATTTTATTGAATAATAAAATTATATAAATATTTTATAAATAAGTAAAAAAATTATTATATTCATTTTATTATTAAGTAAATTATTTATTACATAAAAATATATTATATTCTATAAAATTGTGGCAAATTTTTATGTATTTAATATTTATAAATTAATAATTAATTATTTATAAAAATATATTATAAGTGTAATAATAAAATTAACTTTTTATTTAATTAAAAAGTAATTAATAAAATTTATATATTAAATAAAAACTTGTCATATATTATTATCCATAAATATTGGGCGCTTTTTTGACCCTTAATTGTGTCAGAAAAATTATTAAATAATTTAAAACACTTATTTAATAAAATGGTATTTAATTCTCACTTTAAATTAGTAATATAATTTAATTAATCATTTGTTTCATTTAAACTAGTCATTGAATTAATTTAAAAGTTAAAACAATTAATTAAACTTTCTTTATATTGGGTTAAATTGATTACATAAATTTTGGCATGCAAATAATTTTATTTGTTTTAATTAAACCCTTTACATCTTACTGTAATACCTGTTTAGGATTTTTTTCTCATAGTTATTTTGTCTCATACTCACTTAGTCACTTATTATATTAATTAAATGTTTTGGGAATTTATGGTGGGAAAAATATTTACTTAGTCACAGGTTTATTTTACTGTTTCATATTTTTCTCTTAATCTCCATGTTTTAATTACTCTTTTTTTTTCTTCTCTCACACTCTTATTCCTTTTTATATACACATTTATGGCACTTCAGGGGTTCACCTTGCCTATAAAAAGGCCTTGGAAGTCTCCTTTGGTAGGTATCACTTACATTACTTATATCAATTTAAATACTTTATTATTATTTTTTGATGCTACAAGTCTTATAAAATATATTATATGAATAAATCTAAGGTTGATTTAAGTCTGTTAGTAATTAAAGTTGATATTTAAGCAGAATAAAAAAATACTTAAATGATCATTATCCCTGTTAAACCATTGTCAAGTCCCTTATCCACAGTTCCAAAAGTTGTTGTTACATTTCTTTAAAATTAATTCCCTATTATTTCTTTTTTTATTTCTTTTAATTATATTGTTTCCTTTTTTTCCCTCTTCTCCTTCTTCCTCTTCTCCTCTTCTTCTTCTTCTCTTTCTTCTAGACAACTGGCCGACACCTTTATTTAACTATTTAAACTTATTTGGATACTATGTCAAATGGCTTTGGTTTGCTTACCAATAAGGAATAACAATATGTTTGGTGGTATCATGATTAGTTTTGGGTGGAGACCAGGATTTATTAAAGGATATTCTCTTTGTAATTCTAACAGTTTTTATTGTTTCATTCTTAATATAGTTCACTTATCTTAATTCTATAAGAATCTATTTTTTTCTTAAAAATTTATCTAAAGTAGAAATAGATAATGATTTTCAAAAATGGGATTCTTTACCTTCCTTTTATTCTTTACTTTCTCTTTGACTTAAAAAACTCTGTTATGAATCTTTTCAAAAAAATCATGAACTTGCAACCAGAGTAGGAATACTAAATTTGTGTGATTCTGAAGGGGAAGAAATTATAAATGAGTATCTATTGTTTTTGAATGTTATAATTACTCATTCAGTATTTCATAACAAGATACACAGCAATTTGAATGATATCAATTATCTTACTTTGGGGATCTTCTCTTATATCAATCCTTTTACTGGGCAACCTATTTCTTCACCTGCTAAAATCAAAGGACATGGTTTATATTTCCTGAATTGTAGGTGTATAATCAATTTTGGATTAGGAAATGGAATCATCAAATCATTTTGGAAGTCTTCTCACAATAATCACCAAACAACAAAAGCTCCTCTAGGTTTAGAATCTTTTTGTGAATTTACTCATTTTGGCTGCTCCTTCCAAATAAGTCAAAAGCTAATCCAAAGGATAAAAAATTTAAGAAAAGAAGGTAAAAGTAATAAATTTAATAAAACTTTAGGTAGATAAAAAAGTATGGGGATTTGTAAATTCATCAAATATTTTTTATTCTTTCATAAATTTTTAATATATAAATCTGATATTTCAACTTACTAAACTAAAGTGATGAGCCAAAAACCTTTGGTTGTATAAACGGAAATCATGATAACATTAAATTGTTTCATGGGGTTCATCTAGCCTATACCTTTTGAAATTCCCAAACTTAGTTTCTAGACTTGATCTGCAATTTGGCTTGAGGAATTGAAATTATTTTAAAGTTAGTAAATTTGATTTATATTATTTATTTATTTATTAACTTATGCAATTACATTAATTTTTGGTGATTTTCACCCCTCACTTCATAAAAATTCACAGGAGGGTATTGCCAAATTTTCAAATCAGACATGGAAATTTGTTGACTTTAAAAATTTGGTGATACCCACTCCTTGCTTCAATAAAATGCAGGGGAGGGTATTGCCAAATGTTTCAAACAGATATAGAATTCTTTTAACTTTGCTTTATTTAGAAATGCAAATTGGTGGTTATTTGATAAAATTATGTTGGAAATGTGAATTTTTTCACAGGTGTCAGTATTATTTTACCATCTGGAATTCCAAAAGTGCCAAATTTTAGATTCCATTAAGGACAAATGGTGTTATCAGAGTCTCATGGTATAACTGTTTTTGATAAGATTAAAATTAATTATTTAAGTCTTTCCCCAACTATAAATGAAATAAACAATTAATCAATTAAAAAATTCAAGTAATTTTTAATGTCCTCATAAGATTGGCCATTTTTTATACATTCTGCAATGAATTCTTTTTTTTGAACTTTCTTGTTTTTCCAATTCACAAATAGCCATTACTCTTTGAAATTCACAGTCTTTTGTTTTCTCCAAGCAAAGGTGAGCTCTTTCCATATCCTCTGCCTAGAATTTAGCCTTTTCAAAATTTGATTGAAGCAAAAAAAATTTCCTCCAAATCTAAGGATCATTGATCTTTCATTAGCATATGATCAGACTTCATCTTCTCAAGGTCAAGGACATTTTTTCAATAGAGGATTTTGCTGAGAAAGTTGAATAGAACAAAAAAAATATGTTATTGAAGAAGATATATAGTGACCAAATCTTAATTATGTCATTTTTCTCAAAATAATTGTCAAGAGAGGGCAAAGAGGTGGTTGAAGTATTACCATGTTTTAAAAGATGGTTCCAGTTCATTGAAGTTGAGTCCCAATGCTATAGTTTGGAGTTTGAGCTACAGGGTTCAGGAAGATTATCTAAAGCAGGATTGTCATTTCTGGAATTGTTATTCTTTTTATAAATTTGAGTTTGAGTAGGAGGAGACTAGTAAAGAAAGAATGAGCAATTTAGAAAAGAATTGAAGAAAAAAGAGAAAGTGAACATACATTAAAATTTTGGGGCTCTGAGGACTCAAATCTACTCCAAAATAATTGTTCTGCTTGATAGTGGGGATCATCTTCAGGTGAACTATGGTTAGAAGCTGGAGGGTATTGATGTCCTTGAGTTTCAGGTGTGTTAGGAGGATTATTGGCTTGTTGAGATCCAGAGGGTATATCCTTAGTAGTATTGTGTATAAACTAAGGGTTGACATCTACTTGGGAACCAAAAAGATTATCCATTTCCTCATAGAAAAGACACATGACATTGAGCTTTTTGGAAACAGTTGTAATTCCAATCTTCAAATCATCATAATCAATACCAAAGCCAGCAGATGTGGAAGCAAAATGAGCCTTTTTATATTTGGATTGATAACTTTTGAACCTCTCCTTCATTTGCTTAGGATTGATGTCAATTCTCCCTTTTGTTTTCTTTTTTACTTCATTTGCCATCAACAAGAAGCCATTGACCTTTGATGAAGGTGGACTTCTCATATCCAAAACATGCATCATAATATGATTTAATTTTGAGGAAGTTGATGATGATGAGATAATCTTCATTTTGTAGCTGTCCAGACTTTGATTTCTCAGGTGATGGGCTTGCATTACAGGAAGACCTTTGTGGTGCAGCATTTTTTTGAGCTGCCTTTTGAGTGTTGGATTTTCTGGGAGGCATTATGAAACTGGTATATTACAAGAAAAGAGATTAAGAGGTTGAAAATATAAAAAAAGAAGGAAAGAAACATGCCTGGTTAAAATGTTGCAATAAAATGTTTCAAATCTCAGTGAGGAGTGTGTGCTGAGGATTGATGAGTGGATGGAGGTCTGGGTGTCTCATGTGACAGGGATGGGGTGGGCAAGGAAGGGATGATGTGGTCAACATGTGGTTGTGAAAAAAAACCAGGAAAAAAGTGCTGATTTGAGGTCATAACTGACACCCATTTTTGAAATAAGTGACTTTTTTGCAAAATTGAACTGCTGATTTGGTTTGAAATCCGCACTTAAGTTAAGTGTGGATTTGCCAGAACTGACACCCCTAATGCGGTGACCCTTGGGATTTTGTATCTCTGTCTTAATTTGGTTAAGTCAACCTATGACAGGTGCTCATCTGCTGGCAAGTTTAATAAGCACATCCAAATCAGGAAAAATTAAATTCACAGGGGTTACAGCTAATCCTGGAAAGCTTTTGGTTATCTTCCATCCTATCTCCCGCCAAAATTATAAGTTTAGGGCAGCTGACCTATACTTTTGGTGGGAGCTGAGAGGCAAGACAACCGCAAGCTTTCCAGGATTAGATGTATTTTCTGGGAGGCAGAAACATGTGATTGTCATACCTTGTCATGCAGTGATATAGCGAAACTTGTGGGAATGGCCTCAAACAATTTTCAATTTTTTGGTGATTTTTTTTTCTTTTTCGATTATTTTTTTTCCTTATTGCATCATGTCATATTCTGGCTTTTATAAATGTTAGGGCTGGAATCTCCTCACCTCATTCCTTTCACAAGGTTAGCGTTAATTTTCAGGTAATCAGCTAAGAAGGGGAAAACTACAAAAAAAAGAAAAAAATATAGACACAAGAATTAAACTAACAATAGATGATGACATCACGTTCTTATATCAAGCCTTTTTCTATGTCGATAAAGTTTGCTTTTTAACTTCGATTAAGTTCCTGAATCTAGTGAATTAATCAAAATCTCAAGGTGCTTTAAGAATTATTAAGCTTCTTTCTTCTACATTGACTGTATCAATTTTTTTTATTTTTAATTTCATACAATCTCACCCAGCTAGTGGCATGATAGAAGGGAGACAAATTAGGTTATATACAAGATGAGAGAGATACGGAGGAGAAAATCAGCGCAACAAAAATGGAAGAACATGCTTAAGCATTCTGTGAGAGGGGAATATTGTTTGGGAATCTACCAGAGTGATGACTGTACCAATGAGTCACGGCACGAAAGGAAGGTGTGTCAACCACACAAGTTACATACTAGCTTGAGTCTCCTAAAGCATGCGGATAGATGAAGGTCTTTGAAATAGTCTTTAGACTTTTCAGGAGCAACACAAAAATTTAAAAATGATAAACAAGTATTGTAAATGGCTGAAGATTTGGTGGCCTGGTACCGGAATATTGTTTTGATTCACGTATTTTTACGTGACTTGAGGTGAGAATAGAGTGTCTACTTACACTTCAGATGCATGTAACACACTAAAAAATGGGTAATACTGGCATTCATTTTCCCGAGCATCACTCGCTGCTAAACCCAAAGAGCTTGCGATTGTCTTTCCTTTCATTCTCCGCCAAAAGCTTCAATTTCGGCGGGGGGATGAGAGACCAGACTTTTTTGGTTTTAGCAGTACATAAAAATACTCCCAAGCTACACGATCTCCCTTTTCACACTTCTTCTCTGCTCTCCTCATCTCCTATCCTTCCCCTTGTTGCCGCTTTCTTTGTTGAATCAAAAAGATTTTCTAACAACCTTCATCTCTCTACATTGTTACTCCCAAATAGTTTCCCCTGTCCTCTTATTACTCCTTTGTTTTAATTATGATTTTTTATTACACAGTTAACCTTCTCATTTCATCCCTCCCGACCCAGTATATACTTCAAAATGTTATTATTCCTTCATGCCCCTTGGTTGCGTGAGATTGTATGAAATTCATTGAAAAAATGTAAAATTCTTTTCTTCTTGCAAGCGGTGTGAAATTATAGTCGGACATAGTTTTACCACACACCGAAGGAAGATCCAAGATTGTGACGCTGAGCTAGATGGCGCAAAAACTTCCCTATCACTAGTCTGTGCATCCCCCAAAAAATCAATTAATTTGCGCAAGCTATTAATTTATCAGAAGATTTTATCTTAACACATGAGTTTATATCTTATTGATTGTGAATGAGATAGGAAAATTACATACAAAAAAACTCCCTTGAGTATGCATGTTTCCCCTGATTTTCATATATTAAGACAGCCGCAAGCTTTTTGAGTCTAGCAGTAGATTTGTCAGTCGGCCAATATGAAGCATTCTTGTGAAAAAAAAAATTCCAAAAATATGAAAAGTGAAAGATAGATCCTCCTGAAATACACTACTCCTTTATGTTATTCAAACTTCGTTTCTTAAATTAGTGATCATGTTTTCAAACGTTATCACACAATAGAGGGGCATTGAAGAATGATGAACCCGATGTAGCCTAAGTATGAAAATTATGAGCCAAAATAGGAAACAGAGAGAAAAAACATCTTTTTCATATGGATTGAATTGGAGAAGGTATTCTATAGTGTTTCTATTTTTGCGGGTTCAAAATGTGTAATTTAGGGCATCCTCATCGCTGGACTTGAAGCGGAATAAGTAATGTTTTGGTATGCAATATCAAGATTGACATTGAATAAAGCCTGTAGCCATCGGTCGATTGATTTTTGAGTTATATCTAATGAGACGTGGTGTACATATATATATTCTCTAAGAAAAGCCAATCCTTGCGTAGAAAGAGTAGTCTGAATCGTAGAATTTTATCAACGTAACAAATTGTTCTTCATTTGGTCTTCTGATACTATCCTGTTCCAATAAAAACCTGTAAAATGCCTTCAACTTCTATGATTCCTGATCCATCTTCAGAAAGGAATGAAATTCAACCTTATCGTACACCCTATACTGATCTCTCTCAACTTGGTTCTATTGCTGATAATCCTACCAGATCCAAATCCCAATTATGGAGAGCAATCTCCCACTTTCAAGAAGTGAGCCGCATCCCCACTCCTAATATTTCTCCTTTTGAATTTTTGGCATTCTTCGTTTCTTTCCTTTCCTTCATTACTTCTTTTTCTTTTCATTCATTTTTTCATTTTTTTTGATATACAAATAATTTTTTGATTATTTTTTCAATTCATTTAAATTAATTCAGACTGTGGCGATAGTTAAAGATTATCTTTCTAGAAAGGGTGTAAGAAAAGATGGGTTAACAGATGAGGACACTAGAGCCGTCACTGATGAACTAACTCCCACCAAAACTGCCTACTTGGGTGTTCAACAAATTTTGGGAGGGCACATCCCTGAGAATTTTCAGCTCCTTAAAGGTTTTCTAAGCGCTCTGGGAAAGCCAATTGATGATAGAAAACTGCTTTTAGAGGAGGTTGTTGCTTGGCTTTCAGTTTCGGGAAGGCAAAGGCATCACGGGCCAAATAAGATTGTAAACGGCGTACAAGGACAGTTTATCAATCTTCTCTGGAATGTAAGTGAATTTCTTATAAATGATTATAGTTCTTAGATAATTTTACTTTTTCATTCAAGAAATAATTTTTATCATTCGATAGGACCTCAGTCATCCTCCCGTTACCTTTCTTGACCCTGGCCACAGGTTTAGAACAATTGATGGAAGTTTTAATAATTTGACGGGAAACCCTCACCTCGGCGCAGCTAAAACTCGTGAGGCTATGAACTTAAAATTTTCAAACACATGACATTTCTGATAACGTTTTTCTAACATCCAAATCACAAAACGAGTAGCATATGCCCGAACAGTTAATCCTGTACATCCTGTTCCACCATACCTTGCTGAGCCAGAAGAGATGTTTGATTTAATATTGCGAAGGAAACCAGGGCTAGAAAACTTTAAACCTCATCCTGCCAAACTTTCTAGTTTATTCTTTGCTTTCGCCAACTTAATTATTCATGATCTTTGTAAGTTGGATTCATTTCACCGACTATTCTTCTGTTTTAAGTTAGATTTTCACTCATTAACAAAATTTTCAATACTACATAAACGTTTCAATACAATATAAACCCTAAAAATTCAAACAGTCTGGACTGATCCCCAAAAGCCTTGGATAAACTTGACATCTTCTTATGCTTCTTTGGATGTTTTGTATGGAGTTGATGAAGATGAAAATAAAAGCGTTCGAGATCAGTGTCAAAAAGGAAGGGGTCTGCTTTACAATGACACATTTGCTTCTCGTCGCTTGCTTTCAATGCCTTCTGCATCGGCAGCTCTTCTAATTTTATTTTCGCGCAACCGTCTGTATAAAATCCATTTCTTTTTACCATTTTCAACTGTACTGAGTTTGGACACCACTTGTCTATCACCTAATGCAGATAACCGTATTGCTAGAAAATTATTGGAGCTCAATGAACGGGGAAAATGGTGCCAAAACATAGAGTCAATGGAAGATGAAGATCGCTGCAAGCAAGATGATGAGATTTTTGGTACCGCAAGGTTGATTAACTGCAATTGGTTTGCCGGAATAATATTGAGTGACTACATTCAAGTAAGGTTTTTTACTTCAACTAATTTCATTTTATTTGAGTAAGTTGAGAATCATATTTCTAAGTTTGATGTATTTTTTTAATGGAAAAAGGGAATCTTGAATACAGTTCAACAAGACAGTGACTGGGTATTGGATCCTAGGATGAAAATTAAGTCATTATTGGGTTCTACCCCTTCTGGTGGAGGAAATCAGGTTTCTATTGAATTTAATATTTTATGTAAGCAAAAAATTCAAGAAAAGAGTTAAATTAACAAAACATCATTGGGTGATGAAGATACTGATAATCAAATTTTTGAACAAAAAGATCGATGGCACGCTCCAATATCTTATGCTCAAGAGGCAAGTACTTATAGGATCGGTTCCAATTTCTAACTGGACTTGTGTTAATTCAAATATTCGTTTTTTTTTTCATCGATGTAGAAATGGATCGAATACACATTAGCCAGAGGTTTTGCTGACGATTACTATCAAGAAAATCCTGGTGAGCTCCTTTCGAAATGATTTTATATGGCATTTTTAAAATAATTAAAAAAATCGCATTCACTTTTCAATCATATCATCAGATTGGGACAAACTAGGAGCAGCCGAATTTACAAGAGCAAAAAATATGTTGCAAAAAGAATTAAACGCACTTGAATTGAATGAAAACGAAGAAGTTATGACTGATGAATCAAACAATCCAATTTTTAAGCCACCTAACTGCTGGAATGTAAGTCCTTTTCTGTGTTCTTTAAAAAAGCTTAACCTATTATTGTATTCAATTTTTGACTAAAAGTAGCTTACGGCCTGGATTAATTCTAGATATCTAAGAACGAGTATACTAGCTCAGAAAACGGTCTCCCAAATAGCAGGACAGCAACATATGGTATATACCAACGCAACGCTGATGGAAAATTTTCCGACGAAGACCTTGCTAGAATTTTATCTGATTCTATTCATGAAGTCGCCGGCTCATTTGCAGCACGAAATTCACCAGCATCTCTTAAATGGGTTGATTGTAAAGGAATGCGAATCGCTCAGTAAGTATTAATCTTCGCAACGAATTTAATGGCTTGAAATTCAAATTTTACCTCTACAGGAATACTTGGAAAAGTTGCACTTTGAATGAATTTAGAAATTTTTTACAATTAAAAGAATTTACTACTTTTGAAGAATGGAATCCTGATCCCGAGATTGTGTGTATTTGTCTTCATAAAATAAGCACAAGTTTTATTTTATTTTAAACTGATTCCGTTCTATCTTTCTAGTCGAAAGCAATGGAAGTAAGTAAAAACAAAACTAACGATAATGGTATTAAAAGCCGGTGGAAGAGCTTGACCCTTGAATTTTCGCAGAATTTAGTTGGCCATCCCTCCAATATTCCCTTGTATGTAGGTTTATTAGGTGAAAGATCTAAAGAACCTCAAGTGGGAGCGGGTCTTTGTCCCAATTACACTATTTCACGAGCTATTCTTAGTGATGCAGGTGGGGCAATTCAGCTTTCTTTTATATAATAATAGCTTGGCTTACTTGAACGGGTTCTGGCGCCGCCCTCACTTGATGCATTTCAATATATTCTTATTTAGTTGCTCTGGTTAGGGGTGATCGATTCTATACCACTTCGTACTCATCTGATGTGTTAACCGATTGGGGTGTGCAAGATTCTCAACCCGAGCCACATTCTGGCAACTACGGCGGACTTTTAGAAAAGCTAATACGACTTAACTTACCTAACGCCTTCACATACAATGATTTAGCTTTGTTGTGTTAGTATTAAAATATTTTACTTGTCATTTTGATTTATGATTTGATTCATAGTTAAGTGTTTGTCATGAGTTGATGATATTTTCAATATTCAGTTCCGATGATTCTCCCCAGTCATATGAAATCGGTTAGTTAGATTATCGAATCACTAAAATCGACTGATAAAAAATAAACACAATCAATTTAGGTGCTCGAAAATATTAGTCTTGAAAAGGCGTCCAAATATGTAATAAATGCTGGTCCCCCAAAAACATTTGGTTTTCAGCATGTTTCCCATAATGGGTTGACCTATGTTATGGAAAAAGGCGGTACGATATCTCTCTTGCTAACTTTTTTGACTAGAAATTCCTGAAATTTTGATGTATCTTTTAAGATAATCAGCAAATTCTGATAGAAAGAATGGCCGACCTTTTTGATATTGTGAGTTGAAATCAAACAAACTAATCGGGTTATATTCTAAAATCTATAATCGATTAATTTCTTCCACCTTCAGAAAAATGCACGGTCAAAGATACATAACGTGTATCATGCTCTTCGTGATGTAACATTGGAAGAATACGAAAGTTTTGGAGAATTTATATCTAAACAGATCCATGACCACTCCGTCAAGCGTGATCATTCTAATGACCTTACAATCGACATTACACGGGATGTCACTAACCCATTGATAGGGACCTGGTATGTCTTCTAGCCTGCCATTCATATGGTATATTTTATACAAAGCTCTAATGAAATGGGGTTTCCAAATTTTTTTTCAGGCTGGCTCATGTTTTTGGAATTGTAGAAACTGGGATACATTCTAAGCAAAAACTTATGTGTATTTTGGGAGACTTGTAAGCACGACCATGATAATTGGTTAAAGGGAATGATACTTTTATTTTTAAAGTCTAGTCAAGTCTCAACATTCATTTTTTTTTTTAATTATATAATAAATGAAGGTATCATCATTTGCACCAGTCACCTGAAATTAGTTTTCATACCCTAACAGCTGCTCGATTAGCATGCTCTGGTCTGGCTTGGCAGATCAAGAACCATATACGAGCAGCAGAAATTCCACATGTACGTCACTTTCGTTTTAAACTAGTGATTGTGTTTAAAAAGATCTCATTTCTTAAAATTGCAACCCCTCATCTATTGGCATCATTATTGCTATTTTTTGTTTTTTAAATAATAATTGACAATCAATTAGTGCCCATTAAAGGCTATAAAAAATTTGCCCTCGATTATTTCTATTGGTGCCTCAAAAGCAGTAGAAGGAGCAATCAAAGCATTATCAGGTTCTGAATGCAATGATGAGTTCCAAAAATGTCGAACTTTTTACCAACATTTAGTGGCTAGGAACAATGAACAGGATTGTCCATTAACTGAAGATGAGCTCACAGCTGACTGTTTGCGAGCGCTCTCCACACTTGCTTATACACTCTCTCATGGTTGTGCTCAAACGTTGGATTATTGGTTACCAAAAATATCACGCGAACATTACGCTAGAAATATAATCACACCTACCGTGGATCCTCATTTAAGATCACTCGCGTTTCAACCTTTGAAAAATCATTCTGTTCAGGAAAAATTATTATCATGTGCCATGGAAGGATTGAGAGTGAATCATTGGACGAAAGAATTGAATAACATCGTTTATAACCCTTTAAATGATAATATGTTCAAATCACATGTCAGTACTTTTTTTGTTTTTCAAAATTAAAGTTAAAACTTTGAAGGTTATTTCCATAGCGCAAAGTCATGGCTCGAGAAAAAACTAATGATGAAAAAAAAACATAAAATATTTTCTTGTGCTTCAGAGAGTTTTGGGAACGATTGACTCTAATATCGACCTTGAGAGAGACATATCTGTTTATCATAAAACTCTAGACTGTAAGCTTTTTTTTTTCTTCATCGAAGTAACATAATATATATTCCTTTTTAAAAAAATTAATCTAATATATGAATTTTTTTATTTTTTTTTAAACAGATGAAAGTCATTGTAATCCATTTTTAAACATCATCTTACCCGTTTTATTCTCCAACGTTTTTCAACTCACTCAAATCCGTCGTTCGAAAGGTCGACAAGGTGAACTTCATTATATTGCAATCACCGGCCATATTGAAACTATTCCCACTATGCATCTTAAATATGATCATCCAGTAGGAGAATTGTTTTCTAGTTCTTGAAAAAAGTCTCTGAGGGTTTTTTTTTCTATTGCTGTTGCTGTTGTTGTTGTAGTTGTTATTGTTGTTGTTGTTGTTGCTGTTGTTGTTGTTGTTGTTGTTGTTGTTGTTGTTGTTGTTGTTGTTGTTCTTGTTGTTGTTTGTCAGCTTGGATATTCCCAGGACCGAGTAACAATTGCTCATAAATTATGTTAAACACATGCAGTACATGTGGGAACAATAAATAAAGGTATACAAGATGTATACATAAGTGAAATTAATGATTAAATACAATATATGTAATTATAATACCTTATATACATGCATGTATCCACCTTTTATAAGACTTATGTACTTAATATTAAGTTGGCATATGTTAGGATAATCTTAAGAACCTTAAACATAAGGCTACATAATTTTTAAGTAGATTTAAAGCTGTTGTTTTCATTGTTTTATGGAAAAAATAAGAAATTCACTTTAAATCACTTAAAAGTTGAATATATGCACTATAAATTTAATAATATTGAAAATGTGCCTTGACAGATCAATTTGTCTTAATTAGAACTATCAATTTGGCTATTCAAATGCATAAAAATAACACTTTTCAAATTTGATGTTTTTTATGCCAGAAATGGCTTCTGTGTACTGGCCACATACTGCCTGCATTTGTCCCACATGAGTAGCTTCATTTTTAGCAAAGTTAGCAATTTCACACTAAAATTACCCTACATTGTATGCTCACTATGGGGAAACATGCTAAAATAAGCAACAGGCACTTATTTAGTGTCCCAATTTCATTATTAGTGCATTGACCTCATTATATGCACTAATTTCATCAATAACCTCAAGAATGGTGCCTATAATTCACTACTACACTTAAAATCACCTATTTAGTCAAGGATTTACCCATGCAAGTGCCTTCCAAGAGACTGCATTCAGCTACCCCATATTTCCCATCTGATTTTGGGTTTCTCAATGGTTTCTCAGTCAATATTGGTCATATTTGGATGGGGATTTCATGTATTAATTTAGAATGCTTAGCTCATTCATTTCTGCTGTTGATCCCCTTTAATTATGTGTTGTATTTAGTGCCATTCTTTCCTTTTTTAGTCTTTTATTTTAAGGTATTACACACATATACTCTCTTTTTGGTTTATTCTTTTATTTTGATGGATCATCCCTATTATTTCAGGATTTTGGTGTGATATTATTTGATTTGTGTTATTGGTTACTCCTTAGGTTGATGGGTATGTGTACTAGCTAGATTGAGGCGTTGTTGGCCATGTATAGGATTGGTAAACCAGGGGAAAACATTGGGGAATTATTGGGTATAAAAGGAGGGGGTTTTTTGTCTTATTTTCTACATTCTTTATCATGAAAATTAAAACATATAACCATTACAATCACAATACATTTCATTGTAACTATTAAAATTCTTTGAATAGTCTTTTAATCATTATCTCTATTTTTTCTACCAACTATAATGACTAATCAAGCTATTCATATCTCTGTACTTGAACTCAGCTTGACATTTTTGGTGTTGTTGACTTGACTTGATTTGACTCAACTTGAAAATCTGGCTATATATCTTATTTTTTTGAT
The DNA here is from genome assembly GCA_030280995.1 of Hemileia vastatrix. Taxonomy (NCBI): domain Eukaryota; kingdom Fungi; phylum Basidiomycota; class Pucciniomycetes; order Pucciniales; family Zaghouaniaceae; genus Hemileia; species Hemileia vastatrix. The sequence goes on along the minus strand of JASXTE010000010.1, from coordinate 4,577,359 downwards.
TGTTCTAGAATATAAATAAATAAATAAATAAAATTTTAAAAAAATTCTTAGATTTCATTCTATAGTTTTTAATTATCTTCTTTTAGAGTTGATAGACAGATAAGATTCTCATTATTTTTATTTTTATTTTTTCTTTTTTAATATAAGAAAACATGTAAGTCATATATATACACACACACACACACACATATATATATATATATCTAATATTTAAATACTTTAGTTCCCTAACTTCCTAAAAAAATAAGAAATCCTGTTGCTACCCTAACTTTCTCTTACCTTAATCATGCATTTCATGCAATGCGTGTAGCACCCAGGCACACACATCCAGGCATATATATATATATGTACAGTGCCACACAACAAGTTTTTGCCACCCCATAAATTTTTTTAAAAACTGTTATTTTTCTTTCCTCAATACCACCGCCATCTCAAGTCATTCTTAAATGAAATGTATCATTGTTAACATGTGGATTGGGGGCTGCAACAAGTCTTTTATTTCCCTCCATCTCACCCTCCCATGTTCAACAGTTGATTCAGTCCTTGAAAGATATTCAGCCCAGGGTACCATCCAGACTGTATGTTGTAGTGGATCCCCACACAAGATGAATACCTAAAATCTGAGGCAATTAGCACTTGTCCTCAAGACAAACTGAGTCACCAAAATTTCACAAATATCTGACCTACTCACTAAAAACATATTTCCCTGTACATTCCATAATTGTGCTCATGTTTTGGGTCTTTGAAAGAGAACTGCAGCTAAAAAAACATATGTGGGCCTTACTCATCGCAACAATCACCTCACTGCTGCTTGCCAGCACCTCCACTGGAATTTTAGCAATTGGAAAAAGGTTATTTGGACTAACAAGTCATCTTTTAAACTTGGCAAAGCTTCACAAAAAAATATGTTTGGTGCACTGAATCCAAAAAAAAAATCTCTGTGAATGTCTACAACCCACTTTCCAAAGCAGACAATCATATATTATGGTTTGGGGGGGCTTTTTCAACACTACAAAAGTCCCTGTTGTGGTGCTCTCTTTGCAGCATCAAACATCTAAAACAATTATAGAAGTGTACCAAAGGTCCCTCATACCCTTTTTAGAGGCAAACAATCCTCACCATCAGCTTCACCTTATGGAGGGCAGCTGTCACCGGACGACCTACACACAAGGTCGAGGATGTTCCTGAAAGTGAGATGAGGGATTTAGAAACTTCTTCAAAGCACAGAGGAATGATTCGAGGAAGTGATTTGAAGGTCACTCAAAGTAAGAGCTACGGGTTCGAGGTATGTTCAAGAAGAATTATAATATAGTTTCAAAGGTAATAGGAATTCTTAAGATCTCACGAAGGGTTGGAAACTCAACAATCAAAGATTTAGGATTTAGAAATGATTTATTGAGAAAATAAAGAAAGATACAATAATAATGATTTAACTTAAAAGATTTTACCACTATTAAATGTAAATACGTTTTATAATTTAATTCTAAGGAATATCGAACCAAAAACCCAACCCTTTTATATCCTTTATTCCTCCTCGCATTGAACTCCCTCTCATCGCACCATTCCCATACCACAGACCATTAATAACATACACTTAGACCCTCTTCGCTAATATCCGTCTATGCTCAATTTACCCCTTTTAATTAATTAACAAACTTTTTAATGAAAACTACTAATGTACTATTACGTTGATCATAGTGCTGTGCGTCGCTTATTGAAATTAAGACTAAGGCACACTATTGAGAGATTGACTAATTTAGATTTAGAGTTTAGGCTAGTGCAGTTGAATAGTAAGTACACAAAGGGGAATCGCAGTTGCTATGGAGAATTGCTTTCTGCGCTTTGAGTATAGATTTAGAACTTGATATTGTTGATTTAATGAGCTGCTTTTGCCTCAAGTGTCACGTGGCGCGTGACAGCAGCAATCCTATTCACACATCTAAAAAATCTCAAGAACTTTGGGATCAAGAAAACCTGAAGAGAATGAAGTGGCTGGCCCAATCACCCAATTTGAATCCAATCAATAATTTGTGGAAAGTAATTAAAACAGATATCCATCAGTTTTTAACACCAAATCAAAAGAAGAAATGGAAAAAGCCTTAAATTTAGCTTGGGAGGACCTTCCATTCAACACACTAGATAATTTGATTAAGTCCATGCCACAAAGGATGCATGCAGTAGTAGATGCCTCTGGGAGGCCTATGTGTTGGTGAACAGGGAAAGATTTTATTTATATGATTATTAGATGTTTAGAATCTAGATATTCTGTTTAGATATGATACACATTTGAAATGAAAATTGAGTGGTAGTTTGAGAGTAATGACCATTAAAAAAATTCATGAAGTGGAGAAAACTTGTTGCTGGGCACTGCACATAATATAAAGAAATCTTTCACAATTTTATGAAATATTAAATAACATCAGGAAATAAAATATAATAAAATAATGAATTGCACCTGTAAACAAGCCCACCCTATCCCCCCCATCCATAACTTCTTTAAAAACATTTAAAAAAGTTTATTTTTTCCCTTTTTATTTTATCTTATCTTGTTTTTTTCATTTTTATTCTTTAAATTATTTTTCTTTTCCTTTTTTTTTCACAAAATCAATAACTCAAAAAAAACCTCTCCCCGTTAAAATATAAACCCCCTCCAAAAAAGCTTTCCTTCTTTTTTTCTTACAATTTTTTTCAAAAAAAAAAAAAGAAGAAGAAGAAGAGAAGCTTAATCCTTCTCCATCTTCTTTCTCCCACTCCTCCTCCTCCAATAATAATAATAATAATAATAGGGGGTATCAATGTTCAGGGATCTGCAATTAGGGATCAGGAAATTTTTTTTCCAGGATCAGACATTATTAATTGCGGAATATTCTTATCCACTAGCCCCGGGGCTAGTGGATAAGGAATCCACAATAATGCATTATCCCGCCTCTTATACCCCAATTTCCATTCCTAATTACTGATCCCAAACTCATCTCATCCATGATGGATTTGCAAGAAAGTCACATGACTCATAATTGCTGATGTCATCCTTAAGTCTTTCCTAATCTATGCTACTTAATTTTGGTGGAGAACACTTAAGTTTTTTTTCTATCTACACACCCCAACTGCACATTTGGCAGTGAATTCCCACTTCCCACTTCCCTCATCACATATACCTTCCACTGACAATAATAAAGCACCTCTCTACTAGGAAGCTACTTCACTCAACAATGAATGCTATTACTTTTCTTTTAGTTCTTTACTATAAATCTGACTCTGATTTAGAAGATGCTTTAGCTTATATGTGTTTTCTTTCCAAAAAGTGTTACATCATCACCAGGGGGCCAAATCTTTATCATGATCCCCAATATGATCTGGCCTCCATTCTCAACATTCCTCATTTAAACTTCACGCAACTTTTTAGAACTTCTCCCAATGTAGACAATCCTATAGTACTAGCTATAGGCCTTGACCAAGGGAGTTGGAGAAAAACCAGAGAGAAAATCCCCTGTCCCTTTAGAAAAATAGAGTGAGATTTACTTGCTAAAGTAAGTTGGTTCCTGTTTTGCTAAAGCCCCTTTTTAACACACTTGACTGCTTGATGAGCCAAGAAAGTAGTCCCCAGATAGACTACCAGACCAAAGAACTGAAATGTAGAACCAAGTCCACACCAGAGACAGCAAAGATACTTGATGTAGGCTGCAAATCCACACCAGAGACAGCAATAATAGTTGCTATAGCTTGCAAGACTATAACAGATAAAACAGTTGCTAAAGTTAAGTTAAATGAAGAACTCACTTGCAACAAACACAGCCAATTGTGGCCAGAAAACAGTGAAAACTGAGTGAGGAACAATGAGATCACCTCTGGATGGTTGTATGATGATTAAGGTTGCCCCAAACTGTCTTATTCACTATGTACACACAGACCACTAACTAAGAGCACATGCGCTATGGTAAGGTAAACTCTTACAGTCGCCTTGCTGTAAGCAGAATCCGGAGGAGATATGTGGATTTAGCCGAAAACCCCGTCCTTCCAATAAAAATAACAAAATGGGAATTCTAAATCACTAAGCTAACCAATCTACTTAGATCTGATTGATAAAATAATGAAACTCTAAAATAATTAACGCTTATTGAGATTAAATGATCGTGGCTGTTGATAAAGAAATACTGATAACAACAATTAAGGTGTACCAGTGAAAGATCTGTAAAGATTGACTTTTATGTTTTTATAATAATTTGAATTTTTATGAGACAGCAATAATCAAGTCCCAGCGACGAAGACCTTTCTAAAGATACCCTGTATGAAGTGTTATTTAAACTGTTGAATTGTATTTCTAAGATGTTATGTAAAAAATAATAATGTTATAAGGGTATTTCAAGTTATTTTAATTTGTTGAGTAAAAAAAAATGAGACTGTGGTGGTTAATGATTAAGCTGTATGATGTGTCCCCTCCTCTCAATTTCGAGTTTGAGAGTTGCTTAAGTATTCCTAGTCACGTGCCTAAGTTTTCCCCTCCAGAGCTCTTCCAGAGTCAATCTGGAGCCCGTACGGAGTCCGTACGGAGTCTGTACGGAGTCGAAACGGAGTCCGTCCGGACTTCCGGACTCAATTTAGAACCTTAAAACCATAATAAAAAATCTAGAAAAATTACACATAATAGAGCTACTTCCCCTTTACCTACCAAACTAATTTTCGTAGTCTGCGCAGCTCTAATTACCCCGTGAAAATTCATCAAAGTTAAGTAATTTTTGAAAACGTAAATATTTCTATAAAACTTTAAAATTCATTTAAAAATATAAGAAAAATAGTAAAAATTCTGGGAAAATTTCCCAAGGTTCTTGAGTAACTCGACTTGATACTTATAAATTTTCAAGACCGTAAAAATAAGTTTTCTCCGTAAAATAAATTGTATTGTGTAGGCATTCGCTCGTGACCAATTTCTTCATATTTAAAACTCAAATAAATTAAATAAAACCCTTTTTATAAAAAATAATAACGCCAATCTTGCACGCCGTAATAACTCCATTTACATATTTAGGTGCCGTACTAAACTTTAGGCTACCACATCCTCCCTCCAATCGAGAATGTCCCCATTCTTAAAACTTTGCATAAGTGGTCGAACACAATATTCATCTTTAACCTTCAACCACCATCTTCTTTAATCAACTATAAAATTCATCTTCATCAATATGTCTTCCAAAGAACTTGTCGCTCCATGTGAACTCTGCGCTCGATACCAGGTACCTTGTTTAATGTCCAACCCTAATCTTCCTGGCAGAACAGCTTGCGACTTATGCCGTGTGAAAAAAGTCAAATGCAACCGGCCAATTGTTCCTTCTAAAACAAACGTATATTTAGGACCAGCAGCTCTCCCTGATCCCTCAACTTCTAAAAAGCGATCCAAAATTCCTGTCTTCTTAAAACGAATAAGATCAAAAACAGCTTCAAAAGTTCAATCTTCATCAACGGATCCCGGCTTAATTTTGCCTTCACAAGATCCTAATCCTATAACGCCAATACCCCCAACTAACTTTGCTGAGACTATGTTTCCTGGCTCTAAATGTAAGACCCTATTTATCTTACTAAAAAAAACTTTTAATCAAAATTGACTAAACCTATGACTTAATAACATATTTGAACTTCTAGCTGTCGAAATAATCAACACTGATGATGTTGGTAGAGTGAAGACGGACTATATCAATCATTACCCAAATTTTCATCGCTATCTTTTTCTTGACTTTACTAATGAGTTGAAACGAAAAATGCTGGCCTATTTTCAAGAAACTCCAGCTAATAACCATGAAGACCTCATGAAAAGAAGAATTTTAATGCAAAGCTTTGATAATGATGTTGAACAATTTCAAAGAAATTATCTTTTCTAACAGTATAACTTGATAAAATTTTGTTTTTGCTTGGTCTTCTTAAACTTTCAACATAAATGATGTTTTCTTTCTTCTCTGGCTTGATATAACATAAAATAAAATAAAATAAATCTTGTGATGATTCCACTACTGAGAGCAAGGTTTGAATCCCTTCAGACTCCCATATACCAGTCTTCCTTCTTGTCACAGCATTGAGAGAGTGGATCTTCCTATGAGCCGAATACTCCTGATTCCAACCTCATAGGGCCCCCCACTGAGCCAAATTCTATGATTCCAATCTCGCCATAAGGTCCTCCAAGCTTCACACCAAAAAAAAATGGCCTAACTATGAGGCACTAAAAAAAATCATTCCCTAAAATCCAACTACCATCCTAACTTCTGATTCCTTCATCACAATTTTCAAACTTTGCTATACAGCAAACCCATAAAATACTTTTGCCAGGCTTCCAATAATAATTTCAACTTTAGACCATGTTAAAGCGCCACAAATTTCACCTAATTAACCATTATGCTTTCTTTAGCATCATTACCACCTAAAATTTTAACCTCCTAAAGCTTATCAGCACCCAATTCCAGAAATAATTGAATAACCAGTTTAAAGTCTTAGTGGACAGTGATAAATTAAAAGATTGAATTGAGTTATCCAAACAAGATTGACATTCCAGTTTAAAGTCTTGGTGGACCAAACATATAATCGATTGCCAGTTTATGGTCTTGGTGGACCAAAGATCGTTTAGGTGCATAAATAACTTGATAAATTCCTAAGTAAGGCCTAGGCTTGACCAAAGATTGAATAAATTTGATAATCCAGTTTAATGTCATAGTGGACCAAACATTTGATCGACAAGTAATCCAGTATAAGGCCATAGTGGTCCAATGAATGTTGAATTATCCTGCAGATATTAATTTTCCAGTTTAAAGTCATAGTGGACTAAACAATGAATGAACTACCAGTTTAAAGTCATGGTGGACCAAACATTTAATCGATAAGAAATCCAGTTTAAGGTCATGGTGGACCCAACAGCTTGATAACAATCCAGTTTAAGCTCTTGGTGGACCTAACAACTTCTCTATCCTTGAACCCAGATTTTGCCACCAGCTTTCTTCATCCTAGTTTCAAGTTTTCTTCTTCAAAAAAATATCTCCTAACAAGATGAAACCTTCTGACTTCATTGCTTCAGCTGATCAATCTTGCAAATATTGTGCCTTCACCCATAGGGAATGTATCTTCTCTTTTAACTGGCAAAAGCACACTTATAACAGGGCCTGTTTATCCTGCTATGAGAAGAAAAGAAAATGTTCTGGCTTGAACTGTGGTTCTTTCCCCATCACTGCTACTAGCTTCGCCGCCTTCTGCAATCCTCTTCCTTCTTCTTCACCTTCTACTCCACCCCCTATTCCATCAACCTCTAAAGATCCCATACCTTTTTCTCCATCAGCCTATTTAAACCTTTCTCCATCACCTAATCCTCTGGGTCCTTCTCTCCAATCTAGACTTGCTGCTACTCCCCCAAGAACTATTGCTGCTCCCAGGGCCATGCTTCAACCTTCTAACAATTCTTCTCCTTCTTCCAACATCTTGAAGCACAAAAGGTCCTATAATAGCCAGCAGTCTTCATCTTCTCTTGTTTCATCCAAAAGGCCCAGAACATCTACTTCAAACACCAAATCCAACACCAGTCCTCCTCATCTATCAAAAATAAAAAATCCTTTTCTAAACATAAAAAATCCCACTCCATTACCAAGTAAGCCATTTATCTATGATCATGATAGTGTTGACACAGGTTAGTTGTCTCTTTTTATTTTCTTAATCTTCAGGTTTTAATTTGCTGATATTTTAATTTGATAAGCGTCCACCGGTTCTCCAATTTCATATTCTGCTTATGAACTACCTGAACCTAATCCAAGCTTTCCTAGAGTTCCAATTCACCTTGTGTCTGAAAAGCTTTTTGCCAATTTTAATAACCTTATCGCTTATTTCCAACGATACCCGCCCTCTGATAGATCAGAATCTTGGATGAGAGAGCAACTGTTAAGAGACCTTTTCAAAATAGCCAACTGGCTTCAACACTATCGTGACCGTGAAATAAGATTCGAATCCCAGGAAATCGATCAAGGTCCTTCTAAATTTTCTAATTTCGATTCTTCAAAAGATAACAACCCTTGATGGTGTTCTTCCTGGTATGTAGCTTTCTTGAATAATGTTTGAAAAATAAAATATAAACATCTAAACTACCTAAAACTAAAATACCTTTTATTTATTTTTTTTTTTTATTATTTTTTTTTTATTATTTTTTTTATTTTTATTTTTATTTTTTTTATTCTTTTATTATTTTTTTTTTATATTTTTTTATTTTTTATTTTTATTTTTATTTTTTTTTATTTTTATTTTTTATTTTTATTTATTTATTTTTTATTTTATTTTTTTTTTTATTTTTATTTAGTTATTTTTTTTTTTTTTTTTTTATTTTTATTACCATTTAAAATAAAAAATTTTTTAAAAAAGATAGTTTTGAAATAAAAGTTAAAATTTAATTTTTAAAGAAAGATAAATGAGTGTGAAAAGAAAGATAAAAAAAGTAATAAAAAAAATTTTAAAATAAAATTTTAAAAGATGCCCCCCGGCCATTTGATGAGCCGTACCCTCGACATCATACCCACATCCAAGTGCAACTTGATGTGGTTACACAATTTTGAGAAATTGAAAAGAAAATAAAATAAATGAAAGTTTTTAGAAGCTAATTTTTATAATGATGATCACTGGGTGGGCTCCCTCCAATTTATAAAAATGATTAGAGACCACCAGTGAGCATCACCTTTACAATAATTCATAATATATATTAAAGAAAAGAAATCACAATCTAACATAAAAAAAATCAAAAACAAAATAAAAAAAATCTTGAATCTGGCGTTGAGAGCGGTGTCTCTTGATTTGTTCCAGTTTATAGTCTTAGTGGACTTCCTAAAATTAAAAGACAAAGCCAGGATTCAACTAGAAACAGGGAAAATTTTGGAAACGAACATTATGGGGTAATTGTGTATAGAGCAGCCAGCCCATCAATTACCCCCACACTTGCCAATATTTAATTAAGAAGGTTCCCCTGTGAACACTTCTTCCAATAAATTTAAAAATTTTTCCAACACTATCTTCACCCATATTTTAAGAATTTTAAATTTTGAAAATTTTCAATGAAGGTTTTCTTGAATTTCGTTAAGTTTCATCATAGTTTCGTCGACCATATACAGTGTAACGATAGTAAAGTATTTTGATAAAAAAGAAGATAGTTTATCCTCGTTGCGGAGGTCGTCATAAAATATTGTCGATATCATAGTTTATCCTCATTGCGGAGGAATCCATAAAATTTGATAAATGTCATTAAAATTGTAGTTTATCCTCATTTCGGAGTTGATAAAATTTAAGAAATTTCATAGTTTATCCTCATTGCGGAGGAATCCATAAAGTTTCATTGATATCATAGTTTATCCTCATTGCGGAGGAATCCATAAAATTTCGTTGATATCATAGTTTATCCTCATTTCGGAGTTCGTCCATATAATTTCATAAATGTCATAGTTTATCCTCATTGCAGAGGAATCCATAAAGTTTCATTGATATCATAGTTTATCCTCATTGCGGAGGAATACATAAAATTTGATAAATGTCATTAAAATTGTAGTTTACCCTCATTTTGGAGTTAGACTTCGGCACTCCTGGTGCCTCTAGGATAGAACCGTTTCACTTGATCGGCCGCTACCCTCTTCTTCAATACTACTCCATCCAACTCTTCTAGCACATATGAACCGCCGGAAACTTGCTCCTTGATTTTATACGGTCCATTCCACCTATCTGCAAACATCTTTCCCCACTGACTTTCCAAACTCCTATTATACACCAGGACCATATCACCTGGGTTCAAAGGTTTCCTTAATTGATGTGCCAACCGCTCATCCCAATATCTGACTGATTGATTTCGGATCTTCATCATCCGCGAATATGCCTTTTCTAAATATTCTTCTTTCTTTTCTAGCTGCATCATTCTTGCACACAATAATTCTTCAGTAGTTTTGACCATGTCCCAGTCAACTCCAAGATATGATTCAGCTTCTAAATCAACCGGTAAAACTGCTTTCTGTCCAAAAACAAGTTCATAAGGTGAAAATCCGGTCGTCCTTTTGGCAGTGATTCGATCAGCAAATAAAACTAAAGGTAAATAGTGCCTCCACTTCTCAGCACTTGTCCCACACATTTTAACTAAAGCATCCTTAATAACTTGATGCCCTCTTTCAACCATGCCTTCAGCTTCAGGATAATATGGGGTTGCTACCCTAACCTTTGATCCAACTTTCAATACAGCCTCTTTAAACTCTGTCCCAAATTCAGGACCTCCATCTACCGTCACCAACTTCATCACCCCATACCTATATACCCAATTATTCAAAAAAAATTCTGCCACATTTTTGGCAGTTAAATTAATAAGAGGCGCTGCCTCTACCCAACCAGATAAATCATCTCTGGCCACAATTAAATATTTATACCGTCCCTCTTTTATATGAACGGCATCTAAACTAACTCTTCCAAAGAGCGTATATTCACCGGTCGCGCGTCCAGGTTCTTTTGGCCTTAAATAACTTCGTCTTTGACATTCTTCGCATGACTGAACCCACTGTTTAACAGCCATCTTCATGCCAGGCCACCAAAATCGATCAGAAATTCTTCTAAATGTTTCTCCAACGCCTCTATGCCCGAGATCTTCATGCAGTGATTTCAAAACTAATTCTTGCCCCTTCTGTTGAGTTATAACTACTTGAGGATTTGGATACCTCCTCCTCATTAAACGTCGACCAGATAGGTAAAACGTAGATGACTTCCTCTTGATAGCCACCCATTCATCGTCTTCACAATCTTCTGGCCTCTCTAAAGTCAACAAATATTTGACTAACAAAAAATAAAAACCAGTCTGACCCCAGACTTCATCTTGAAAATCGATTAATATAACATCAATAGGGACTTCTCTATCACCAATATCACCTGCACATGAATGAGCCAATAATCGTTGACCCCTAAATAAATCTTTAATCGAGCTATGTCTACGTTTTTTTTCTGAACCTTTGGATCCTTCGAAAACCGTATTTGAAAATACCTCTTTCTCTTTATCCACCCTTTTATTTAAATTCTCTAATTCTCCAACATATACACCATTCCTTAATTTACTACTATCCCACACTACCAATCCATCTTCCTCTACATACACCACATCTTCTTCTACCTCCTCTCTGCCGAATTTATCTACACCTTTTTTAACACCTTTTTTAACATAAAAACTATTTTCCAGTTTATCCTCTTGGTGGAGGTCATCATCATCATAATCTAAACACAATAGTCCTGCCAGTTTAACCTCATGGGGGAGGTATGGAAAGTCTTCAGCTCCTTTAGTTCTGGCTTTGATAATAGGTATATCTTCATCGAACTCCTCTGAGTCTGAATCTTCTTCAGTGGGCGGTCTCCTTGATAAACCATCTGGCATAGTAAAAGTTTTGCCAGGCTTATGAACTAAATCAAATGAAAAATGTTGAATAAAAGCTACCCATCTCGTCATGGGTGCGTTCGGTAAACTTGGGGAATTAATCATCTGGATTAACGATTTCGCATCCACTTGCAACTCAAAATGTTGCCCCCACAAAATATGCTGAAGTTTCTTCAGTATTTTCGCCACACCACATAATTCCAATTTCGGTTGAGAATATCTTGATTCGACCTCAGTAAATACTACAGATTCATACCTAACTGGCCTGATGTAACCAGCTTTATCCATCTGAGACAAAACCGCCCCAGCTGCAACCTGACTTGAATCAACCGCTAAATAAATTCTACCAGCATCTTTTCCATAATCTAACTTGTGCAGGACTAAATCCTTCCCTACAACCTCCTTCAACTTCACAAACGCCTTCTCACACTCTTCATCCCACTCCCAGTCTGCATCCTTTCTCGTTAACCGTCTCAATGGAGCTGCCAATGAAGAAAAGTCCTTGATAAACATTCTAACATATACGCAAACGCCTAAAAACCCTCTAACTTCGGTCGTATTCTTGGGTCTTGGCCAGGACTGAATTTTGTTAACTTTCTTCTTGGACATAATCCTACCCTCTCTACATACCACATGGCCTAATATTTCTAAGGCTGGCACACAACATGAAAATTTTGAACCTGAAATAGTTAAACCAGCCTCTTCAATTCGAAACAAGATTCTTTCTAATATAATTGCAAACTCCCAAATGAATTTGCGTATCCCGGGATTCTCTTCCAACACCTGGTTATCATAGTCGGTTGTTGGTCCCTTAATTCCTCCATCATCTATAAAGATTCCAGCATATTGTGGAATTTCATCTTGAAGGATCCAAGCCATCTGAGCTTGATAAACTGCAACCGAATTTGTTGCTCCTTGAGGTAATCTTGTTAACTGTAAACGTCCAAGTGGCGTATCGAATGTAGTGAGAGGCCTTGAGTCCGGATGTAACTCTCTCTCATCATATCCACCCATAATATCTCCCAAACCATAACACACTCTCCCTGCAAACGCTTCAACAAACTCCTCAGCACTAGGCGGTATCCCAGCATCCTTTATTGTAACCCTATTTAATTCCCTAAGATCATGAACAACTCTAAGCTTGCCATTCGGTTTCTTGATACAAAATACCGGACTAGAATAACTTGAAGTTGATTGCTCATACAGTCCAGTGCGTATCCGTTCTCTGACAACTTCGATATAAGCTTCTTTCAATGAAGCCGGAATAGGAACCGGTTTCTGCTGCCACGGTTCATGACATACCACAGGAATCTTGTAAGGCTCCCCATAGGAATGCTTCAACACACCCCTCTCCTCTTCTACAAAAGCAATGGCCTTCTCTCGCTTGACCATCACATCCAACAACAACTTCTTCTCTTCTCCAGACAACCAACCATCAGGTCCAAAATTAACAAAACCCAGTCTCTCAAAAGTGATTCTTGACGTCTCAGAAAATTCAGGCGGATTCTTTACCAAGGGACTTTCATAAGGATCTCTTGATAACCTTGGTCTTCTCAAGGGTGGATTTAATTCAGCAGGTAGCGGTTCATTAATAGGTCCAACTTTATTTGCTACTTTCTTATATTTGGCTGCGTCCACATCTAAATAAACTTGAGGTAAAACATCGCCATTAAAACTTTCATCAAATGAATCTTCTTCATCGTCAGAATTGGAATAAGAAAAATTAGAAAAATATTTTATTTCATTTTTAAATTTTACCCTTTTCTCTTTTCCCTCGTCTAATTTATAAACAGATTTTCCAACACCTTTGCTTCCCTTATCCAACAGTAAATCACCCGTAAAGAAAGTTGGCAGTTTACCCTCTTGCTGGAGAACCGGAATTGAATTTTCACAAAAATTATTTTTTTGTGTTTTAATTATACTGAGATTTTTTATCGGATTTTGATGTGATATTTGCAGTTTACCCTCTTGCTGGAGGTCCGTGATAGAAGGAGATAATTGCAGTTTAACCTCTTGCTGGAGGTCATCAAACATACCCTTCCAATTTTTATCCAACCTAATTTGGCCCATTTTGCCTTTTTCACCGTTTTTAAATTTAATAGAAAAACCGGGTAAATCCAATAAACATATAGAAAAGTCCATAACGTATTTGCACTCCAAAGTAATATTAACAGAAAATAATTGAGAATCCACTTGAATTATCTCCAAGTGAGCTGACCTATTGCAATCCGGGATCTCATCCTGAGGAGAGATTACAACATTAGAGCGATCAGCCCCTGCTACCCCAAAAAATGAGGGCATTCATCCCTTTCCAACAAACATAATTCACCAGAAGCCGTCCGTTTTATATGCCGCTTCTTGGTGCAAACACAACACTGGCACAGAGTAGTAATCCCTGGCCGTGTTTCCCAACCTTCATCTCCAGGAGGCGCTAACCGCATATGTAACCTCTGCATATCTTCACCAGTGATCTCCAAACTAATCCCCATGCCAGCTTGATACCCTATCCTGGCCTCAAAATCCATCAAAAAAGGACCCCCAAGAACAGTTTTGACTGCTCCTCTGGCCACATAAAAGTGAACCTTACCAACAGATCCACCAATGCCTAACCTGACATGCTCAGCTGTACCCATTAGCTCTGTTGCATGCCCTCCAATACCTCTGAGGTTTCCCCCAGTTCCACTTTTAATTGGCAAGCCTATACTCGTCGCTTGCTCCAATGAAATTAAATTAATTTGAGACCCTGAATCGACCAAGGCCTTTACTTCTTTACCATTAAGAGTTACCACCAGGTAACCCAGGGGAGCGGAAAAATGTGTATCTACATCTTCCCCAAACTTTTCAACATTTTCACAAATATATTCCACCTCTCCAGTGGAAACCCGTCGCCTCGTCAAATGCTTCTTTTGCTTTTCAGCAAGCGCCGGACTAATCCTAAATAACTCCCCTAAAGATAAGGGAATCTGAAGTTGATTAACCCTATTCAAAACTGCGTCCATCGCATTAGCTTGACCGGAAACTACTGGCCGCTCATACTGGACCTTTGATTTAACAACCTTGGCCCTGGGTACCTCTTGAGGTCCAACCGAGCCATCTTCACCCCCCATTATAACATCTTCACTTTCTATAACCCTAACTCCGTCACCAGCTTCTTGCACTAATCCTGATCCATCGCTAGTCCTTCTTACTCCCTCCATTGGGATGGGACCGCTAAAACTTGGTCTGGGTAGAGACGCCAACGGTACGTCCTCCTCAGAATCCGAATCATCCTCTGGCATAGGCTCACCATTTAAATCAAACTTGCCATAACTAGGGGGCCCCATATCAGCAATCCCCTTCTGCATTTTATATAAGTCGTCCTTAGAGTAAGGGTTCAATTTGTTGGCGGCAGTTTGAGCACTAGAATTCTTGTCCTTAGAGTAAGGGTTCACTTTGTTATTGGCCTTGCCAGGATTAGCCCTCAATTGGCTCTGAATGCTACTTTTCGCCTTAGTAGCGGCTGCTCTTCTAGCAGCATTAACATCGTATTCGCCAGCCATACAGCTACCCTCCACCTGGGCAACCGTCGCCAGCTCTAAACCACCAAAAGAAGTAGAAAATGTGGCTTTACTGACCTCTTTCTCCTTGCCCTTGTCAGCTTTACCACCATTACCATTACCATTTTTGCCACTCTTGGCATTAACATCTTCATCCGTCACCTCTTCAAATCTGGCTCTCCTTTCAGCCGTTAAACTTCTTCTGACCAAATCAGAAGGAGACTGTCCATCACTGGGCTTGATGAACGAACCATCGGGAAATTTATAAACTTTACCATCAAATAAAACTCGCCCAGCATCCATATCCTTATCAAGAGCAAAACAAACTGTTGCTCTGTGCCCTCTCCTATTACAATAGGAGCACACCTTTGGCTCATCGTAGCCACCTCTATATCCATTACTACCATTCCCACCATTTCTCCCATTGCCTGGGAAGCGGTTACCATTGTTATTGCTATTATAATTTCGACGTTCATAACCTCTGGACTGATAGGAAGTCGACGTTGACGAAGAAGCGATTGGGGCCTTATTGGCCTTCTGGGTTTCTTGAACAAATATTTTTAATTGTTTAGTTAAATCGGCCAGGTGATCGACCATCTTATTATCTACATTACCCTCAACTTTAGCAGCAGGTAATCCCATTTGAGCCTTCTTGGCCTCCTGGGCTTTGACCATAATATCGTTGTTTTTGGCCAAAACCTCGCTAACCTTGCTAACATATTGAGTGCATGACTCTTGATATTTGTCCAACGCCAATAACTTTAGATGGGCCTGAATGTTCTCTTTGATAACCTCCAGAGCCGGCAGTTTCTGCTCACCATTAGGCAGTTCCTTCATCAAATCTTTTCTTGAAAGATCCTTCAAGACGTCCATACGAATATCCCTACTGCATGCTGACCAAAACAAATCTTTTGCTTGGTTCTCATGCACTAACTCGTCCACCAGTATGAGATATTCCACCACTTCATCAAACTGAACACAGAGCTTTTTGAAGTCAGCCATAGAAGAAACTCCACCTTTTGCTTGCCAGTCTCCAACAATTTTATTGAGGTCCATCATAGTAAACCTAACACCCCATCTATCAACCATAGCTTTAGAAAGCTTAACCCAATCCTTGTCCTTGAATGCCTGCATAGCAATAACCTCTTTTTCCACCTCCCTATCGGCAATAAAAAATCTAACTTGCTTCACCATATCCACATGGGAAGCACCATCAACAGCAGCAGCAGCTTCATACCTGCTAATGAACCATTTAACCTCCTCCCCATCAAACTTTGGGCCATCCCAAGAAACAATTCTAACTGAGGGAGTAAGAGGGTTAGAAGATCCAGAAGCAACAGCAGAAGAAGACATCCCAATAAGTAATGAAAAGCGTTAACAATCGATAAAATAACAAGCCTCTTGCAGGCCAATAACAAAAATCCAATTAGAGTTCCAGAAAATAAGCCTCTTGCAGGCTAATAACGTTCTTGATCCAAGTAAGTCTTTTAAAGAAAGCTAGAGAAATCGAACCCCACGTTGGGCGCCAACTATGGTAAGGTAAACTCTTACAGTCGCCTTGCTGTAAGCAGAATCCGGAGGAGATATGTGGATTTAGCCGAAAACCCCGTCCTTCCAATAAAAATAACAAAATGGGAATTCTAAATCACTAAGCTAACCAATCTACTTAGATCTGATTGATAAAATAATGAAACTCTAAAATAATTAACGCTTATTGAGATTAAATGATCGTGGCTGTTGATAAAGAAATACTGATAACAACAATTAAGGTGTACCAGTGAAAGATCTGTAAAGATTGACTTTTATGTTTTTATAATAATTTGAATTTTTATGAGACAGCAATAATCAAGTCCCAGCGACGAAGACCTTTCTAAAGATACCCTGTATGAAGTGTTATTTAAACTGTTGAATTGTATTTCTAAGATGTTATGTAAAAAATAATAATGTTATAAGGGTATTTCAAGTTATTTTAATTTGTTGAGTAAAAAAAAATGAGACTGTGGTGGTTAATGATTAAGCTGTATGATGTGTCCCCTCCTCTCAATTTCGAGTTTGAGAGTTGCTTAAGTATTCCTAGTCACGTGCCTAAGTTTTCCCCTCCAGAGCTCTTCCAGAGTCAATCTGGAGCCCGTACGGAGTCCGTACGGAGTCTGTACGGAGTCGAAACGGAGTCCGTCCGAACTTCCGGACTCAATTTAGAACCTTAAAACCATAATAAAAAATCTAGAAAAATTACACATAATAGAGCTACTTCCCCTTTACCTACCAAACTAATTTTCGTAGTCTGCGCAGCTCTAATTACCCCGTGAAAATTCATCAAAGTTAAGTAATTTTTGAAAACGTAAATATTTCTATAAAACTTTAAAATTCATTTAAAAATATAAGAAAAATAGTAAAAATTCTGGGAAAATTTCCCAAGGTTCTTGAGTAACTCGACTTGATACTTATAAATTTTCAAGACCGTAAAAATAAGTTTTCTCCGTAAAATAAATTGTATTGTGTAGGCATTCGCTCGTGACCAATTTCTTCATATTTAAAACTCAAATAAATTAAATAAAACCCTTTTTATAAAAAATAATAACGCCAATCTTGCACGCCGTAATAACTCCATTTACATATTTAGGTGCCGTACTAAACTTTAGGCTACCACAGCGCACCCACCAATCTGGCGCCTGTACCTGCCAAATTGCATAAAAAACCCTCCTGGAGCGCTCCCCAACCTCCTAAAACAGAAGCGGATGGGCCGCCCGACGTCAGAGATGCCGCCTGAAGCAGCCCGGCCTCCCTGAAGCCAGAAAACCAATAAAAACCACTAATCTACTTAGAAAAATTAGCTACAACTACTAAAACCTTTAAAACACGGAATTTCACTATAAAAACATTGTGACATGAAATATAGAGAAAAATTAGCTCTATCCAATGGTACTAAGCACTTAACCCTAAGACTTAAGGTTAGCCTGTAAAACACGAAAAACAAAATTAAACAGCAATCTTTTATAAATGAAAAATGAGGAAATGACCCCTTAAAACTCAGAATATGAAAAATGTCTTCAAGACATAAAATATAGAGAAAAACCAGGGCTATCCAATGATAGTACCCACATACCCGCAGACCCAATATCCCAGGAAAAAACCAGAAAAATACCAAATTCCTTAACAGATGTCAATTAAGACATGCACAAACAGCGCCAAATCACACAACAAAGGCCCCTGACAATGTTGGAAGACCACACCGATTCTTTCTTCAAACTTTATCAACTCATTTCTGAACATCCTATCTTCCATAACAATTCTCATAACAAACAGCGTAATCCTGCCATCCAACTTGCTGTTGCTCTATGTTGCTTTGGCTCAAATGGAAATGGTGCTGCCGTAAGACATTTGGATAATCTCTTTAACATAGGATATGGTAACATGATATTATACACCAAGCGCTGTATGATTGTTATCCTTTCCCTCAAGTCTAAAACTCTTGCTTGGCCAACTCCAGAACAGCAACTTGAATCCTCTCAAGTAATGCAAGCTGAAAGTTTCCCTGGCTGTATAGGTTTTGTTGATGGCACAACCATCCCTTTGAGTCAAAAGCCTGCTCATGATGGCAACCATTATTTTGATCGCAAAAAAAGGTTTCTTCAAAATCTTCTCCAAGTTCTCATCTTTCACAATCTAACTTTTTATCTTCTTTCTAGATACTCTATTGCCGTTCAACTTGTATGTGATGTCAATAAAAAATTTATTGCTTTCCACATTGGCTGCCCTGGATCATGTCATGACTCTTCCGTCTTCCAAAGAATGAGGATTTCTCAATCCCTTGACTCATACTTTGACAAATCTCAGTACCTCCTTGCAGACTCAGCATATGCAAGTGGAAATTACATCATACCTGCTTTCTGTGGTGCAACTTCAGAAAATGACCCCAAAACTGCCTTTAATTATCACCTTGCACAATCAAGAGTACGAATTGAACATGCTATAGGTATTTTAAAGGGACAATTTTCTAGTCTTTGGGAGCTCAGAATCCAATTTCAAAAAAAATTGGAGATCAAAACTGCAAATCATTGGATCTTGACTTGTGTAATACTCCACAATATTCTAGCTGATTTAAAGGATGAGTGGAATGATCTTTATGAAGAAGAGGATCCTGAACCACCACCGGCACTCCCCTCCCTAAATTCACAAATCATTCAATCAACCGGCATACGCCCCATTATAATGCCAATTACTCTCCAACACTTCTCTTCACCACCCTTTTAATTTTTAATTTTTATGTTTTCATACTTTCCAAATGTCCTCTTTGTGTACTTTATTCACTTGGTTTTGTATTTTGGTTTGTTGCATATTCATTTTTTTTTTTTGAATTTATGGTGAATATCTTTTTTTTGGATGGCTCATTGGTTTTCTTTCACCAGCTCAACATGAAATCGCATATTTTCTTATATTGCATATTTTGTCAGTGATTTTTTTTTCATTCATCACTCATATCCTTTTCATCCTCTCCTAAAACATCACTCAGTTTTTTTGGTTGCATTTATTTTCTCAACTCATCTCACCAGGTAAGTCTTTTTTTTTTCTTTTTTCTTGTTTTTTATTTGCTAATCATGAATTTTTTTATTTTTTTATTTTGCTTTTTTTTATTTTTTTATTTTTTTATTTTTATTTTATTTTTATTTTTTTTTTTGTAAGTCCTTTTTTATTTATTTTCAAGGTTAGACTAATTTTTTTTTCTCTTTTTTCTCTTTTTTTTCTCTCCTTCACCCTCTTTAGCTGGCTCATTTTGCCCCTTTTCCTCTCTCTTTACCTGCCTCAAGTCTCTCCTTCTCCTCTCTCTTTACCTTCCTCAAGTCCCCCTTATTTCACCCTCTTTACCTGTCCCAAATCCCCCCTTTACACCCTCTTTAGGTGCCTCATGACCCCCCTTCCCCTCTCTTTAGGCGCCTCATGACCCCCCCTTCCCCTCTCTTTAGGCGTCTCATGAACCCCCCTTCCCCCCTTTTAGGTCCCCTCCCCTTGAGCCACCTCTACCCCCTCTCTTTCTTAATGAACGATCGCTAACAATCATTTGTTAAGTAAAAAATTTGCTACCAAATTGATTACTTAACAAAAAATTGCTAGCAATTGTTTGTTAAGAACGAGAGGGGGTAGAGGTGGCTAAAGGGGAGTAGAAGGAGGGGATGGGACCTAAATGGGAGGGTGTTTGAAGCGCCTAAAGAGGGGGGGAAAGGGGGAGATTTTGAGACAGGCAAGGAGGGGATTTCATGGAAATAAAGGGGGGGAAGGGGACTTTTATGGGAGTTAAAGAGGGGTTACCAATTTTTTAAAAAACATACTAAAATGTAATTTTTTTTTTTGGCAGAATTTTAAAAAAAAAATCTTTTACTTTCTGTTTAGGTCTTTCCCTGTAAATCACAAAACAAAAAAGGTTTAGATTTTAATTTTTAATTTTTCTTCCAAATAATTTTACTGAATTAAATTTTTTTTTTTTAATTTATTTGTTTTGATTTATCTTTTACTGATTTTTATTTTTTATTTATTTATTTTTTTTTAATTATTTTGACAGGATTTTCTGTGAAGGTTTTTTATAACCAAATTTCAGGTTTTCTTTTGTATTTTTTTTTGAAATAATTTTTACTGAAAATTATTATTATTTTTTTTTTAAATTTTTTTTTTAAATTTTTTTAAAAGGATTTTTCTTTAAATTTTATTTGAAAAGATATTATTATGTGAGTTTTTTTTTAAAAATATGTGTTGAATTTTTTTTTGACATTTAAATTTTTTCAGATAAAAAAAATGTCTTCTTCTTCAGATTCACCCCTTACTTCTCTATCATCTTCATCTTTATCCTCTTTATCATCTTCATCTTTATCTTCTCTATCATCTTCTTCAACATCAACTTCAATACAATCATCTTCTAAATCATCAAAAAAAAATAATGATAATTAGTCTCATCAGAATAAAAGATATCTGAAAAAAAAAATTCTTCTTCTAAATCATCAAAAAAATATTAAAGATAATCAGTCTCATCAGAAGAAAAGATATCTGAAAAAAAATTCATCTTCTAAATCATCAAAAAAAAAAATAAAGATAATCAGTCTCATCAGAAGAAAAGATATCTGAAAAAAAAATTCACATTTTTTTTCATAAAACTAAAGTAGATAAAAAAATTCAATATCCAAAAAAATTACCAAAAGATATCAAATATCTAACTGAATTTGGAGATGATTGAGTTGTTGCAGTTATCAGTAATACTTATAAGGCTCAATTCATTTTGGAAGCTCATTCATTTGATGGTGTAAAAGATGAATCTTTTAAACAACTATTGGATCTTATCATAACTCTTTATTAAATGGCTTTGGTTTGGTTACCTATTAGGAATACGAATTTTTTGGGTGGTATAATGATTGGATTTGGTTGGAGACCTGGTTTTGTTAAAGAATATTCTCTTGGTATGTCTAATAATTTTTTTTCCATTCTTAATATCATTTCACTTTTTTAAATTATATAGGCATATATTCATTGTTCAAGAATATCACTAAAGCTCAAAAAGATGAAGATTTTTGCTTATGGGACACTCTACCTTCCTTTAACTCTTTTCTTGCTCTTCGACTCAAAAAGCTCTGTAATAAAGCATTTGAAAAAAATCATGAACTTGCAACAAAAGTTGGAATACCAAATTGGTGTGACTCCGAATGGGAAGATATCAGCCACAAATATCTTTTCTTTTCTAATGTTATTATCACTCATTCTGGATTCCACAATAGGATTCATATCGATAGGAATGACACCAATTTTCTTACTTTTGGTATATTCTCATATATCAATCCGATAACTGGCCAACCAATACCATCTCCAGCTAAAATCAAAGGACATGATTTATATTTTCAGACCACCAGTGCATCATTGATTTTGGTTTGGGAAATGGTATCATCAAAACTATTTGGAATTCTTCTAAGGACAATCATCAAACGATGAAAGCTCCTCCTGGTTTGGAATCCTGTCTAGATTTCACACATTTTGGTTGCTCATTCGAAATCAGTCATAAGTTGATTCAAAGAATCAACAAGGTAAAGAAAGAAGTTAAAGTTAATTGATTTAAAAAAACTTTATCTAGATCCAAAAAGTATGGGGATTAGAGTTGTCATCAAAAATTTTATATTTTTCATAAATTTTTAATAAATATTTTTTATATATCAATTTGTTCAAGTAAAGTGATGAGCCAACAACCTTTGGTTGTATAACAGGTAATCATGATAACATTTATTTTTTTCATGGGGTTCCTCTAGCCTATACCTGTGGAAAGTTCCAAACTTTTGTTTCTAGATTTGATCTGCATTTTGGCTTGAGGAATTGTCATTACTTTAAACTAGAGAAATTGATATATATTAGATATTAATTTAATAATTTATGTAATTATATTAAACTTAGATGACTTCCACCCCTTACTTCAATAAAATGCAGGGGGGGGGTATTGCCAAATTTTCAAATCTGACATGTGAAATTGATGACTTAGAAAAATTTTGGTGATACCCACCCCTTGCTTCAACAAAATGCAGGGGAGAGTATTGCAAATTTTTTAAAACAGATATAGAATTTTTTTGACTTGTAAATATTTTGGTGAAAATTTTTTAGTGATACCCCTCCCTTACTTAAATAAAATCCAGGGGGGGTTTTGCCAAAATTTCTTATAAGACTTGTGAAATTCTTGACATGTAAGAATTTTGGGGATACCGGTAAAATGCAGGGGGTAGTAAAGCCAAAGTTTCATATAAGACTTTCAAGATCCATGACATGAAAGAATTTTGGTGATACCCACCCCTTACTTCATGAAAATTTTATTTAAAAAAAGAATATTTAACATTAAAATACAAAAATTCAAGTAATGAAATACAGGAAATTATTGTGAATTTTATGTACAAATAAGTATGAACAGTTGAAGTGTGAGAGAAATAAAACAAACTAGTCATCCAAAAATTTCTTTAAACGTTCAATTTCCTCAACAAATTTATTAGCTTTAACACATTCTATCAAGAAATCTTTATTTTTGGAATTTTCTTCATGATCAAACTTATATTTCATCTGCTCTAATAGGTTTTGATGTTCAAGTGTGTTCTCCTCTTTTTTTGATTTTTCAATACTTAGAGTTAACTCAAACTTCTTCTCCTCCAAATCTTGGGCCTGACCATCCTTCTGTAAAGAGAGCTTGTACTTCCTCTCCTCCAAATCTTGGGCCCAATCATCCTTCCGTAAAGAGAGCTCTTACTTCCTCTCCTCCAAATCTTGTAGCCTATCATCCCTCCTAAAAGAGAGCTTGTATTTCTTCTTTTCAAAGCTTAGAGTCTCTTTAGAAATTTCCACTTGTTCTAGAGTGAGAATAAAAATTGATATAAAGTAGAAGTAAAGCATAGTAAAGTAATAAGAGGTATGGTATCACTTACCAGCATCATGTTTCTCTAAAAATTGTTCCATAGACAAACAAGGGGGTTGGGATGAAGTATCACTTTTTCTTCTTCTTTGGGAGTGTAAATTTAGACTACTTGAAGCCCTATGCTTCTTGTTCAAGGTCATATTTTCATCCTCATCATTGTCACTACCTTCATACTCATTTGATTGAGGATCCTGGGTTTTTTTTTCAGCCTTTTAAGAAATAAGAAATAGATAAGTAAATAAAAAATAGAATTTATAAGATAAAAGAAAAAAGAAACAGACCTGAGTTAGATTTGGTTGGGTTAAATCACCAATAGGATCTACAGAAAAGCTATCTAGATTTGTCTCATTCAAATGAGGGGAGGCTTGAGTGGAGGAAGAGGATGGGAAAATATTTGCTTCAACATCATGTTCGGAGATAGGATCTTCTCCATCCAATATGTTTACAGGATTAACATTGGCTTGCTCTCCAAAAGTTGCATCCATCTCTTTAAAGTAAGGACATAAAGATTCAAGTTTATCGTCTATGGATTTGATGCCCTTAGTGATATTGATGTTGGTAACCCCAATACCAGTGGAAGATGAAAGAGCCTTTGCCTTCTTGTATATGGCTTGGTAATACTTGAAGCGTTCAGACATTTGTTTAGGCAAAAGATCAATCCTTCCCTTGGTCTTATTCTGTAATTCACTTGCCATTAGAAGATGGCCATAAACTTTTGATGCTGGGGGCTGTCTTACTTTAGTCGCATACTCAGTACCAAAACAAGAATCATAGTTAGATTTGGTTTTCAGCTAGTTGATAAGAATGAGATGATCATCTTTTTTTAATTGAACGGTCTTAGATTTCTCAGCTGAGCGGGGGAAAGAGGGAGTAGTGGGATTTGAAGAACAACTGGGTGATTGCTGCCTTTGAGAAGATCTAGGATGACAAGGCATGTTAAAATATAAATGAAGATGAAAAGGAGCAGAAACAAGCAGATGAGATGGTGAGGGGTTCTGAGCGGATAGAATGGAAAGGATGGGATGAGAATGTGAGTGCGCATCAAGGTAGAAGCCATATCCAGAGAGTAGTCCAAGATGTGGTTATGGCAGAAAGTAGGTCAAGTTGTGGTTATGACAGAAAGTTGTCCAAGATGTGGTTATGAAAAATTGAGTAAAAAAATGTTGGATAAGAGGTGAACATGTACACGTAAAGTGTCTAATAGCCCAATTATTAGCAAAAATAATTGTGGAAGATAATTGGGGTATGCAGATTATGTTCCGCAATGTCACGCGCCACGTGACACTCAAGGCAAAAGTAGCTCATTAAATCAATACTAAAGGGTTCAAATCCATACTCAAAGCGCAGAAAGCAACTATCCATAGCAACTGGGACTTTCCTTTGTGTACTCGCTATTCAATCACGCTAGTCTAAAAACTCTAAATCTAAATTAGTCAATCTCTCAATAGTGTGTCTTAGTTTTTTTCCAATAAGCGACGCATAGAGCAATAGTTAATATAATAGCACATTAAAAAGTTTATGAAATATCTGTGGGTTATTAAGGGGTAGTGAGCATGTACGGAATGGTTAGTGAAGGATTAAGGGGTTAACAGATGTTAGTGAGGAGGGTCCAGCTGTAACGGATATATTTTAAATGGGTTATGGTGTGCGGAACGGTGGATGAGTATGAGGTCAATTTGAGGAGGAGTAAAGGATATAAAAGGGACTGGGTTTTTGGTTTGATATTCCTTAGAATTAAATTATAAAACATATTTATAGTTAATAGTGATAAAACTCTAAGTGAAAATCATTATTATTGTATCTTTCTTTATTTTTCTCAATAATCATATCTAAATCCTAAATCTTTGATTGTTGAGTTTTTCCAACCCTTTGTGAGATCTTAAGAATTTTAATATTACCGTTCAATTATATTAGAATCCTTTTCGAACATAACTCAAAGCAGTAGTTCTTCCTTCAAGACATCTTTGAACCACTTCCTCGAAATATCCCTCTGTGCTTCGAAGAAGTATCTGAACCTTTTATCTCACTTGCAGGAACAACCTCGACCTTGTGCGTAGGTCGTCCGGTGACAGTATAATTTAATTCTTCGTAGTTCTCATTCTTTGCACTACTACGTCCCTTTTCAGGTGTTTTCTCTAAATTCTTAAAATGGCACCTGTTCAACACACTCCTCCTACAGGCGCTACTACTAGAGCTCGCACCAGAGGCAGGCCAACAGCCACTAGGTCTGTTCCCCGCACTCATTCCTTGGAGCCACTTGACCTTAGGGAACGGCAACATTCAGTCCAATTGGTAGAAGACATCCCACAAGACTTTGATGATTCTAGTGATGATGAAGAAGGAGAGGATACAATGCACGAGGCACCATCCGCCCCTGCTAACCACCCTTCTGGTCAACCTTCAGAACCTGGACCATCCAATTCTCTGGAAGAATTCATGAGACTTTTCATGAAGAACCTTTCAAATTCAAAGTCTTCAGAGGGATCTAAATTCAAAACTCCTTCTATGAAATCTCCTGATAAATTTGATGGAGAACATCCAGACAGATTGCGACCCTTCTTGCAAACCTGAAAGCTCCTGTTCCATAATGACCCTCGAACCTTCAATAACGACCGATCGAAGTTTGTTTATGCTTCTTCATTTCTGGCCGGAAAAGCAGCAAGATGGTTTGAACCTTGTCTTCTCATGCTCTCTTCGACCGAAACCCATTTACTTATTAATAATTGGGAAAAGTTTGAAGACCAACTCTTCACGTTGTTTGGTGACCCTAATGAAACTTACAACGAAGA
Organism: Hemileia vastatrix; assembly: GCA_030280995.1. NCBI lineage: Eukaryota > Fungi > Basidiomycota > Pucciniomycetes > Pucciniales > Zaghouaniaceae > Hemileia > Hemileia vastatrix. The sequence goes on along the minus strand of JASXTE010000010.1, from coordinate 4,551,220 downwards.
AATTGAACTTGATTTCCTTTGCATGAGTGATAATGGGAAAGCCTCTGAATATATCTCGAACTTCAGAGCGCTTCAAACTCGAGTAGGTTGGAATGATGCTGCCTTTAAGTATCATTTCAAAAAAGGACTTCCTTCGAGGATTCTGGATCAGTTAAATCTTCATGGTCAGAAGATGACTACTTTAACAGATTTAATGGATTGAACCCTCGAACTTGACGGCGTTTACCAAGGACGACTTAAACATCGTCGATACGCCAACAAATCTCAAGGCTTAAATTTCAAATTGGGACCTTCTTCCCACCCACGAACAACTCAATCCTCCTCGACTCAATCCAAACCTATTAAGGGAAAGGAAAAACCTCAACTGAAAAGCTCGACCCCAGGCGATATCAGTAAAGTACTGGATCCTAAAGGGGAACTTAAGGAAGCTGAGAGGAAGAGGCGAACAGATAATGGGTTATGTATGTATTGTGGGGGTAAGCACAAGCTGGAAGATTGTGTAAAGCTGAAGGAAAGAGAAGGTACTACTTCGAAGCCAAAAAACTAGTAGATAGTTTACTTGTGTGCAAAGCAAACTATCTTATATCTCCCAGTGCACAGAACCTCCATGTCTTAAGGACTTGAGTTGCCTTAAACCGCTTGAGATTCATTCTTTTTAAGGAGGATATCCCCTTCAGTTGTCTTATAGACTCTGGAGCTTCAATGTCTTTTGTCAGTTTATCTTTTGTCGAGAAGTTACAGCTGACATTTACAGATATCGATCGAACTCCAATTTATTTGGTCGAATCAGAGGAACCCAAATATTGGGTCAGTAAGAAAGTTTTATGGGTTTCCAACTTTCCAAATTTTCCCCCCTTTGAGTGGGAATTATCAGTCTTGGACGCCCCAAGGATGGACAATACCATTCTTGGCCATGACTTTTTAACGCATTGGAATCCTGAAATTGACTGGACACGGGGATTGATCACCCCACGGACTAAGTATATTTCTAATTCTTCAATGCATGTCAATAGGGAGTTAAACAACCCGCCTGACAATGTCCTGCTAGAGGACAAATCTCTGCCAGATGACTTTCAAGCATCTGATCTTTCTTTAAATGAGCAATTGGCTAACCCTTCTAGCTCGATGACTTCACTCGAAGAGGATTTAAATTGCCTCAAAGTAATCGAATTATGCTCTCTCAATTCTGGTCTTCCCTCAACAGATTCTCTCGAAGATGATGAGGACAACCAAATCAACGTTGAAGCCATTAAATCGACTCTACCAGAAATCTATCATGATTTCCTTGATGTTTTTTCAATCCGCAAGGCCGATAAAATACCACCTCATCGACCCTACGACCATCAGATAGAGTTAATAGGTCCAGTACCTCCGGCAGGTCCTGTCTATTCTTTGTCGAAGGACAAATCTCAAGTTCTTCAAGACTACATTGCAGAGAATGTAGCCAAAGGTTTCATCAAAGCCAGTAAATCTCCAACCAGGTCACCTGTCCTCTTTGTAAAAAAGAAGGATGGTAGTCTTAGGTTGTGTGTTGACTATAGAAAGCTCAACACAGTCACTAAGAAGAATGCATATCCTGTTCCTCCTATGTCATTTCTTCTTACCCTTTTTAATGGTGCTAATTTCTTTTCTAAAATTGATCTTAGAGGCGCTTACAATCTTATTTGCATTGCGGAAGGTCATGAACCACTGACTGCAATGCGCACTAGATTTGGTAGTTTTGAATATTTAGTTATGCCTTTTGGATTGTGTAACGCACCATCCACTTTTCAAACTTTTGTCAATGACATCTTTTAAGATGTTGTCAAACAATTTGTTGTCGTCTATTTAGATGATATTTTGATTTTCTCGAAGACACTGGATGAACATATTCATCATGTTCGACAGGTTTTAAATCGACTTTGAGATCATGGACTCTACGCCAAGCATAATAAATGCGAATTCCATCTTAAATCTATTGATTTTTTGGGTTTTACATTATCCACTGATGGCTTAGTCATGGACAACAAAAAAGTTCAAAAGGTCCTGAAATGGCCTGAGCCCAAATCTATTAAATCCCTCCAAGGATTTTTGGGTTTTGCAAATTTCAATAGAAGATTTATTAAAGTTACTCTAAAACTATTTCCAATCTTACTTCTCTTCTTAGAAAAGATATTCCTTTTTTTTTTACTTCTACAGCGCGAAAGGAATTCGAAGCATTGAAGACGGCGTTCACCACAGCTCCAATTCTTCGACACTTTGATCCTACTGTTTTGACAATAGTCGAGACAGATGCGAGCGATTATGCTATCGCAGGGGTCATGTCTCAATTGAATCCAGAAACAAAACTGTTTCATCCTATTGCTTTTGAGTCACGCAAACTCATTGCAGCAGAGTTAAATTATGAAATTCATGACAAAGAGCTTTTAGCTATTATTCACTGTCTTAAAAAATGGCGCTCTTTTCTTCTCAGCCTAGATAGTCCTTTTCAAATTTTAACAGAACATAATTCTTTGAAATACTATATGTCTTCCAAAGTGTTAACCAGGCGTCAAGCCAGGTGGGCTGAATTTCTGTCTGAATTTCCCTTTTCTATTTCCTATCACCCAGGTAAGAACTGCATTGTCCCAGATATCTTGTCACGTCGGGACGACGTTTACCCACAGTGGGGGGACACATTTTCTTACAAAAATCCAGTAAATGTGAAATCAATTTTCAAGGAATCAATGTTAACGACTCATCAACTTAATTTGATGACAATTCAATCGTTTCAAAATCCACTATCCAACATCCTCGAAGCTCAGTCGAAGGATGATTATTGTTTAGGGTTAAAAGACAAAATACTCTCAAAGCAAGGGGCCAAAAGATTTAGTATTGAATCAGGTCTATTAGTCTTTGAAGGTAGAGTAGTCATACCCAACAACAATGAGATAAAATTATGGATTTTCAACAGTCGACATGATTCTCCATTAGCTGGTCATTTTGGTGTTGATAAAACCTACCAGTTAATAGTGAGGGATTTTTTCTGGCCAGGTATGACCAGGGAAATCAAGGCCTATATAAAAGCTTGTTACGAATGTAATAGGAATAAGGCTCCCCGTCACCAGAAGTATGGGTTGCTTCAACCACTTCCTATTCCCTCTAAACTTTGGGAATCTTTATCGATGGATTTTATTTCTCAACTTCCTCTTTCTAATCATTTTGATGCTATATTAGTAATAGTAGATAGATTCTCAAAAATTTCTATTTTCATTAAAACCACTACTACTTCTACTGCAGAAGATCTGTCAAAATTGTTTCTAGAATATGTATTTTCCAAACACAGCTTACCTAATGATATTATTTCAGATAGAGGCTCATTGCTTGTATCCACATTCTGGACTCAACTGTGTTTACAACTCAATATCACGAGGAACCTCTCCACAGCCTATCATCCCAAAACCAATGGGAAAACAGAAAGGGTCAACCAAATCCTCGAACAATACCTTTGAATGTATGTCAGTTACCAACAAGACGATTGGACCACATGGCTACCATTGGCCGAATTTGCTTATAATAACTCGACTCATTCTTCAACACAACAATCTCCTTTTGAAACTGTTTATGGAAGACATCCTCGATTCAATTCAATCCATGTAGGAACTAATCATCCTGCGGAACATTATCTTTGAACCATATCACGACTCCAAGAGGAACTTAAATCAAATCTAGAATTAGCGGTTCAAAGGTACAAGGAACAGGCTGACAAACATCGACAAACTGCTCCTCTTTTTAAACCAGGTGACAAAGTATGGCTCGACGCACGGAACATTCGAAAGACTCAACCATCAAAGAAACTGGCTGAAAAACACTTGGGGCCATTCGAAATCGACTCTGAAGTCTCTAAAACTGCATTTCGACTCAAGCTACCTCCTAAATGGAAGGCTATTCACCCTGTTTTTCACGTATCTCTCCTGGAACTGGCTCGAGAAACATACCTGGGCAAGAACCAACCTCCTCCGGAACCGGTCAAAGTAGAAGACCATCTAGAGTGGGAAGTAAGCCGTATCCTTGATTCAAGAATGCGCAAGGGGAAACTTCAATACCTTGTGGAATGGGAAGGCTTCCTTGATGACTGTAACCGGACGACCTACGCACAAGTTCGAGGATGTTCCTGTAAGTGAGATGAGGGATTTTAGAAACTTCTTCGAAGCACAGAGGAATGATTTGAGGAAATGATTCGAAGGTCACTCGAAGTAATAGCTATAGGTTCGAGGTTCAATCGAGAAGAATTATAAACTAGTTCCAAGGTAATAATAATTCTTAAAATCTCACGAAGGGTTGGAAACTCAATAATCAAAGATTTAGGATTTAGAAATGAATATTTGAGAAGGTAAAAGAAAGATACAATAACAATGATTTAACTTTTAAGGATTTACCACTATTAATGTAAATACGATATTATAATTTAATTCTAAGGAATATCGAACCAAATACCCAACTCCTTTTATATCCTTTGTTCCTCCTCGCATTGACCTCCCTTCCATCGCAGCATTCCCATTCCATTGACCATTACTAACATACACTTAGACCCTCTCTACTAAATATCCGTCCATGCTCAATTTGCCCCTTTTAATTAATTAACAAAACTTTAATGAAAAAAAAACTACTACTATACTATTTCGTTGATCCTAGCGCTGTGCGTCGCTTATTGAAAAGGACTAAGGTACCCTATTGGGAGATTGACTAATTTAGATTTAGAGTTTAGGCTAGCGCAGTTAAATAGTAGTACACAAAGGAAAATCGCAGTTGCTATGGAGAATTGCTTTCTGCGCTTCGAGTATAGATTTAGGACTCGATATTATTGATTTATTGAGTTAATTTTGCTTCGAGTGTCACGTGGCGTGTGACAGATGCCCGGGTATAAAAAACGCGAGCTCCGTTGAGCTTGAGCCATCTTCCCACACTAATTTCCCTTGTCTAATACTTTTTCCCTCACCTCTTAATTATTTATTTTATAATGAACTGCCCTACTCCCACACCCACACCTCCACACCCTAAAGCAGATGGGGGAATAATCACACGACAGTTTTCACAGACTTGCACGGCTTGTGAAAGCATGGAATATTTCTGTGTCGAAAGTACGGCAACTTGAGGCCCTCGCCAGAAATGCGAGTTTTGCCGTTGGCGGCGAGTGGCGTGCGATGCGTTGACGAAGAACGCGTAAATCGAAAAACGATTTACAAAAACTAAGTTTTGGGTAGTTCCAAAGACCAAAGAGGTGGTCGAAGACATTTGGGATGTCTCGATTGAAGATGAACAATCGGTGGGGGAAAATGATAAGGAGATGAACAACGAGATCTCAACCTGGGTAACCCAGGCCACGAGTTCGAAGCGAGGTGTCGAGGAAGAGGTCGACAAATTGGTGGAGGAGGATGAAGATGAAGTCCCTGTTCCAGGGCGGGCACCCAAGAAACAACGGGTGGTCATCGAGGACGATGAGGAAGAGAGAGAGGTAGAGGTCGAAGTGGCGCCCAGGTTATTTCTGGAGCCTGACCCCATCTTCGAGGTAAGTTTTAATTGTTTTATTTCAAGGATGAAGTTACTGATGAGTTTTGTTTTAGACATCGAATAACCTTGAAGAGCCGATTGCGGAGCCTGCGCCGGTTATACCAACTGAGGCAAACCCTCCAGCCACGGAAGTAGTTGAAGAGCCCGAAGACACCCTGGACCAGGTGTGGTTGAAGAAACCTCGTCAAGGTCGACGAGTAAGGTTCCCGGAAGAACTATGTGGGGAGGTCAACGCTATTATTGACGCTGCTTCCTTCGACGTGGCAGAGGAGCTATTGGAGATGGGAGAGGTGATTCCGGTAGGAGAGGAGGAGGTATTTGAGAAATGCAGGAAGGAAATAAGGGTAGTTTTGGAGAAAATGAAAAGATTGGTTTGAGAGAAGTTAAAAGAAAAGATTTGAAAAGAAAAGGAGATGTAAAGAAGTAGAGAAAAAAAATTTGTATTTTTAATTTTATTTTATTTTATTTTATTTTATTATTAGTATTATTTTTTTTTTCATTGTAGGTGAATGTTGTTAATTTTATAAGATTTGAGAGAGAGAGAAAAGAAAAGAAAAAACAGAAAAGAAGTTTTTTTTTAAAAAAAATTTTAGAATTTGAAAGAAGAATTTTAAAGAAAGGAAAAAAGGTTGTTTTAATTGAAGGAAGTTTTAGTGTTTTTTTTTTTTTATCAAAGAAAAATTTTTATATAGGAAAAGAGAGAGAAAGAAGAAACGGTTTTGTGATTGAGATGAATTTGTTAAATTGAGGATTTTTTGAAATTTTTTTTTTTTTTTTTTTTTTTTAAGAAATTTTAGTTGAAAAGAGAGGAAGAGGAAAGAAAAGAAAAAAAAACAGAATTTAGAATTTAAGAGAGTTTGAAAAGAAGATTTATTTGTTTCGAAGAATTATTATAGGGAGATTCAGGGGTTGAAGTTAAGTTTGAGGAAATGGTCGTGTCGTACAAGATTTGATGATTTGAAGGAAAGAAAGTTTTTAAAAGAGAGAATAAAAAATTTTTTGGAAGAGAAGTTTTTTGAAGAGAATTTTAAATTTAAGAAAAGAATGTATTTAAAGAATTGAAAAAGAAAAGAAGGAAAATATTTAGAGAGATTTATTATTATTATTATTATTTTTTATTTTATTATTTATGTTTTATTCTATTTATTTTATTTTTTTAATTTTAATTTTGATTTTATTTTATTTTATTTTATTTAATTTAATTTAATTTTAATTTTGATTCTAATTTTAGTTGGTTTTGGAGGAAATTTTATAGAAGGACAAGAAAGAAAAAGAAGAGAGAAAAAGAAAACAAGGCTAAGAAATTTAAGAGATGTTTTAGATTTTAAAGAAAGAAAGAAAAGAAAAGAAAATTTTAAATAAAGAAATTTTAAGGTTTTGTTTTAAAGGATATTTTGAATGAAAAGATTTTAGGAGTTCAGGAGCGTTAGAAACATTGATGGCTGGTTCCCAGGATGTTTTGTCTGAGTCATTGAGGAAGCCTTCCCATTCCACGAGGTAATGAAGTTTCCCCTTGCGTATTCTTGAATCAAGGATACGACTTACTTCCCACTCTAGATGATCTTCTACTTCGACCGGTTCCGGAGGGGGTTGGTTCTTGCCCGGGTATATTTCTCGAGCCAGTTCCAGGAGAGATACATGGAAAACAGGGTGAATCACCTGCCATTTAGGAGGTAACTTGAGTTGAAATGCAGTTTTAGAGACTTCAGAGTCGATTTCAAATGGTCCCAAGCGCTTTTCAGCCAGTTTCTTTGATGGTCTTGTTGTTCGGATGTTTCGTGCATCAAGCCATAGTTTGTCGCCTGGTTTAAAGGAAGGAGCAGATTGTCGATGTTTGTGGCCTGTTCCTTGTATCTTCGAATTGCTGATTCCAAATTTGTTTTAAGTTCTTCTTGGAGTCGTGATATAGTTCGAAGATAATGTTCCGCAGGATGATTAGTTCCTACATGAATTGAGTTGAATCAAGGATGTCGTCCATAAATGGTTTCAAAGGGAGATTGTCGTGTCGAAGAGTGAGTCGAGTTATTATAAGCAAATTCGGCCAATGGTAGCCATGTGGTCCAATTTTCTTGTTGGTAACTGACATACATTCAAAGATATTGTTCGAGGATTTGGTTAACTCTTTCTGTTTGACCATTGGTTTCAGGGTGATAGGCCGTGGAGAGATTCCTCGTGATATTGAGTTGTCGACACAGTTGGGTCCAGAATGTGGATACAAACAATGAGCCTCTATCTGAAATAATATCATTTGGTAAGCCGTGTTTAGAAAATACATATTCTAGAAACAATTTTGACAAATCTTCTGCTGTAGCAGTAGTAGTGGTTTTAATAAAAATAGACATTTTTGAAAATCTATCTACTATTACTAATATAGCATCAAAATCATTAGAAATAGGAAGTTGAGAAATGAAATCCATTGATAAAGATTCCCAAGGTTTAGAGGGAATAGGAAGTGGTTGAAGCAACCCATGCTTCCGGTGACGGGGAGCCTTATTCCTATTACATTCCTAACAAGCTTTTATATAGGCCTTGATTTCCTTGGTCATACCTGGCCAGAAGAAATCCCTCGCTATTAACTGGTAGGTTTTATCAACCCCAAAATGACCAGCTAACAGAGAATCATGTCGACTGTTGAAAATCCATAATTTTATCTCATTGTTGTCAGGTATGACTACTCTACCTTCAAAGACTAATAGACCTGATTCAATACTAAATCTTTTGGCCCCTTGCTTCGAGAGTATTTTGTCTTTTAACCCTAAACAATAATCGTCCTTCGACTGAGCTTCGAGGATGTTGGATAGTGGATTTCAAAAAGATTGAATTGTCATCGAATTAAGTTGATGAGTTGTTAACATTGATTCGTTGAAGATTGATTGCACATTTGCTGAGTTCTTGTCAGCAAATGCGTCCCCCCGCTGTGGGTAAACGTTGTCCTGACGTGACAAGATATCTGGGACAATGCAGTTTTTTCCTGGGCAATAGGAAATAGAGAAAGAAAATTCAGACAAAAATTCAGCCCACCTGGCTTGACGCCTGGTTAACACTTTAGAAGACATGAAGTATTTCAAAGCATTATGATCTGTTAAAATTTGAAAAGGACTATCTAGGCTGAGAAGAAAAGAACGCCATTTTTTAAGACAATGGATAATAGCTAAAAGCTCTTTGTCATGAATTTCATAATTTAATTCCGCGGCTATGAGTTTGCGTGACTCAAAAGCAACAGGATAAAACAAATTTGTTTCAGGATTTAATTGGGAGATGACCCCTGCAATAGCATAATCGCTCGCATCTGTCTCAACTATTGTCGAGGCGGAAGGATCAAAATGCCGAAGAATTGGGGCTGTGGTGAATGCCGTTTTTAGTGCTTCGAATTCCTTTTGTGCTGTAGAAGTAAAAACAAAAGGAATATCTTTTCTAAGAAGAGAAGTAAGATTGGAAATAGTTTTAGAGTAATCTTTAATAAATCTTCTATAGAAGTTTGCAAAACCCAAAAATCCTTGGAGCGATTTAATGTTTTTGGGCTCAGGCCATTCCAGGATTTTCTGGACTTTTTTGTCATCCATGACTAAACCGTCAGTGGACAACGTAAAACCCAAAAAATCAATTGATTTGAGGTGGAATTCGCATTTATTATGCTTGGCGTAGAGACCATGATCTCGAAGACGATTTAGGACCTGTCGAACATGATGAATATGTTCATCCAGTGTTTTCGAGAATATTAAAATATCATCTAAATAGACGACTACAAATTGTTCAACAAAATCTTGAAAGATATCATTAACAAAAGTTTGAAAAGTTGAAGGTGCGTTACATAATCCAAAAGGCATAACTAAATATTCGAAACTACCAAATCTAGTGCGCATTGCAGTCGGTGGTTCATGACCTTCCGCAATGCGAATAAGATTGTAAGCGCCTCTAAGATCAATTTTAGAAAAGAAATTAGCACCATTGAAAAGGGTAAGAAGTAATGAAATAGGAGGAACAGGATATGCATTCTTCTTCGTGACTGTGTTGAGCTTTCTATAGTCAACACACAACCTAAGACTACCGTCCTTCTTTTTTACAAAGAGGACAGGGGAGCCGGTTGGAGATTTACTGGCTCTGATGAAACCTTTGGCTACATTCTCTGCAATGTAGTCTCAAAGAACTTGAGATTCGTCCTTCAATAAAGAATAGACAGGACCTGCCGGAGGTACTGGGCCTATTAACTCTATTTGATGGTCGTAGGGTCGATGAGGTGGTAACTTATCGGCCTTGCGGATTGAGAAAACATCGAGGAAATTGTGGTAGATTTCCGGTAGAGTTGATTTGATGGCTTCAACGTTTATTTGGTCGTCCTCTTCATCTTCGAGAGAATCTGTCAAGGGGATACCTGTATTGAGAGAGCATAATTCGATTACTTCGAGGCAATTTAAATCCTCTTTGAGTGAAGTGATCGAGCTAGAAGGGTTAGCCAATTGCTCATTTAAAGAAGGTACAGATGCTTGCAAGTCATCTGGCAGAGATTTGTCCCCTAGCAGGACGTTGTCAGGCGGGTTGTTTAACTCCCTATTGACCTGCATTGAAGAATCAGAAATATACTTAGAGCGTGGGGCGATCAATCCCCTAGTCCAATCAATTTCGGGATTCCAATGCGTTAAAAAGTCATGGCCAAGAATGGTATCGTCCATCCTTGGGGCGTCCAAGACTGATAATTCCCACTCGAAGGGGGGAAAATTCGGAAAGTTGAAAACCCATAAAACTTTCTTACTTACCCAATATTTGGGTTTCTCTGATTCGACCAAATAGATGGGAGTTCGATCGATATCTGTAAATGTTAGTTGAAGCTTCTCGGCAAAAGATAAACTAACAAAAGAAATTGAAGCTCCAGAGTCTATAAGACAACTGAAGGGGATGTCCTCCTTAAAAAGAATGAATCTCAAGCGGTTTAAGGCAACTCCAGTCCTTAATACATCGAGGTTCTGTGCACTGGGAGAGATAAGATAGTTTGCTTTGCACACAAGTAAACTATCTACTAGTTTTTTGACTTCGAACTAGTACCTTCTCTTTCCTTCAACTTTACACAGTCTTCCAACTTGTGCTTACCCCCACAATACATACATAACCCATTATCTGCTCGTCTCTTCCTCTCAGCTTCTTTAAGTTACCCTTTAGGATCCAGTACTTTGCTGATATAGCCTTGGGTCGAGCCTTTTGGTCGAGGTTTATCCTTTCCCTTATTGGGTTTGGATTGAGTCGAGGAGGATTGATTTGGTCGTGGGTGTGAAGAAGGTCCCGATTTAAAATTTTGGCCTTGAGATTTGTTGGCATATCAACGATGTTGAAGTCGTCCTTGATAAAGGCCATCAAGTTCAAGGGTTCGATCCATTAAGTCCCTTAAAGTAGTCATCTTCTGACCGTGAAGATTTAATTGATCTAGAATCCTCGAAGGAAGTCCTTTCTTGAAATGATACTTAAGGGCAGCATCATTCCAACCTACTCGAGTTTGAAGTGCTCTGAAGTTCGAGATATATTCAGAAGCTTTACCATTATCACTCATGCGAAGAAAATCAAGTTCAATTTCCGCGTTGTCCGTTTCATTAGGGTCCCCAAACAACTTAAAAAGTTGGTCCTCGAATTTTTCCCAATTATTGATAAGTAAGTGGGTTTCTGTCGAAGAAAGCATGAGTAGATAAGGTTCAAACCATCTTGCTGCTTTTCCGGCTAGGAATGAAGAAGCGTAAACAACCTTTTATCGGTCGCTGTTAAAGGTTTGAGGGTCATTATGGAACAGTAGCTTGCAGGTTTGCAAGAAGGGTCGCAATCTGTCGGGGTGATCCTTGTCGAATTTGTCAGGAGATTTCATAGAAGGAGTTTTGAACTTAGATCCCTCTGAAGACGTTGGATTTGAAAGGGTTTTCATAAAAAGTCTCATGAAATCTTCCAGAGAGTTAGATGGTCCCGGTTCTGAGGATTGGCCAGAAGGGTGATTGGCAGGGGCGGATGGTGCCTCATGCATTGTATCCTCTCCTTCTTCTTCATCACTAGAATCCTCAAAATCTTTTGGAATGTCTTCTACAGATTGAATTGAATGTTGCCGTTCCCTAAGGTCGAGTGGTTCCAAAGAGTGAGTGCGAGAAACAGACCTTGTGGCTGTTGGCCTGCCTCTAGCGCGAGCTCTAGTAGTAGGGCCCGTAGGAGGAGTGCGTTGATCAGGTGCCATTTAAATTTTTAGAAACACCTAAAAGGACGTAGTAGTGCAAAGAATGAGAACTACGGAGAATTAAATTATACTGTCACCGGACGACCTACGCACAAGGTCGAGGATGTTCCTGTAAGTGAGATGAGGTATTTTAGAAACTTCTTCGAAGCACAGAGGAATGATTCGAGGAAATGATTCGAAGGTCACTCGAAGTAATAGCTATAGGTTTGAGGTTCGATCGAGAAGAATTATAAACTAGTTCCAAGGTAATAATAATTCTTAAAATCTCACGAAGGGTTGGAAACTCAATAATCAAAGATTTAGGATTTAGAAATGAATATTTGAGAAGGTAAAAGAAAGATACAATAACAATGATTTAACTTTTAAGGATTTATCACTATTAATGTAAATATGATATTATAATTTAATTCTAAGGAATATCGAACCAAATACCCAACTCCTTTTATATCCTTTGTTCCTCCTCGCATTGACCTCTCTTCCATCGCAGCATTCCCATTCCATTGACCATTACTAACATACACTTAGACCCTCTCTACTAAATATCCGTCCATGCTCAATTTGCCCCTTTTAATTAATTAACAAAACTTTAATAAAAAAAAAACTACTACTATACTATTTCGTTGATCCTAGCGCTGTGCGTCGCTTATTGAAAAGGACTAAGGTACCCTATTGGGAGATTGACTAATTTAGATTTAGAGTTTAGGCTAGCGCAGTTAAATAGTAGTACACAAAGGAAAATCGCAGTTGCTATGGAGAATTGCTTTCTGCGCTTCGAGTATAGATTTGGGACTCGATATTATTGATTTATTGAGTTAATTTCGCTTCGAGTGTCACGTGGCGCGTGACAATGACTCAGACAAATTATCCTGGGAACCAGCCATCAATGTTTCTAATGCCCCTGAACTCCTAAAATCTTTTCATCTTAAATACCCTTTAAAACCAAAACCTTAAAACTCTCTTTTTTCTTTTCTCTGTTTTTTTTTCTTCTTTCTTTTAAAATCTAAAACATTTTTATTTCTAAAAAATTCTTTTGTTTTCTTCTTTATTCTTTCTCTTTTCAAAATTTTTCAATCTTCTTTTAAAATAAAATAAAATTAAAATAAAATAAAAAATAAAATAAAATAAAATAAAATAAAAACCAAATTAACATAAAATAAAAAAATAAAAAAAATAAAAAAAATTGTTTCTCAATTTTCTATATACATTTTTTCTTTAAAATTTTATTTTCCTTGAACTATCAAAATTCTTCACAAACATTACACGACCATCTTTTTCGAACTTCACTTTAAACTTCTAAATCACCTTTTTAAATTCTTCGAAACAAATTACTTCTTTCTTCAAAATCCTCTTAAAAATTTTATTTCGTCTCTTCTTTTCTTTCTTTTTTTTTCTTCAAATAACTAAAATCCCTCAAATCTTCAATTAACAAACTTAAATAACAATTTTTTTTTCCTAAATTATCTCAATCAATTATTTCTTTCTTATTTCTTTCTTCTTACTTAATTCTTTTCTTTTGGAACTTTAAAACTAAAACTCCTTCAATCAAATATTCTTTTTTTTTCTTTCTCTCATTTAAACTTCTTCTTTCAAAATCTTAAAACAAATTTAAATCTTTTTTTTCTTCCTTTTCCTTCTTTCTCTCAAAATCTCATATAAAAAATAAAATAAAATAAAAAAATAAAATAAAATAAAATAAATAAAATAAAATAAAATAACAAAGTAAAATAATTAAATACAAATTGTTTTTACATTCTTTTTCTTCTTTTCTCTTTTATCTTCTCCTGAACAAATCCCTTCATCTTCTCCAAAATTTCCCTTATCTCCTTTCTACATTTCTCAAAATTCTCCCCCTCTCCTACCGGAATCAACTCCCCAAGCTCAAGTAACTCCTCGGCTACGTCGAAGGAAGCGGCATCGATAATTTTATCAATCTCGCCGCTGAATTCTTCAATATATTTTGCTCATCGAATCTGACAAGGTTTCTTTGACCAAACTTGATTGAGGGTTTCTTCGTTTTCCTCCCTCAAGGTAACAGTTGGTAATCTATCCTTCACTGCCACTTCCACCGCAATGGGTCCCATAAGGGTCTCTTCCACATTTGAAGCTTCTGTCGTAGGGGGCTCGATGATGACGTTTGAATTCTAAAAAAACAGAATCATCAGTAATTAACTTTATAAATTATAAAAGAGTGAACTTACTTTGAAGATTGGGTCAGGCTCCAAAAATAATCTAGGAGTGACCTTCTCTGCCACCTCCCTTTCCTCTTCGTCATCTTTGATGACCACCCGTCGTTTTTTCGGGGTTTTCCTCCTCCTCTTCGACCAATTCATCAACTTCCTCCTCGACAACCCCCCTCTTGTTCCCAGCCCTAGCCACCCAGATGTTCACATCATCTTCGACTTCTTCCTCATTCTCTCCTACCAATTGATTGTCCCCAATGGACACATCCCAGATGTCCTCGACTACTTCCTTCGTTTTAGGGATCACCCAATACTTCGTCTTAGTAAACCGACTCTCAATGTCGGCATTCTTCACTAAGGCGTCACACGCCACTCTTCTCCATCGGCAAAACTCACACTTCTGGAGAGGCCCTTGTGTCGCCATGCACTCCACGCAGAAATACTCCATTGACTCGCAAGCCGTGCAAGTCTTCGAAAATTGCCGTGTGACAACACCCCCATCCGCTTTAGGGTGTGGAGGCGTGGGAGTCGGTGTAGGAAAGTCCGTCATAATGAATTAAAGTGATGAAATAATAATTAAGTAAACAGAAAGGGAAATTAGTGTGGGAAATATGTTTTACGCTCAACGGAGCTCGCGTTCTTATACCCGGGCATCTGTCACGCGCCACGTGACACTCGAGGCAAAAGTAGCTCATTAAATCAATACTAAAGGGTTCAAATCCATACTTGAAGCGCAGAAAGCAACTCTCCATAGCAACTGCGACTTTCCTTTGTGTACTCGCTATTCAATCGGGCTAGTCTAAAAACTCTAAATCTAAATTAGTTAATCTCTCAATAGTGTGTCTTAGTTTTTTCCCAATAAGCGACGCACAGCGCAATAGTTAATATAATAGTACATTAAAAAGTTTATGAAATATCTGTGGGTTATTAAGGGGTAGTGAGCATGGACGGAATGGTTAGTGAAGGATTAAGGGGTTAACGGATGTTAGTGAGGAGGGTCCAGGTGTAACGGATATATTTTAAATGGGTTATGGGGTGCGGAATGGTGGATGAGTATGAGGTCAATGCGAGGAGGAGTAAAGGATATAAAAGGGGCTGGGTTTTTGGTTCAATATTCCTTAGAATTAAATTATAAAACGTATTTATAGTTAATAGTGATAAAACTCTAAGTGAAAATCATTATTATTGTATCTTTCTTTATTTTTCTCAATAATCATATCTAAATCCTAAATCTTTGATTGTTGAGTTTTTCCAACCCTTTGTGAGATCTTAAGAATTTTAATATTACCGTTCAATTATATTAGAATCCTTTTCGAACATAACTCGAAGCAGTAGTTCTTCCTTCGAAACATCTTCAAACCACTTCCTCGAACTATCCCTCTGTGCTTCGAAGAAGTATCTGAACCTTTTATCTCACTTGCAGGAACATCCTCGACCTTGTGCGTAGGTCGTCCGGTGACACGCAATTAATTTAATCGTGGATTGGTCAACATTGATACCCCCTAATAATAATAATAATAATAGGGGGTATCAAAGTTAGATATTTGTAATTATTTTAAAGTTATTTCACAACACAAAAAGAAAGCCACAAACTTGATATTAGGGGGTATCAAAGTTAGAAAACTTCCATTTCAAAATACCTCTTTCTTCCACCAAAACAACCATGATTATTTTTTAAAATATGCCATATTGTACCCCTTAAACACCTTTTTACTATGAATTAATTTCAAGTTTCTGGCTTTCTTTTTGTGCTGTGAAATACCTTTTAAATAATTAAAAATTTCTAGCTTTGATACCCCCTATTAATTCTCAGTGAAAAGGTGTTTTTTAGTTACAATATGGAATATTTTAAAAAATAATCATGGTTAATTTGGTGGAAAAAAGAGGTATTTTTTAATGAGATATTTCTAACTTTGATACCCCCTAATAATAATAATAGTAATAATAATAATGATAATAATAATACTGATAATAATAATATTATTATTATTATTAATAATTAAATTAAATTAAATTAAATTAAATTAAATTAAATTAAATTAAATTAAATTAAATTAAATTAAATTAAATTAAATTAAATTAAATTAAATTAAATTAAATTAAATAAAATAAAATAAAATAAAATAAAATAAAATAAAATAAAATAAAATAAAATAAAATAAAATAAAATAAAATAAAATAAAATAAAATAAAATAAAATAAAATAAAATAAAATAAAATAAAATGAAATAAAATAAAATAAAATAAAATAAAATAAAATAAAATAAAATAAAATAAAATAAAATAAAATAAAATAAAATAAAATAAAATAAAATAAAATAAAATAAAATAAAATAAAATAAAATAAAATAAAATAAAATAAAATAAAATAAAGCAAAAGGTTTTTTCATTTTTATATAATTTTATGTATTTTAAGAAGATCTTTAAAAGACCACCTTTTTTCTTTTTGGTTTCTCCTGGCTGAAGTGTTACATATTTTTTTTCCACCTTTCAAATAGTTTGAGCCATCATATACTATGTGATATAGTGATATGTATATGGAAATTGATATACTGTAATGAATCCATTTTGTTCATGTTGCAACTGTCTCCTCATATATCTTGTCAGTCTGAGCTCAAGTACATATATTTGAATAGCTTTATTAGTCAGCTTCCTTGAATATTTAAATGGTCCAGTATGCATTGAGCTGTCCAAATGCAATTTAGTATTAAAATATAATTTGATATAATGGTCTCAGTAATTTAATCTCACTTATTATGAATGGTAAACAGCTTACAGTTGGTATAAAAATAGAGATAATGATTTAAAATAAGATTTAAAAGACTTTAACAGTACTAATGAATATTTGCTGTAATTGATATGTTATATATTTAAAATTTGATGTAAAAAAATGTAGAATAATAGCCCCAAAACCTCCTATTTATATACCCATAAATCCCTGGTGTTCAATCCTTGCTTCCTGTCACCGGACAACCTATGCACAGGGTTGAGGATGATCCCAAAGTAAGTGAGATAAAAGTAAGAGTGGAATTACAGCTGAAAGTATAATTTAATTCTAGAGAATGTTGAACCAAAGTAACCCCCCTTTAAATATCCTATTCCTCCTTGCACTGACCCATTAACCAACCAGCCACCATATACCCACAGACCCATTTAATCCACCGGAGCTCCCATTTACCAATCATCTAACCTTATGACCCTTCTTCCATGTTCCTGCTTCCCAGACCTCCTGATTACCCTCAGACCCACAATTACTCCTTTTTAATATTGCCTCAACCTTAGTGCTAGACTGTGCATAGATTTCTTATGTTTGAAAAGTATAATCATCTTTAATTTTAGGATACTTTTAAATTTTGAATAGAGCAGCTAATTCAAGAACACAATAGAATGTAATCTCCCCATGGTTGCTTTTTGTGCATTGCTAGTGGAGTTAGGGCTTGAATAGTGGTGTAGTTGAGGTACTTTTGCTTTGAGTGTCACGTAACAGGTGACATTTCCCAGACCAATTAAACTGCTATATATGGCCATTACACACCCTAAAAGTGATTCATTTTCCAATTTAATCAGTTTCACAGGCCTTATTAGTCAAAGGACTTTCCCCTCACAAAAGAAGAACCATTTCACTACAAAAAAAATACAAGAATAACATGGGATAATCCTTCAAAATATAGAAACAACCCAAAAACAACATATATTCATGTTTTTCCTTAAATAAAACAATGAAAGAAGAAATTAAAGAGCCAGAAAAAAATTCTAAATAAAGAGTATCATCATTAGAAGTTAAAGCACTAATTATAATAATTACCCCCATGAAAATCCCATTTAAAAATAAGCTATAATAGCCTTATAACTCATTGAGAAACCAAAAACAGATATGAAATGTGGGGTGACTGAATTCAGAGTCTTAGCAGGCACTTGCACAGGTAAATCCTTGACTAATTAGGAATTGTTAAGCGTGGTTGTGAATTCTGGGGGCTAATCCTAATTTTACTAATTTAATTAGTGCATATAATGAGGTAAATGCACTATTAATGCAATTAGGACACTAAATAAATGCCTCTTGCTTATTTTAGCATGATTCACTGTGGGGGTAATTTATCATGAAATTACTAACTTTTTTTTTATTAATAAAGCTATTTTTAGGACCTCAGAGGGTGGACTACTACTAGCACTGACAGTAGCCTGGGATGGGACTGACTATGCTACTAAGAAGTGAGACTAACTAGAATGACTATGTTGGGATTTACCAACAGTGAGACAGGACTGGCTATGCTGAAACAGCAGTGAGACTAAGAAGTAACTGGATTACTATATAAGTTGTCCAATGAGGAGCACTCCACAGCACTTGCCCCATATAACCCCCTTATGCAATATCCCCTCTTCCACCTCTCACAATGCATAGCACTCCTCCTCCTCACCTCTCAACCAAATCCTAACAGTTAGCTTCCCAATACTCTAAAGCAGCCAAAAAGGTGGTCCCTTTAACACCTCCCATATTTTATTTGTATGATTCACATATAGTAATATCAAATCAAACTTGACCAATGGAAGTAGTCATTGGAGTTATTGTGGTATTCATTGGAGTTATTGTGGTATTCATTCGAGTTATTGTGATAGTCATTGGAGTTAATCTAGCAGTCATTGGAGTTATTAAAGTACCTATCACTTTTTTATTTTTTATTTTTATTTTTTTGCATTATTATAATATATATTCCAAAATTTTCTATAAAAAATTTTTTTAAAAAAAAAAGACAAATTCATAAAATAGAAAAACAAACATCCGACATGTTTAAAATAAATGTTTCTTTTTTTTTTTTTTTTTTTTTTGCATCATCAGAACTCGTACTTAAGTGGATCAATAGGCATCATATACTAGACACACGAGTGGGCACGAAAAAGAGAAAAAAAAAAAAAAAAAAAAAAAAAACTGATACAGCTTACAGGGATTCCGCAAAGATTAAGGAGACAAGAGCTACCCATATGATAGATAGCTTGAGAATCAATAAAAATGAAGGATAATATAATAATGAAGAGAAAGTAAATCGTAAAAGGGGAAATCATTCTAGTCTTGTGCAAACTTTGGGTTGCTCCCGTCTTTAATCTACTGAACAAAGCATCGCTGGGAACATCTCAAAAAAAGTTTAATTTAGGAGAAAAAAAAACGTAGATATCCTAAGAAGGAGAATATGACACATATTCAAAAATATAGAAAGACATAAAAAAAAAGTATGTTGTAAAATGCTTAAGACGAGAATAATAATTTATCTGAAAAAGAACTTCGCACCGAGACTCAGACAAAAAAACTAAGGAAGATTCTTGGCTACGTTAACCTTGCGCCGGGCCCCCACCCAAAATGTATTCAATAGCTGCTTCAACATTGCCGCCACTTGCCTGTAATGCTCGCACATTTTGACGTGCATCCTAAAAATTGAGAGACATAAAGAAGCCAATCAACTTCAATAGGTTCAATGATCTCTGGAAAGAAACGCACGGTGAATCCCATTCCTTGAAGTTGACTTAATTGGATTTCATATCTTTCTTCGGGTGGTCGATTGTCAGCTGGAGCGGCGTTAGCACCCAAACCAAGCAATGACGCCATATCGTTAGGACCTGTTCCTAAACCAGCTCCAGCTCCTGCCCCAGCACCTCCAAGACCCATTTGTCGCATAGCCATTTGGCCAAGTGGACTATTCAAAAAAGCAAATGGATCACTGCCACCCGGAGCACTTGCGGGATCCATTCCGGTGTTTCCTGTTGTCTGATTGGAAGCGGTGCCGTCAGTTGCCGGTGCTCCGGGAGCTTGACCGAATGCACCAAAGGGAGGAAAGCCGCCCATGCCGGCACCAAGACCCCCACCAGCGCCATCTCGACCAGTCTGCCTCATCATTTCATTGACGGTTCGCATCATTTCTGGATTGAATAACATTTGGCGGATTTCGGGAGACTGTAACATTTGTCTGAGTTGAGGTGCCATTGCAGGCTGCGTTTGGATCTAAAAACGAACAAAATGAATCAAACATGAGTTGTGAACTCATGAAAAAGGCTAAAAAAAAAAAGAAAAAAAAAGAAAAAAAAAAACCATTTGCTCGACTACTTGAGGGTCATCTAATAACCTGGCAGCATTTTGAAGAACTTGAGGATTATTCATCATGTTCAATAAATAGTTTGGGTCATTGGCATCTGAGTCGAACACAAAAAAAGGTAAGAAGAGAGGGATCGGCAAGGAAAGATGAAAAGAAAAATAATGATAGGGGGTGAGAGGCACTTATTCCCATTTCAGCAAAAGGGTTGAAAGCTGGGATTTGGTTTGTAGCATTGAGTAAGGGAGCGAGAGGATTGCCAGCTATTTGCTGACCAGAGGAGAGATTTGAGGGGACCTGCTGAGAAACGGGGGGATTGGGTTGATTGGATCGGGCAGCGCCTTTGACCAAATGAATAGAATGACCAGACTGAATCTTGTATTCGGAAAGGATCTGGTCATCCTTCAAAACCTTTCCAGAATAGATGACTGGAATGAAAGGAAGATTGAGAAAAAAGAAGAAGAAGAGGAAAAGAAAGAGATAACCGGCTGACGTCGTTGATTTTCAGGCTCTACACGAGGGTCGGAGATGTCGGCGATGAGTTTTTTGAGCTCGGCGACGGACTTGGCGAGAGAGATGGAAAGGGAGAGTCTCTTGTCTCCAGGAGCCTTGATATGGATATCGATTTGATCGGGAGACGAAGAGGGCGAGGATGGTGGTTGACTGGGTGAAGCCATGGCGGGGATGCTGCTCACGTGGCCGGCTTGGCTGTTTATGGCCCGATGGATTCTTGCTATCACGCTTTCTCTCATCTCACTCTCCAGCAAGACTCAAGCCCTTAATCAATCAAAGTCTCACTCCTTGGATTATGCCGACCCTTTCTTCTTTCGCTTTCTCTTTCCACTTGATAATATCATATATCATATCGCCACAGCACATCCATTACTAAGCCAGTTCAGAATCATCTCTCTGCTTCCAGGTTATACCCAACCTGCGGAGGATTGCTCTTGTATCCATGTATAAAAAACTTTACATTACTAACATGTTCATCTACTATATGAGATATTCTACCGAAAAATAAATAAAAGTAAAAATAAAACGCACCTGTAAGCAGGCCCCTATCCCTGTCAGAAATATGGTAATTCAATTAGGAGAAGGGACCTGCTAACAGGGTTTTGGTTGTTTTTTCAAGTTTTCCAATTCAAAAGGAAATTTCATCCAAGATTTATTTATGTAAGAGTTATTTGGGAAATGTACATACAAGAAGTGGGATGAATGGCCACTTAAAGGACTAGTGTATTATTATCATAAGTTATGGATCAGTGACAGCTATTTGTCGTAGAAGAACACCTGCTTCTAGAAAAACTGCTGCAGTAGCCTGGTCCATAGAATAAGATAAACTGTAGACCACTTGTTGAATACCACACTGAACAATTTTGATGCTACATCGCAGACACGGACAGCTGGTGGCCAAAGAAAGAAACATGGATGATGGTCAAAGAAAAAGAAAAAAAAAAAAAAAAAAAAGAAAAAGAAAAAGAAAAAGAAAAAAAGACAAAATGATCTGCTTACGTGTTGCAATATATAGTTGCACCATTGCTGCCACTAGCAATTCTATCACGACCAGCTTCGAGTAAAGCATTCTCCTCCGCATGCAGACAAAGACATTCATTCAAATCGACACCACATCGAGAAACAGCTGCCGCAGCTGGACCTGTTGGACCTGTGTGACGGGAGCGGGCCACCATTCCATTGCACCGGCTACAACCCCCATCACTACAATTTGTCATACCGCGAGGCGTACCGTTGTAGCCAGTACTGAGGACACGTTTCCCATGTCCGCTTACTAGAACAGCGCCAACACGACGCTTCATGCAGTTACTTCGAAGACTAGCCAAGTTAGCAAGCAACATAAAATAAGTGTCCCAGTCTGGTCGGAGACGCGTCCGGAGGAGAGAGATTTGCTTTGGAAGGGAATCAAGAAACGCGTCGCGAGTGAGTCCTACATTCCATAACACGTGACTTGTAAGAGGTCGAAGCTGCGCTAGTGGGGAAAGCTGCAAGTCAACAGAGGCATCAGTGGAATGTTAAAAAGAGCAGCCAACGTATGGCCAACCTCCTTTTTGCTATCGGGAAAAGGCCCATACCACCGTACATCGTCCTCGCTCGCAAATTTTTCAAGAGGTACTTCCTTTCCTTCTTGATGGCTGGAAATTATACCATCATTCGTTGAGTTGCCCTTCTCGCTCATTTCTGATTTTGGAATAGACACCTACACACTTTCTTCAAACCTTTTCCAGCGTTCTATAAGTCCTGCTTCGACAAATACTGCGACAGCCCATGGCCGTTTTAGAACCTTTTCAAGATTTTCAACGCTAGTAATATCACTCGTCACGTAATCTCTTCGCCATTCTTCAGTTGTGTAATCAATCAAGTCACTCGTGTTTGCTAGCTTAACATCATCAGCACCGCCATCACCATCGACATCATCCAGTTGCACCAATGTTTTCTTGTCTCCACTGTGTCCATTAATTTGGCTTCCATCCTTCACTAGAGAGAGTTTGGTAAAATTTCCATGCTTTGCCAAGTAATTCGCAATAGTGGTTTTCCCACTGCATTTCTGTCCAACCAAGCATACCAACATTTCGACCTCTGAAACTGAGCAAAAATAAAAAATAAATAAAAATAAATAAATAAAAATGATTTCAAAAAATCATCAGATGATTGTTAGATTTAACACATAGCGAATTAGAAGGTGAATAAAATTTATTCTTCTGCGAAAAAAAATAAAATAAAAAGCAAACCTGAGGCAAAAAAAGTAGGTTTGTGATGCGTTGATATGAAGTAGAATTTGAGGAAAATGTGATCAAGGGGGTGGCTGAGCGATGATATTTATAATGGTATTTAATTATGTGAATAACTGAATCTGGTGAAGATCTCTCGTAGTGAACAAGTCCAAATGTACTACATTTTATATGCATACAAGGAAGAACATAACGTGACCAAATTTTATAGATCATAAGAAACCATTTCAGTATAAAGTATGTATGTATATAAAGTAAACCTGAGTGATGAGTGGGTATATCTTTGGATTTCCTACTCCCATAAGTCACTCATTATTCAACTGATGGAACTTTGCTTTCCGCCGCAGGATCTTGTCTCGTTGTCTGGTTCACTGAGAGAACTACCCAAAACAATAAAAAAAACTCCTTATATAAAATTCATGAAACTGAGATAAAGCATAAAAGAATACAGCTTCATGATTATAACAACTTTTATTGAAGCTGAAGAATCTGATAAAGTTGTAATGGAACACTTTCTCCTCCAAGATATGAAAAATATTTCGTCTTCTGGAGCTGGGATTTGAACACAATCATTAGGGGGTATCAAAGTTAGCAAATTAGCACCTGGAAATCAGTAATGAATTATAATCAACTCAGCAGTTAATTAATTTTCTATTTGTAAACCACAATGGCGCCAACACTGGTATATTTCAAAACTGAATTGATATACTGTTTTTATTAAAACCACTTCTTCTTCACAAGAGCATTTGGTTTCATTATTTTTAAAGAAGACCATTTATTTCCAAAACTAGGGATTGGTATGTCATGGCTGATTTGAGTTGAAAACAGCACTTAAACTTTGATACCTCTTATTTGATGATTTTCAGGCACAGTCAAGTGAAATAAGAAACTAATGTAATGAAATATTTCGCTTTCAATTATCAATCGATGATCAAATGATTGACAACCTTCATGATATCTTAAACCTACTCCGTTAATACTGATCTGAGTCCTGTTCTGCATACTAGTCATCATCAAGTTCCAATGCAAAATCACGGTTCACTTGGCATACACACAAAAAGCTCAATCCTTTCTTGTTCTAGATTTTTAACCATTTGGGCAAAGGATCAACAGCCAATTTCGTATCTTTCAAGTCTCATCTGATCAGCCATCGGATTTCATGGCTTAGTTAACAATAGCTTGGAATATGTGTATAAAGATTTATTCTTATTTCATGATTTTAATTCAAGCTCGCCATTGCTTTGCTTATAGTTCCTCCTTTGAAAGTTATTTTTTCTGGACAGCCTCTCACTCATCTGGCCTCTGAAATTAAAAATAACTATCAGGGTGATGAGGGTTCATTATCTAGTAGCCACTTCACCGAGTAAAAAAAAAAAAAAAAAAGGAGGGGGTTTCATTTTAAAATCTTCCAATTTAATGTTGAAGAAAGAGAATACCACAAGAAAAAAAAGTAAAAGATTTCGTTGAGAATGAATTCAGTTAGTTATATATATATATATATATATAATTAAAGCGAGTCCAAGTTAAAAAATTTTCATTGGAAAATTGCTTTCCTCTCGCCCCAGTCTGCTATGATTCATGTTTTGTATTTGACAGATCTCTTGCACTGACAATCCCCTTTTTCAAATAATTATAGTTGGCTTTAGAATTTTCAGTCTTGTGGTTAGAAACGTATTGAAATTGATGCCAAATCTCTAACTTTGATATCACCTGAGATGTATTTCACTTTGTGTAAGTTCGAACTATTTTCAAGTCTCGAGGTACTTTGAGTGGTACCATGTTTCAGTCAGCATGACGTTGTACTATTTCAAAAATGAAAGCAGTGTATCCCAATAGAAAATTATATATATCCTGGAGTAATTGCGTTGTAATATCTATTTTCTCGACTTTGCACAACTTTTAATTACAACTTTACTCACTGTCATAGAATAAGGTTTATGAAACAGTTTAGTAAAACATGCAAAGTTGTCCATTCCCAAGGAAAAGAGAATAAGAAATGATTCGAGACATGATTGAGTAGCATATAAATTTTTCATGTTTAAAATCAGTAAATTGTCATATTCATTCAAATAAATTGTAAAAATCGATGTTTTTTTTTTTTTTTTTTTTTTTTTTTTTTTTTTTTTTCAGAACTTTCTCATTAAAAAAAATTTAAAAGATAAAAAATAAACTTGAACTTCTGTTAGATGTATCAGAATTGACAACTCCACCATTTCTTAATTTTTTAAATCATACTGAATGCAAAGTAAGGCGCAATATATACGCTAACGCTGAAGGTTACGGCTTCGTCCAAGATAATTTTTTTTTTGTTTCTGGCTTTGCATCTAGCCGTTGCTTGGTAGAATTTATTGAAAATTCTGTTCAAAATGCACTACCATTTCTTTGGAGTTTATATTCTACCGAGTTTAGCTTTATCTGTTGTGTGTAAGCCAATCGCTTTCTCAGAGCGCAATCCAGTGAGAGGAACATCTTCTGCGCAAGATTTTTCACTGCATAGTGCAGGATATCAGCCTTCTAGTCTGCAAGCATATTCAGGTAAGAACAAGATATTGCCATCTTAGAATTCAACTTAAATTTCTTTTGATTTTCTATCATCGGTTACTTCTTTGCAAAAATATCCGATATTCTTTCTTTGGCTCTGATTTTTTCCTTCTTTTCTTTGGATTATTATTGTTTAGGTCCTTTCTATCCTTATCACACTAACACTCCATCTTTTGCACCCAATCGACAAGAAAATCCTGTGATAGTACCTCATCTTCAGCCAAACTACCATTTTCAAAATATCGATTATCGCCCTCTACCAGTACAACACCAACATTACCAGTTTAGACCGCTTGATCGACACTTCTATGGATATCCGGCGCCCAAAACATTTCAAGGAATAAATCATCCTTCCTTCGCCTATGCGAATCCTCAGATAAACCATTATCCACATCCTCCAGCTACTTCTCAGTAAGTTTTCACATTTTTGTCTTATCATCAATAATTATGAAGTATAGTACCAACAAAAGTCCAAAAAAAAAAAAAAAAAAAAAATCATAGGAGCAATCTTCGACCACAGTATTCAGCACTGCCAATGACTTCTTATTCTCTCCAACCTCAAGGTTTTGTGTCACAGTTTCAACAATCAGAACCAAATTTGAGGGATCTTAACTCGCAAATTAATGCTATTCCATTACATCAACCACCAGTGACTTCGACTTCCACTAAACAGTATGGGCTCACACATAACATTAGGTTACAAGATAATCGGTCTTTTGCTAGTTTAGGTCATTCTGCAAACGGCTTACTCTCCACTATGGCTCTTCCAAATAGCATTCAAGAACTCTCAGCCATATTTTCTCAGGATCTTGATTATATATTTAAAATGAAAAATCTCTCGTTTTCAAAACTAGAACTACTTAAAAAAAAAGAAAAAAAAATTAAGCGTCTTCTTCAATACTATAAGGGAAAAAATTTGGGAAGTAAAAAGGAATTGACTGAGTACAGTTTAGAAAGTAAGACGGCAATAGCTTGGTTACACTTTACGTTAAGACTTTACATTGGGCTATTTATGGGACTACGGGATAAACCTGGCAGAAATTTAACACTTACTTACGTGGCAAACAATCTGGAAGAATCCTCTACTTACGTTTTAAAGATTGCAGCTGATATTTTGGGGCTAGAAACAGAACTTAAGAAATTAGCAGAAAGTCAGAAAAATATTTTCATAGGGAACCATGGGCTTAATACCGAATCATTTCTTACAAATTTGGACTATGTTACAGTTCTTCATTTTTCCAGTTCAGATCTTGGAAGTTGCATGATAATGGTTAAAAACATAATTGACTTGCAGGATGGTTCATCTCACCGCCAGGCAAATGATTCAGATAATGATCTTCAGTCTTGGTCGAAGCTGTACGACTACTTGGAATCAAGAAATAATACTTTACCAATAGCTGTTTAAAGTAAGGTCTAATAAAGGATTTTAAACCTTGATGAAAGAATTTTAGAATAAACGTCTTCCATGCTCCATTATCTTTTAGCAGTATTTGTTGGAGACCATTTTTTTTAAAAAAACCATTAATTTTGCAGGTTTTAAACTGTCATTCACACATATTAACTGAAATAAAATTTTATGAAAATTTAAATAAAACACTTTAGGATTACAAAAGTTAAAAATTATAATCAAAGCTAAGTTAAAAGTTTGACTAGACACGTGTTTATTTAGTGTTTATTTGTCCTACTTTCTTTTTACATATTCTATCTAACATTTGTCCCATCACACATGTCATTGGTGTTCAATTTTTATTTTGAGCAATAAACAAATTATAAAGAAGAGAATATCTCCTTTGGTACGCTTAAAATGACCATTTAAAAGAAAAGATTTAACGAAAAAAGTCTCCTGTTACACTAATTATCCATGAGATGTGTAAGAATCACCTCAAGTGTGAAACACTCTTGAGATGTTTTTTTTTTTTTTTTTTTTTTTTTTTTTTTTTGAAAGAAAAAAAAAAAAAAAAAGGGTCTCAAACATGGAAAATGTCAGGCTAAGTTCAAGTACAGAGACATGAGTAGCTTGATTAGTCAGTTTTCTAGTAGAAGATTTTAATGGTCTAGTATGAATAGTGTTGTCCAAATCCAATGAAGTATTAAAATATATTTCAATTAATGGTCTCAGTAATCTAATCTCACTTATTATAAATGGTGTACAGCTTACAATTAGTAGAAAAATAGAGATAATGATTTAAAACAATATTTAAGAGACTTTGAAAGTACTAATGAATATATATTGTAATTGATATGTTATATGGTTAAAAGGTGATGTGAAGAATGTAGAATAATAGCCCAAAAACTTCCTCCTTATCTACCCATAAATCCCTGGTGTTCAAACCTTGTTTCACAGACCCATTACATTGCTATACATGGCCATTACACACCCTAAAAGTACCTCATTGTCCACTTCAAGCAGTTTCACAGTCATTAGTAACCAAATGACTTTCCCCTCACAAAAGAAGAACCATGTCACTAACAAAAATACAAGAATAACAATAAATAATTCATCAAACCATAGAAACAACCCAAAAACAACATATATGTTTGTTATTCCTTAAGTAAAACACTCAAAGAGGAAAGAAAAGAACCCCCAAAAAAAAAATCTAAATTAGGAAGATAATCATTAGAAATTAAAAAATTAATTATAATAATTTTCCCCATGAAAATCTCATTTAAAAATAACCAATAATAGCCTTAAAATCCATTGAGAGACCAAAAACAGACATGAAAGGTGGGATGACTGAGCTCAGAGTCTTTTCAGGTGCATGAAAGGGTAAATCCTTGACTATTTAGGAACTTTTAAGCATGGATGTTAATTCTGGGTGCTAATCTTAAGTTCACTAATTTAATTAGTGCATATAATGAAGTCAATGCACTATTAATGCAATTAGGACACTAAATAAGTGCTTCTTGCTTATTTTTGTGTGATTACACATATAGAGAATGCACTTTGGGTGAAATTTAGTGTGAAATTACTAACTTTTTTATTAATAAAGCTATGCACATGGGATAAATGCAGGCAGCATAAGGCCAGTAAACATAATCCATTTATAGCATAAAAAATTATAAATTTTTGGAAGTCTTATTTTAAGACATTTAAGTAGCCAAATTAATTGTGCTGAATAGGGAAAATATGATCTCTCAAACGGAAATTTAATTAAAATTAAATTTATAGCACATATATCCAATTTTTAAGTGATTTAAAGCACATTTATTAATTATTTCACTATAATAATAAAAAAAACAACTTTAAGACCACTTAAAGATTATGTAACCTTATTTATAAGGAATTTAAGATTAATGTAACATATTTAAACTTAATATTATGTACATAAGACCTATAAAAGGTGGCTATATGCATGTATTTGAGGTATTTGTCACCGGAAAACCTACGCACAAGGTCGAGGATGTTCCTGTAAGTGAGATGAGGGATTTAGAAACTTCTTCGAAGCACAGAGGAATGATTCGAGGAAATGATTCGAAGGTCACTCAAAGTAAGAGCTACAGGTTTGAGGTTCGTTCGAGAAGAATTATAGACTAGTTTCAAAGGTAATAGTAATTCTTAAAATCTCACGAAGGGTTGGAAAACTCAATAATCAAAGATTTAGGATTTTAGAAATGAATATTGAGAAAATAAAAGAAAGATACAATAACAATGATTTTAACTTTAAAGATTTACCACTATTAATGTAAATACGATTTTATAATTTAATTCTAAGGAATATCGAACCAAATACCCAACCCCTTTTATATCCTTTGTTCCTCCTCGCATTGACCTCCCTTCCATCGCACCATTCCCATTCCATTGACCATTACTAACATACACTTAGACCCTCTTTGCTAAATATCCGTCCATGCTCAATTTACCCCTTTTTAATTAATTAACAAAACTTTAATGAAAACTACTACTGTACTATTTCGTTGAACCTAGCGCTGTGCGTCGCTTATTGAAAAGGACTAAGGCACCCTATTGGGAGATTGACTAATTTAGATTTAGAGTTTAGGCTAGCTCAGTTAAATAGTAAGTACACAAAGGAAAATCGCAGTTGCTATGGAGAATTGCTTTCTGCGCTTTGAGTATAGATTTAGGACTCGATATTATTGATTTAATGAGCTGCTTTCGCCTCAAGTGTCACGTGGCACATGACAGATGCCCGGGTATAAGAATTGCGAACTCCGTTGAGCTTGAGCCATCTTCCCACACTAGTTTCCCTTCTTCTAATAATTTTTTCCTCACTTATTAATTTCTCTTTTTTATAATGAACTGCCCCACTCCCACACCTACGCCTCCACACCCTAAAGCGGATGGGGGAATGATCACACGACAGTTTTCACAAACTTGCACGGCTTGTGAAAGCATGGAGTATTTCTGTGTCAAAAGTACGGCGACTCGAGGCCCTCGCCAGAAATGCGAGTTTTGCCGTTGGCGACGAGTGGTGTGCGATGCGTTGACGAAGAATGCAGAAATAGAAAAGAGATTTACCAAGACCAAGTTTTGGGTAATCCCTAAAACCAAAGAGGTGGTCGAAGACATTTGGGATGTCTCGATTGAAGATGAACAATCGGTGGGGGAAAATGATAAGGAATTAAATAACGAGATCTCAACCTGGGTAACCCAGGCCACGAGTTCGAAGCGAGGTGTCGAGGAAGAGGTCGACGAGTTGGTGGAGGAAGATGAAGATGAAGTCCCTGTTCCAGGGCGGGCACCCAAGAAACGATGGGTGGTCATCAAAGACGACGAGGAGGAGAGAGAGGCAGAGGTCAAAGTGGCGCCAAGGTTATTTTTAGAGCCTGACCCCATCTTCGAGGTAAGTTTTAATTGTTATTTTTTAAGGATGAAGTTACTGATGAGTTATGTTTAGACATCGAATACCCTTGAAGAGCCAATTGGGGAGCCTGCGCCAGTTATACCAACTGAGGCAAACCCTCCGGCCATGGAAGTAGTTGAAGAACCTGAAGACACCCTGGACCAGGTGTGGTCAAAGAAACCTCATCAAGGTCGACGAGTAAGGTTTGCGGAAGAATTATGTGGGGAGGTCGACAAAATTATCGACGCTGCTTCCTTCGACGTGGCAGAGGAGCTCTTGGAGATGGGAGAGGTGGTTCCGGTAGGAGAGGAGGAGGTATTTGAGACATGCAGGAAGGAGATAAGGGTAGTTTTGGAGAAAATGAAAAGATTGGTTTGAGAGAAATTAAAAGAAAAGATTTGAAATGAAAAGGAGATGTAAAGAAGTAGAAAAAAATTTGTATTTTAGTTTTATTTTATTTTTTTATTGTAGGTGAATATTATTAATTTTATAAGATTTGGGAGAGAGAGAAAAAGAAAGAAGAAGTTTAAAAAAAATAAAAATTTTTAGAATTTGAAAGAAGAAGTTTAAAGAAAGAAAAAGGTTGTTTAATTGAAGGAAGTTTTAATGTTTTTTAAAAGGAAAATTTGATGTAAGAAAAGATAGAGAAAAAGAAACGGTTTTGTGATTGAGATGAGTTTGTTAAATTGAGGATTTAATGAAAGAAAAATATATGTTTTTTTTTTTTTTTTTTTTTTTTTTTTTTTTATTTATTTTTATTTTATTTTAGGAAATTTTAGTTTGAAAAGAAAGGAAGAAGAAAGAAAAGAAAAAAAAACAGAATTTAGAATTTAAGAGAATTTGAAAAGAAGAATTATTTGTTTCGAAGAATTATTATAGGGAGATTTAGAGGTTGAAGTTGAGTACGAGGAAATGGTCGTGTTGTACAAGATTTGATGATTCGAAGGAAAGAAAGTTTTTAAAGAGAGAATAAATTTTTAGAAAAGAATTTTTTTTTTTTTAAAAGAATTTTAAATTTAAGAAAAGAATGTATTTGGAGAATTGAAAAAGAAAAGAAAGAAAATATTTAGAGAGATTTAAGAGTTTTTTTTAGTTTATTTTATTATTTATGTTTATTCTATTTATTTTATTTTATTTTATTTTTATTTTATTATTTATGTTTATTCTATTTATTTTATTTTATTTTATTTTTATTTTATTATTTATGTTTATTCTATTTATTTTATTTTATTTTTATTTTATTTCATTTTAATTTTGATTTTACTTTTAGTTGGTTTTGGAGAAAATTTTATAGAAGGAGAAGAAAGAAAAAAGAAGAGAGAAAAAGAAAACAAGGCTAAGAAATTTAAGAGATGTTTTAGATTTTAAAGAAAGAAAGAAAAAGAAAAGAAAATTTTAAATAAAGAAATTTTAAGGTTTTGGTTTTAAAGGATATTTCAAATGAAAAGATTTTAGGAGTTCAGGGGCGTTAGAAACATTGATGGCTGGTTCCCAGGATGTTTTGTCTGAGTCATTGAGGAAGCCTTCCCATTCCACGAGGTATTGAAGTTTCCCCTTGCGTATTCTTGAATCAAGGATACGACTTACTTCCCACTCTAGATGATCTTCTACTTCGACTGGTTCCGGAGGGGGTTGGTTCTTGCCCGGGTATATTTCTCAAGCCAGTTCCAGGAGAGATACATGGAAAATAGGGTGAATCACCTGCCATTTAGGAGGTAACTTGAGTTGAAATGCAGTTTTAGAGACTTCAGAGTCGATTTCGAATGGTCCCAAGCACTTTTCAGCCAGTTTCTTTGATGGTCTTGTTGTTCGAATGTTTCGTGCATCAAGCCATACTTTGTCGCCTGGTTTAAAGGAAGGAGCAGATTGTCGATGTTTGTCGGCCTGTTCCTTGTATCTTCTAATCGCTGATTCCAAATTTGTTTTAAGTTCTTCTTGGAGTCGTGATATAGTTCGAAGATAATGTTCCGCAGGATGATTAGTTCCTACATGGATTGAGTTGAATCGAGGATGTTGTCCATAAATGGTTTCGAAGGGAGATTGTCGTGTCGAAGAATGAGTCGAGTTATTATAAGCAAATTCGGCCAATGGTAACCATGTGGTCCAATCGTCTTGTTGGTAACTGACATACATTCGAAGATATTGTTCGAGGATTTGGTTAACTCTTTCTGTTTGACCATCGGTTTCAGGGTGATAGGCCATGGAGAGATTCCTTGTCAGGCTAAGGTCAAGTACAAGGACGTGAACTAGCTTGAATAGTCAGTTGTCTAGAAGATTTTAATGGTCCTATATGAATACTGTAGATTTAATCCACTAAGTTGTAAAATATAATCAAATATAAAGGTCTCAGTAATATAATTCTCACTATTCTTATATATGGCTTACAATCTTTGTAGTTGGTAGAAAAATAGATTATTTAATTCAGATACTATTCAAAAGTCTTATAAAAGTACTAATTGATATGTATTGTAATTTATTTGGTTATATTGGTTGAATTGTAATGATAAAGAATGAAGAAACACAACCCAAAAACCTCCTCCTTTTATACACACTGAGTTCCCCAATGATTCCCTTGATGTACCACCCAATACACAGTTAATGACGCCTCTAAACAACTAATAGACATTCCCATCAACATTCCCAGTAACTCATGACATAATTAGAAGAGTAACAACTGCCAAAATCCTGTAATAATAAGGGAAATCCAGCAAAATTAAAGAAAAAGAGAAAAAGAGAGTATATGCGTATAAAACAATAATATTAAAGACTAAAGGAGACTTTTTAAGGTTAATAAAAGCTTAATAATAAGGGGGATTTACTGTAGAAATAATGGGGCTAATCCTGACATTATACTACGTGAAATTCCCATTCAAAAATAACCAAAATTGACTGAGAAACCACCCAAAAACTTAAAAAAGAGCGTAAGATGTGGGGTAACTACATGTAGTTCTTGGCAGGCGCTTGCACGGGTAAATCCTTGACTAAAATTAAGCGAATTTAAGCGTGGTGATGAAATAAAGTGCCAAGAGTGAGGTTATTAATGAAATTAGTGCATATAAACAAGGTCAATGCATTATTAATTAAGCTAGGACACTAAATAAGCGCCTGTCGCCTATTTTAGTGTGTTTCCCCACAGTGGGCGTAGAATGTGGGGTAATTATAGTGTGAAAAAGCTAACTTTGCTAAAAATGAAGCTATTCACACGGGAAAAAAGCAGGCAGTATGTGGCCAGTACACAGACGCCATTTCTGGCATAAAAAACACCAAATTTGAAAAGTGTTATTTTTATGCATTTAAATAGCCAAATCAATAGTTCTAAATGAGCCCAATTGATCTGTCAAAGCACAATTTTGATATTCTCAATTTTATAGTGCATATAGTCAACTTTTAATTGAAATAAAGTGCATTTCTTGTTTTTTGCATAAAACAATGAATATAACAGCTTTAAGTGTACTTAAAAATTATGTAGCCTTATACTTAAGGTTCTTAAGATTACCCTAACATATTCCAACTTAATATTAAGTACATAAGACCTTTAAAAGGTGGATATATGCGTGTATATAAGGTGTTATAATGACATTTTTTGTGTATTATCATAATTTTACTTATGTATACTATTTGTGTACTCTTATTTATTATTCCCATGTATAGTTCATGTGTTTAACATAACTTATAATTACTTTTTACTCAGTCCTGGAGATATACAGGCTGACACTCGCCCACCCAAAAAAAACAATAAAAAAATGATAAGTTATACATTTTATTTTATTAATTTGCAATTTTCAGGTATTCAGAATAAATCTGTAGCATTAAAGATTAAACTTTAAAGAAATAAAACATAATAAAATATTATGAGTACTGGTTTTTTAACCCCTCAGCTGGTTGAACAGAAATTTATTTCTTTTTAAATTTTTTAAGAAGGGTGGATAAATTTGAAATTTCTTTTTCAGGTATCCATTTATCAAATTCATTTGATTTCCCTTTAAATCTTAGTAAATACTCAGTTCCTTTTTCTTTAGTAAGGATTCTTTTCTTGATTATTTTTTCAATCTCTACTTTTTCCACAATTTCTTCAGGTTGCTTTTTAGGCCTTCCCCTTCTTTTTGGAAATAAGTCAGGATCGTTTGCATGGTAAGGTTTCAATAATGAGATAGGGAAAACTGGATGTTTCCTATCATATGGAGCATATAATATGACTTCCACTGCATTATTCCCAACCATTTTATTTACTACAAAAGTTCCTACAAAGGGATCCTTTAATTTAACATTACCTTGTAAGTTAAAATGTAGTGTTGATATGAGGACCTCATCTCCCTTTTTAAATTCAAATTCTTTATGAGATTTATCTCACCTTTTCTTTTCATATTCAAATGCTTTTTGGATGCATTCTTCTGCATGCTTTCTACACATTTGTTGCATATGAATAAAGGATTTAGTGCCAGGGTGTATATCCAACCTTGGTAGTTTATTTAAATGATTTACTGGGGTATTTGGTACGTATCCCAGCCAGAGTTCAAAAGGTTTCTTCTCTGTTACAGAATGAGTTGTGCTGTTATAAGCAAATTCAAGGCCAGGAATTAATGTTACCCAGTCATGTGTGAATTTCTTATTGTCTTTGTATTCTAATCCAAAGGCACAATATCTTCTGATCATGTCTTCTAGAGTTTGTATCATCCTCTCAGCCAGCCCATCAGTTTGTGGATGGTGTGCTGTAGACAATTTTAATTGACAACCTGATACTTCCATCAAAGATGTCCAGAACTCTGAAGTAAATTTAGGATCTCTGTCAGAGATTATGGCTTTGGGGAACCCAGCAGTATTCATCATCTGAGTCCACCATAGTAACGCCAAGTCTTTAGCAGATACCTCCTTATGGGTAGGAATAAACTTACACATTTTTGTTAATCTATCCACTATTACCCAGCAAGAATTGAAACTTTCTTTTCCTGCTAATGGCAAGCCAGTTACAAAATCCATGTTAATAATTTCCCATGGAGCTTTTGGCTGCTCTATTTGTTGTAACAACCTATCTCTCTTCCCAGTTAATCTCTTAGATTTCTGACAAGAGTCACATGTTTCAATGTATTTCTGTACATCCTCTTTCATGTTTATCCACCAAGCTGTATTTTTAACTCTGGTTAATGTTTTTTTAAAGTCAAAATGACCAGCTAAGATGTCATCATGACAAGTACTCAACATTAACTCTTTCATAGAAGGTGGTATTACTATTACATTGCTTAACTTTTTCCTGTAATATATATATCCATCTTCAATTGATAGTTTACCTTTTTCCAACGCATTTTTATACTTTGGAGGCAAGGTTTTAATTAATGCACTCATGGAGGCATTTGTTGGATCATTAAGAATGGTAGATAGTTTAGACAAATCTTTATCAGATGAATAATTTTCCAATATAGTTTGCATAAACTCTTCTTCTAAATCCACTATATAAATCCCAAATATATGTATAACCTCATTTTCAGGTACATAAGCTGGGTTGTCAGCATCATTCGGCAAAGGACTTCTGGATAATAAATCCACATTTGAATGCAATGTTCCTGCTCTGTGAGTGATTGTCATTCTTCCTCTGTACTCTTGTACAGCTAGTTGCCATCTAAACATGTGCCTATTAGGTGTTTTCATGTTTAGTAATGATTTTACTACACTGAAATCTGTTATAAGTTCAAACTTCTGGTCTTCCAGATAGTAATGAAGTTTCTCCAAAGCCCACACCATGGCTAAACATTCTAGCTGTGTGGCACCATACCTTAATTCTGTTTTTCTTAAGGTTCTGGATATATAACAGATAACTACTTCAGATAATTATCCATTTATTATCTGTTTCTGCTGTAAAGCAGCACCCAAACCTATGAAACTTGCATCAGTGTACAAGATAAAAGGTAGGGTGAAATCTGGAAGTCCCAATATTGGAGCTGACATTAAACATTCCTTTAATTTATTAAAGGCGTGTTGTCTTTCATTATTCCAAATAAAAGCTTCATTCTTCCTGATTAATGTTGTTAAAGGGGCTGCAATGGATTGGTAATTTTTAATATATTGTCTATAATATCCACACATACCCAAAAAACTTTGAACCTCTTTTACATTTTTAGGTATCCCAATGTTTTTAATTGCTGCCACCTTATTCTGGTCAACACAAATTTGTAATACAGATACAACATGTCCAAGTACTTTCAAGGATTGAAATCCAAACTTACATTTCTTTAATGCAATAGTCATATTAATTTCATCCATTTTTTGAAAGACTCTTTTCAGGTGATTTAAATTTTCATCATATGTTTTTGAAAACACTATGATGTCATCAATATAGACCAATAGCCATCCTTCAACCATTTCCTGATGAAAGACACTATCCATCAATTTTTGGAAGACTGAAGGGGCATTCTTTGGGCCAAATGGCACTCTCACATACTTATATATACCCATATGTGTGGTTATCAATAAGTAATTTTGAGAATTTCTTTCCACAGGAATCTGGTGGTAACCCTTGTTCCCATCCAGACAGGAAATATATTTTGCTCCTTGTAAGGTAGCATGGATAGAAGCTATCCTTGGTAGAGGGTAAATATCATCTACTGTGTATGTATTCAGAGCTCTATAATCACCGCATAATCTTGCCTTATCTTTTTCATAAGAGATTAATACTGGTGAAATGACACAATACTTAGGTGTTGTGTCCACTTTTTCAACAATACCCATTTCCAACAACAATTTTATATTGTCTTCAATATCTTTCCTTTTTGCAGGAGATGCTGGGTAAGGTTTCTTTTTTAAGCTGCCAGGAATATTATCCAGATCACAGCTTAGAGAGATTTTCATCTCATGGTCTTTGACCAATCCTAGTTCATTTGAGCCATGAGCAAATGCCATAGGATATGATTTAATCAATCTCAAAATATTTTCTTGTTCAATTTTTGAAAGTTGAGGACTGAAAGAGGCCTTTTGGATTTCATTTTCCAATTCACCCACTTCATTTGTGGTTCTTCCACCTTGCAGTTGTTCTTCTCTAGGAGAAATGGCATATACTGAATTTTCAGAACATATTTTGAATTTTCTTTTACCATTCACGCCTATGGTGAAACAACTGTTTGCAGGATCTAGTTTAATGCCAAATTTTGTCAATAAATCATTGCCAATAATAAACCAATCACTACAATTATTATTATCCATTACTACAAATTCACAAACTGCTCTAACATATCCATTATTATATTTAAAGAATACAGCAGTTTTGTATTTGCCAATTGGATTTAATACTGAACCAAAACCCCTCCAGTTCTTCTTCTGAACAGGTTCTAGTTTTTCCTGGTACTTACTATCAAGTTTCATTAATGCATTAAGTGAAACTACACTACCTGCAGCCCCAGTGTCAAGAATGGCATTCATTTCTTTTCCACATATGATAATAGGTGCTCTGATAGGTGTTATTTTGTAAGTGTTATGAGATACATCTTTAATTATTTCAGCTTCCTCTATGGAAGTTAAAGATGTGTCTGTATGAGGTATAGCATCATTCAGGAACATTATATCCTGTTCTAATACAAATATCTCATTTTCATCATCACTGTAAGATATGTTACTTTTGCAATCTTCACTAGATTCCACATTCTCATCTTCATGATTACTAGGTTCAGAATTCTGTGAGGTTTCAATAACATTTATTCTCTTCTTACACGTGTGACACTTAACCCAAGTTTCATTACATTTATAACAAGTGTTATTTTCTTGTTTTTTAGGGACAAGGGGAGCTGAAGGTTTTTTATTCTCCACTGGTAACTTACTTGTAGTAGGTTTTACTATGTCAACACTTTGTTTGTAATTATTATACTTGGTTTCATATTTGTGGTTTAATAATATTTCATTGCATATATTAGTGAACCCAGAGGTATCTCTGATGGTTTCAGTTCTAGCTACAATAATGTCTCTAACTGATATAGGCAACTTGTATATTATTTTTTCTTTCCACTCTTCATAATCCATTTTTGGATCCATAGCTTTCATGATTTTTATTAAATTCATTAAGAAGACCATGGGTTTATCTCCAGCATTTGGATTATATCTGGCCCTTTCATACAATCTTTGTTGAGTGATTCTAAATTTTGGGCCACCAAATTGCCTTTCAATTAGTGCCTTCCATTCATTCCAGGAGTAATTAATTCCCTCACTCAATACAGATTCAAACCATAATAAGGCCACATCTGTAAATAAAGATATTAACTTTGAAGTAATTTCTTCATCAGGTAATTTGTATGAAAATTTCAAGTTATCAATTCTTTGTATGAATTGTTGCCAATCAGATTTTGAATCCCCCTCAGAAGAAGGGTACTGATCTAACTTAGGCCAGTTCTTTTGGCTAGTTTTTGCTTCCCTAACCTGAGGAATATTGAGTAATTCACTCACTTTAGAAAGATGATCACTGATTTCATCTTTTACTGATTTTATATTCTCAGAGCCCATGACACTATGTTCATGTTCCATCATTGGTTTATCATCAGAGTGTTTCATAAAAACTGGTGCTCTTCCTACATAAGAGGTATTATCCTTTATTGTTTCAGTATTTTTCAAAATGTTAGCTACTTCAATTTCTACTCTTTGTAACCTATCTTTTATTACAGGTACATGAGTTAAGGTATCATTTAAATTTGAAAAAGACAATTTTACATGTCCCTCTATGGTGGCCATAATATTCTGAGAATGTTCTAATTTAATTTCTAAATTTTTAATCTCAGAATTTAATCTTTTGTTTTCATTGATCAATTCATTATTTGAATTCACAATAACTTTTAACTTATTGGCTGTTGTACTCAATGATTGTGTGATGTTTAATAATACACTTTCCGTATTATTGTTGGACTCTCTAGAGAATTCTTCCAATTTTTCAATTCTTAATAATAATTTACTAATTATTTTTGATTCCATTGGATTTTCTTTCAGAAAATATTCAATTTTTTCAGTTTCCAATTCAGAAGATTCATCATCAGGGTCAATTTTTAATTCATTTGATTCCATTTTTATATTAATAGTATTTTCCTGGTGATCAATAAAACTATGTACATTGTCCTCATGTAATGACAAGTCTAACATGTTATTTTCAAATGAATAATTTTTTAAATCCTTATCAATTATATCCAATAACTCT
This sequence comes from Hemileia vastatrix, assembly GCA_030280995.1. NCBI lineage: Eukaryota > Fungi > Basidiomycota > Pucciniomycetes > Pucciniales > Zaghouaniaceae > Hemileia > Hemileia vastatrix. The sequence goes on along the minus strand of JASXTE010000010.1, from coordinate 4,511,982 downwards.
CTATCAATTTCATTACCTATAAGTAATTCATTGTTAGGATTATATAATTGATCTTGAGAAGGTGGATGACTTACCACGGTCTTATTCCATTTCCCCTGCCTCTCCTTGGCTTTCCCCTGTAAGGGTGACTGCTGGATCCCTGTTGAGGAGGACTGTTGTAGTTTTGGGCATACCAATCCCACTTCCATTTGCTTACAGTTATCTTTTGGTCCTCTTCTGGGACTGGAGGTGTTGCTGTGGTATTTGGTGCCACTGGTTGTTGATGAGACCTTATATCCACTAGAGCCTGGTTGACTTCTATAAAGCCCTGTGCCGCCCTTTTCTCCAGATTGTTGATCTGGTCTAACATATTGTTTACTCTTATTGTTAGTGTATTCAGTAGGGTAGAGAGGGAGTGAATTTGCTCTTGGAAGGTGTTTTTGGACTTCTTTATTGACATTTGTTTTAAGAGCTTTTCCTTTTCCTCCATGGACATTGGTGGGGTGTTGTTTATTGTTACTGGTGATTCTTGACCCTCCATTTGGATGTCCTGTAACAGGTCTTTCAGCTCTAGTTCTTAAGTTATAAGATTTTGCCTTATTACTTACAATGTCATTGTTGTCACACATTTTTACATGGAATTTTAGAGAATTGAAAGTTTAGATTTGAAAAACTTCAAAAAGGAGTTTAATCAGTATTTATTAATACCACTGAAGACAATTTTATTGCTTACTTATTGGTATTAAGTGAATCTTTAAGTGCCAAAAGTCAAATATGCTTTTATGTGGTCACTTGATTTAACTGGTCTACAATATGTAGCCGTGTATTAATATTTAAAAAAGAAAATTTGTTAGTAAGATTCTTTCCAAATATTAAATGAATTTTACAAACCAATAAAAAGGGATTAAAAGTCCTGTAAAAAGAAAACAAGTAATCAGTTTAATTGGTTATTATCTGCAAAGATCACAAATTTAATTGGTCTATTGACAGACTCCCACTAAGAACAATTATATGTTAAATTAGTGGTAAAATTGATGATTCAATATCACAATTTTATTATATAACAGGGCTTCTTTTTCTGAAATCACTATATAAGTGACCACAACCTGTTGTAATTATCCAAATATATCTATAGGGATATTATTTACGTGTACCTTCTTTGACAATGTCACTTACTGGATTAGAACAGAATTCTTGAGGAAAGGCCCCCAATTGTCAGGCTAAGGTCAAGTACAAGGACGTGAACTAGCTTGAATAGTCAGTTGTCTAGAAGATTTTAATGGTCCTATATGAATACTGTAGATTTAATCCACTAAGTTGTAAAATATAATCAAATATAAAGGTCTCAGTAATATAATTCTCACTATTCTTATATATGGCTTACAATCTTTGTAGTTGGTAGAAAAATAGATTATTTAATTCAGATACTATTCAAAAGTCTTATAAAAGTACTAATTGATATGTATTGTAATTTATTTGGTTATATTGGTTGAATTGTAATGATAAAGAATGAAGAAACACAACCCAAAAACCTCCTCCTTTTATACACACTGAGTTCCCCAATGATTCCCTTGATGTACCACCCAATACACAGTTAATGACGCCTCTAAACAACTAATAGACATGCCCATCAACATTTCCAGTAACCCATGACATAATTAGAAGAGTAACAACCGCCAAAATCCTGTAATAATAAGGGAAATCCATCAAAATTAAAGAAAAAGACAAAACGAGAGTATATGCGTATAAAACAATAATATTAAAGACTAAAGGAGACTTTTTAAGGTTAATAATAGCTTAATAATAAGGGGGATTTACTGTAGAAATAATGGGGCTAATCCTGACATTATACTACGTGAAATTCCCATTCAAAAATAACCAAAATTGACTGAGAAACCACCCAAAAACTTAAAAAAGAGTGTAAGATGTGGGGTAACTACATGTAGTTCTTGGCAGGCGCTTGCACGGGTAAATCCTTGACTAAAATTAGGCAAATTTAAGCGTGGTGATGAAATAAAGTGCCAAGAGTGAGGTTATTAATGAAATTAGTGCATATAAACAAGGTCAATGCATTATTAATTAAGCTAGGACACTAAATAAGCGCCTGTCGCCTATTTTAGTGTGTTTCCCCACAGTAGGCGTAGAATGTGGGGTAATTATAGTGTGAAAAAGCTAACTTTGCTAAAACTGAAGCTATTCACACGGGAAAAAAGCAGGCAGTATGTGGCCAGTACACAGAAGCCATTTCTGGCATAAAAAACACCAAATTTGAAAAGTGTTATTTTTATGCATTTAAATAGCCAAATCAATAGTTCTAAATGAGCCCAATTGATCTGTCAAAGCACAATTTTGATATTCTCAATTTTATAGTGCATATAGTCAACTTTTAATTGAAATAAAGCGCATTTCTTGTTTTTTGCATAAAACAATGAATATAACAGCTTTAAGTGTACTTAAAAATTATGTAGCCTTATACTTAAGGCTCTTAAGATTACCCTAACATATTCTAACTTAATATTAAGTACATAAGACCTATAAAAGGTGGATATATGCGTGTATATAAGGTGTTATAATGGCATTTTTTGTGTATTATCATAATTTTACTTATGTATACTATTTGTGTACTCTTATTTATTATTCCAATGTATAGTTCATGTGTTTAACATAACTTATAATTACTTTTTACTCATTCCTGGAGATATACAGGCTGACATTCCTCGTGATATTGAGTTGTCGACACAGTTGGGTCCAGAATGTTGATACAAACAATGAGCCTCTATCTGAAATAATATCATTTGGTAAGCCGTGTTTAGAAAATACATATTCTAGAAACAATTTTGACAAATCTTCTGCTGTAGCAGTAGTAGTGGTTTTAATGAAAATAGACATTTTTGAAAATCTATCTACTATTACTAATATAGCATTAAAATCATTAGAAATAGGAAGTTGAGAAATGAAATCCATCGATAAAGATTCCCAAGGTTTAGAGGGAATAGGAAGTGGTTGAAGCAACCCATGCTTCCGGTGACGGGGAGCCTTATTCCTATTACATTCGTAACAAGCTTTTATATAGGCCTTGATTTCCTTGGTCATACCTGGCCAGAAGAAATCCCTTGCTATTAACTGGTAGGTTTTATCAACCCCAAAATGACCAGCTAACAGAGAATCATGTCGACTGTTGAAAATCCATAATTTTATCTCATTGTTGTCAGGTATGACTACTCTACCTGATTCAATACTAAATCTTTTGGCCCCTTGCTTCGAGAGTATTTTGTCTTTTAACCCTAAACAATATTCGTCCTTCGACTGAGCTTTGAGGATGTTGGATAGTGGATTTCGAAAAGATTGAATTGTCATCAAATTAAGTTGATGAGTTGTTAGCATTGATTTGTTGAAGATTGATTGCACATTTGCTGGGTTCTTGTCAGAAAATGCGTCCCCCCGCTGTGGGTAAACGTCGTCCTGACGTGACAAGATATCTGGGACAATGCAGTTTTTTCCTGGGCGATAGGAAATAGAGAAAGAAAATTCAGACAAAAATTCAGCCCACCTGGCTTGACGCCTGGTTAACACTTTAGAAGACATGAAGTATTTCAAAGCATTATGATCTGTTAAGATTTGAAAAGGACTATCTAGGCTGAGAAGAAAAGAACGCCATTTTTTAAGACAATGGATAATAGCTAAAAGCTCTTTGTCATGAATTTCATAATTTAATTCTGCGGCTATGAGTTTGCGTGACTCAAAAGCAACAGGATGAAACAAATTTGTTTCAGGATTTAATTGGGAGATGACCCCTGCAATAGCATAATCGCTCTCATCTGTCTCAACTATTGTCAAGGCAGAAGGATCAAAATGTCAAAGAATTGGGGCTGTGGTGAACGCTGTTTTTAGTGCTTCGAATTACTTTTGTGCTGTAGAAGTAAAAACAAAAGGAATGTCTTTTCTAAGAAGAGAAGTAAGATTGGAAATAGTTTTAGAGTAATCTTTAATAAATCTTCTATAGAAGTTTGCAAAACCCAAAAATCCTTGGAGCGATTTAATGTTTTTGGGCTCAGGCCATTCCAGGATTTTCTGGACTTTTTTGTCATCCATGACTAAACCGTCAGTGGACAATGTAAAACCCAAAAAATCAATTGATTTGAGGTGTAATTCGCATTTATTATGCTTGGCGTAGAGACCATGATCTCGAAGACGATTTAGGACCTGTCGAACATGATGAATATGTTCATCTAGTGTTTTCAAGAATATTAAAATATCATCTAACTAGACGACTACAAATTGTTCAACAACATCTTGAAAGATATCATTAACAAAAGTTTGAAAAGTTGAAGGTGCGTTACATAATCCAGAAGGCATAACTAAATATTCAAAACTACCAAATCTAGTGCGCATTGCAGTCAGTGGTTCATGACCTTCTGCAATGCGAATCAGATTGTTAGCGCCTCTAAGATCAATTTTAGAAAAGAAATTAGCACCATTGAAAAGGGTAAGAAGTAATGACATAGGAGGAACAGGATATGCATTCTTTTTCGTGACTGTGTTGAGCTTTCTATAGTCAACACACAACCTAAGACTACCGTCCTTCTTTTTTACAAAGAGGACAGGAGAGCCGGTCGGAGATTTACTGGCTCTGATGAAACCTTTGGCTACATTCTCTGCAATGTAGTCTCGAAGAACTTGAGATTCGTCCTTCAATAAAGAATAGACAGGACCTGCCGGAGGTACTGGGCCTATTAACTCTATTTGATGGTCGTAGGGTCAATGAGGTGGTAACTTATTGGCCTTGCCGATTGAGAAAAAATCAAGGAAGTTATGGTAGATTTCCGGTAGAGTTGATTTAATGGCTTCAGCATTGATTTGGTCGTCCTCTTCTTCTTTGAGAGAATCTGTCGAGGGGATACCTGTATTGAGAGAGCAGAATTCGATTACTTCAAGGCAATTTAAATCCTCTTCAATTGAAGTCATCAAGCTAGAAGGGTTAGCCAATTGCTCATTTAGAGAAGGATCAGATGCTTGCAAGTCATCTGGCAGAGACTTGTCCTCTAGCAGGACGTTGTCAGGCGGGTTGTTTAACTCCCTATTGACCTGCATTGAAGAATCAGAAATATACTTAGAGCGTGGGGTGATCAATCCCTTAGTCCAATCAATTTCGGGATTCCAATGCGTTGAAAAGTCATGGCCAAGAATGGTATCGTCCATCCTTGGGGCGTCCAAGACTGATAATTCCCACTCGAAGGGGGGAAAGTTCGGAAAGTTGAAAACCCATAAAACTTTCTTACTTACCCAATATTTGGGTTCCTCTGATTTGACCAAATAGATTGGAGTTTGATCAATATCTGTAAATGTTAGTTGAAGCTTCTCGGCAAAAGATAAACTAACAAAAGAAATTGAAGCTCCAGAGTCTATAAGACAACTGAAGGGGATATCCTCCTTAAAAAGAATGAATCTCAAGCGGTTTAAGGCAACTCCAGTCCTTAAGACATCGAGGTTCTGTGCACTGGGAGAGATAAGATAGTTTGCTTTGCACACAAGTAAACTATCTACTAGTTTTTTGACTTCGAACTAGTACCTTCTCTTTCCTTCAACTTTACACAGTCTTCCAACTTGTGCTTACCCCCACAATACATACATAACCCATTATCTGCTCGTCTCTTCCTCTCAGCTTCTTTAAGTTCCCCTTTAGGATCCAGTACTTTTCTGATATCACCTGGGGTCGAGCCTTTTGGTCGAGGTTTATCCTTTCCCTTATTGGGTTTGGATTGAGTCAAGGAGGATTGATTTGGTCGTGGGTGTGAAGAAGGTCCCGATTTAAAATTTAGGCCTTGAGATTTGTTGGCATATCGACGATGTTGAAGTTGTCCTTGATAAATGCGGTCAAGTTCGAGGGTTCGATCCATTAAATCCGTTAAAGTAGTCATCTTCTGACCGTGAAGATTTAATTGATCTAGAATCCTTGAAGGAAGTCTTTTCTTGAAATGATACTTAAGGGCAGCATCATTCCAACCTACTCGAGTTTGAAGTGCTCTGAAGTTCGAGATATATTCAGAGGCTTTACCATTATCACTCATGCGAAGAAAATCAAGTTCAATTTCCGCGTTGTCCATTTCATTAGGGTCCCCAAACAACGTAAAAAGTTGGTCTTCGAACTTTTCCCAATTATTGATAAGTAAGTGGGTTTCTGTCGAAGAAAGCATGAGTAGATAAGGTTCGAACCATCTTGCTGCTTTCCCGGCTAGGAATGAAGAAGCGTAAACAACCTTTGATCGGTCGCTGTTAAAGGTTTGAGGGTCATTATGGAACAGTAGCTTGCAGGTTTGCAAGAAGGGTCGCAATCTGTCGGGGTGATCTCCGTTGAATTTGTCAGGAGATTTCATAGAAGGAGTTTTGAACTTAGATCCCTCTGAAGACGTTGGATTTGAAAGGGTTTTCATGAAAAGTCTCATGAAATCTTCCAGAGAGTTAGATGGTCCAGGTTCTGAGGATTGGCCAGAAGGGTGATTGGCAGGGGCGGATGGTGCCTCGTGCATTGTATCCTCTCCTTCTTCTTCGTCACTAGAATCCTCAAAATACTGTGGGATGTCTTCTACAGATTGAACTGAATGTTGCCCTTCCCTAAGGTCGAGTGGTTCCAAAGAGTGAGTGCGGGAAACAGACCTTGTGGCTGTCGGCCTGCCTCTAGTGCGAGCTCTAGTAGTAGCGCCCATAGGAGGAGTGCGTTGAACAGGTGCCATTTAAAATTTTAGAAACACCTAAAAGGACGTAGTAGTGCAAAGAATGAGAACTACGGAGAATTAAATTATACTGTCACTGGACGACCTACGCACAAGGTCGAGGATGTTCCTGTAAGTGAGATGAGGGATTTAGAAACTTCTTCGAAGCACAGAGGAATGATTCGAGGAAATGATTTGAAGGTCACTCGAAGTAAGAGCTACAGGTTTGAGGTTCGTTTGAGAAGAAATATAGACTAGTTTCAAAGGTAATAGTAATTCTTAAAATCTCACGAAGGGTTGGAAAACTCAATAATCAAAGATTTAGGATTTTAGAAATGAATATTGAGAAAATAAAAGAAAGATACAATAACAATGATTTTAACTTTAAAGATTTACCACTATTAATTTAAATATGATTTAATAATTTAATTCTAAGGAATATCGAACCAAATACCCAACCCCTTTTATATCCTTTGTTCCTCCTCGCGTTGACCTCCCTTCCATCGCACCATTCCCATTCCATTGACCATTTGTCAGTATAGTCTAGTATGTAAGTATGATATAATAGTGTTATTTTATGGTCCTACTACTTATTTATAAATGATTTAGTGATTAAACCTCAGGGGAAGACTAATAGAATAGTTATACTCAAATAAAACTCACAATACTTGGATTTAAATGCGTGCTAGTGGTGGAAAATAGAAGAATAAAATATAGTTATAGCTTATTATAAAGATAATATCAATTTATAAGGGCTTTATAATATATTTCTGATTGCTAATAATTGTATTATAGTGTTTGTTTGAAGTGTAGTAATTGAATGATGATAATAAACCGTCAAAATCCCCCCTTACTTATACCCAAATCCACTGGAGTGCACAGACCTTCAATCCAGATGATGTCACTGCTATCCCCGGCAATTACAGCACTGTGAGGGCCCATCACCTCCCCATGGCGTCCAATTCAAGCAGTTTCAACACCCAGACCTCCAGTAAGGACCCTCCATCACTATTAATAATAGCACAGAGTCATACCATAAATAGAAAACCCAGATAAAAGCGGATACCATAAAGAAACAGGTAAAATAAATGATCAAAAAGAGATTTAATGGAACCAAAAGCATATAAAGGAAACAAATAAAATTTCCAAGCCCCCAATAACATCCCCAAGCATCCACATTAACCCAGAAACATCCTTCCAACCCATAAATCCGTGAATAACCATCCAAGGAAGTAATTTTAGTTGTCCAAACTGGGTGTATGCGCCTGATATAGGTGTCTATGCTTCTGTAGGCGTTGTGAGTCCACTTATTTCGTCCATATGACCTAAAATAAGCAGAAAAACAAAGGTTATAGGCTATTAAGGGGCTAAAACCCACTTATATACCTAAATATACATAATATACTGCATATTCCACTGAATAAGAGATTTATGTATACATATAAGCTTATGTATGTCAATAATTACTTCATATCACTTAAGATAAGTATATTATGACTCCATTAACACCTTAATAAGTATTATTAGGCCATGGATAAGCTATTTAAACTATTATAAATTATATAATAGAATAATAATTATATATATATATAATAAAATAATATATATTATTATTTTAACCTCATTTTTAAGATATAAGCTTAATCTAGTTAAGGTTATCTTATTTTAAGCATAAGAAATACTCAGTCCTAAGGATATTTAGGCTGACACCATTACTAACATACACTTAGACCCTCTTCGCTAAATATCCGTCCATGCTCAATTTACCCCTTTTTAATTAATTAACAAAACTTTAATGAAAACTACTACTGTACTTTTTCGTTGAACCTAGTGCTGTGCTTCGCTTATTGAAAAGGACTAAGGCACCCTATTGGGAGATTGACTAATTTAGATTTAGAGTTTAGGCTAGCGCAGTTAAATAGTAAGTACACAAAGGAAAATCGCAGTTGCTATGGAGAATTGCTTTCTGCGCTTCGAGTATAGATTTAGGACTCGATATTATTGATTTAATGAGCTGCTTTTGCCTCAAGTGTCACGTGGCGCGTGACAGTATTTTAATGGCATACACTGTCGTATATGACTTATTTCATTTATGTATATATACTGTATACACTCAATTATTGTCCCCAAGTCTAATACATGTGTCTAGCATGTTATATATGCTTGTTTTACTCATTCATGGGAATATTCAGGCTGACAGAAAATGTCAGCCAGGCTACTAGACTTACCCAGTGAAATAATTAATTATTTACTGGATGAAGCCGCACCTTATCATTTTAATTATTATTTAATTATAATTTAGTTACATTAAAATTAGTTATAATAAAATAACTAATTACAGAATGCTAAAATTAAAAAATTAAATAAATAATTAAAATTAAAAATATAATTTTGTCCCTTATATTTTTCTCTAACACCGTGCTCATTTGACAGGTTGGAAAAAAATAAAATTTTATATTAAAAAATAGATATTAAGATAAAATAAGATTTAAATATTCAAATAATATTAAATATATACAAAAAATTCAAATTTCTTATTTAGGATTGACTTCTACAGTAAATATTAAATATATTGATGTATTTCTGACACACTCTGTAAATACATCTTTTTGACGCCTTCTTTTTAGAATAACATTATTATTTGAAATCCTCTTTCTGGAATGTTCTTTTCTCTCTCTCTTACTACTTTTTTTAGAATTTGATTACCGTGCTTTGTCTCTCCTTTGCCTATAAAAGGCCTCTCCTTTTGTTGTCTTTTAATCATTCTTTTTTACCAACTCACTATTACTACAACTACAAAGTTAAACACTTATTTCTTATATTTTATATCTTTAGTATTTACTAGGACGTAATTCTAATATATAACTTATATAAATATTTAAATCTACCTCTTATTATTGAGTAAAAAAATCATCCTTGATTGAGAAATACGTACCTAATTATTGAGAGTCAAATAAATCCTTAAAATCTTCATATAACACCGTACCAAAGCTTCTAGACCAAAAGTGAAACTTGACAGAAAATGTGTAAATACATTAAATTCATTTTTAGTCATGAAAAATAGGAGTCCCCTCCTTTTTAAGTCATCAAAAGAAAGGTTCATGGGAGTAAAAAACATCATAATTGAAAGTTATTAGTAATTTTTTGATTGAAAAAAATGAGACTTTCTAATGGTTGATTTTCCATGTTTGTGACCCCCAGTATTTATATCAGATATTTTTTGGGGTGAGAAAATTAATCGCATGGTGTGTATTTACTATATTCTAATTTTTCAATATTTAAAATTTAATATTATAGAGTTTCAGTTATGGAAATTTTGCACTTATTTAAGTACAGATTTCCTAAACATGCCAGCCCCAACACTGGTGTATTTCAAAACAGAAATAAGTCACTTATTTAACTCAAATACAAACTATCTCAAGCAAATGTTCAGGGTTAACAATAAATTCCCTTTTAAATGATTTGTAAACATCATCCCATTCATATTCAGAGTTTCACAGCATAAAATTTTATAGCTCACAACATCATACCAAATTTACATTTTTATATCATATAAGATTTATAGCTTCTGCACTCTCAAAATGTGATAAATTAAGACAAGAAATAAATTTCATAGCTCTCAATCTCCTCTTTAATTCTGATTGTATTCACAGCCTTTTAGGGACCACCTTCAGAAGACAGCCAAAATACCAAGTTCAACAATCATTTGGAAAAGTAAAGAGTTTTTATTAAACATTCTATTGGAATCTTGAAAGGCTCTTCTTCTAGTCAACAAGAAATAAGAAGACCTCTTAAAAAGAAAAGCCTTAAATGAAAGAAATGATACACTGGATTCTTTGCTATTATGTACTTCATAACCTTCAAGCCAACCTTATAGATCAATGGTTAAAGTTGAATGAAGATGAGGAAGTTGACCCACCTCACACTATATCCAACACTTCAATTTCTTAAACTTCCAGAACAAGGGTGAAAATTCTCCTTATTACCCTGGCACATTTCACACATTAGTGCATCTCAAACCTTACCAAATATGCCCCATAAACATGCCACAACAAAGGTACCAAACCGGCCATCAAAAAGTGTAATACACGTGCCATAGACAGTTGTATTTTGAAAGCATATTTATCCTCAAAAACATCTTCTTTTGGGTTAAAAAATTCATCAAAACACTTCCCTTCTTCATCATGATAAGTCAGCACTAGGTACCAATATTCCAACACTAGGTACAAGAGTGCCAACACTTAGATATTTTTTACCTAACCATTAAGGGCTTATTCATAAAAATAGGATATGTGGCTTACCAGCACTTAATCAATACCTTAATCATAAACTTACCCTTAATCTTCATCACTTTTCACTAACATAACATGCCATTTTCAGTCCACCATCAACTTGAGATCACTGCTACAGCTCTAGCTCTTGATCTAGTGGTTAATTCTGATACTGATTCCAATGATGAACTACCCCCACCAATAGAATCTAGCAGTAAATCATTATCTCAAAACAGTGCCTTGAATTCTAAAACAATACCAATCACCCTTTCTCATTTTGAAGGCCTAGATTAACTAATTTACAATTTTGTGCAATGAAACTCCCCAGTTTCCCAGTTTCATTTTTTTTTGGTTTAACTCCCAGACTTGAAATTGCATATTATTTCTAAGATTCAGTCTCAGTGACAGATTTCATCTTCTCTTCATCTCTCACTTTCATCCCTCATTTTTGACTCTGATACTTCTCACTTCACAGCCCTCAAGGTTAGTCACTTTTTCTTTTTTGTAATATAATTCCTGATTCACATGTTTTTTTTTGTTCTTATTTTTATCATTTTTTTATTTTAATAGCTGGTTTATCTACTCTTTCTTCCTTTTTTTTTACTTTTTTCTTGGTTCCCTATCTTTTTTATTTTTTATTTACTCACTTTTTGGTGTTTTTTGGTCATTTTTTGGGGTTTTTCTCATTTTTCACATTTTTGGCTTTTTTCATTTTTATTTTATTAAATTGCTTCAGAATCATTTGGAAACCATATAGAAATATTTTATCAGCGTTTACCACTTTTTTTGAGGTTTTTTTGGGCAATTTTTGGTCCTTTTTTTCTGCTAAAACAGTTCAGATATGTTTTCCTAGCATTTCCCAGTGACTTTTAGGTGATCTTTGGCTATTTTGGGTCCTTTTTTCACTAAAATCATTCAGAAACATTCAGAAACATTTGGAAAAAGTTTTATAATGTTTTAAAAGAGTTTTAAAGTGATTTTAAGGTGTTTTTTTGGCGCTTTTCTGGAGTTTTTTGGGAATTTTTTTTTACAACTTTTTGTCACTTTTCTAGGAACCTTGGGAACACTTTTTTTAGAGACTTTTTGAAGCATTTTTGAGACACTTTTTTGGGAACCTTTGTGGTAGTTTTTTGGAACTTTTTGATAAATTTCTTGGAACTTTTAAGGAATTTTTTGGAGACTTCTGGATGCTTTTTTTAGAAACTTTTTTCAACTTTTCTGGAAGCTTTTTTTTGACTTTTTAGGGACTTCTTGCACTATTTCAGGTATTTTATATCCAATTTTACTTTATTTTTTCATTTTAATTTATTTTATATGCAATTTTTAGATAAAAATGTCTGAAAATCTAGAGTTAAACAACCAGATTCATAAGTTAAGAAACAAAGGAAACAAAAAATACAACATTAGGTAGCCAACAGAAGTATGGGGTCTAATATATGTTGTCAAGTTTTATTTTTGTTTCATGAATTAAAATTTAAAAATTAATATATGATACTTTAATTAATTAAATTAATGAGCTTTCAGGCTGTGTGTGATATGAATGCAATCATGGGGACATTTTTAGCCTCATGAGGTTCATGTATACACTTGTGTTTTATTTCACTGACTTTGGTCACAGATCATTTCCAATCACATTTTTACTTGAATTATCATTAATTTAGGTTTTTTAATTATCTTATATGACTTTTTTACATTTTAATTTATGGAATGAACTGAAAATTAGGAAATCTAAGCCTCTACTTCAATAAAACACAGGGGAGGGTATCACCAATTTTTTTGACTTAGAAAAAAAACTGTGATACCCACCCCCTTTTATAGTAAATATAATGGGAGGGTATTGCTAAAAAAATCACATAAATATTTTTTGACTTAGAAAATATTTGGTGATTTGCACCCAGAAAAAGAAACTGATAATGAAGATAGTATTCAAGAAAAAATTTAAGAGAGTGATAAATCGAAGAAAAAAACAAATTCATAAACTTGATTGATAGAAAGATTAAAAGTATTATGGTGGGAGTAGGATCTAGATTATTAGATATGAGTAGTTTAGTTAGAAAAAAAAAGTTGAACAGTTTAAATTTTAAATTTTTCATTTTCCTCTCTTTGAATTTTAATCTTATCCCTCTCTAAATCTAAACAATCTATCTCAATTTCTATAAATGTTTCATCCTTTCATTTTGAATGAAGTCTAAAACTAGCAGAAAACTTTTCCTTGAGTCTTTTTATAGGAGGGGTTGATTGTTTACCATCTAACCTTCTATTGTCAGTTACTTCCTTGAAAAATTCTTTATTTGATGAGCCTTGGTTCTGGTTAATACATGGGGAGTAAATAATCAATAAAAAAAGAAACATTATTACAAAATTATCTTAAGACTACTACTTTTGGATCATAAAGCTCAATGTCAGAGTACACAGTTGGTTCTTCAAATTCAGGAGAGTCAAGAAAAGTTTTTAAAGGAAATTCTTGATTATTTGTATAAGATTCAGTAAGTTATGGACCTTGATTATATTTATTATGCCTTATATAAAAAAAGAAGTTGCAAAGATAGAAATTTGAGTAGGAAAACCTGATAAAGAAAGGAATAAAAAGTAATAGACTTACTGTGGTGTGAAGGATAAAAATCTGATTTTGAAAAGAACTGAGTGAGAAGAGATGTGAGGTGTAGCTTATGGGTTAGGATTAAAGGAAGGCAATGCATAGTTAATTTCGAGGATGTGGGTATTGGTGGGATGAATTTTAGTGAAAAAATTGTACAAAAGTAGGATGTATTTAACCCCATTTTCAAGAGCCTAAGTACCAAATCAGCCATGTCTAAAGGTGTGTTTTTGTGGAATTTTCGATAAGGTTTGAGACCCCCTATAATATTGAATTAAATCTCTAAACATGTGCTATTTAATGATTTTGCTTGGCTATGTTTTTCATTAACAAGAATTTTATTAAGCAACATGAAAATCTAGTAAATTATTTAGTCATATGATTAATCTAAAATACAGGCATTTAAGTACACAAATACTTACATTTCTAATGTAAAATTTACATTCCTTTCAATTTTATAAGTGTAAAATACCATAAATTTCTGTTTTTCTTGAATTATCAAGCCAAAATAGACTGGCATTACCTCCCATTATCTTTTATAGTAGTAGGGGTTCCATATTATAAAATTTCAATCTCCATTCATTAATTAACAACAATAAAGTCATTAAAAGCAATAAAAAAATCAAGTAATTATACTTCAAGAAAATAAATGTGAGCTACAAAAATAATTTTAAGAAAAAATGGAACAAATTAATGTAGACATGATAAAACAAAAACATAGCTCCAAAATTTAAGATTTTTAAGTAAATGAAGTGGTTGAATGATTTCTATATGTTAAATTTAGAAATTGAAGGAGAAAAAAAGCTACCTCTCCCAAACCCCATACTTTGAATTTCTACCTAAGTTTTAGCATATAATCTTCTTTTCTTACCTTACTTACCTAATTTATGAAGTAGTTGGAAATTAAATTGGATGAAAAGAAAAAGGGTTGATATATGAGAAGAGACCAAAAGTAAGAAAATTTAAATCATATGTATCCATTATTGTTTTTTTCCTAAACAACTTCCAAAAGTCCAAAAAAATGAACACCAAAAAAATTGTAAACAAATAAAAAACCAAGAAAAAATAACATGACAAAAAGCCAAAAATAGCCATAAACACATAAAAAAACATCATCTAAACCCCCCCAAAAAAGAGATGTGAGAGTGATTTACCTGATGAGTAATTGAGAAAGATGTCAAAGGACCACCAGAAGTTAATAAATTGAGGATTGAGGTGTAGAGGAAAAAGAAAATTATGGGAATATGGATTTTGAAAGAGTGACATAGGAAGAGTGAAATAGTGAAAAATTATGCAATAGGAAAAACATCCAGTTTGAAGTTATGGAGAGGGGGGAAATAGATGTAATCAGAAAAATTATAAATTTTGTTAGAATTTTTAAATTACTGTTATAAATATTCAAATTATCAAAAGTTAAACATTCCAGAAGCCCTAGCTACTGTGTATGTAATATCAAAATAAATAAAAAGTGAAATAGTGCAAAAAAATACTCAAATTTAAAATTCAATATCTCAAAAACAACCAATAAAATTCATAAATTTTTGATGGAAATGAAATACTAGATTCTGAATAATCTTCTGTTAAAAGTTAATAAGATTTGAAAAAAACCAATCCTAATTATAATTTTTTTTTTCCAACCTGCAAAAAAATTTGATAACTGATAGTAAAAATGATGAAATGACACCAGAAAAACTTGAGGCACCTGATAGAAGTTTACAATTCCTATCTTTGATTTAAATCAGCTACAGGTTAGCTAAAACTATTATTAAAAGACTGTGCACTAAAAAATGAGCATGCAAGCTTGCACAGCCTCAAATCTAAGTTACTCTTGAATCAAAGATGAATTGAGGGATTGGCACCTTTTAACAGGTGCCAGATGTTTTTTTGTGCTGAGAGGGTTTAAATAAGCCCACCATTATCCAAAAAAATTTCCTAAATATATTGGAGTGCACATTCATGATAGAAAGTAAGACCTAGTTGATAAAAGTTTACAAAATATTTATTCAAGTTTTATAGAAATAATCAATGAAAAAGTAAAAAATACTTATCCAAAATTAATGTTTATTTACTTTAATTAAATCAAAAAACATATATTTTCATCATATATGCATTTCAGAAGTCATATTTATTTAAATAGAATGCAAGGAGATTGGGGATGAACTCATCCTCCTCTGAACAATGATTTGATGCAACTTAGGATGAATAATTTCTCAGTTGCATTAAATTTTCCTCTATGATCTTACAAAATTATATAATCACCTTTAACATTCTCAGATAGATTATTTCTTCCTCTCTTTGCCCTTAAATGACATTCCTGTGTTTTCAGTACTCTCTTGTAAGAAAAATTCTCTATTCAATTTTCAATTCTCTCTTACCACAGCCAAATATGTGTACCTTTTCTTTTCATCCTTTCCCTTCCCACACTCATTTCTTTTATCCATCATTAGATTACTTTTCTCATCCTTCATTTCTTTTTTTTCATCCTCTCCTCCCACTTTTGATACTTATGAATTTTTTTAATAAGCTCTGCCTTTTCTCTCTCTTCCAAAGATGAAAACAATCATAAAATAGACATCCAGTTGTTTTTTTGGTTTCTTTTTGTGATCTTGTGCATGATTCTGGCAATGACACTGTACAAGCTCTTTTCAAACTATTTTGAGCCCTTTCTACTTCAACCCCCTCCAGACTTAGTTTTTTTCACTTCATTCACTCTTTTTCTGCCTTTGTTAAGCTCTTTTCTTACTCTTAATGCTCACCAACCCTTCCAGAAATCTCATATGTTAACATTATTTTTCATCTATGTTTAGTTTTTTACCAAAATATTTCCATTCCCTGATTTATTGAGCATGTAAAATCCACTGTTGATCTACACAAGAGAATAAAATAGAATTTTATCTATCAGCTTTTCCATGGTATCAATTTTTTTTAATTTTCTATAGGCTTCATAATTTGTTATAATTTGCACATTTTTTTGGTAATAAATTTATCATCCTAGAAATCAATAAAGAAATTTAAATACGCCTAGAATATAATAGCTTTCTGGATACTAATTTAATAGTTTTTAACTAGATTTGACTTTGAATGTATGTAAATAAAGGATGAGGAACAGTGGAATAATAAATAAATAATTAAAAATTTAAATGGTTAAAAAAGAAAGAAGAAACATTACCTCACAGTTGTTTTGATGTGTGCTAGGGAAAAAATATGTCATGTTTGCATCACAGGTTACAATTTCATGCAAAAAAATGTAACATAGTTCTTTCTCCTCTAAAATGTTTGATTATTAAAGATAAATTCCCACAATAGAATTTAACCATTTACATGACACCATATCATGTTTTGATGTATTTGACAGGAGATCCCTACTCAAAGAACAAATGTGCAAAAACAACACCCCCTCTCCCATGTATTTAAGAATATGACAAAATTAATAGATCTAAGTGGTTCAGTAATCAGTGCAGTGACAGTTTTTCACCATTATGATGATGAAAGAAAACTGAAGTTAAAGCTGGTGTAAAGGAGAATACAGCTCAAAAAATCTTAGCTTCAACTGAGACTATACTGTGATAGCTAAGTGGTAAAAGCTATACACTGCATTTTTCTCATCACTTGTAAAATTTTTATTTTCTCCAATAATATACTCAAAAGTGAAAATTTGTGAAGAAGAATGAATTATTTTTTGTACCAGTCTTAAATATGAAATATATATATCAATATTTAATATCCTTTTTTTAATCCTGTTAATAAAATATTTTCAACAATAATTCAAAAATTAAGTAAAAAATCTATTTTTATCCCAATAGATAACTGATTTAATATTATTATTGAAAATAAGATGCAATATTTAAACTTAGAATCTTAATAAAACTGGAAAAGCTATATCCATTCAAACCTAAAATGTGATTTTTACTAGGATTTTCTATATCTCACTCAAATTTTGAGTTAAAATAATAATTTCAAGATATAAAAAGGTTAATAGGGGGTATCAATGTTAGCTGATCCACAACCAAAATAATTTCAGATAAAAATACTTATACCCAATCTATTTTTGGCAATTCTTTTAAAAAATAATTGGGTTGTTAGAAATTTCACATGTTAATTTTCACCTCTTATCTGATATTTTTATCCTCAATTTTTCATAACCACATCTTGGACAACTTTCTGGATGTTCCAGCCTCCATAACTTGCTGCACACTCCTGTCCTGTCTATTCCTCCCATCAATTAAGATTCCTCTACATCTAGTCAGCTCAATTCTTCTCTTTTTTATCATCAAATATCTTAACATGCCTTTCTGTCACATATCTTCTCAAAGGAAGCCTTCCCCAACATGTTCTTCAAATCCAACTACTCCCTCTTTCCCCTGCTCAGAAAAGATATC
Organism: Hemileia vastatrix; assembly: GCA_030280995.1. Lineage (NCBI taxonomy): Eukaryota > Fungi > Basidiomycota > Pucciniomycetes > Pucciniales > Zaghouaniaceae > Hemileia > Hemileia vastatrix. The sequence continues at coordinate 4,494,047 of JASXTE010000010.1, read as the reverse complement.
AAAGGCATTTCAGCTAAAAAAAAGATGGTCACCTCATACTTATCAACTCTCTAAAAACTAAAAATAATTATGATCCTTGTTTCAGTACTGAGAATGCAACTAAAGAAGGATGGAACTCCATATTAAAATTCAGTGGCAATCTTCTAATGGACAAAAAATTAAGAAATAAGATAAAGGGAAGGATTGATCTTTTTCAAAAACAGATTTCTGAATGCTTCAAGCACTATTTATTTAAAAAAAGAAGGCTAAGGCACTTTCATTTTCCACTGGTTTTGCTATCACTGACATTGATATCAGTAAGGGAATCAAATATATAGATGATAAACTTGATTCTTTACATCCTTACTATAGAGATATGTACTCAATAATTTGAGAGAAAGCCAATTTTAATCCCACAAACATGTTGGATTAAGAAAATGTTATCTCCAACCATGATATCAAGAGAAATCTTTTTAAATCCTCTACCTCCACTCAAGCCTCTCCTCTTTTTAATTCAACCAATCAAGATATATTTTCTATAGCTCCTTTTGGTGATATAAACCAACCTAATCAAATTCCAGTGAGTTATTTTCTTGTATCTAGTCAATTTTTTCTATTTAATTCTCTTTTTCTTATTTCTAAATAGGCCAATGAGAAAACCCAGGAGCCACAATCAAGAGAGTCTGAAGCTAGCAAAAATAATGATGATGACAATAATATACCCAATTCCTCCATCAAAATTTAAAGACCTTCAACAACTCTAAGCTTTAGCAGTCAAAAAAAATTAAAAATAGATAGTAATTCTCAAACCCCTATTTTTTTCATTGAAGATTTTTTAGAGAAGTGTGATTCTGGTAAGTGATAGGATGCCTACTAATAATTTAGTCTATTTTTGTTTCATTTTTGGTTATTATATATTAAAAACATAGGTAAAGTCAAATTTCCAAAAGAGACTCTTAACTTTCAAAAGAAAAAAATTTGATCTCTCTATATGGAGGGGTGATAGGGCACAAGACTTGGAGGAGAGAAAATATGAGTTCTCTTCATGAAGGTATGATGAGGAACAAGACTTAGAAGAGAAGAAGTTTGAGACAAATCTAAGCATTGAAAAATCAAAGAAAGAGGAGAAAGATCTTGATTACCATTTCCTACTGGATCATATGAAACTCAAGTATCAACTTGAAGATGATTCCAAAAAGAAATATTTCATGGTAGAATGTGTTAAAGCTAATAAATCTATTGAGGAAATTGAATGCTTAATAATTTTTTATATTGATTACTAGCTTTTTTTGTTTTCTTCCCCACTTCTTTTCTTTATAATTTTTTGGACATGAAATTATTTTATAACTTCCCATATTTTTATACTCTATTCATCATCAGTTGAATAAATTATTGATAAATCTAACTAAGCCATTTCTTAATGGTTTCAATGGAAAAATTTGATTCACTACTTTTTACTTCTTTGATTTTTCAACTTTACAACTCAAGTCAATAATTTTCATTTCTAAATAGAGCCAAGTCAAAAAAAATTTATATATGATTCTAAAATTTGGAAATACCCTCCCCTGCATTTTATTGAAGTAAGGGGATAAAGTCACTAAATTTGAAGATAATTACATAAATTAATAAATAAAAAAATATTATATGTCAATTCTACAGGTTTCAAAGAAATGAAAATTACTCAAGCCAAAATTCAGATCAAGTCTAGAAATAGAAGTTTGGGACTTTTCACAGGTATAGGCTAAAGGAACCCCACAAAACAAATTAATGTTGTCATTATTACCTATTATACAACACAAGGTTGTTGGCCAATTACATTAGTATAGTAAATTGAAGTATCAGAATCTATTAAATTTTTTTGAAAGAATAATAAATATTTGGTGACTCTATTAATTCCCATAGTTTTGATCTACCTAATATTTTATTAAATTTATTATCTGTTCCTTCTTTTTTTACCTTGTTTATTCATTGGATTGACTTTTGACTAATCTGAAATGAGCACCCAAAATGTGTGAATTCTTGAAAAGATTGAAAACCTGGAGGTGCTTTCATTTTTTGGTAATTATAATAAGAAGAGTTCCAAACATATTTGATGATTCCATTTACTAAACAAAAACTGATCATAAAACATTCTCTTGTAAGTATAACCCATGAGCTTTTATTTTAGCTAGTGAGAGAATAGGTTATCCAGTAATAGGATCAATATATAAGAATAATCCAAAAGTAAAATAATTTTCATCATTCCCATTGGTATGAATCTGGTTATAATAACCAGAATGAGTGATTATAGTGTTTGAGAATAATAGAAATTCACTGCTAATCTCTTCCATTTCTGAGTCACACCAATTCAGTATTCCAACTTTGGTTGAAAGTTCATGATTTTTTTCAAAGGCTTTGTTGCAGATTATTTTAAGTGCATGAGCCAGTAAATAATTAAAAGAAGATAAGGAGTTCCATTTTTAAAAATTATTATCTTTTTTGGCTATAGATATATTTTTGAGCAAAGAATACATGCCTATATCATTAAAATATTTAATTTTTTTAATCATTAAACAAAAATTAATACACTTACCAAGAAAATATCTTTTAATAAAGCCTAGTCTCCATTGAATACCAACCATGATAACACCCAACATATTCTTATTTTGAATTGTAAACCAAACCAAGGCCATTAGATATAGTGTAATGATGATATTGGATAGCTGATTAAAAATTAAATCTTTTAAAGCATCAAAAGAATTATTTTAATAAAAAAATTATGGTTTAAAATAATTACTGATTAATGCTTTAAATTTATAAACTCTTATTTGAGTTAGAAATTCAATATCTTCAGTTAAATTCTTGGGATATTTATTTTTTTGTTGAATTCAATTTTAGAATACTTAATGTTTGAAATGTGGCCAAATAAACTATAAAAGTTTATTTTATTTTTTAAATTTATTTTTTGATTTCAATTATCATTAATGTTTTGATAATTTATATGATGATTGTTGTCAGGCTGAGGTCAAGTACAGAGATGTGAACTAGCTTTAATGGTCAGTTGTCTAGAAGATTTTAATGGTCCTATATGAATACTGTAGTACAAATCCAATAAGTATTAAAATATAACTCAATATAAGGATCTCAGTAATTCTAATCTCACTAATTATATATGGCTTACAATCTTTATAGTTGGTAGAAAAATAGATTTAATAGTTCATATACTATTCAAAGAATTTATAAGTAATATTGATATGTATTGTAATTGTATTGGTTATAAGCTATAATTTTAATGATAAAGAATGTTAAAAACAAGACCCAAAACCTCCTCCTTTTATACACCTTGAGTTCCCCAATGAATCCCTTGAATTACCAGTACAATACACAGTTAATGACGCCTCCATCCAGCTAATAGACATGTTCATCAACATCCCTAGTGACCCATAAAATAATTAGAAGAGTAACTACTGCCGAAATCCTGGAATAATAGGGAAAATCCATCAAAATTAAAGAATAAGTAAAAAAGAGAGTATATGCGTATTATACATCAATATAAAATACTAAAGAGGGAAAATTAAAGTTAATAAGAGCTTAATAGAAAGAAGGATTCACTGTAGAAATTATGGGACTAATCCTGACATTATACTATGTGAAATTCCCATTCAAAAATGACCAAAATTGACTGAGAAACCACCTAGAAACCCAAAAAAGGGCGTGAGATGTGGGGTAACTACATGCAGTCCTTGGAAGGCCCTTTCACGGGTAAATCCTTGACTAATTTTAGGAGAATTTAATTGTGGTAGTCAAATAAGGCGCCAAGAGTGAGGTTATTAATGAAATTAGTGCATATAAAGAGGGTCAATGCATTATTAATTAAGCTAGGACACTAAATAAGTGCCTGTTGCCTATTTTAGAGTGTGTTTCCCCACAGTGGGCCTAGAATGTGGGGTAATTATAATGTGAAAAAGCTAACTTTTCTAAAAATGAAGCTATTCACACGGGAAAAATGCAGGCAGTATGTGGCCCGTACACAGAAGCCATTTCTGGCATAAAAAACACCAAGTTTGAAAAGTGTTATTTCTATGCATTTAAGTTGCCAAATCAATAGTACTAAATGAGACAAATTAAACTGTCAAAGCGCATTTTTAATATTCTTAAATTTATAGCGCATATAATCAACTTTTAAGTGAAATAAAGCACATTTCTTGTTTTTTGCATAAAACAATGAAAATAACAGCTTTAAGTATACTTAAAAATTATGTATACTTATAATTAAAGTTCTTAAGGTTACCCTAACATATTCCAACTTGATATTAAGCACATAAGACTTATAAAAGGTGGATATATGAATGTATATAAGGTGTTATAATGGCATTTTTTGTGTGGGCCGGTCATCTAGAAGGAGGAGAAGGAGAAGGAAAATAGAAATGAGGAAGGCAAGAAAAAATGGAAAGTTAAAATAATAATAAAAAATATGTGTATTTTAAAAGAGAAGGCGACAAGACTTGCTTGAGAACTTTGACAAAATAGTAAGGGTTTTTAAATTTTAATATAATTATTTTACTAGTAGTTGTTTTCAATGCACAGAAACACTTATATGTATTATTAGATCTAGAGCAACCATAGAAATTTATTAAAATTTATATTAGAACTATGAAACTAATAACAATAATAATAATTTGTATAATATTTAAATATGTAATAAAAAGATGAGTGTAATAAGTGATAGAGCTACAGGGGGTTTCCCAAGGCCCTTATATAGGCAAGGGGCCCTCTGAAGCGCCACAAGAAAATATATCCTATAAAAAATAAGATAAGAAATTATTAATAGTTAAAATTAAGTGTACCAAATCTGTAAGGGAAAAATATAAAACAATTAATTAAAAAATAAGTAAGAGCCCAAAAAATCCACCAATTTAACCCCAAACAAATCTTTAAAATAAGTGAGTAATTAAATAAGATTGAAACACTTGAAGTATTAACTAATTCAATTTATAACACGTTTGATAATAGCCCATTTTAAGTGAGACATAAAAGTTAAACTATTTAAATAAAATAATTAGTGTAATTAATTAATTAAGTCTGGAACATAAGATATTAATTAATATGACCCATTTTATTAGTGTAAGAATTAAATTAGATTAAAACAATTTATTAATTTAATATTATTACTAAATTTTAGAATAAAACATTAGTAATTAATTAAATAAAATGTTTTGACTAATTTAATACCTTAATGACATAATTATGAGTCAAAAAAGCGCTCAATATTCATAATTCATATGATATAAAAGTTTTATTTTAATACTTTAATTTAATTTATTTATTTAATTATATTATAAGTTAATATTTTGATTTTTTAACTATAATATATTTAATAAATTAATTAATAATTTATAAGTATTAAATACATAAAAAATGCGCCAAAATTTTATAGAATATAAAGTATTTAATGATTTTTAGTTGTATCTATAATTTATTTAATAATAAATTTAATATAACCCTTATTTTAGTTATATTATAATACAATTGTTATATAATTTTACTATGCAATATAATATTAATTAATATACATAAAATGCATAAGTTTTCGCCCTCATTAAGCTCCAATAGATTAAAATACAATTTAATGGGCTCCTGGTATAGCCTGGCTGACACTCCCTCACTCTAAAAAAAACAATAAAAAAAAGCTAAGTTTTTTTCTTTTTGTACTTCTTTAACAGAGTAGGAAGATTTAAAATCTCCTTGCCAGGTATCCATGCATCATTTTCAGATGATTTGTTCTTATATCTCAATAAATATTCAGTACCTCTTTCAGAAGTGATAATTCTATCATTGAGAATTTTATCAATTTCTGCTATTTATGTGACTTCCTGAGGGTTTTTCTTAGGTCTTCCCCTTCTTTTGGTAAATAAGTCACTGTTGGAAGTATAAGGCTTAATCAAAGAAATGGGAAAAACAGGGTGTTTCCTATCATATGGAGAATAAAATAAAACTTCTACTGCATTATCTCCAACCATTCTTTTAACAACAAATGGTCCTACAAAATGATCTTTTAATTTGTTGTTACCTTGTAAATTGAAATGGATAGTAGATATCCACACTTCATCAACCTTTTTAAATGTGTATTCCTTATGGGATTTATCCCATCTTTTCTTTTCATATTCAAATGCTTTATCAATACAGCTTTGAGCATGTTTTCTGCATAGCTGTTGCATTTGCATAAAACATTTTACACCAGGGTGTAGTTCCAACTTAGGAAATTTATTATTGAGAATCTAAGCAGGAGTATTTGGGACATAACCTAACCAAAGCTCAAAAGGCTTTTTCTCAGTGACAGAATGAACAGTGCTATTATATGAAATTCAAGACCAGGCACTAGAGTGACACAGTAATGAGTAAATCTGTCATTGTCTTTATATTCTAAACCAAAGGCACAATACCTTCTAATCATATCTTCCAGAGTTTGAATCATTCTCTCAGCTAGACCATCAGTCTGAGGATGGTGAGCTGTAGACAACTTTAACTCACAGCTACAAATATCCATCAAAGAGGTCCAAAACTCAGAAGTAAATCTTGGATCTCTATCAGAGATAAAAGCTCTTGGAAAACCAATAATATTAAACATGGAAGACTGCCATAAGAAAGCTAATTCTTTTGTGGATACATCTTTGTGGGTGGGAATAAATTTGCACATTTTTGTGAATCTATCTACTATTACCCAACAAGAGTTAAAGCTGTCTTTACCTGCAACAGGAAGACCAGTGACAAAATCCATGTTAATTATTTGCCAAGGAGCATTAGGTGCTTCAATATGTTGTAATAACCCTGCTCTTTTACCTGTCAACCTTTTAGATTTTTGGCAGGAATCACAATATTCAACATATAATTTTGTGTCTTCAGACATATTAGCCCACCAAGCAGTGTTTTTGATTCTAATCAATGTTTTTTCAAGATCAAAATTACCAGCTAATATGTCATCATGACAAAGTTTGAGGATAGTTTCTTTCATAGAAGGAGGAATTACAATTACATTAGTAAGCTTTCTTCTATAATATATATAACCATCTTCAATAGAAAAATTTCCTTTACTCAAAGCATTTTGATACTTTTCAGGAAGATTTTTAATCAATGCTTGAATTGAAGCATTCTTAGGATCATTTAAGATAGTAACCAACTTATTTAAATAAGAATCCTTATCATATGAATCCAGTATTAATTGCAATAACTCTTCTTCCATATCAACTATAAATATACCATGGATATGAACAGTATCATCTTCAGGTACATAAGCAGGATTTGAGTCATTATTTGGCAGAGGCAATCTGGACAGCATATCAACATTGGAGTGAACATTTCCAGCCCTATGGATAACTGTCATCTGTCCTCTGTATTCTTGAACAGCAAGTTTCCACCTGAACATATGTCTATTAGGTGTTTTCAGGTTTAAGAGGGACTTCACAGCACTACAGTCAGTTACCAACTCAAAATTTTGGTCATCTAGATAGTAATGAAGCTTTTCAAGAGCCCAAACAACTGCTAAGCACTCTAATTGAGTGGCACCATATTTCAATTCACTATTTCTCAAGGTTCTTGAAATATAACAAATTACAACCTCTGACAATTTATCATTAATAATTTGTTTCTGGTGAAGGGAAGCACTCAGACTAACAAAGCTAGCATCTGTATACAGGAAAAATGGTTTTTTAAAATATGGAAGAGCTAAGATAGGGGCTATCATTAAGCAACATTTTAATGTATCAAAAGCTTTTTTACAGTCAATATTCCAGATGAATGCAGCATCTTTCCTAGTTAGTTTGGTAAAAGGCAAGGCTATGAATTGATAATTTTTAATATATTGTCTATAATAGCCACAAATACCCAAAAAACTTTGGATTTCTCTTACAGAAGTTGGTGCCTTTACATTTTGAATAGCAGCAAATTTGTTGTGGTCTACACAAATTTGTAGGCCTGACACAACATGGCCAAGGACTTTCAAAGATTGAAAACCAAATTTACACTTTTTCAAGGACAAGGTCATATTGATTTCATCCCCTTTTTGGAAAACCCTATTTAAATGAACCATATGTTCATCAAAAGTTTTAGAAAAAACTATGATATCATCAATATACACCATGAGCCATCCCTCAATTATTTCCTGATGGAAAGTGTTATCCATGACTTTTTGAAAAACTGAAGGGGCATTTTTAAGGCCGAATGGCGTTCTAACATACTTATATATTCCCATATGAGTAGCAATAAGCAAAAATTTTTGAGAATTTTTCTCAACAGGAACTTGATGATACCCTTTATTTCCATCCAGACATTTAATAAATTTTGCACCTTGCAAGGTAGCATGTATTGAATTAATTCTGGGCAAAGGATAAATATCATCAACAGTATAAGTGTTTAATGCTCTGTAACATCCACATAATCTAGCCTTATTTTTTTCATAAGAAATTAAGACCGGGGAGATGACACAATGTTTGGGGGTGACATCCACTTTCTCAATGATATTCATTTTTTAATAATGTGGAAATATTATCTTCAATATCCTTTCTTTTTGTTGGAGAAGCAGGATAAGGTTTTTTCTTAAGACTGGGAGGAATATCACTCAAGTTACAGGATAAGTTAATTTTCATTTCTTCCTGAACACTTCCTAAGACATGAGAACCATGAGCAAAAGACATAGGGAAAGAGGTAATTGAGACAATTATAGAATCCTTTTGTTCACTAGTTAACTGATCACCAAAAGAAGCAGTATTTATTTCATTTAATAAATGATCAATTTCAATTGTTTTTCTGCCTTTACACTGGATCAGTGAGTTAAAAGACTTTAACAGATGCCCAGAAGGTTTTCTAGGGGAGGAAATTTTGAATTTCCTTTTGCCATTCAATCCCAAGGTGAAGCAATTATTTGCTGGGTCCAATTTCACACCAAACATGGTTAAAATATCATTACCCATAATAAACCAATTGCTTAAATTATCATTTTTCATGACAACAAATTCACAAATAGCTCTGACAAAACCACCATTATATTTGAAGAATACAGAGGTTTTTTATTTGCCAATAGGAATTAAGGTAGAACCATACCCTCTCCATTTTTCAGAAGTTATAGGTAATACTTACTCAAATAATCCTTATCTACTGAAGCTAAAGCTTTTTCAGACACTAAAATTCCTCCAGCACCAGAGTCAAGAACTACATTAACATTTTTACCCTTTATGATAACAGGTGCTTTCAAAGGGGATATGGCTATAGAATTGTTAGTAATATCTTGAATTATTTCAACATTTTTCACTGAAGATAAATCCAATACACATTCTTCAGATATATTATCTAAATAATGGAAATCCTCTTCTAACATTAAAACATCTTCAACAGAGTCATTGTCATAGGAGATATTACTTTCACAGTCACTAGAAGAATTATTGACATCAATTTCAGCCTCATCAGTGTCTTCATTTTGTTCAACAAGATGAATTTTCTTGTCACAAAAATAACCCTTTTTCCATGGTTTGTTACATTTATAACAAGTATTTGTTGCATATTTTTTAGGTGCAACTGGGGCAGAGGGTTTACCAGGTTTTTCTGGGGGCTTTGTAGAGGGTTTATTTTGATCATTATAAGATTTACCAAGGTAATTCTTTGGTTCATATCTATGGTTGAGTAGTACCTCATTACAGATATTAATGAAAGAAGAATTTTCTCTTACATTCTCAGTTCTAGCTACAATTAAATCTCTAAGAGAATTTGGTAATTTATACAAGATTTAATCTCTCCAAATATCATAATCCATCTTTGGATCAATTGCTCTCAGGATTTTTGTTACTTTCATAAGAAAAACAATGGGTTTTTCAACAGAGGAGGATACATATCTAGTATTCTCATACGGTCTTTGCTGAGCTAACCTGAATTTTGAACCACCAAACTGATTTTCAATCAAGGATTTCCAATCATTCCATGTATAATGATTGTTATCTAAAAGAACAGATTCATACCACATCAAGGCTACATTGGAAAATAAAGAAATTAGCTTAGAAACAATTTCCTCATCAGGTAGTTTATAAGATCTCTTTAAATTATCAATTCTTTGGATAAAGTGTTTCCAATCAGAAGAAGAATCACCATCAAAGGTAGGATATTGGTCCAATTTAGGCCAATTTTTCTGACTACTGGGATGGTCCATTTTTTGGTTTGAATTACTCATTATTAATAATTCCTGAAGTTTATCCAGGTGTGCAGAAATTTCATTATTTACAGAAAAAGCTGGTACATGACCATCACAAGATTTTCTGCTAGTAGCAAAAGATTTTACAGACTCATTGTCAGTTTGTTTAATGGCTGAAATATGAGGAAGAAAGGAGGAACTCTGTTCAGGTTCTTTTTCTTTATTTTTATGCAGCTTATGGGCAGCATTCTCATTTATACCATAATTATTGATGGTTAAAGTTGAAAATTTTTCCTGAAGGTCAGACACATTGTTTCTTATCCTTGGAATTTCAGACATCTGGTCATTTATTTTTGCAAGAGATAAAACATTTCTGTCTGCAGAAACTGTGTGCTTGGAACTCAGTGCATGGAAATCATTTTTTAGCTTTTATAACTCATTTTGTAGAGATTTTATTTCACTTTTTAATGAATAATTTTCCTCAATAAGGGGTTTCAATTCACTCAAGGTTTTATGTAGATTGATATTCCTATCTGAGATAGCTCTATGGTCACTCCTTTTTTGTTTTTGTTGGCTAAGAACAATATTCAAGGTTTCTTTGATTTTAAAATAAGCCGTATCTTGTACAGAAGAACTTACTTTACAATGCAAGTGCAAATTATTTAATCTATCACTCTCATGGATTAACACATCTCTCAAATGTTTGTCTTTTACAACATTAAAATCAAGGGTATCTTTCAATATTTCTTCAGAAGTTTTCTCAATTAAGGTATAGACTTCAGGGGAAGCAGAATCATTCTTAATTTCAAGAGAAGGATTAATTAAAGAAGTAGAAGTCAAATGTAAAGGTTCATCAAATGATAATTTGCTAATTAAATCATTGGGGCTACTCATTAAAGGAAGTTGTCTCTTTAAGGGTTTAACTGTTCTTTCACCAGAATCCACAATATTACCTGATGAAGTTTTGTTATTATACATACCAACATGTTTATCAAACAAATTATTCACCATGGTAAGGGAGGAAACTTCCCCTTTGCCTTCTTTCTTCTGCCTCCCTGATGAGGATGGGGCTGAGGAGATGGATGGTAGGTTTGTGTCCTGGATGGGCCAGGGTGTTGAGCTGGTTGCTGAACATTCTGCTGGTAATGGCTCATCAAGTAATCCCATTTCCACTGTTCCACTTGCAGAGTGCTTTGATTTTGCATGAAGGAGCTGGGTACCTGATTGGGCTGAGGTTGAGGCTGAGGCTGAGAGGCTGGGAAATGAGGAGTTTGAGCCTGTTTGGGATTTAACAATTCCTGCATCTGCTTCCAGAGTGTGTCTACCCTTGCCTTGTACTTCATGCTTTCTGCCTTCAGTTCTTTGATGTGACTGGACAGATTGTTTACTTGTTGGGTTAGAGGTATCTTTTTTATTTTTATACCTTTGAGTTGACTGTCCTGATTTATTAGAGGTTTTACTTCTTTCAGAGGTGTTTGGTGAGGGGGGTTTTCCACTTCTCTTGCCATTTCCACGTCCTGAAGGTTTTTTATCAGCTGAATAATTTCTGTAAGTTAATTTAGAAGAAACTAAAGATTCAGTGTCATTATCCACTTCAATCTCATCCACATGTAAGTTATCCATGCTGCTGGCCAAACTATTGGACATTTAAACTGTTAAAATAGAGTCAAAATTTTTTTCAATGATTCAAATTGTTATTTCAAAATAAAATTTATTGAATTTTAACAATAAATTATTTTTAATTATTATCAAAAAATCAATTAATTAACAAAAATGTAATACAAATAAATGTAATTACAATTATTTATTAGGAAGTAACAGTAATTAAAATGGGACCAACCAATAAAGTTTTAAGAAGTCAACCAAAATAATTAATACCAAAAATTAATATAATGGTAAAATTGGGACTAAGTACTGAGTACTATTATGGTCAACCAATATACAAAAAATAATAATAAAATTAATTTAATAATTTATTAAATATTAATTGTCTTCTAGGACTAAGAGTTTTACTCTATTATGGTCAACTAAGAAAAAAAAATTAAAAAATAATGAACACTTACACTCAGTGAATCAGCAATTAAGCCACAAACACTGCTATTGAAGTAAAAATATAATAATATGAGTGAGAGGTGCAAAGGTTAACTTACTATAGTGATCGTAAAATAACTTCAAAATAATATATGAATTAATTTAATATAAACCTAATATATCGAACCCAAGTTTGAAACATGGTCGCGGCAAAAGTTTCTTTTTTGGTTGGGTGGTCCGTGCGTTATGTTGTTCATCGCAAGTATCAGTATTGTTGTCGTCATTCGGAAAGGCTCTTAAGTGTGGGCCTGTCGTCTAGAAGGAGGAGAAGGAGAAGGAAAAAAGAAAGGTGGAAGGCGAGACAAAATGGAAAGGTAAAATAATAATAAAAAATATATGTATTTTAAAAGAGAAGGCAACAAGACTTGCTTGAGAACTTTGACAAAATAGTAAGTGTTTTTAAATTATAATATAATTATTTTACTAGTAGTTGTTTTCAATGCACAGAAACACTTATATGTATTATTAGACTTAGAGCAACCGTAGAAATTTATTAAAATTTATATTAGAACTATGAAACTAATAACAATAATAATAATTTGTATAATATTTAAATATGTAATAAAAAGATGAGTGTAATAAGTGATAGAGCTACAGGGGGTTTCCCAAGGCCCTTATATAGGCAAGGGGCCCTCTGAAGCGCCACAAGAAAATATATCCTATAAAAAATAAGATAAGAAATTATTAATAGTTAAAATTAAGTGTACCAAATCTGTAAGGGAAAAATATAAAACAATTAATTAAAAAATAAGTAAGAGCCCAAAAAATCCACCAATTTAACCCCAAACAAATCTTTAAAATAAGTGAGTAATTAAATAAGATTGAAACACTTGAAGTATTAACTAATTCAATTTATAACACGTTTGATAATAGCCCATTTTAAGTGAGACATAAAAGTTAAACTATTTAAATAAAATAATTAGTGTAATTAATTAATTAAGTCTGGAACATAAGATATTAATTAATATGACCCATTTTATTAGTGTAAGAATTAAATTAGATTAAAACAATTTATTAATTTAATATTATTACTAAATTTTAGAATAAAACATTAGTAATTAATTAAATAAAATGTTTTGACTAATTTAATACCTTAATGACATAATTATGAGTCAAAAAAGCGCTCAATATTCATAATTCATATGATATAAAAGTTTTATTTTAATACTTTAATTTAATTTATTTATTAAATTATATTATAAGTTAATATTTTGATTTTTTAACTATAATATATTTAATAAATTAATTAATAATTTATAAATATTAAATACATAAAAAATGTGCCAACAATTTATAGAAAATAAAGTATTTAATGATTTTTAGCTGTATCTATAATTTATTTAATAATACATTTAATATAACCCGTATTTTAGTTATATTATAATACAATTGTTATATAATTTTATTATGCAATATAATATTAATTTATATACATAAAATGAATAGTTTTTCGCCTCATTCAGCTCCAATAGATTAACATACAATTAACTGGGCTCCTGGTATAGCCTGGCTGACATTTTGTGGATTACCATAATTTTACTTATGTATACTGTTTGTGTACTCTTATTTATTATTTACATGTATACTTCATATGTTTAAAATAACTTATAAGTACTTTTTACTCAGTCCTGGGGATATACAGGCTGACACTTGCACACCCAAAAAAAACAATAAAAAATGATAAGTTATACATTTTCTTTATTTATTTGTAATTTTCAGGTATTCAGATTAATTCTGTAGCATTAATGATTATTCTTTAAAGAAATAAAACATAATAAATAATTATGAGTACTGGTTTTTCAACCCCTCAGCTGGTTGAACAGAAATTTATTTCTTTTTAAATTTTTCAAGAAGGGAGGATAAATTTGAAATTTCTTTTTCAGGTATCCATTTGTCAAATTCATTTGATTTCCCCTTAAATCTTAATAAATACTCAGTTCCTTTTTCCTTAGTAAGGATTATTTTCTTGAGCATTTTTTAATATCTGCTTTTTTCCAAAATTTCTTCAGGTTGATTTTTAGGCCTTCCCCTTCTTTTTGTAAATAAGTCAGGATCATTTGCATGGTAAGGTTTCAATAATGAGATAGGGAAAACTGGATGTTTCCTATCATATGGGGCATATAATATGACTTCCACTGCATTATTAACAACCATTTTACTTACTACAAAAGGTCCTACAAAGGGATCCTTTAATTTAACATTACATTGTAAGTGAAAATGTAGTGTTGAAATTAGGACTTCATCTTCATTTTTGAATTCAAATTCTTTATGAGACTTATCCCACCTTTTCTTCTCATATTCAAATGCTTTTTGAATGCAGTCTTCTGCATGTTTTCTACACATTTGTTGCATATGAATAAAGGATTTGGTACCAGGGTGTATATCTAACCTTGGTAATTTATTTAAATGATTTACTGGGGTATTCGGTACTTATCCCAGCCAGAGTTCAAATGGTTTCTTCTCTGTTACAGAATGAGTTGTGCTGTTATAAGCAAATTCAAGTCCAGGAATTAATGTTACCCAGTCATGTGTGACTTTCTCATTGTATTTGTATTCTAATCCAAAGGCACAATATCTTCTAATCATGTCTTCAAGAGTTTGTATCATTCTTTCAGCTAAGCCATCAGTTTGTGGATGGTGTGCTGTAGACAATTTCAATTGACAACCTTATACTTCCATCAAAGATGTCCAGAACTCTGAAGTAAATTTAGGGTCTCTGTCAGAGATTATGGCTTTGGGGAACCCAGAAGTATTTATCATTTGAGTCCACCATAGTAATGCCAAGTCTTTTGCAGATACCTCTTTAAGGGTAGGAATAAATTTACACATTTTGGTTAATCTATCCACAGTTACCCAGCAAGAATTGAAACTTTCTTTTCCTGCTAATGGCAAGCCAGTGACAAAATCCATGTTTATAATTTCCCATGGAGCTTTTGGCTGCTCTATTTGTTGTAACAACCCAGCTCTCTTCCCAGTCAATCTTTTAGATTTCTGACAAGAGTCACATGTTTCAATGTATTTTTGTACATCATCTTTCATGTTTATCCACCAGGCTGTATTTTTAACTCTGGTTAATGTTTTTTTTAAATCAAAATGACCAGCTAAGATGTCATCATGACAAGTACTCAACATTAACTCCTTCATAGAAGGTGGTATTACTATTACATTACTTGTCTTTTTCCTGTAATTTATATATCCATCTTCAGTTGACAGTTTACCTTTTTCCAATGCATTTCTATACTTTGGAGGCAAGGTTTTAATTAATGCACTGATGGAGGCATTAGTTGGATCATTTAGAATGGTAGACAGTTTAGTCAAATCTTTATCAGATGAATAATTTTCCAATATAGTTTGCATAAAATTCTCCTCTAAAGCCACTATATAAATCCCAAATATATGTATAACCTCATTTTCAGGTACATAAGCTGGGTTGTCAGTATCATTTGGCAAAGGACTTCTGAATAATAAATCCACATTAGAATGCAATGTTCCTGCTTTATGAGTGATTGTCATTCTTCCTCTGTACTCTTGTACAGCTAGTTGCCATCTAAACATATGCCTATTAGGTGTTTTCATGTTTAGCAATGATTTTACTGCACTGAAATCTGTTATTAGTTCAAACTTCTGGTCTTCCAGTGAGTAATGAAGTTTCTCCAAGGCCCACACCATGGCTAAACATTCCAGTTGTGTGGTACCATACCTTAGTTCTGTCTTTCTTAAGGTTCTGGATATATAACAGATAAATATTTCAGATAATTTTCCATTTATTACCTGTTTTTGCTGTAAAGAAGCCCCTAACCCTGTGAAGCTTGCATCAGTGTACAAGATAAAAGGTAGGATGAAATCTTGAAGTCCCAATATTTGAGCTGACATTAAACATTCCTTTAATTTATTAAAGACCTGTTGTCTTTGATTATTCCAAATGAAAGTCTCATTTTTCATGATTAATGTTGTTAAAGGAGCTGCAATGGATTGGCAGTTTTTAATATACTGTCTATAATATCCACACATACCCAAATAACTTTGAACATATTTTACATTCTTAGGTATACCAATGTTTTTAATTGCTGCTACCTTATTCTGGTCAACAAAAATTTTTAATCCAGATACAACATGTCCAAGTACTTTCAAGGATTGAAATCCAAACTTACATTTCTTTAATGCAATTGTCATATTAACTTCATCCATCTTTTGAAAGACTCTCTTCAGGTGATTTAAATGTTCATCATATGTTTTTGAAAATACTATGATGTCATAAATATAAACCAAAAGCCATCATTCAACCATTTATTGATGAAAGACACTATCCATCAATTTTTGGAAGACTGAAGGCGCATTCATTGGTCCAAATGGCATTCTCACATACTTATATATTCCCATATGTGTGGTTATTAATAAGTAATTTTGAGGATTCTTTTCCACAGGAATCTGGTGGTAACCTTTGTTTCCATCCTGACAGGAAATATATTTTGCTCCTTGTAAGGTAGCATGGATAGAAGCTATCCTTAGTAGAGGGTAAATATCATCTACAGTGTATGTATTCAGAGCTCTATAATCACGACATAATCTTGCCTTATCTTTTTCATAAGAGAATAATACTGATGAAATAACACAATACTTAGGTGTTGTGTCTACTTTCTCTACAATACCCATTTCCAACAACATTTTTATATTGTCTTCAATATCTTTCCTTTTTTCAGGAGATGCTGGGTAAGGTTTCTTTTTCAAGCTGCCAGAAATATTATCCAACTCACAACTTAAAGATATTTTCATCTCATGGTCTTTGACCAATCCTAGTTCATTTGAACCATGGGAAAATGCCATAGGATAAGATTTGATCAATCTCAAAATATTGTCTTCTTCAATTTTTGAGAGTTGAGGACTTAAAGAGGCCTTTTGGACTTCATTCTCCAATTCTACCACTTCAGTGGTGGTTCTTCCACCTTGCACTTGTTCCTCTCTAGGAGAAATGGAATACACTGAATTTTCAGAACATATCTTGAATTTTCTCTTACCATTTAGGTCTATAGTGAAGCAAATATTCACAGGATCCAGTTTAATGCCAAATTTGGTCATTAAGTCACTGCCAATAATAAACCAATCACTACAATTATTATTATCCATTACAACAAATTCACACACTGCTCTTACATATCCATTACTATACTTAAAGAATACAGCAGTTTTTTATTTGCCAATTGGATTTAAAACTGAACCAAAACCCCTCCAGTTCTTTGTCTGTACAGGTTTTAGTTTTTCCTTATACTTACTGTCAAGTTTCATTAATATATTAATAGAAACTACACTACCTGCAGCCCCAGTGTCAAGAATGGCATTCATTTCTCTTCCAAATATAATAACAGGTGCTCTGATAGGCTTTAATTTGTAAGTATCATGAGTTACATCTTTAATTATTTCAGCTTCTTCAATGGAAGTTAAAGATGTATCTGTATGAAGTATAGTATCATTCAGGAACATAATATCCTGTTCTAATACAAATATCTCATGTTCATCATCACTGTAAGAGATGTTACTTTTACAATCCTCACTTGATTCTACGTTCTCATCTTCATGATTACTTGATTTAGAATTTTGTGAGGTTTTAATAACATTAATTCTTTTCTTACACGTGTGACACTTAACCCAAGTTTCATTACATTTATAACAAGTGTTATTTTCTTGTTTTTTAGGGACAAGGGGAGCTGAAGGTTTTTTATTCTCCACTGGTAACTTACTTGTAGTAGGTTTTACTATGTCAACACTTTGTTTGTAATTATTATACTTGGTTTCATATTTGTGGTTTAATAATATTTCATTGCATATATTAGTGAACCCAGAGGTATCTCTGATGGTTTCAGTTCTAGCTACAATAATGTCTCTAACTGATATAGGCAACTTGTATATTATTTTCTCTTTCCACTCATCATAATCCATTTTTGGATCCATAGCTTTCATGATTTTTATTAAATTCATTAAAAAGACCATGGGTTTATCTCCAGCATTTGGATTATATCTGGCTCTTTCATACAATCTTTGTTGAGTGATTCTGAATTTTGGGCCACCAAATTGCCTTTCAATTAGTGCCTTCCATTCATTACAAGAGTAGTTAATTCCCTCACTCAATACAGATTCAAACCATAATAAGGCCACATCTGTAAATAAAGATATTAATTTTGATGTAATTTTTTCATCAGGTAATTTGTATGAAAACTTTAAGTTATAAATTCTTTGAATGAATTGTTGCCAATCAGATTTTGAATCCCCGTCAAAAGTAGGGTATTGATCTAACTTAGGCTATTTCTTTTGGCTGGTTTTTGCTTTTCTAACCTGAGGAATATTGATTAATTCACTTACTTTAGAAAGATGATCATTTATTTCATCTTTTACTGATTTAATATTCTCAGAGCCCATGACACTATGTTCATGTTCAATCATTTGTTTATCATCTGAGTGTTTCATGAAAACTGGTACTCTTTCCACATAAGATAGGGATAAGAGATGCTATCCAGCCAGAAAAGTTGGCTGGCTGTCAGGCTGATATCAAGTACGGAGAAGTGAACTAGCTTGAATTGTCAGTTTTCCAGAATATTTAAATGGTCCTATATGAATAATGTAGTAGAAATCTAATAAGTATTAAAATATAACTCAATATTAGGGTCTCAGTAATTTAAATCTCACTAATTATACATGGTTTACAATCTTATAGTTGGTAGAAAGATAGATTTAATAATTCAGATACTATTTAAAAACTTTATAAGTGTTATTAATTTGTATTGTAATTGTATTGGTTATATGTTTAATTTTAATGATAAACAATGTAGAAAACAAGACCGAAAAACCCCTCTTTTTATATCCAATAACTTCCCCAATGAACCCCTTGATTTACCAGCTCTATACACAGTTAATGATGCCTCATTCCAACTAATAAAAATTCCCAAAAACATAAAGAGTGACCATTACATAATTAGAATGATATCACCTGCTAAAATCCTGCAGTAATAGGGATAATCCATCAAAAATAAAGAATAAGTAAAAAAGAGAGTATATGCATGTAATACATTAAAATAAAAAATTAAAAAGGGAAAATTAAGACTAATTATTACACAATAATAAGGGTTATTAACATTAGAAATTATGGGGCTAATAATAACATTAAACTACATGAAACCCCCATTCAAAAATAACCAAAATTGACTGAGAAACCACTTAAAAACCCAAAAAAGGGTGTGAGATGTGGGGTAACTACATGCAGTACTTGGAAGGCGCTTGCACAAGTAAATCTTTGACTAATTTAAGCAAATTTAAGTGTGGTTGTGAATTAAAGTTCCAAGCTTGAGGTTATTAATGTAATTAGTGCATATAATAAGGGTCAATGCACCTATAATTAAACTAGGACACTAAATAAGCGCTGTGGTGATCCAAACCTGGGTAGGCCTTTGGAGTGCATATTTGGAGGTATTTGGTATGTAGGGTGTTATTGGGGTTATGGTGTTATTAGTGGTTTTTTTCATCTTTAGGTGATATTTAGTAGTGTTTATGGAGGCTTAAGCTAGGGTCACTTATTATGTCTCAGCTTAATGTCCTTTCTTTTCTCTTCATTTTGGTATCCCTTATGGGTGGTTACCTTGCTTTATAGGGTAGTTATGGTGTTGTTATTGGTATTTATCGGATGTTTATTGCTTTGTGGTGCTTATGTAGGCTTAAGCTAGGGTCACTTATTATATCTCAGCTTATTGTACTTCATTTTCTTTTCATTTTGGTATGTCTTATGTGTGTTTATCTTGTTTATTAGTGGAGTTATGGGTTTTTAGGGTTTTTTAGGGTTTTTATGGGTTGTATGGGTGTTTTAGGGCCTAGAAGCGGCCCGCCCGCCTCCAAGCTGCCTGCCCACCCCTAAGCGGAGCCACCTCCAAGCGGCCTGGCCTCCTGGGCACTGGGGAGGTGCTAAAATGCACTTTTATGCATGAAAAAGGCTGGGAAAGCTGGATTTTGGCTGGGGAATTGGTCAGGGTGGTCTGTGCACTGGCTGTATGATGCGTGTGTGGGAAGATTTTTAGGGGAATCATCTTATCTCTTTAAATCATCACCTCTCTGTTCCTCACTGTCTCATTGGCTTGTGTTTTGTTGGAATATAATACTGTTCATTTCAACTCTTTCTGGTAGTCTGTCTGGGACTATTATCTTCACTTTTAAAGGGGTCAAGTGTGTTTAATTAGAGGGTCTAGCAAACAGATCTCCAATTTTCTGCAACAAGTCAATCTCACTTATTTTTCTAAAGGGACAGGGGATTTTCTCTCTGGGTTTTCTCCAACTCCCTTGGTCAAGGCCTATAGCTAGTACTATAGGATTGTCTACAGTGCCTGTTGCCTATTTTAGCATGTTTACTCACAGTGGGTGTAGCATGTGGGGTAATTATTGTGTGAAAAAGCAAAATTTTCTTAAAATGAAGCTATTCCCACAGGAAATATGCAGGCAGTATGTGGCCAGTACACAGAAGCCATTTCTGGCATAAAAAACACCAAATTTAAAAAGTGTTATTTTTATGCATTTGAGTAGCCAAATCAATAGCTCTAATTAAGACAAAATGATCCATCAAAGAGCATTTTAAATATTATTAAATTTATAGCACATATAGTCAACTTTTAAGTGATTTGAAGCACATTTCTTGTTTTTCACATAAAATAATGAAAACAATAGCTTTAAGTCTTCTTAAAAATTATGTAGCCTTATATTTAAAGTTCTTAAGATTACCCTAGAATATTCGAAATTATTATTAATTACATAACATAGGAGAAAAAATCATTGAACTAGAAGTCTAGTTATTTTTATGGTTTCTGCTTGTGACCCTGTGTGTGATTCTGGTAATGACCCTGTCTGAGCCTGATTCCATTTATTTTCCCCCTTTACACCTCACAATACTTTTTTTAGTTCCATTCATGACTTCCCCCTTATTTCTACCATTCAGTGTTGCATTTCATAAATTTCCCCTTTGTATTGTTCACTAACCCATTCCACTTATTCTATCTTATATTGTTATCTCTAGCATAATTGTGAGCTGATTGTTGTCTAGCACTTTTTTGACAAATCATATCATCAGAATCTGATTGGTGACCAACTTCCATATTTTCTAATTCTTCAGTAGACGGAAAACATGATAAATGACTAGATTTATTTGAATAAACATCATCTTCCTTTTCCTTCCCTTTCAAGGACCACTCATCCTCAGATTCTTCTGGGGATGAGTAAGCTGTTTTTTGAAATTTTCTTATTTTTCCATCTTCCTCAACATTTTTTCACTTGAGAGTTTTTAAAGTTGTGCTAGATTTTGATTTATTATTATAAGGTAGAATAGCTGTCTTTAATGTTTTATTTGAGTTTCTCTTAGATTCTTATTAAAAGAGAATTTAGTAACAAAAAAATGAACTAGCACAGATGACTTGTGCCCTCAAGCTGGGTTAATTTATATGATTGTTAATTTTAACTTTTTTTTTTTGGCAAAGATCCCTACTCAAAGCACAAATGCGCAAATTTAACACCTCTCCCCTATGTATTGAAGAATAGGACAAAATTACTAGATCTAAGTGGCCCAGTAATCAATGCAGTAAGAGTCGCTCACCATTATGATGATAAAAGGCAACTGGAGTTGAAGCTGGTGTAAAAAAGCATACAGCTCGAGCAATCTCAGCTTCAACTGAGACTCTACTATGTTAGCTAAGTGTTAAAAGCTATACACAGTGTTTTTATCACTACTTTTCCAAATTTTTGTAACAAAAAAACCTAACTAGCACAGATGGCTTGTGCCCTCAAGCTGGGTTAATTTTTATGATTGTTAATTTTAACTTTTCTTTTTTTTGGCAGGAGATCCCTACTCAAAGCACAAATGTGCAAAAACAACACCCCTCCCCTATGTATTGAAGAATAGGACAAAATTACTAGATCTAAGTGGCCAAGTAGTCAACACAGTGACAGTTGCTCACCATTATGATGATGAAAGGCAACTGGAGTTGAAGCTGGCGTAAAGGAGTGTACAGCTTGAACAATATCAGCTTCAACTGAGACTCCACTATGTTAGCTAAGTGTTAAAAGCAATGCACAGTATTTTTCTCAAAACTTGTCCAAATTTTTTATTCTCCAAAACTATACTCAAAAGTGAAAATTTGTGAAGGAGAACAAACAATTTTGCTTCCCAGTCTTAATTATGCAATATGCAAATCAATATTGAATATCCTTTTTTTTGATACTGTTGATATTATATTTTCAACAACAAATTAAGAATTAAGTAAACACTATTTTGTTATTCCAATATATAAATACGTTAATTTAATAATTGCAAAACCAATGAGCTATTCAGATTGAAAATCTAAGTAAAATTGGCTAAGTTGTAGCCATTTCAACCTGACATTTGATTTTTGCTAAGAAGCGCTATATCTCACTCAAATTTCAAGCTACAATAATAATTTCAAGATATAGAAAGCTTCATATAATGTTTTCAAATCCGATGAGCAAATCAGATTTAGAATCTAAGTAAAATTGGCTAAGTTATAGCCATTTCAACCTGACATGTAATTTTTGCTAAGAAGTGCTTTGTCTTGCTCAAATTTCAAGCTAGAATAATAATTTCAAGATATAGAAAGCTTCATATAGAGATTCCGAATCCAAAAAGCTAATCAGATTTAGAGTCTAAGTAATATTGGCTAAGTTATAGCCATTTCAACATAACATGTGGTTTTCAATAAGTCCACATCTCACTAGTTGTCATAAGTTAACCAATTTTGATTTGATTTTAAATATAAATAGCTAATTGGATACGGAATCACTATATGAAGCTTTCTATATCTTGAAATTATTATTGTAGCTTGAAATTTGAGCAAGACATAGCACTTCTTAGCAAAAATCACATGTCAGGTTGAAATGGCTATAACTTAGTTAATCTTACTTAGTCTCTAAATCTGATTAGCTCATTGGATTTGGAATCATTATATGAAGATTTCAATATCTTGAAATTATTATTGTAGCTTGAAATTTGAGTGGGATATAGCACTTCTTAGCAAAAATCACATGTCAGGTTGAAATGGCTACAACTTAGCCAACTTTACTTAGATTTTCAATCTGAATAGCTCATTGGTTTCGCAATTATTAAATTAACGTATTTATATATTGGAATAACAAAATAGTGTTTACTTAATTCTTAATTTGTTGTTGAAAATATTATATCAACAGTATCAAAAAAAAGGATATTCAATATTGATTTGCATATTGCATAATTAAGACTGGGAAGCAAAATTGTTTGTTCTCCTTCACAAATTTTCACTTTTGAGTTTAGTTTTGGAGAATAAAAAATTTGGACAAGCAGTGAGAAAAATACTGTGCATTGCTTTTAAAACTTAGCTAACATAGTGGAGTCTCAGTTGAAGCTGATATTGTTCAAGCTGTACACTCCTTTATGCCAGCTTCAACTCCAGTTGCCTTTCATCATCATAACAGTGAGCAACTGTCACTGCATTGAATACTGGGCCACTTAGATCTAGTAATTTTTTCCTATTCTTCAATACATAGGGGAGGGGTGTTGTTTTTGCACATTTGTGCTTTGAGTAGGGATCTCCTGCAAAAAAAAAGAAAAGTTAAAATTAAAAATCATAAAAATAAACCCAGCTTGAGGGCACAAGCCATCAGTGCTAGTTATTTTTTTTTGTTACAAAAATTTGGAAAAGTAGTGATAAAAACAATGTGTATAGCTTCTAACACTTAGCTAACATTGTAGAGTCTCAGTTAAAGCTGAGATTGCTCGAGCTGTATGCTTTTTTACACCAGCTTCAACTCCAGTTGCCTTTTATTATCATAATGGTGAGCGACTCTTACTGCGTTGATTACTGGGCCACTTAGACCTAGTAATTTTGTCCTATTCTTCAATACATAGGGGAGGGGTGTTGTTTTTGCACATTGGTGCTTTGAGTAGGGATCTCCTGCAAAAAAAAAGAAAAGTTAAAATTAACAATCATAAAAATTAACCCAGCTTGAGGGCACAAGCCATCTGTGCTAGTTAGTTTTTTTTTGTTACAAAAATTTGGAAAAGTAGTGAGAAAAACACTGTGTATAGCTTTTAACACTTAGCTAACATAGTAGAGTCTCAGTTGAAGCTGAGATTGCTCAAGCTGTACACTCCTTTACAGCAGCTTCAACTCCAGTTGCCTTTCATCATCAAAATGGTGAGCAACTGTCACTGAATTGATTACTGGACCACTTAGATCTAGTAAATTTGTTCTATTCATCAATAAATTGGGGAGGGGTGTTGTTTTTGCAGATTTGTGCTTTGAGTAGAGATGTTGTGCCAGAAAAAAAAACATGAAATAGTTTCCTGTAAATGGTTTCATTTTCTTGCATTCATTTATCTTTAATAGTTAAAAATTTCAGAGTAGGCAGAATTATGTTAAAGTTTTTGTAGGACTTTGTAACCTGTGATGCAAAAATTACTTAATTTTCCCCTAGTACACATCATAAAAACTGTGGGGTAATCTGTCGTTTTTTCTTTTTTCAATCATTTCACTTTTTAATTGTTCATTTTCTCTCACCACATATTTAAATCCAACTATTACTTCAAAAATACAACATGAAAGGAAAAATTTAAATAGTTTCATTTTGTTCTTTAAGACTTTTTTCAAATGGAATGTATCCCCATATTGTAAAGATGTAAGTAGATATCTAGTTAAACTTCTTTGTGTGCTAAAGAACAAGCCAAGAAAGAAAAATGGTAAACAGTTAGAGGAAAACAAGAAAAAGATGAAAGAAAAAGTAAAAAAGAGGGAATAAAACAATGTCACAATAAGAAATTAAGGAATAATGGAAAGAAGGGAGAAAGTGGATAAGAAAAAATTTGGGGTTTTATGGACATTGAAAGGGGGGAATGGCTCAACCAAGGTCACTCCACGTTATCAAGAAGAATTGCAACCAGGGCTTGAACAGGGACAAAAAAAACAACTAGATGCCTAGCTCACTAATTTTTTCTCCTGTGTAAGACTTATAAAAGGTGGATATATGCATGTTTATAAGGTTTTAAAATGGCATATTTTGTATTTTATCATGCATTTACTTATGTATACAATTTGTGTACTCTAATTTATTTCTCCCATGTATAGTACATGTGTTTAACATAACTTATAAGTACTTTTTACTCAGTTCTGGGGATATCCAGGCTGACACTTGCCCACCCAAAAAAACAATAAAAAAATGATAAGTTATACACTTTTTTTTATTTTTTTATTTTTCTGGTATTCAGAAAAATTCTGTAGCATTAAAGAATAAATCTTTAAAGAAATAAAAACATAATAAAATATTGTGAGAACTGGTTATTAACCACTCAGCTGGTTGAACAGAAATTTACTTCTGTTTAAATATTTTAAGAAGGGAGGATAGATTTGAAATTTCTTTTTCAGGTATCCATTTATCAAATTCATTTGATTTTCCCTTAAATCTTAGTAAATACTCAGTACCTTTTTCTTTAGTAAAGATTGTTTTCTTGAGTATTTTTTCAATCTCTTCTTTTTCCACAATTTCTTCAGGTTGCTTTTTAGGCCTTCCTCTTCTTTTTGGAAATAAGTGAGGATCATTTGCATGGTAAGGTTTTAATAATGAGATAGGGAAAACTGGATGTTTCCTATCATATGGGGAATATAATATGACTTCCACAGCATTATTACCAACCACTTTGTGGACTACAAAAGTTCCTACAAAGGGGTCCTTCAATTTAACATTACCTTGTAAGTGAAAATGTAGTGTTGAAATTAGGACTTCATCTCCTTTTTTAAATTCAAATTCTTTATGAGATTTATCCCACCTTTTTGTTTCATATTCAAATGCTTTTTGGATGCATTCCTTAACATGCTTTCTGCACATTTGTTGCATATAAATAAAGAAATTAATACCAGGGTGTATATCTAACCTTGGTGATTTATTTAAATGATTAGCTGGGGTATTTGGTACATATTCCAGCAAGAATTCAAATGGGTTTTTCTCTGTTACAGAATGAGTTGTGCTATTATAGGCAAGTTCAAGTCCAGGAGTTAATGTTACCCAGTCATGTGTGAATTTCTCATTTTCTTTGTATTCTAATCCAAAGGCACAATATCTTCTGATCATGCCTTCCAGAGTCTGTATCATTCTTTCAGCCAGCCCTTCAGTTTGTGGATGGTGTGCTGTAGACAATTTAAATTGACAACCTAATACTTCCATCAAAGATGTCCTGAACTCTGAAGTAAATTTAGGGTCTCTGTGAGAAATTATGGCTTTGGGAAGCCCAGCAGTATTCATCATTTGAGTCCACCATAGTAATGTCAAGTCTTTTTCAGATACCTCTTTATGGGCAGGGATAAATTTACACATTTTTGTTAATCTATCTACAATTACCCAGAAATAAATGAAACTTTCTTTTCCTGCTAATGGAAAGCCAGTGACAAAGTCCATGTTTATATTTTCCCATGGAGTTTTTGGCTGCTCTATTTGCTGTAAAAACCCAGCCCTCTTCCCAGTAA
The DNA here is from genome assembly GCA_030280995.1 of Hemileia vastatrix. Lineage (NCBI taxonomy): Eukaryota > Fungi > Basidiomycota > Pucciniomycetes > Pucciniales > Zaghouaniaceae > Hemileia > Hemileia vastatrix. Next base: position 4,467,299 of record JASXTE010000010.1, on the reverse strand, counting down.
ATCTTTTAGATTTCTGACAAGAGTCACATGTTTCAATTTATTTTTGTACATCTTCTTTCATGTTTATCCACAAGGCTGTATTCTTAACTCTAGTTAATGTTTTGTTAAAATTAAAATGGCCAGATAAGATGTCATCATGACAAGTAAATAACATTAACCATTTCATAGAAGGTGGTATAAATATTACATTACTTAGCATATTCCTGCAATATGTGTATCCATCTTCAATTGACAATTCACCTTTTTCCAATGCAGATTTATAATTTGGAGGTAAGGTTTTAATTAATCCACTCATAGAGGCATTAGTTGGATCATTTAAAATGGTTGATAATTTAGACACATCTCTATCAGATGAATAATTTTCCAATATAGTTTGCATAAATTCTTCCTCTAAATCCACTATATAAATCCAAAATATATGTATTACCTCATTTTCAGTTACATAAGCTGGGTTGTAAGTATCATTTGGAAAAGGGATTCTGGATAATAAACCCACATTAGAATGCAAATTTCTTACTCTATGCATGATTTTCATTCTTCCTCTGTACTCTTTTACAGCTATTTTCCATCTAAAGATGTGTCTATTAGGTGTTTTCATTTTTAGTAATGATTTCACTGCACTGAAATCTGCTATTAATTCAAAATTTTGTTCTTCCAGATAGTAATGAAGTTTCTCCAGGGCCCACACAATGGCTAAAAATTCCAGTTGGGTGGAACCATACCTTAATTCTGTTTTTCTTAAGGTTCTGGATATATATCAGATAGCTACTTCAGATAATTTACCTGTTATTTTTTGTTTTTTCTGTAAAGTAGCACCTAACCCTGTGAAGCCTGCATCAGTATACAAGCTAAAAGGGAAGTTAAACTCTTGCAGTCCCAATATTGGAGCTGACATTAAAAATTCCTTCAATTTATCAAAGGCATCTTGTCTTTCATTATTCCAAATGAAAGCCTCATTTTTCCTGATTAATGTTGTTAAAGAGCTGCAATATATTGGTAGTTTTTATATATTTCCTATAATATCCACACATACCTAAAAAACTTTGAACATTATTCACATTCTTAGGTATACTAATGTTTTTTATTTCAGCCACTTTATTTCAGTCAACACAAATTTGTAATCCAGATACAACATGCCCAATTACTTTGAAGGATTTAAACCAAAACTTACATCTCTTTAATGCAATTGTCATATTAATATAATCCATTTTTTGAAATACTCTTTTTAGATGATTTAAATGTTCATCATATGTTTTTGAAAATACTATGATGTCATAAATATAAACCAAAAGCCATCATTCAACCATTTATTGATGAAAGACACTATCCATCAATTTTTGGAAGACTGAAGGCACATTCTTTGGTCCAAAAGGCATTCTCACATATTTATATATACTCATGTGTGTGGTTATGAGTAAGAAATTGTGAGAAATATTTTCCACAGGGATCTGGTGGTAACCTTTGTTTCCATCCAGACAGGAAATATATTTTTCACCTTGTAAGGTAGCATGGATAGAAGCTATCCTTGGTAGATGGTAAATATTGTCCACAGTGAATGTACTTAGAGCTCTAAAATCACCACATAATCTTGCCTTATCATTTTCATAAGAGATTAAAACTGGTGAAATAACACAATACTTAGGTGTTGGGTCTACTTTCTTAACAATACCCATTTCTAACAACATCTTAATGTTGTCTTCAATGTCTTTCATTTTTTCAGGAGAATCTGGTTAAGGTTTCTTTTTCAAGCGGCCAGGAATATTATCCAAATCATAACTTAAAGAGATTTTCATCTCATGGTCTTTGACCAATCCTAGTTCATTTGAACCATGATCAAATTCCATAGGATTAGATTTTATCAATCTCAAAATATTGTTTTCTTCAATTTTTGAGAGTTGAGAACTGAAAGAGGCTTTTGGACTTCATTTTACAATTCTACCATTTCAGAGGTGGTTCTTCCACCTTGGAGTTGTTCTTCTTTAGAAGCAATGGAATAAACTGAAATTTCAGAGCAAATCTAGAATTTTCTTCTCCCATTTATGTCTATAGTGAAGCAACTATTTTCAGGATCCAGTTTAATTCCAAATTTGGTCGTTAAGTCATTGCCAATAATAAACCAATCACTACAATTATTATAATCCATTACTAAAAATTCACACACTGCTCTTACATATCCATTATTATATTTAAAGAATACAGAAGTTTTGTAATTGCCAATTGGATCTAATACTGAACCAAAACCCCTCCAGTTCCTTGTCTGTACAGGTTTTAGTTTTTCTTTATGCTTACTATCAAGTTTCATTAATGTGTTAATAGAAAATACAGTACCTGCAGCCCCAGTGTCAAGAATGGCATTCATTTCTTTTCCACATATAATAACAGGCACTCTAGTAGGTGTGATTTTTTAAGTATCATGAGTTACATCTTTAATTATTTCAGCTTCTTCAATGGAAGTTAAAGATGTATCTGTATAAGGTATTGCATCATTCAGGAACATAATATCCTGCTCTAATACATATATCTCATTTTCATTATCACTGTAAGAAATGTTACTTTTACAATCCTTGCTAGATTCTTCCCTTTCATCTTCATGATTACTTTGTTCAGAATCTTGTGAGTTCTCAATAACATTTATTATTATCTTACAAGTATGATATTTAGCCCAAGGTTCATTAAATTTGTAACAAGTGTTATTATCTTGTCTTTTAGGGACAAGCGGAGCTGAAGGTTTTTTCTTCTCCACTGGTAACTTTTATGTAGTAGGTTTTACTACCTCAACACTTTGCTTGTAGTTATTATACCTGGTTTCATATTTGTGGTTCAATAATATTTCATTGCATATATTAATAAACCCAGAAGTATCTCTGATGGTTTCAGTTCTAGCTACAATAATGTCTCTGACTGATATAGGCAATTTATATACTATTTTTTCCTTCCACTCATCATAATCCATTTTTGGATCCTTGGCTTTCATGATTATTATTAAATTCATTAAAAATACCATGGGCTTATCTTCAGATTTTTGATTATATCTGGTTTTCTCATACAATCTTTTTTGAGTGATTCTAAATTTTGGAGCACGAAATTGCCTTTCAATTAGTTCCTTCCATTCATTCTAGGAGTAGTTAATTCCCTCACTTAATACAGATTCAAACCATAATAATTCCACATCTGTAAATAAAGATATCAATTTTGATGTAATTTTTTCATCAGGTAATTTGTATAAAAATTTTAAGTTATAAATTCTCTGAATGAATTGTTTCCAATCAGACTTTGAATCCCCATCAAAAGAAGGGTACTGATCTAACTTTGGCCAGTTCATTTGGTTAGTTTTTGCTTCCCTAACCTGGAGAATATTAAGTAATTCACTTACTTTAGAAAGATGATCATTTATTTCATCCTTTACTGATTTTATATTCTCAGAGCCCATGACACTATTTTCATGTTCAATAATTTTTTTATCTTCTGAGTGTTTCATAAAAACTGGTACTCTTTCTACATAGGAGGTAATATCTTTTAATTTTTCAGTATTTTTCAAAATGTCAGCTATCATAATTTCTACTCTTTGTAACTTATCCTTCATTACAGCTACATGTGTTAAGGTATTATTCACATTTGAAAAAGAAAATTTAACACATACCTCTATGGTAGCCATAATATTCTGAGAATGTTCTAATTTATTTTTTAACTTCTTAATCTTAGAGTTTAATCTTTTATTTTCATTGGTTAATTAACTATTTTTATTTTAAATAATTTTTAACCAATTGGCTGTGGTACTCAATGATTGTGTGAGCTCTAATAATATACTTTCTGTATTATTGTTTTACTCCCTAGAGAATTCTTCTAATTTTTCAACTCTTAATAATAATTTACTAATGATTTTTGATTCCATTGGATTTTCTTATAAAAAATATTCAACTTTTGTCCATGTCCAATTCAGAACACTCATCATCAGGCTCAAGATTTAGTTCATTTGGTTCCATTTTAATGTGACTAGTATTCTCCTGGTGATCAATAAAACTATTTACATTGTCATCATGTAAAGACATGTTTAACATGTTCTTTTCAAATGAATAATTTTTTAAATCTTTATCAATTATATCCAGTAACTCTCAAACAATCTCATTACCTATAAGTAATTCATTGTTAGTATTATATAATTGATCATGAGAAGATGGATGACTTACCAAGGTCTTATTCCGTTTCCCCTGCCTCTCCTTGCCTTTCCCCTGTAAGGGTGACTGCTGGAGCCCTGCAGTTGAGGGTTGTTGTAGTTTTGGAAATACCAGTCCCACTTCCATTTGCTTATTGTATTCTTTTGGTCCTCCTCTTGGGCTGGAGGTGTGGCTGTTGACACCATGGAATTTTTGGGTGCAAATGTTGTTGTTTGAGCTTTTATTTCCACTAGAGCTTGGTTTACTTCTATGAGACCCTGTGTGGCTCTTTTCTTCAGATTGTTCATCTATTCTACTATGTTGTTGACTCTTATTGTTAGGGTGGTTAGCATAGTGGATAGGAAGTAAATTTGTTCTTGTAAAGTATTTTTTATTTTCTTTATTGATATTTATTTCAAAAGTCTTTCCCTTTCTCCAGAGCATTCTGTAGAGTGTTGCTGTTGGAGGGATAATCCTGGACCTCTATTTTAGCTTCCTGTAACAGTTATTTCTTCTCTAGGTCTTAAGCTATAAGGTTTTGCCTTATTACTCACAATATCATTGTTGTTGTCACACATTTTTACGTGGAATTTGAATCAAGAATTGAAATTTGAGATATTAAAACTTCAAAAGGAGTTTTATCAGTTTTAATCAATACTAATGAAGAAAGGTTTATTGCCTACTTGTAGGTATTAAGTGAATTTATAAGTGCCAAAAGTCAAATATGCTTTTATGTGGTCATATAATTTAACTGGTCTACAATATGTAGCTGTGTTTTTATATTTAAAAAAGAAAATTTGTCAGTAATATTCTTTCTAAATATTAAATGAGTTTTACAAACCAATAAAAAGGGGATTAAGAGTCCTATTTAAAAGAAAAGAATTTATGAGTTTTTATTATCTGGTTTATTATCTGCAAAGATCACAAAATTAATTGTTCTATTGAAAGACTCCCACTGAGAACAATTTTTATAATAAATTAGTTGTAAAATTGTTGATTCAATATCACAATTTTTATTATATAACAGGGCTTCTTTTTCTGAAATCACCATTTAAGTGACCCCAACCTGTTTTAATTTATCCAAATATTTCTATAGGGATTTTATTTACTTGTAGCCTCCTTTTGAATTTTTTACTTACTGGAAGATAAACCACAGAATTATTGAGGAAAGGTCCCCAAATTTCAGGCTAAGATCAAGTACAGAGACGTTGTAGAGAGCTCTAAAGTACTTAGCAGTAGACACAATGCGAGATGGGTTGGTTCTTCTTTTCAATTTCTAAAAAGAAGTGCCTTCTACTATTATTTTTAAAGACAGCGCAATAATGTGTAACACTTAATATGTGATTAGAAAGTTTATAAGTTGAGAAATGAGTTTTTAGAAAGAAAACAAGTATTTCTATCTGGATATTTCTATTCTTAACAAGTGCTAATATTCACAGCTACTCCCTCCTGAAGCACTCTCTTTGAATATTCCTTATTATAGCAATAAAATAACTCTAATACTAGTCAATCCTACTGAATCTATATATTCTTTCTATGTTGCAATCTTTCACTTATACTATAAGAAATACACACACAGATGCACAAATGACAAAAATACTCAGAAAAATCTGTAATATATTCTCAAACAAATGATTTCAGAAAAACCTATATCTTATACCTGACTTCACAATTATTAACTATTTGCTTGTTAACTAATTATTTGTCAAATTTTTTCCCCCTTATTACTAGATGCAATACCCCTTTTTATATTTTTCCAGTGCTAAAAACACAGTTCCCTAGTGGATCTCCAGTGCTGACTCTAGCGCCACATTAATAAAACAATAACCAATCTATTAGTAAACTACGTACACCGCTTGTAACAACTACAGCACCTAAACACACCCAATTCTTACTAACACTAGTATTAACTTGTTTCACTCATACTCCACTTGCGCACTCCTGACTGTACCTTTATTTTGTTTCAGTGCTACTTCCAAGTTTTGACTCCTTCTAATGCTGATCTTAGTTGCCTTGACTCTTGGGTAGCTTTGTGATTTAGTCCCCGCTCTCCTTACTTCATTACTAAGTCCATAGTTCTGACAACTCACTTAACTAGTTAGCCTCCTACATTACCTGTTTTAGTAAGTTACCACACTTTCTGCAGTGCAGTATACTATGCACTTGAGTCCTTCCTTAAGCCATAATTCCCTCCTTAATGTGTAACACAAAATTATTGGAAAATCCAAATCCATAATGTTCAGCACTTGCAGTCCTAAATTGATAACACACAATTCCCCATTGTGCGGCGCATCCTGCTGCAAAATCCAAGCGCACAGACCCTGAACCTTCTTCTGCTCTTCTATTTCCCTTTGTTCTTGAAACACACAAATATGTATTATAGTTTAGCACTACCTACTGCGCTGTAAATCCCCATTGTTCTTCCTGGAGTATGTGAGCTGATTGGTCCAAAATCAAACTGCCTGCAAGGCGCGTACCACAGTGTGAAATAGATTGAATGGTCAGTTTTCTAAAAGATTTAAATGGTCCTATATGAATAATGTAGTACAAATCCAATAAGTATTAAAATATAACTCAATATAAGGATCAGTAATTTTAATATCACTAATTATATATGGCTTACAATCTTATAGTTGGTAGAAAAATAGATTTAGTAATTCAGATACTATTCAAAGACTTTATAAGTGCTATTTATATTTATTGTAATTTTATTGGTTATATGTTTTATTGTCATGATAAAGAATGTAGAAAACAAGACCAAAAAACCCCTCCTTTTATATCCAATAACTTCCCCAATGAACCCCTTGATTTACCAGCTCTATACACAGTTAATAACGCCTCATTCCAACTAATAAACATTCCCAACAACATAAAGAGTGACCAGTACATAATTAAAATGATATCACCTTCCAAAAACCTGTAGTAATAGGGATAATCTATCAAAAATAAAGAATATGCAAAAAAGAGAGTATATGTGTTTAATACATTAAAATAAGAGACTAAAAAGGAAAAATTAAGACTAATTATTAGTCAATATTAAGGGGAATTAAAATTAGAAAATATTTGACTAATCATAAAATTAAACTACACGAAATCCCCATTCAAAAAAAACTAAAATTGACTGAGAAACCACTTAAAAACCCAAAAAAGGGTGTGAGATGTGGGGTAACTACATGCAATCCTTTACAGGCGCTTTCACAGGTAAATCCTTGACTAATTTTGGCTAAATTAAGTGTGGTTGTGAATTAAAGTGTGAAGCTTGAGGTTATTAATGAAATTAGTGCATATAATAAGGACCAATGCACCTATAATTAAATTAGGACACTAAATAAGCACCTGTTGCCTATTTTTGTGTGTTTACTCAAAGTGGGTGTAGAAAGTGGGGTAATTATAGTGTGAAAAAGCTAAATTTTCTAAAAATTAAGCTATTCACACAGTAAAAATACAGGCAGTATGTGGCCAGTACACAGAAGTCATTTCTGGCATAAAAAACACCAAATTTGAAAAGTGTTATTTTTTACATTTTAGTAGCAAAATAAATAGCTCTAATTAAGAAAAATTGATCTGTCAAAGTTCATTTTGAATATTATTAAATTTATAGTGCATATAGTCAAATTTTAAGTGATTTGAAGTGCATTTCTGGTTTTTCATATAAAATAATGAAAACAACAGCTTTAAGTCTACTTAAAAATTATGTTGCCTTATATTTAAGGTTCTTAATATTACCCTAACATATTTCAACTTAATATTAAGTACATAAGACTAATAAAAGGTGGATATATGCATGTATATAAGGTGTTATAATGGCATATTTTGCATTTTATCATAAAGTTACTTATGTAAACAATTTGTGCACTCTAATTTATTGCTTCCATGTATAGCCAATGTGTTTAACATAAATTATAAGTACTTTTTACACAGTCCTGGGGATATCCAGGATGAAACTGGCTTTCACTTTGAGATTCAGAGGGTGGTGGGGTGGGGGTATGATTTTATTTACAAGAGTGAGGAGGGAGGTGTAGAGTGGGGGGAAGTTATTTTAAGTAAAAGGGGGCCTAGAGGATGGATATTTAGGTGGTAAATGTAGAGAAAATTGTAAGGGGCTAAAAGCCTGGCAGGAGGGTGTAAAAGGGAAGAATTTGTCCAGGCCAAGTAGGGATAGGAAAGGGAGGATACACCACACATTATAAGGGGAAGACTTGCTAGCAAGTCTGAAACCTTGAACTCTAATTTATATCTAATTGATCACACATTGAGGCAGTGATAAAATAATCATGAAGAAATAGTGAATTTACCTTGAAAATACCTTGAAACTAATTTGAACCTTCATTGAACCACAGTTGATTAATAGTTCAAAAATATATATATACATGGATTAGAGAATTTTTTGAAGGGATAAAAAAATAAATGAGCCCCACTATCAATCTAGCCTTGTGGCTTCATAAGATTTTGAAAAATCATAAATTTTTTCATTTTTTGAATCTAATGAAACTCTCAGATACTTTGAATTATTAGATATTTCACAAAAATTTATAGGGTATTCACCCAATGATTATATAGATAAAAAATCCAATATTCTAAGAAATTATTTATCAAGAAATATTTATTGAATTTATATATTTCATTAAATTTTTAGAAGTAAAAATTTGAGAAATAAATGCCTTTTCTTATTATATCAATCAATATTATTATTTATTTATCCATTTTCAAAACATTTGTGGAAGTTGAAACACTCTTTAAAATAATTTAAAATTAAATTTAGTCAATAGAAAAATTTGTAAGATTGATTTACATTCCATATTTATATAAGTTAAAACAGGAAATGGGCCCAATTATATTAAAAATATAACTTATAATGATCTTCATTATATCAAAAGAATAAAAAATCCAATTTTTATGAGAATAAAATCTATGGTTAATAAATATTGAAAAATTTTTTTGAGTTTTTTTTGGGATGTTTCATGCCAATATGATTTTGAAGTCTTAAAATATATTACATAATTTTTGTGCTTACATTGTTTCAAAAGTTTCCTTAAAATTACTTTCCTTGCTAAAACTTCGAATCTCATTCTTCTCCCATCTAAATATTCTCCCTCTTACATTTTATTAAAGTCTACCAAGAACTGTCCCATCCCAAACCCTTATTCCCCCTTCTTCACCCCTAATCATCCAATTACACCCCTCCTCACTTATTTTGCTCCCCTTAACACCCTATTTATTCCCCTCTTCACCACTTTCCACCCAAACTTTATTGATATCACTCCTTTTGCTCCTCTTCTAACCCCTTTCACACTATAGGCAGAAAAGGGGGTGATTTGGAAAGCCATAGGGGTTGTGTCAGCCAGGCTACTAGACTTACCCAGTGAAATAATTAATTATTTACTGGATGAAGCCGCACCTTATCATCTTTAATTATTATTTATATAATTATCATTTAGTTACATTAAAATTAGTTATAAATTAACTAGTTACAGAATGTTAAAATTAAATTAATTAATTAAATAAATAAGTAAAATTAAAACTATAATTTTGTCCCTTATATTTTTCTCTAACACCGTGCTCATTTGACAGGTTGGGAAAAAATAAAACTATATATTTAAAAAATAAAATACAAAGTTAAAATAAGATTTAAATATTCAAATAATATTAAATATATACAAAAAAAATCAAATTTCTTATTTAGGAGTGACATTTATAGTAAATATTAAACATATTGATGTATTTCTGACATACTCTGTAAATACATCTTTTTGACGTCTTCTTTTTAGAATAACTTTATTATTTGAAATACTCTTTCTGGAATGTTCTTTTCTCTCTCTCTTCCTACCGTTTTTAGAATTTGATTGCCGTGATTTGTCTCTCCTTTGCCTATAAAAGGCCTCTCTTTTTGTTGTCTTTTAATCATTCTATCTTACCAAACCATTTTATTACAACAATAACCAAACCAAAACTTATTCTTATATTCTATATCATTAGTATTTACAATAACGTAATTCTAATTTATAAATTATATTAATATTTTAATCCTACCTCTTTTCATTGAGTAAAATAATCATCTTTGAATTAAGAAATACGTACAAACTTGTTGAGAGTCCATTTAAACCTTTAAAATCCTCGTAAAACTTCATACCAAAACTTCTAGACCAAAAGCGTACCTTGACAATTGGGGGCCTTTCCGAAATATCGATGGAGCAACGTTACTTGAGGTGTAATCGAGGGGACCATCGGCGTACAAGCACCTGTAAAGGACGAGTGGAGGCGAGAAAACGACGAACGTCATACGTCATGTGATAAAAGTTTTTTGCTGCGAACGGGAATCAAACCGCGCTCCAAAACTTAAGTTCATATACTGACTAAAGATCGTATATATCGTGGTAATTATTGTGATTACTATTTGTGGGTTACTCTTCACTCTTCATTTGCTACGTATTTCCTTTTTACTTAGCACTCTGTAAGTGGCATTAATTTGCTCATTTTGCAGGGGGAGGTGTCTGGTAATTGGAATTTTTTTTATTATTATATTTTTTTTTATTTTTCCTGGTTGACCATAATAGAGCAATAACTGTTCTTAGTTCCAGAGGTAATAAAATAATTATATATTAATATTAATTATTATCATTTTTCAGTTGACAATTGTCCTGATTAATTTGAATTTTAATTGTTCCAGTTGACAAACTGTCCTGACAATAATATTTTTATTAAAATAACTATTATAATTTTTCAGTTGACATTTGTCCTGATTAATTAATTGTTCCAGTTGACAAATTGTCCTGACAATTATATTTTTTTAATAAATAGTTAACATTTCATTACTTCAGTTGACTTTGAGTCCTGGTAATCCAATAAATCTTTTTAAGTAATAAAATTCATATTTAAATTACTTCAGTTGACATTAAGTCCTGGTAGTTAGGTAAAATAATTTTTATTAATAAAGATTCATATTTTGATTATTTCAGTTGACAATAAATCCTGGTAATAAATTAGTTGATTTAAATCCTGAAAATAAAAATTAATAGAAATTCTAATTTATTTCTACAGTTGATTGCATTATCCTGGTTTTAAATTTTTTTTCTTTTATTAATTTTATTTAAGTTGATTTTTATCCTAAAAAGATTTTTTTTATTTTATTATTTTTATTTTATTTCTGTTAAATAAAAATTAAAAATAAAGACTAATTAATTTTTTGTCTCTTTTCCTTCATTTCAGTAGAATCTTAAAATGACTGATCAAAGTGGTTTTGCTGCACGTGAAGAAGAACTAGACTTAATTGATTATGATGAGCCTACTTCTGTAAGTTCTCCTTTAACAAGAAGAATTTCTCAAACTAATAAATCCTTGCCCCAAACAGGATGTGGAAATGGAAGAAGTAGAAATCCTAGTGGACAATACTCAGGATCAGAAGCCCAGGACAAACCCACCAGAAGAGCTTCCAAGAGGCTTCAAGATAAAAAAGATGCCATTGTCCCAGCAGATAAAGAATCTGTCAACCCACATAAAGGAGTTAAAGACAGACAGCTTAAAACTAAAGGTAAGGGTAGATGCCTTGGAAGAAAGGGAGAAAAGAATAAATACTTCTCTCCAAGAGAAAAGGAAACCTCTTCCTCCCAGGGATCAACAACAATTGGCTCCCCAACCCCAAGAGATGGTGGAAGTGTCCAAGTGGCAGTGGGACTGTCTCAACACAAAGTGGGACTACTTAGCTCAAAATCAGCATCAGTTACCTCAGGTAGGTCCATCAAGGCCCACCCAGGCCAACCCCACTCCTCCCCACCCTTATCAAGGAGGCAAAAGAAGAAGGAAGCCCAATATGGTGATACCCAGCAAACCCTGGTACGTCCCTCTATTGATTCTCAAGTGCCTTTTCTTGTGGCTTACTCTGTTCCTTCAGGTAAATCTGGAAGGCAGGATGAAACCTTGAGACCTATAGAAGCTGGGAATAGTAGACAGTTATCTCATGTATCTAATCCATTACTTTTAATTGCTACCTCAATGATTAATCCTGATATGGCTGTGATTGATGAAACTCTTGACCCTGAGTTCTATGAGAGTCTGGAAAGTTACTCAGTTTCCTTATTGAGAAACACTCCAGATGTAGCAAGAATTAATGATGAGCACTTGAGAGATATTATTTCCAAACAAAATCATATAATGAACAATATGCAATTGACTCAGAGATATAATAGTTTGTTAACTGATCAGGGTTATCAAGCATTAAAAAGTGAAGCACAGAGAGTCTCTGATGAATTGTCTCATTACAAAGCAACCCATGAAAAGAAAATTGCTTTATGGCAAAATATAAAAAATGATTTGTCTAAACTAAAAGATACTGTATCTTCCTGTTGCCAGAAGGTAGAAATAGATAAGATAAATCTGAAAAGATTGAGTGACCATTTGTCATCTTTTCAACATAAAAACCAATTATCTTTTGCAACTATCAATGAAAGTTTATCTAGTCTTCCAAGAATGAAAACAAGACTAACAACCATTGAAGAAACATTGAACTCATTGTTAAATGACCAAAAATATTCTGACAATTCTGTGAAGGAACATATAGTGCAGGATGCTCAACCAGTACCTGTGGCTAGTTCATCTAAAATAAAAATTGATCCAGAAATACCTGTTGATAACACTGAGTTTCCATAAAAAACTGATGATGCACCAGGATCTGCAACAGAAGGATTAAACAATGAGATTTCAGCACAATTAGAGAAATTAAAGCTGCTTCTTACTCAGAAACAAGCTAGTACTAAGGAGACTCCTTCAAATCAAAAGAATTGGCCAAAACTTGACCAGTACCCAACATTTGATGGTGATTCTTCCTCTGATTGGCAACAATTTATTTGCAGAATTGATAATTTAAAAAATTCTTACAAACTCCCAGATGAGGAAATTGTGTCCAAATTAATTTCTTTGTTCACTAATGTTGCCCTGATGTGGTATGAATCTGTTCTCCTGGATGGGAATGACTACTCATGGGAGGATTGGAAGAAATTAATTAAAGCACAATTTGGTGGCTCCAAGTTCAGAATGGCTCAACAAAGGCAGTATGAGGAAACTAGATATAGCTCTTCTACTGATAAACCTATTGAGTTTTTAATGAAACTTGTAAAAATCTTAAGGGCAATGGACCCAAATATGGAGTTTGATTTATGGAAGGACAGGATCCTCTTTAAATTACCAATGTCTCTGAGAGACTTGATAGTGGCTAGGACTGAGTTCTCCAAAGAACCCTCTTCTTTCATTAATACTTGCAATGAGATACTTCTAAACAATAAGTATGATGCAAGAAGATTCATTCCTAGGACCCCTTTGGAGAAACCCTCCACTTACCAACAAAACCCTCTGGAAAAGGTTGGTAAACCTTCTTCCCCTGTTGCACCAAAGAAGTATGCAACAAACACTTGCTTCAAGTGCAACAAGCCTTGGCAGAAAGGCCATGTTTGTGACAAGAAGATAAATCTTGTAGAACAAACAGAGGAGCATGCTGATGACACAGTGGCACTGGATGATACATCAAGTGATTGTGCCAGCAATATTTCATATGAATCTCAACAAGAAATCTTGATGCTGGAAGAAGATATTCATTATTTAAATACTATTGAAATTGATAATAATGATTTATCTACAGTTGAGGATGCTGAGATAATAAAGAACATTGAGGATAACTCAATTGTTATTGCCCCTCTTAAGGCACCAGTCTTGATCAATGGAACCAGCATTGAAGTTGTTCTGGATTCTGGAGCTGGAGGAAGTGTAGTATCTGAAAGAGCACTTGCTTCAGTAGATCAAGACTATAAATCTAAACTGGTGGCTATCATTTCTGAAAATTGGAGAGGGTATGGCTCTGTTTTGTCCCCCATTGGTAAATACAAAGCCACAGTGTTTTTTAAATATAACCATGGTTTTGTAAGAGCTATTTGTGATTTTGTTGTCATGAAAAATGATAACTTGAGCAATTGTTTTATTGTAGGGAATGATATTTTAACCAAGTATGGCATAAAATTTGATCCTTCAAACCAATGTTTCACAATGGGGATGAATGGGAAGAGAAAATTTAAAATTTCCTCCCCTAAAAAATTATTAAAACCAGAATGGAACACATGTAATTCTGTGGTTCAATATAAAGGAAGATCTACAAAGGAAATGCATGCCCTTATGTCTGAAATTGACAATGCCTCTTTTGGAGAACAACTTTCTGGTGAGGATAAAGATTCCATCATTAACTTGATAAAATCTTTTCCTATGGCCTTTGCTCATGGGTCACATGAACTGGGATTAGTTAAAGAGGAAATGAAACTTTCATTGTCTTGCCCATTAACTGATATACCACCTAGTTTAAAGAAGAAGCCTTATCCTGCTTCTCCCACAAAGAGAAAAGATATTGAAGATATTATCTCTACCCTTTTAAAAATGAATATTATTGAAAAGGTAGTTGAAACACCTTAATATTGTGTTATCTCACCTGTCCTAATTTCTTATGAGAAAGATAAAGCCAGGTTATGTGGTGATTATAGAGCACTAAATACTTATACTGTTGATGATATCTATCCTTTACCTAGAATCAGCTCTATAAATGCTACTTTACAGGGTGCTAAATATATCAGCTGTTTGGATGGTAATAAGGGATATCACCAGGTACCTGTTGAGAAAAATTCTCAGAACTTTCTGATGATTGCCACTCATAGGGGTATTTATAAGTATATTAGGATGCCATTTGGCCCTAAAAATGCCCCTTCTGTTTTCCAAAAATTAATGGATAACACATTCCATCAAGAGATAATTGAAGGTTGGCAGATGGTTTATATTGATGATATCATTATATTCTCAAAAACATTTGAGGACCATCTTAAACACCTGTGTAAAGTATTCCAGAAAATGGATGAAATAAATATGACACTTGCTTTGAAGAAATGTAAATTTGGTTGCCATTCTTTAAAAGTTCTTGGTCATGTTGTTTCAGGCTTACAGATATGTGTTGACCAGAACAAAGTGGCAGCCATACAACAGGTGAAAGCTCCTACAACAGTGAGAGAGCTCCAAAGTTTTTTGGGAATGTGTGGATACTATAGACAGTATATTAAAAATTACCAAGTCATAGCTTTACCCCTTACCCAATTAACTAGAAAGGATGTTGCTTTTGTCTGGAATAGTGAAAGACAAAGAGCCTTTGTGTCGGTCAGTTGTCTAGAAGAGGTAAGAAAAATAGGAGAAAAAGGAGGAGAGAAGGAGGAGGACAAGGGAAAATAAAGAAATAAACCAAAGAATATATATTTAATTTATTTGAGAGGGAAACAACTGTGAGCAACTTTGAGAGGTGACAAAAACTTAGATTTTATTAACAATAATATTATTAAATGTAAGGGTTCTGCGCGGCAAACAATTTTAATTACTATCAGACTTAAAGCAACCTTTGATTTGTTGTATAGAATTTTAAATTAGATTTGTATTACTAATAAAAAAAATATAAACGTAATAAATTGGTTATTTTATTTGTTGAGTGTGTAATAAGTGATACTTCTACAGGGGATTATCCAAGGCCCTTTTATAGGCAATGGGTCCTCTGAAGCGCTACAAGTGACTATATACAAAATAGTAATGAAGTAAAACAAGAAGATAAAAGAAGACATCTGTAACATAGTAATTAAGAGAAAATTATACGAAAAATAATAAGAATCCCAATTAAGAATATAAAATTCCCATCCCAAATTTCCCAAATCAGTTAATACAAAATAATGAGTGACTAAACAACCCTGTGATCTAAGAACTATGGGAAAAACAAATCAAAACAAGTATTACAATCTGTTTTCAGCATTTCTAAGTGAAACAAATAACATGTTTTGACGTAACAAGGCATGCAATCATTTTAATTCAGTGTAAATTAATATTTATTAATTGTTTTCACTATGTAATTTAATAACTAGTTTAACTGAAACAATTAATTAATTTAATTTGAGAATTTATAATACTATTTTATAAAATAAGTATTATAATTTATTTGATTTTCTTCCTGACACAATTAAGGGTCAAAAGAAGCGCCATTAATTATTGTTTAATACTATATGAAAGATGTTATTTATTATATAAATTTAAATAATTAATTTAATTATATTATAAGTCAATTTTACACTTATAATTATAATATATGTTTTTTAATTAATTAAATATAAATTTATAATTATTAAATACATAAAAATGCGCCATTATTTGTAGAATATATTATATTATGCTCAATTTTAATTGTATATATAAAAATATATATAACCAATAAATTTAATGTAACACTTGTATATAATAAAATTCTTATATAATTTCATTATGCAATAAAATATTAAGTTATATTCATTAAATACAAGTCTTACCCACTCTTTAAGGTTTTATAATTTATATATCATTTACTGGACTCCTGGAATAGCCTGGCTGACACTCCCTCACTCTAAAAAAACAATAAAAAAAAATGCTAAGATTTTTCTTTTTGTATTTTTTCAACAGAGCAGGCAGATTTGAAATTTCTTTGCCAGGTATCCATGCATCATGTTCAGATGATTTGTTCTTATATCTCAATAAATATTCAGTACCTCTTTCAGAAGTGATAATTCTATCATTGAGAATTTTATCAATTTCTGCTGTTTCTGTGACTTCCTGAGGGTTCTTCTTAGGTCTTCCTCTTCTTTTTGGAAATAAGTCACTGTTGGAAGTATAAGGTTTAAGTAAAGAAATGGGAAAGACAGGATGTTTCCTATCATATGGAGAATACAATACAACTTCTACTGCATTATCACCAACCATTCTTTTAACAACAAATGGTCCTACAAAAGGATCTTTTAATTTGTGGTTACCTTGTAAATTGAAATGGACAGTAGAGATCAACACTTCATCACCCTTGTTAAATGTGTATTCTTTATGGGATTTATCCCATCTTTTCTTTTCATATTCAAATGCTTTATCAATACAACTCTGAGCATGTTTTCTGCAGAGCTGTTGCATTTGCATAAAAGATTTTACACCAGGGTGTAGTTCCAACTTAGGTAATTTATTATTGAGAATCTGAGCAGGAGTGTTTGGGACATAACCTAACCAAAGCTCAAAAGGCTTTTTCTCAGTGACAGAATGAACAGTGCTATTATATGCAAATTCAAGACCAGGCAAAAGAGTGACCCAATCATGAGTAAATCTGTCATTGTCTTTATATTTTAAACCAAAGGCACAATACCTTCTAATCATATCTTCCAGAGTTTGAATCATTCTTTCAGCTAGACCATCAGTCTGAGGATGATGAGCTGTGGACAATTTTAACTCACAGCCACAAATATCCATCAAAGAGGTCCAAAACTCAGAAGTGAATTTTGGATCCCTATCAGAGATAATGGCTTTTGGAAAACCAATAATATTAAATATGTAAGACCACCATAAGAAAGCTAATTCTTTGGTGGATACATCTTTGTGGGTTGGAATAAACTTGCACATTTTTGTGAATCTATCCACTATTACCCAACAAGAGTTAAAGCTGTATTTACCTGCAACAGGAAGACCAGTGACAAAATCCATATTAATGATTTGCCAGGGAGCACTAGGTGCTTCAATATGTTGTAATAACCCTGCTCTCTTACCTGTTAAACTTTTAGATTTTTGGCAGGAATCACAAGATTCAACATATAATTTTGTGTCTTCAGACATATTAGCACACCATGCAGTGTTTTTGATTCTAATCAATGTTTTTTCAAGATCAAAATGACCAGCTAATATGTCATCATGACAAAGTTTGAGGATAGTTTCTTTCATTGAAGGAGGAATAACAATTACATTGGTAAGATTCCTTCTATAATATATATAACCATCTTCAATAGAAAACTTTCCTTTATTTAAAGCATTTTGGTACTTTGCAGGAAGAGTTTTTATTAATGATTGAATTGAAGCATTCTTAGGATCATTCAAAATAGTAACTAATTTATTTAAGTCAGAATCTTTATTATATGAATCCAGTATTAACTGTAATAACTCTTCTTCCATATCAACTATAAATATACCATGTATATGAACAGTGTCATCCTCAGGTACATAAGCAGGATTGGAGTCATTATTTGGCAGAGGCAATCTGGAGAGCATATCAACATTAGAGTGAACATTTCCAGCTCTGTGGATAATAGTCATCCTTCCTCTGTATTCCTGAACAGCAAGTTGCCACCTGAACATATGTCTGTTAGGTGTTTTGAGTTTTAAGAGAGATTTCACAGCACTACAGTCAGTTACCAGCTCAAATTTTTGGTCATCCAAGTAGTAATGAAGTTTCTCAAGAGCCCAAACAACTGCTAAGCACTCCAATTGAGTGGCACCATATTTCAATTCACTATTTCTTAAGGTTCTTGAAATATAACAAATTACAACCTCTGAGGATTTATCATTAATAATTTGCTTTTGGTGAAGGGCAGCACCCAGACCAATAAAGCTAGCATCTGTATAAAGTACAAATGGCTTGTTAAAATCTGGAAGAGCCAATATAGGGGCTGTCATTAAGCAACTTTTCAATGTATTAAAAGCTTTCTGAGAGTCATTATTCCAGAGAAAAGCAACATCTTTTCTGATTAGTTTTGTAAGAGGCAAGGCTATGACCTGATAATTTTTAATATATTGTCTATAATAGCCACACATACCCAAAAAACTTTGGATTTCTCTTACAGAAGTTGGTGCTTTCACATTTTGAATGGCAGCAACTTTATTATGGTCTACACAAATTTTTAAGCCTGACACAACATGGCCAAGGACTTTCAAAGATTGAAAACCAAATTTACACTTTTTTAAAGATAAGGTCATATTGATTTCATCCATTTTTTGGAAAAATCTATTCAAGTGAATCATATGTCCATCAAAAGTTTTAGAAAAAACAATAATATCATCAATATAAACCATGAGCCAACCCTCAATAATTTCTTGATGGAAAGTGTTATCCATGACTTTCTGGAAAACTGAAGGAGCATTTTTAGGGCCAAATGGCATCCTAACATACTTATATCACTACGCAATATAGGGGGTGGACTTGCTAGCAAGTCCTCAACCTGAACTCAGATGGAACTCAGATGGAACTCAGACTGAACTCATACTGAACCCATACTGAACTCTACTTGAACACCCACCTAAAACTGTTCTGCTGAGTGGTGTTCATCCCTGATTGAATGGTTCATTTATCAATAGCTCAATGTGTGTTCAATCTATGGTGAGTTTGGGTCCAAGGTTGCGGACTTGCTAGCAAGTCTGCCCCCCATATTGTGTGGTGTATATTCCCATATGAGTAGCAATAAGCAAAAAATTTTGAGAATTTTTCTCAACTGGAACTTGATGATAACCTTTATTACCATCCAGACAACTAATAAATTTTGCACCTTGCAAGGTAGCATGTATTGAATTAATTCTGGGTAAAGGATAAATATCATCAACAGTATAAGTATTTGAAGCTCTGTAATCTCCACATAATCTAGCTTTATCTTTTTCATAAGAAATTAAGACTGGGGAGATGACACAATATTTGGGGGTGACATCCACTTTCTCAATGATATTCATTTTCAATAATGTTTCAATATTATCTTCAATATCTTTTCTTTTTGATGGAGAAGCAGGATATGGTCTTTTCTTAAGGGAAGGAGGAATATCACTCAAATTACAGGATAAGGTAATTTTCATCTCTTCCTGAACAATTCCCAAGACATGAGAACCATGAGCAAAAGCCATAGGGAAAGAGGTAATAGAGGCAACAATAGAATCCTTTTGTTCACTAGTCAACTGTTCACCAAAGGAAGCGGTATTTATTTCATGTAATAAATCATCCATTTCAGTTGTTGTTCTACCTTTACATTGGGTCAGTGAGTTACAAGATTTCAACAAATGCCCAGAAGGTCTAGGAGAAGAAATTTTGAATTTTCTTTTCCCATTCATTCCTAAAGTAAAGCAATTATTTGCTGGATCCAGTTTCACACCAAACATGGTTAAAATATCATTTCCCATAATAAACCAATTGCTCAAATTATCATTATTCATGACAACAAACTCACAAATAGCTCTGACAAAACCACCACTATATTTGAAGAATACAGAGGTTTTGTATTTGCCAATAGGAAATAAGGTAGAACCATACCCTCTCCATTTTTCAGAAGTTATAGGCAATAATTTACTCAAATATTCCTTATCCACTGAAGCCAAAGCTTTTTCAGATACTACACTTCCTCCAGCACCAGAATCAAGAACTACATCAACATTTTTACCATTAATGATAACAGGTGCCTTTAAAGGGGATATGGGAATAGAATTGTTAGTAATATCTTTAATTATCTCAGCATTTTCTACTGAAGATAAATTCAATACACAATCTTCAGATATATTATTTAAATAATGGACATCATGTTCCAACATTAAAACATCTTTAACAGATTCATTGTCATAGGAGATATTACTTTCACAGTCACTGGAAGAATTATTGACATCAAGTTCAACTTCATCAGTGTCTTCATTTTGTTCAACAAGATGAATTTTCTTGTCACAAACATGACCCTTCTGCCACGGTTTGTTACATTTATAACAAGTATTTGTTGCATATTTTTTAGGTGCAACTGGGGCAGAGGGTTTACCAGATTTTTCTGGGAGCTTTATAGAAGGTTTATTCTGATCATTATAAGATTTACTAAGGTAATTCTTTGGTTCATATCTATGGTTGAGTAGTACTTCATTACAGATTTTAATGAAAGAAGAATTTTCCCTTACATGCTCAGTTCTAGCAACAATCAAATCCCTAAGAGAATTTGGTAATTTATACAAGATTTTATCTCTCCAAATATCATAATCCATCTTTGGATCAATTGCTCTAAGGATTTTAGTTACTTTCATCAGAAAACCAATGGGCTTTTCAACAGAGGAGGATACATATCTAGTATTCTCATACAGTCTCTGCTGAGCTAACCTGAATTTTGAACCAACAAACTGATTCTCAATCAAGGATTTCCAATCATTCCATGTATAATGATTGTTATCTAAGAGGACAGATTCATACCACATCAAGGCTACATTGGAAAATAAAGAAATTAGCTTAGAAACAATTTCCTCATCAGGTAGTTTATAAGATCTCTTTAAATTATCAATTCTTTGGATAAAGTGTTGCCAATCAGAGGAAGAATCACCATCAAAGGTAGGATATTGGTCTAACTTAGGCCAATTTTTCTGACTACTGGGATGGTCCACTTTTTGGTTTGAATTATTCATTAGTAATAATTCCTGAAGTTTAGCCAGGTGTTCAGAAATTTCATTATTTACAGAAACAGCTGGTGCATGACCATCACAAGATTTTTTGCTAGTAGCAAAAGATTTCACAGACTCATTGTCAGTTTGTTTAATGGTTGAAATATGAGGAAGAAAAGATGAACTTTGTTCAGGTTTTTTCCCTTTATTTTTATGCAGCTTATTTGCAGAAATCTCATTTAATTCATTATTGATGGATAAGGTTGAGAACTTTTCCTGTAGGTCAGACACATAGTTTCTTATTCTTGGAATTTCAGACATCTGGTCATTTACTTTTGCAAGAGATAGAACATTTCTGTCCTCAGAAACTGAGTGTTTGGTACTTAGTGCATGGAAATAATTTTTTAGCTTCTTAAACTCATTTTGTAGAGATTTTATTTCATTCTTGAATGAATAATTTTCCTCAATAAGGGGTTTCAATTCACTCAAGGTCTTATGTAGACTGATATTTCTATCTGAGATAGCTCTATGGTCACTTCTTATTTGTTTTTGTTGACTAAGAACAATATTCAAGGTTTCTTTGATTTTTAAATAAGCTGTATCTTGTACAGAAGAGCTCACTTTACATTGCAAGTGTAAATTATTTAATCTATCATTTTCATGGATTAACACATCTCTCACATGTTTGTCTTTCACAATATTAAAATCAAGGGTATCTTTCAATATTTCCTCAGAAGTTTTTTCAATTAAGGTATAGATTTCAGGGGGAACAGAATCATTTTTAATTGCAAGAGAAGGATTAATTAAAGATGTAGAAGTTAAATGTAAAGGTTCATCAAATGACAATTTGCTAATTACATCAATAGGGCTACTAGTTACAGGAAGCTGTCTTTTAACAGGTTTAACTGTTCTTTCACCATGTTCAATAATATTACCTGCAGAAGAAGATTTATTAGAAAACATACCCAAGTGACTATCAACCAAATTACTTACCATGGCAGAGGAGGAAACTTCCCCTGGGACTGGGTTTGGGATTGTGCTTGGGCCTTCTTTCTCCTGCCTTGTTGGTAGGGATGAGGAGGTGGATGGAAATTGGGTGTTCTGGATGGGCCAGGCTGATGATGAGGAGGGTGTTGCACATTCTGTTGGTAGTGACTCATTAGATAATCCCATTTCCATTGCTCTACTTCCATAGTATTTGGATTTTGGATGGTTGAGCTGGGTGGCTGTGAAGGTTGAGCCTGAAATTGAGGCTGATTGGGAGGCAACTGAGGAGGGGCCTGGGCCTGAATCTGGTTCCTGAGCTCTTGGACCTGATCCCACAATGTGTCTACCTTTGCTTTGTACGTCATATTTTCTGTCTTCAACTCTTTTATATGACTGGATAGGTTGCTGATTTGTTGTGGCAGAGGAAGCTTTTTTATTTTGAAGCCTTTTGGAAGACTTTCTTGAGGCACTAGAGGCTTTACTTCCTTCTGTGGTACTGGGGGAAGGGGGTTTGGTTTGTTTGCATTTCCTGTCATTTCCACATCCTGCAGTATGTGAATTCTTTGTGTTAGCATAAGATTTTTTATGACCAACTTTAGAAGAACTTACAGTGTCAGCATCATAGTCAATTTCTATCTCATCCACTTGCATGTTATCCATTTTTTCTGCCAAATTGTTGGACATACTAGTGGGAAGATTTATATTTTACTTTGTACTTTATAAAAAAATAATCAAAGTTAGTCAATAATTGCTCCAAATAATAAAAAAAAATATTTAATTAATTAAATTATAGAAATAATTTTCAATATAAAGTAATATTTAAAAAATTAATTTTTAAAAAAAAAATGGATTGCAAGGTTAAATTGTGAATAACAATTAAGTTAATTAAACCAATTAATTACCAATATTAAATATGGCAATATATTTGGGACTAAGCACAATGTACTTTTAAGTCAACCAAAATTAACAATAATTAATAATAAAAAAAAAATTAAATTAATAATTCAATTTGTATTAATAATAATGTCAATTCTTCTAGGACTAAGAGGATTTAACACTCTATAATGGTCAACTAGGAAAAAAAAAAAAATTAAAATTGAACACTTACACTCAGTGAATCAGCAATTAAGCCAAAATCACTGTTATTGCAATAAAAATATAGTAATATGAGTGAGAGGCGCAAAGGTGAACTTACTATAGTGATCAAAAAATCACTTCAAAATAATATAAAAATTAATAATATATAAACCTAAGATGTCGAACCCAAGTTCGAAACACAGTCGCGGCAAAAGTTTTGTTTTGCTAGGTGGTCCGTGCGTTTTGTCGTTCGTCGCCAGGCTCGATCGTCGTCGTCGTTTGGAAAGGTCCCCAGTTGTCGGTCAGTTGTCTAGAAGAGGTAAGAAAAATAGGAGAAAAAGGAGAAGAGAAGGAGGAGGACAAGGGAAAATAAAGAAATAAACCAAAGAATATATATTTAATTTATTTGAGAGGGAAACAACGGTGAGCAACTTTGAGAGGTGACAAAAACTTAGATTTTATTAACAATAATATTATTAAATGTAAGGGTTCTGCGCGGCAAACAATTTTAATTACTATCAGACTTAAAGCAACCTTTGATTTGTTGTATAGAATTTTAAATTAGATTTGTATTACTAATAAAAAAAATATAAATGTAATAAATTGGTTATTTAATTTGTTGAGTGTGTAATAAGTGATACTTCTACAGGGGATTATCCAAGGCCCTTTTATAGGCAATGGGTCCTCTGAAGCGCTACAAGTGACTATATACAAAATAGTAATGAAGTAAAACAAGAAGATAAAAGAAGACATCTGTAACATAGTAATTAAGAGAAAATTATACGAAAAATAATAAGAATCCCAATTAAGAATATAAAATTCCCATCCCAAATTTCCCAAATCAGTTAATACAAAATAATGAGTAACTAAACAACCCTGTGATCTAAGAACTATGGGAAAAACAAATCAAAACAAGTATTACAATCTGTTTTCAGCATTTCTAAGTGAAACAAATAACATGTTTTGACGTAACAAGGCATGCAATCATTTTAATTCAGTGTAAATTAATATTTATTAATTGTTTTCACTATGTAATTTAATAACTAGTTTAACTGAAACAATTAATTAATTTAATTTGAGAATTTATAATACTATTTTATAAAATAAGTATTATAATTTATTTGATTTTCTTCCTGACACAATTAAGGGTCAAAAGAAGCGCCATTAATTATTGTTTAATACTATATGAAAGATGTTATTTATTATATAAATTTAAATAATTAATTTAATTATATTATAAGTCAATTTTACACTTATAATTATAATATATGTTTTTTAATTAATTAAATATAAATTTATAATTATTAAATACATAAAAATGCGCCATTATTTGTAGAATATATTATATTATGCTCAATTTTAATTGTATATATAAAAATATATATAACCAATAAATTTAATGTAACACTTGTATATAATAAAATTCTTATATAATTTCATTATGCAATAAAATATTAAGTTATATTCATTAAATACAAGTCTTACCCACTCTTTAAGGTTTTATAATTTATATATCATTTACTGGACTCCTGGAATAGCCTGGCTGACACTTTGACACTATGAAACACTGTTTGATGTCAGCACCAATTCTTGCTTTACCAGACTTTGATCAACCATTTGTTTTGTACACTGATGCCAGTTTTATTGGTCTTGGTGCTGCCCTCCATCAAAAACAAGTGATAAATGATAAAGTTTCAGAAGTAGTAATTTGTTATATTTCAAGAACCTTGAGAAATAGTGAATTGAAATATGCTGCTACTCAATTAGAGTGTTTAGCTGTAGTATGGGCTCTGGAAAAGCTTCATTATTACCTAGATGACCAGAAATTTGAACTTGTCACTGACTGCAGTGCAGTTAAATCCCTTTTAAACTTGAAACCACCTAATAGACATATGTTTAGATGGCAGCTGGCTGTTCAAGAGTACAGAGGGAGAATGACAATTATTCACAGAGCTGGTATTGGTCACTCAAATGTGGATATGTTATCAAGGTTACCCTTACCAAATGATGACTCAAATCCTGCTTATGATCCTGAGGATGAAATTATCCATATCCATGGGATATATGTGGTTGATATGGAGGAAGAGCTATTACAGCTTATTCTGGAATCATATGATAAGGACACTGACTTGAAAAAGTTATGCACCATATTAAATGATCCAAAGAATGCTTCAATACAAGCATTAATTAAAACCCTTCCACCAAAGTACCAAAAAGGTTTGGAAAAAGGAAAATTTTCAATTGATGAAGGATATCTATATTATAGAAGAAAGTTGAGTAATGTTATTGTTATTCCTCCTTCTATGAAAGAAATCATCTTGAAAATTTGTCATGATGACATATTAGCTGGACATTTTGATCTTGACAAAACAATGATCAGAATTAAGAACACTGCTTGGTGGGCTAATATGTCTGAAGACACAAAATTATATGTTGAATCCTGTGATTCATTCCAAAAATCAAAAAGATTAACTGGTAAAAGAGCAGGATTAATGCAACATATTGAACCTCCTGATGCTCCATGGCAAATAATAAACATGGATTTTGTAACAGGATTACCTATTGCTGGTAAAGACAGTTATAACTCTTGTTGGGTTATTGTGGACAGATTCACAAAAATGTGTAAATTTAACCCTACCCACAAGGATGTTTCCACTAAAGAATTAGCTTTCTTATGGTGGTCTCATATGTTTAATACTGCTGGTTTTCCTAAAGCCATAATCTCTGACAGAGACCCTAATTTTACTTCTGAATTTTGGATGTCTCTGATGGATGTTTGTGGTTGTGATCTGAAACTTTCTACTGCCCATCACCCTCAGACTGATGGTTTAGCTGAAAGAATGATTCAGACTTTAGAGGACATGATAAGAAGATATTGTGCCTTTGGCCTTGAGTATAAAGATAATGACAGATTCACTCATGATTGGGTTACCTTACTTCCTGGGTTAGAATTTGCTTATAATAGCACTGTTCATTCTGTTACTCAAAGAAAGCCTTTTGAGCTCTGGCTTGGATATGTTCCTAATACTCCTGCCCAAATTCTCAATAACAAAATACCTAAATTGGATATACATCCTGGTGTAAAATCTTTTCTTCAAATGCAACAACTATGTAGAAATCATGCTCAAAAATGTATTGAAAAATCATTTGAATATGAGAAGAAAAGATGGGACAAATTCCATAAAGAATACACTTTTAAAAAGGGTGATGAAGTGTTGATTTCTACAGTCCACTTCAACTTACAAGGTAATAACAAATTAAAAGATCCATTTGTTGGTCCTTTTTTTGTCAGAAGAATGATTGGAGATAATGCAGTTGAAGTTATTCTGTATTCCCCATATGACAGGAAACATCCTGTTTTTCCAATATCTCTTTTGAAACCTTACACATCCAATAGTGATTTATTTCCAAAAAGGAGGGGTAGACCAAAGAAAACCCCAAATGAAATCACTGAGACAGCAGAAATTGAAAAAATTTTAAATTACAGAATAGTCACTGCTGAGAAAGGTATAGAATACTTATTGAGATTCAAGAATAAATCATCTGAATATGATTCTTGGATACCTGGGAAGGAGATATCTAATCTTCCTACTCTACTAAAAAAGTATAAGAAGAGAAAATCATAGCATTTTTATTATTATTATTTTTTTTTAGAGTGAGGGAGTGTCAGCCAGGCTACTAGACTTACCCAGTGAAATAATTAATTATTTACTGGATGAAGCCGCACCTTATCATCTTTAATTATTATTTATTTAATTATCATTTAGTTACATTAAAATTAGTTATAAATTAACTAGTTACAGAATGTTAAAATTAAATTAATTAATTAAATAAATAAGTAAAATTAAAACTATAATTTTGTCCCTTATATTTTTCTCTAACACCGTGCTCATTTGACAGGTTGGGAAAAAATAAAACTATATATTTAAAAAATAAAATACAAAGTTAAAATAAGATTTAAATATTCAAATAATATTAAATATATACAAAAAAAAATCAAATTTCTTATTTAGGAGTGACATTTATAGTAAATATTAAACATATTGATGTATTTCTGACATACTCTGTAAATACATCTTTTTGACGTCTTCTTTTTAGAATAACTTTATTATTTGAAATACTCTTTCTGGAATGTTCTTTTCTCTCTCTCTTCCTACCGTTTTTAGAATTTGATTGCCGTGATTTTTCTCTCCTTTGCCTATAAAAGGCCTCTCTTTTTGTTGTCTTTTAATCATTCTATCTTACCAAACCATTTTATTACAACAATAACCAAATCAAAACTTATTCTTATATTCTATATCATTAGTATTTACAATAACGTAATTCTAATTTATAAATTATATTAATATTTTAATCCTACCTCTTTTCATTGAGTAAAATAATCATCTTTGAATTAAGAAATACGTACAAACTTGTTGAGAGTCCATTTAAACCTTTAAAATCCTTGTAAAACTTCATACCAAAACTTCTAGACCAAAAGCGTACCTTGACAGGTTGGATGAACATTGAAAGGGTGGATTGGGGTGGGGTGGGGAATGTCTGGGGTGAAGAGTGAAAAAATGGGGGTTGAAAGCAAAAGTATTTTAATTATTTATAAAAGGAGTGGGGTGGTGTTGAGGCAAAAATAGATAGGGTAGTTGAAAAGGGTGGGGTAGGGTAGGGAGAGGCAAGAAAGGAGTGGTGAGGGATGATGATGGTAGCAAAAGGGGTTGAGTTGTGTTAAAAGTGAAAATAGAGTGGAGAGGAATAGTGAGTGGGCTTAAAATTGGATTTTGAAGCTTAGAGGGTGTAGCAAATGTATCATGAGGGCAATACAAGGGTGGGGGGTTGGTAATAGAATTACAGAAATGACAAGGTAGAAAATTTTGTGTGGAGAGATTGCAAGGTTGTAAATTGAGGTAGCAAAAAATGGAGAGTGTACTCTATTCTTTGGGCAAACATCAGAGTCTACCCCTTCAATCTACAGATCTATTAATTCAATTTGAAAAATTATTGATAATTATCTTTTAATGATATTTTTGAACTTAAACCTATATTTTATAAATCTTTATTTAATATTTTTTATTTACAATGCACTTTAAGACTAAGAAAGTAATATAATAAAATAATTGGTAACAAAATACTTTTTTGCTTTTTTACACAAGAATTGACAGTATGCTTCTGATAAGTATATCTGTCAGCCTGTATATCTCCAGGACTGAGTAAAAAGTACTTATAAGTTATGTTAAACACATGAACTATACATGGGAATAATAAATAAGAGTACACAAATAGTATACATAAGTAAAATTATGATAATACACAAAAAAAAATGCCATTATAACACCTTATATACACGCATATATCCACCTTTTATAGGTCTTATGTACTTAATATTAAGTTGGGATATGTTAGGGTAATCTTAAGAACCTTAAGTATAAGGCTGCATAATTTTTAAGTACACTTAAAGCTGTTATATTCATTGTTTTATGCAAAAAACAAGAAATGCGCTTTATTTCACTTAAAAGTTGACTATATGCGCTATAAAATTGAGAATATTAAAATTGCGCTTTGACAGATCAATTGGGCTCATTTAGAACTATTGATTTGGCTATTTAAATGCATAAAAATAACACTTTTCAAATTTGGTGTTTTTTATGCCAGAAATGGCTTCTGTGTACTGGCCACATACTGCCTGCTTTTTTCCCGTGTGAATAGCTTCATTTTTAGCAAAGTTAGCTTTTTCACACTATAATTACCCCACATTCTACGCCCACTGTGGGGAAACACACTAAAATAGGCGACAGGCGCTTATTTAGTGTCCTAGCTTAATTAATAATGCATTGACCCTGTTTATATGCACTAATTTCATTAATAACCTCACTCTTGGCACTTTATTTCATCACCACGCTTAAATTCGCCTAATTTTAGTCAAGGATTTACCCGTGCAAGCGCCTGCCAAGAACTGCATGTAGTTACCCCACATCTCACGCTCTTTTTTAAGTTTTTGGGTGGTTTCTCAGTCAATTTTGGTTATTTTTGAATGGGAATTTCACGTAGTATAATGTCAGGATTAGCCCCATTATTTCTACAGTCAATCCCCCTGATTATTAAGCTATTATTAACCTTAAAAAGTCTCCTTTAGTTTTTAATATTATTGTTTTATACGCATATACTCTCTTTTTGTCTTTTCCTTTAATTTTGATGGATTTCCCTTATTATTTCAGGATTTTGGCGGTTATTACTCTTCTAATTATGTCATGGGTCACTGGGAATGTTGATGGGAATGTCTATTAGTTGTTTAGAGGCGTGATTAACTGTGTATTGGGTGGTTCATCAAGGGAATCATTAGGGAACTCAGTGTGTATAAAAGGAGGAGGTTTTTGGGTTGTATTTCTTCATTCTTTATCATTTACAATTAACCAATATAACCAAACAAATTACAATACATATCAATTAGTACTTTTATAAGACTTTTGAATAGTATCTGAATTATAAAATCTATTTTTCTACCAACTATAAAGATTGTAAGCCATATATAAGAATAGTGAGGATTATATTACTGAGACCTTTATATTTGATTATATTTTACAACTTAGTGGATTAAATCTACAGTATTCATATAGGACCATTGAAATCTTCTAGACAACTGACTATTCAAGCTAGTTCACGTCCTTGTACTTGACCTTAGCCTGACAATTGGGGGCCTTTCCTCAAGAATTCTGTTATAATCCTGGTAAGTGAAATTTTCAAGAGAAGGTGCACGTAAATAATATCCCTATAAAAATATTTGGATAATTACAACAGGTTGGGGTCACTTATATAGTGATTTTAGAAAAAGAAGCCCTGTTATATTATAAAATTGTGATATTGAATCAACAATTTTACCACTAATTTAACTTATAATTGTTATTAGTGGGTCTGTTAATAGACCAATTAAATTTGAGATCTTTGCAGATAAAATTTTTACCACTAATTTAACATATAATTGTTCTTAGTGGGAGTCTGTCAATAGACCAATTAAATTTGTGATCTTTGCAGATGATAACCAATTAAACTGATTAATTGTTTTCTTTTAACAGGACTCTTAATCTTCTCTTTTATTGGTTTGTAAAATTCATTAAATATTTAGAAAGAATCATACTGACAGTTGTTTTCTTTTGAATATAAAAACACGGCTACATATTGTAGACCAGTTAAATCAAGTGACCACATAAAAGCATATTTGACTTTTGGCACTTAAATATTCACTTCATACCAATAAGTAAGCAAGAAAATTGTCTTCAGTGGTATTGATAAATACTGATAAAACTCCTTTTTGAAGTTTTCATATCTAAACTTTCAATTCTTTAAATTCCACGTAAAAATGTGTGACAACAATGACATTGTAAGTAATAAGGTAAAACCTTATAACTTAAGACCTAGAGCTGAAAGACCTGTTACAGGACATTCAAATGGAGGGCCAGGACTCTCCCATAATAAACAACACTCCGTCAATGTCTCTGGAGGAAAGGGAAAAGCTTCTAAAGCAGGTTTCAATAAAGAAATCAAAAAATACATTACAAGAACAAGTTCACTCCCTATCCACCCTAATGAACACCTTGACAGTAAGAGTCAACAATATAGTGGACCAGATCAACAATCTGGAAAAGAGAGCAGCTCAAGGTTTCATAGAAGTCAACCAAGCTCTAGTGGACATAAAGACTCAACCACCAACAGTAGCAACCAACAATTCCATAGCAACACCTCCAGCCCAAGAGGAGGACCAAAAAATTACAGTAAGCAAATGGAAATGGGATTGGTACGCCCAAAACTACAACAATCCTCAACAGCAGGGCTCCAGCAGTCACCCTTACAGGGGAAAGGCAAGGAGAGGCAGAGGAAGTGGGATAAGACCTTGGTAAGTCATCCAACTTCTTATGACCAATTATATCAACCTGACAATAAATTACTTATAGGTAATGAGATTGATAAGGAAATATTGGATATTATTGATAAGGATTTAAAGGATTATTCATTTGAACAGAATATGTTAAACTTGTCTTTACATGAGGACAATGTAAATAGTTTTATGGATCACCAGGAAAATACTATTAATATAAAAATTGAACCAAATGAATTAAATCTTGACCCTGAAAATGAGTCTTCTGAATTGGACACGGAAAAAATAGAATATTTTTTAAAAGAGAATCCAATGGAATCAAAAATAATAAGTAAATTATTATTGAGAATTGAAAAAGTGGAAGAGTTTTCAAAAGAGTCAAACATTAATACAGAAAATGTATTATTACAGCTAACACAATCATTGAGTACCACAGCCAATAGATTAAAAATTATTGAAAATTCAAATAATGAATTAATCAATGAGAATAAAAGATTAAAATCTGAGATTAGAAATTTAGAAAGTAAATTAGAACACTCTCAGAACATTATGGCTACAATAGAGGGACGTGTAAAATTGTCTTTTTCAAATGTAAATGATACTTTGACTCAAGTACCTGTAATAAAAGATAGGTTACAAAGGGTAGAAATTGAAGTAGCTAACATTTTGAAAAATACTGAAACAATAAAGGATAATACCTCTTATGTAGAGAGAGTACCAGGTTTTATGAAACACTCTGAGGATAAACCAATGATAGAACATGAACATAGTGTCATGGGCTCTGAAAGTATAAAATCAGTAAAAGATGAAATAAATGATCATCTTTCTAAAGTAAGTGAATTACTCAATATTCCTCAGGTTAGGGAAGCAAAAACTAGCCAAAAGAACTGGCCTAAGTTAGATCAGTACCCTTCTTTTGACGGGGATTCAAAATCTGATTGGCAACAATTCATACAAAGAATTGATAACTTAAAATTTTCATATAAATTACCTGATGAAGAAATTACTTCAAAGTTAATATCTTTATTTACAGATGTGGCCTTATTATGGTTTGAATCTGTATTGAGTGAGGGAATTAATTACTCCTGGAATGAATGGAAGGCACTAATTGAAAGGCAATTTGGTGGCCCAAAATTTAGAATCACTCAACAAAGACTGTATGAAAGGGCCAGATATAATCCAAATGCTGGAGATAAACCCATGGTTTTCTTAATGCATTTAATAAAAATCATGAAAGCTATGGATCCAAAAATGGATTATGAAGAGTGGAAAGAAAAAATAATATACAAGTTGCCTATATCAGTTAGAGACATTATTGTAGCTAGAACTGATACTGTCAGAGACACCTCTGGATTCATTAATATATGCAATGAGATATTATTAAACCACAAATACGAAACCAAGTATAGTAATTACAGACAAAGTGTTGAAGTGGTAAAACCTACTACAAGTAAGTTACCAGTGGAAAAGAAAAAACCTTCTGCTCCCCTTGTCCCTAAGAGACAAGAAAATAACACTTGTTACAAATGTAATGAACCTTGGGTTAAAGGTCACACGTGTAAGAAAAGAATAAATGTTATTGAAACCTCACAAAATTCTGAACCTAGTAATCATGAAGATGAGAATGTGGAATCCAGTGAGGATTGCAAGAGTAACATATCTTACAGTGATGATGAAAATGAGATATTTGTATTAGAACAGGATATAATGTTCCTGAATGATGCTATACCTCATACAGACACATCTTTAACTTCCATAGAGGAAGCTGAAATAATTAAAGATGTATCTCATGATACTTACAAAATAACACCTATCAGAGCACCTGTTATCATATGTGGAAAAGAAATGAATGCCATTCTTGACACTGGGGCTGCAGGTAGTGTAGTTTCACTTAATGCATTAATGAAACTTGATAGTAAGTACCAGGAAAAACTAGAACCTGTTCAGACAAAGAACTGGAGGGGTTTTGGTTCAGTATTAAATCCAATTGGCAAATACAAAACTGCTGTATTCTTTAAATATAATAATGGATATGTTAGAGCAGTTTGTGAATTTGTAGTAATGGATAATAATAATTGTAGTGATTGGTTTATTATTGGCAATGATTTATTGACAAAATTTGGCATTAAACTAGATCCTGCAAACAGTTGTTTCACCATAGGGGTGAATGGTAAAAGGAAATTCAAAATATGTTCTGAAAATTCAATATATGCCATTTCTCCTAGAGAAGAACAACTGCAAGGTGGAAGAACCACCAATGAAGTGGGTGAATTGGAAAATGAAATCCAAAAGGCCTCTTTCAGTCCTCAACTCTCAAATATTGAACAAGAAGATATTTTGAGATTGATTAAATCATATCCTATGGCATTTGCTCATGGCTCAAATGAACTAGGATTGGTCAAAAACCATGAGATGAAAATCTCTTTAAGCTGTGATCTGGATAATATTCCTGGCAGCTTAAAAAAGAAACCTTACCCAGCATCTCCTGCAAAAAGGAAAGATATTGAAGATAATATAAAACTGTTGTTAGAAATGGGTATTGTTGAAAAAGTGGACACAACACCTAAGTATTGTGTCATTTCACCAGTATTAATCTCTTATGAAAAAGATAAGGCAAGATTATGTGGTGATTATAGAGCTCTGAATACATATACAGTAGATGATATTTACCCTCTACCAAGGATAGCTTCTATCCATGCTACCTTACAAGGAGCAAAATATATTTCCTGTCTGGATGGGAACAAGGGTTACCACCAGATTCCTGTGGAAAGAGATTCTCAAAATTACTTATTAATAACCACACATATGGGTATTTATAAGTATGTGAGAATGCCATTTGGCCCAAAGAATGCCCCTTCAGTCTTCCAAAAATTGATGGATAGTGTTTTTCATCAGGAAATGGTTGAAGGATGGCTATTGGTCTATATTGATGACATCATAGTGTTTTCAAAAACATATGATGAACATTTAAATCACCTGAAAAGAGTCTTTCAAAAAATGGATGAAATTAATATGACTATTGCATTAAAGAAATGTAAGTTTGGATTTCAATCCTTGAAAGTACTTGGACATGTTGTATCTGGATTACAAATTTGTGTTGACCAGAATAAAGTGGCAGCAATTAAAAACATTGGGATACCTAAAAATGTAAAAGAGGTTCAAAGTTTTTTAGGTATGTGTGGATATTATAGACAATATATTAAAAATTACCAATCCATTGCAGCCCCTTTAACAACATTAATCAGGAAGAATGAAGCTTTCATTTGGAATAATGAAAGACAGCACGCCTTTAACAAATTAAAGGAATGTTTGATGTCAGCTCCAATATTGGGACTGCCAGATTTCACCCTACCTTTTATCTTGTACACTGATGCAAGTTTCATAGGGTTGGGTGCTGCTTTACAGCAAAAACAGATAATAAATGGAAAATTATCTGAAGTAGTTATCTGTTATATATCCAGAACCTTAAGAAAGACAGAACTAAGGTATGGTGCCACACAGCTAGAATGTTTAGCCGTGGTGTGGGCTTTGGAGAAACTTCATTACTATCTGGAAGACCAGAAGTTTGAACTTATAACAGATTGCAGTGCAGTAAAATCATTACTAAACATGAAAACACCTAATAGGCACATGTTTAGATGGCAACTAGCTGTACAAGAGTACAGAGGAAGAATGACAATTACTCACAGAGCAGGAACATTGCATTCAAATGTGGATTTATTATCAAGAAGTCCTTTGCCAAATGATGCTGACAACCCAGCTTATGTACCTGAAAATGAGGTTATACATATATTTGGGATTTATATAGTGGATTTAGAAGAAGAGTTTATGCAAACTATATTGGAAAATTATTCATCTGATAAAGATTTGTCTAAACTATCTACCATTCTTAATGATCCAACAAATGCCTCCATGAGTGCATTAATTAAAACCTTGCCTCCAAAGTATAAAAATGCGTTGGAAAAAGGTAAACTATCAATTGAAGATGGATATATATATTACAGGAAAAAGTTAAGCAATGTAATAGTAATACCACCTTCTATGAAAGAGTTAATGTTGAGTACTTGTCATGATGACATCTTAGCTGGTCATTTTGACTTTAATAAAACATTAACCAGAGTTAAAAATACAGCCTGGTGGATAAACATGAAAGAGGATGTACAAAAATACATTGAAACATGTGACTCTTGTCAGAAATCTAAAAGATTAACTGGGAAGAGAGCTGGGTTGTTACAACAAATAGAGCAGCCAAAAGCTCCATGGGAAATTATAAACATGGATTTTGTAACTGGCTTGCCATTAGCAGGAAAAGAAAGTTTCAATTCTTGCTGGGTAATAGTGGATAGATTAACAAAAATGTGTAAGTTTATCCCTACCCATAAAGAGGTATCTGCAAAAGACTTGGCATTACTATGGTGGACTCAGATGATGAATACTGCTGGGTTCCCCAAAGCCATAATCTCTGACAGAGACCCTAAATTTACTTCAGAGTTCTGGACATCTTTGATGGAAGTATCAGGTTGTCAATTAAAATTGTCTACAGCACACCATCCACAAACTGATGGGCTGGCTGAGAGGATGATACAAACTCTTGAAGACATGATCAGAAGATATTGTGCCTTTGGATTAGAATACAAAGACAATGAGAAATTCACACATGACTGGGTAACATTAATTCCTGGCCTTGAATTTGCTTATAACAGCACAACTCATTCTGTAACAGAGAAGAAACCATTTGAACTCTGGCTGGGATATGTACCAAATACCCCAGTAAATCTTTTAAATAAGCTACCAAGGTTGGATATACACCCTGGCACTAAATCCTTTATTCATATGCAACAAATGTGTAGGAAGCATGCAGAGGAATGCATCCAAAAAGCATTTGAATATGAAAAGAAAAGGTGGGACAAATCTCATAAAGAATTTGAATTTAAAAAAGGAGATGAGGTCCTCATATCAACACTACATTTTAACTTACAAGGTAATGTTAAATTAAAGGATCCCTTTGTAGGACCTTTTGTAGTAAATAAAATGGTTGGGAATAATGCAGTGGAAGTCATATTATATGCTCCATATGATAGGAAACATCCAGTTTTCCCTATCTCATTATTGAAACCTTACCATGCAAATGATCCTGACTTATTTCCAAAAAGAAGGGGAAGGCCTAAAAAGCAACCTGAAGAAATTGTGGAAAAAGCAGAGATTGAAAAAATACTCAAGAAAAGAATCCTTACTAAAGAAAAAGGAACTGAGTATTTACTAAGATTTAAAGGGAAATCAAATGAATTTGATAAATGGATACCTGAAAAAGAAATTTCTAATTTATCCACCCTTCTTAAAAAATTTAAACAGAAATAAATTTCTGTTCAACCAGCTGAGGGGTTAAAAAACCAGTACTCATAATATTTTATTATGTTTTATTTCTTTAAAGTTGAATCTTTAATGCTACAGAATTATTCTGAATACCTGAAAATTACAAATTAAATAAAATGTATAACTTATCATTTTTTTTATTGTTTTTTTTTTTGGGTGGGCGAGTGTCAGCCTGTATATCTCCAGGACTGAGTAAAAAGTACTTATAAGTTATGTTAAACACATGAACTATACATGGGAATAATAAATAAGAGTACACAAATAGTATACATAAGTAAAATTATGATAATACACAAAAAAAAATGCCATTATAACACCTTATATACACGCATATATCCACCTTTTATAGGTCTTATGTACTTAATATTAAGTTGGGATATGTTAGGGTAATCTTAAGAACCTTAAGTATAAGGCTGCATAATTTTTAAGTACACTTAAAGCTGTTATATTCATTGTTTTATGCAAAAAACAAGAAATGCGCTTTATTTCACTTAAAAGTTGACTATATGCGCTATAAAATTGAGAATATTAAAATTGCGCTTTGACAGATCAATTGGGCTCATTTAGAACTATTGATTTGGCTATTTAAATGCATAAAAATAACACTTTTCAAATTTGGTGTTTTTTATGCCAGAAATGGCTTCTGTGTACTGGCCACATACTGCCTGCTTTTTTCCCGTGTGAATAGCTTCATTTTTAGCAAAGTTAGCTTTTTCACACTATAATTACCCCACATTCTACGCCCACTGTGGGGAAACACACTAAAATAGGCGACAGGCGCTTATTTAGTGTCCTAGCTTAATTAATAATGCATTGACCCTGTTTATATGCACTAATTTCATTAATAACCTCACTCTTGGCACTTTATTTCATCACCACGCTTAAATTCGCCTAATTTTAGTCAAGGATTTACCCGTGCAAGCGCCTGCCAAGAACTGCATGTAGTTACCCCACATCTCACGCTCTTTTTTAAGTTTTTGGGTGGTTTCTCAGTCAATTTTGGTTATTTTTGAATGGGAATTTCACGTAGTATAATGTCAGGATTAGCCCCATTATTTCTACAGTCAATCCCCCTGATTATTAAGCTATTATTAACCTTAAAAAGTCTCCTTTAGTTTTTAATATTATTTTTTTATACGCATATACTCTCTTTTT
This sequence comes from Hemileia vastatrix, assembly GCA_030280995.1. Lineage (NCBI taxonomy): Eukaryota > Fungi > Basidiomycota > Pucciniomycetes > Pucciniales > Zaghouaniaceae > Hemileia > Hemileia vastatrix. The sequence goes on along the minus strand of JASXTE010000010.1, from coordinate 4,429,475 downwards.
GTCTTTTCCTTTAATTTTGATGGATTTCCCTTATTATTTCAGGATTTTGGCGGTTATTACTCTTCTAATTATGTCATGGGTCACTGGGAATGTTGATGGGAATGTCTATTAGTTGTTTAGAGGCGTGATTAACTGTGTATTGGGTGGTTCATCAAGGGAATCATTAGGGAACTCAGTGTGTATAAAAGGAGGAGGTTTTTGGGTTGTATTTCTTCATTCTTTATCATTTACAATTAACCAATATAACCAAACAAATTACAATACATATCAATTAGTACTTTTATAAGACTTTTGAATAGTATCTGAATTATAAAATCTATTTTTCTACCAACTATAAAGATTGTAAGCCATATATAAGAATAGTGAGGATTATATTACTGAGACCTTTATATTTGATTATATTTTACAACTTAGTGGATTAAATCTACAGTATTCATATAGGACCATTGAAATCTTCTAGACAACTGACTATTCAAGCTAGTTCACGTCCTTGTACTTGACCTTAGCCTGACAATATCTGATATAAATAAATAATATAATAGAAAAATTGTAGCAAAAAGTAGAAAACTAAAACAAAACATTTAAAGAAATTTTAAACAATTAAAATTATGTACTTTTTTAGTTTATTATATATATTTCTAAATGTAATAGTGAAATATTTTGGTTAGATTATAATCATCTTTGAATTAAATTAAAGTTTGGAGAAAAGATCTATCTACATATAAAACCATTTAGCTTCATTTCTTGTTTTGTAATTACTACATATAACTGGATTATAAACTTTAATAACTGAAAATTTAAGAAACTTTAACAATTTATCTACATCAATATATTTACAATAATCTATTTAGTAACAGAAAAAAATTTCTGAGTCCTTTCTTTTACTAGTTTTATTCATTGCAATAACTATGTGCATTTTCAAAAAAATATTTATCATGTTTTTGGTGGAACTTAAATTGAACTCTCAATGCAATCCTGTTTCCAAGTGTGGTTCAAGCTAAGTTAAGCCATGAAAAAAATCATACTTTTTTAGAATTTTTATTAAGTATTTTTAAATATGAAAATAATTAAATTTTTATATCAAAATATTTTTATTAAATACTTTGAAATTGTGAAAATAAGTACAAATTAAGAATCATTTTGATAAAATATCATATTTAAAATAGTTTTAAGTTGATCATATATTATTATGATAATAGTTCTTTCCAAATGGAAGATTAAGAAAATAACTTAAAATTAATTTTATACAACTATATTATATAAAAGAGGTATCAGCTCTTTTTCTTAGATTTGAAGTACTTGAAAAAAAAAATTGTCTTAGGTAAACATCATATAGAGTCTTCAGATAATCATATTAATTTTTTAGACTTATATTTGTAAGTTGAAGGGAAGCCTCACAGGATACAATAGGCAGTTTTGTAAAAAAAAATACATAAATATCTTTTAAATCAATATATATTTCTATAAAAAGTCAAATTTTAATATCTATTTTCTGTTTTAAATATGTAATGAAGATTTGAAATAATTCTATTTAAATTAATTTTTATAAAAATATACTCATTCCAGTATTGCTTTGTGATAAGGCCAATTTCAAGAAGATTTATAAATTCTTCTGTTTAAATAAAATATCAAAGGGACTGTTTTTCATACACTTAGAAATTAAATAGAAAGATAATATAAGATCTACAAATCAGCATGAATATCATTATTCCAATAAATTATTGATAGATCCTGAACCCATAGATTTAACTTTAGAATTGTGTGTAAGTGTTCAGTTGTGAATTACTCATATCAAAACTTTAATTCTAAAGACTAAAAAAGTGTACCTGAAAAATTTCACTTAATTTATTTTTCAGCACCATAGAATTGAAATATTTCTTCTATTCATTTTAAATATGGAATAATATTATTTTTAATAAAAATATGATTGTCTTTACAGCTGCTTTGCTACATGAGAATAATCTATAGTACCTATTAGGGTGTGTCAGTTCTGGCAAATCCGCACTTAACTTAAGTGCAGATTTCAAACCAAATCAGCACTTAAATTTTGCAAAAAATTCACTTATTTCAAAAAAGGGTGTCAGTTATGACCTCAAATAAACACTTTTTTCATGTTTTTTTTCACAACCACATGTTTGCCACAACATCCCTTCCTTTCTTACCCCATCCCTGTCACATGTGACACACTGACCTTCCTAGCTCCCTACCCATCAATCCTCAGCACACACCCCTTCCTAAAATTTTCAAAATTTTATTACAACATTTTGAACAGGGATTTTTACATTCTTTTTTACTTACTTCTTCTACCTCATAATATCTTTTCTTTTTATGTACCAGTTTTATAATGCCTCCCAGACATTCCAAATCTCAAAAGGTAACTCAAAAATCTGCTTTTTCACAAAAGTCTCCTTGTAAAGCAAGCCCCACACTTGAAAAATCAAAGTCAGGTCAGCTAAAAAAGGATGATTATCTCATCATAATCAACTTCTTTAAAATAAAATAAAATCATTATGCATTTTTTGGATGTGAAAATTCCACTCATATTGGATGTCCACCTTCTTCAAAGGTTAATGGCTACTTATTGATGGCCAATGAAGTAAGGAAGAAAACAAGGGGGAGAATCAATATCAATCCTAAACAAATGAAGGAGATATTTAAGAGTTTTCAATCAAAATATAAAAAGGCTCATCATGCTGAAAATGAAACTGGCTTTGGTATTGATGATGATGATTTGGAGATTGGAATTACTACTGTTTCCGAAAAGCTCAATGTCATGTGTCCTTTCTATGAGGAAATGGATAATCTTTTTGGCTCCCGAATTGATGTAAACCCTTGGCTTCTACACTATACTACTAAGGATATACCCTCTGGATCCAAACCTTCCAATAATCCTCCCAACACACCTTTACTTGAAGGAGATAAATTGCCTCCACCTTCTAACCATAGTTCAGCTGAAGATAATCCTGACTATCAAGCAGAACAATTATATCACAGCAGATCTGAATCCTCAGAGCCCCAAAATTTAAATGTATGTTTACTTTTTCTTTTTTCTTCAATTCTTCTCTAAATTTTTCTTTCTTTCTAGTCTCCTCCTACTCAAACTTAAACTCCATTAAATAATCTCGATTCTGGAAATGTAAATCCCGCTTTAGAAGCTGCTTTAGATGAACTTCCTGAAGCCTCTTGTTCAAACTCCAAACTAAAGAAACGAGCCTCAACTTCAATGAAATTGAACCATCTTTTAAAGCGTGATAATACTTCAACAAGTTCAACTGGCTCCCTTGAGGATTATTTTGAAAAAAAAGATATAAGTAAGATTTTTTTACTATATATCTAATTCATTAACTTGTTTTTTTCCTTTCTCTTTTTGTAGCAAAAAGCTGTATCTCAACAAATGCCCTTGACATTGAGAAGATGAATTTTGATCCTATTCTAAGGAAAGATCAGCAAGCCTTAGATTTGGAAGAAAAAAATTTGAGGTAGAGCAGATGGAAAAAGTAAATGACCGTCAATTTCAAAGAGAAATGGCTACTTATGAATTGGAAAAACAAGAAATTTTAAAAAAAAAGATTTCATTATGGAATGTGTAAAAAATAGCCAATCTTATAAGACATTAAAAAATTGCTTGACCTTTTAAATTGATAAATTGTTTTTCTATTTAAATTAATTCTGTTTGATTTCTTTTTGGTATTTTTTTTTCTTATATGCTGACTTATAAAAGTTCTTAAACATAGTACTTTTTTTTGACGAATTTTTGAAAATATAATACAATTTTTCTATCTCTAAAATCAAGTCAATAAGTTTTCTTATACTTTTTTTTTGACAAAAATTTGAAAATACAATACAATTTTTCTATATTTACTTTCAAGTCAATAAGTTTGCTTATCTAAGTACTGCTTCTTCATTAAAATTATATATCTCTTTTGAAAATTTGGCAATACCTCCCCTTGAATTTTATTGAAACAAGGGGTGGGTACCACCAAATTTTTCTAAGTCATCAATTTCACATGTCATATTTTAAAATTTGGCAATACCCTCCCCTACATTTTATTGAAGTAACTGGTGAAAGTCACCAGAATTTAATATAATTACATAAATTAATTAATATATAAATAAGATATGTAAAATCTACTACTTTTAAAGTAATGAAAATTCCTCATGCCAAAATGCAGATCAAGTCTTGAAACTAAGTTTGGGACTTTCCACAGGTATAAGAAAAGTTAACAAACGATTGCTAACGATTGTTTGTTAGCTTAAAAATTTGTTAGCAAATTGTTAAGGAGGAATGAGGGGGGGGTAGGGGGTTTTGAGGGGGGGGATTGGGGGGATTTTGAGGGGGATAGGAGGGGGGTTTAGGGGGGTTCTGAAGGGGAAAGGTGGGGGGTTGAAGAGGGGGGTTAGGGGGGTTCTGAGGGGGATAGGAGGGGGGATTGGGGGTTATTTGGAGGGGGGTTGGAGAGGAATGAATGAGGGGAGGAAATGAGGACACCAACAAGGGGGAGAAAGGGAGAGATGAGAACAAAGAGGGAGAAAAGGAAGGTTAGAGTGAGCCAAGGAGGGGGGAATAAGGCAGCCAAAGGGGGGGAAAGGGGGATATATCCATTCCAAGGAGAGGGTAAAGGTGGGAAAAAGCCCAGGCCAAGGGGGGATAAAGAATAGGATGAATGAAAGATAAGAGGGAAGGTAGAGAGAAAAAAAGGTTAATCTTACCTATAAATTTAAAAAAAGCTCTTACAAAAAAAAAACACCAAAAAAAAACCAAAAAAAAAAATTAGCAAAAAAATTAAGTAAAAATGAAAAAATGACTTATCTGGAGAGATGAGTTGAGAAAAAAGAAATAGAATTGAAATTTTTTGATTGATGTAAGAAGAGAGGATGAAATGGATATGAGTGAAGAAAAAAAAGAGAGCGACTGAAAAAATATGTGTTTTCAGAAAATATGCAATTTCATGCTCAGTTGATGAAAGAAAACACAGAGAGATAAAAAAATAAGACTTTAACAGCAAATTCAAAAACAAAATAAATATGCAAAAGAATTACCATTCTCAGTGAATAGAACGTGCAAATTGATCATTTGAAGAGTATGAAAAAAAATTAAAATTTTGTTGAAAAATGTTGGAGTGTTATTGGAAGAATTTTTGCCCTTATACTAGTTGATTGAGAAGTAGAAGTGTTGGATATAGTCGGAGGTGAATCAACTTGTTCATCTTCATACAGCTCTAACCATTGATCTTTGAGGTCAGCAAGTAGGTTATGAAGTATAGTGAAACACAGAATCCAGTTGATCACCACCTCCACTTCAGATTTATTTCTAAGAGGACTTCTTTATTCCCTTAAACTAGAAAAACGGCCTTTCAAGATTCCAATAGAATGTTCAATAAAGACTCTTGAATTTGTCAAATGATTTTTGAACTTGGCATTTTGACTGTCTTCTGAAGCTGCTCCCCAAAAAGCAGGAAGTACAAACTTTCCATTGGCATAAGCAGAATCTGCAAGAAGATACTGATCTTCATCAAAGAATTTTTCAGGTTCATTTGAAATTTGCATTCTTTGGAAGACGTAGGAGTCATGAAATGAGCCAGGATAGCCAGCAAAGAATGATATAAATTTTTTGTTAATGTCACATATAAGCTGAATGGAAATTGAATATCTATAAAGAAGATACAGTTTTTTGTGTTAGTTTAAAAGAGAATGAAAGGAGTTAAGAATAATCTACCTCTTTTTACGTTCAAAGTAATTGTTTCCACCTTGAGCAGGTTTCTGGCTCAAAGGAATAGTAGTGCCGTCAACAAAACCAATACATCATGGGAAGCCCTCTTCTTGCATAACCTGAGATGATTCAAGTTTCTCTTCTTTTGATGGCCAGGTGAGAAGTTGAGATTCCAAGGAGTTGATGGTAGTGATGCATTGTGTGGTATAAGTGTTAACTGAACCATACCCTAAATCAAAGACATTTTCTAAACATTTCAAAGCAGCTCCATTACCATTGGAACCCAAACAATATAGTGTGATGGCCAATTGAATTGAAGGATGTTGTTGTTCTTTTTGAGAATTATTGTGAAATATGGGATGATCCTGAATAAGCTCAAGCAATTAAAGGAAAAATTCCGGAGAAGTCCTGAACAACTGTCTAAAACTGGGTTTAGATAGGTTAAGAAGTGTTTGGATGGTGTACTTGGGGGTATGAAGTACATGAGGCTTTATGGGAAGAAGGTAACATTTTGTGGCCATTTTTGATAAAAAGACAAAATCTTCTTCTAGATCAGAATCAGAATCTCAAAAAGAGTCCAAGAGCAGTTCAAGATCCATGAAATTCATTGCTTTATTTAATTTATCACAATTTGAAAGTGAGGAAGGAATGACTCTTATATGATATGATATGAAAAATTAAATGATGTACAATATTTTAAGTTATGAATTTTTATGCTGTGGAGTACTGTGTATGATTGGTATGATGCTGACAAATCAGTGAAATGGGACTTGATGGTGAAATCAGTATTTTTGGTTGATAAAGTGCAGATTTGAGTGAAATAAGTGACTTATTTCATTTTGAAATCAACCAGTATTGGGGCTAGTGTGTTTCAGAAATCGGCACTTAAATAAGTGAGGATTTGGTCAAATTTAAGTGCATATTTTCCAGAACTGACATCCTTTACAAAATAAATATCATATAATAGTTTTTCAATTTGAAACTGATATAATTATGAAGAAGTACCACTTCTACTTATTTAATTCAGTTCTTGAACAATAATACAATCAAAATTTTTATCTGAAGCACATTTTTAACATGATAACACTTTGCAAAATATATGGTGCTTATTCCTAAGTTGACACTGAAATTATCCCACAATAAAGAATTGAACCAAAATCAAGCACTAAAGTTAAATTTTAAATAAATTTATACTACTTTTTTTATTATCTTTATAGTTTTGCATCTAGCTTGAATATCAGTTTTTCATATGAAAAAATTTCTGAGTTGTGATTTATTATTTCAACTCATGAGATTACTCTGCCAAATAACCATTTTTACATTCAATTTTGATAAAATAAATCATGAAAAGTTCCAGAATATCATATATTTGCTAAATTGAATAAATGTATATTGCAAAAATTTGTAGTAGTCGAATATTAAATAGAACATAAAAAAGAGTAAAAATATATTTTCTTTAAATTTTAATCATCTTCTTGCATATAAAAATGTAAAAAACTGATTAAAATCCACTGTTATAAGAATTATACTTCTTTCTAAACTAATAATAAAACAATTTATTAATTATTAGTGCTTAGTGTAAAGAAGCTATGAGAGGACTTCATTGAAACAGAAATTAGGAAAACATATTGCTATCTTTTATTTTTTTAAATATGAGTCTTTTCACAGTATTATAGAATAAAATACTTGAGAATTTTGATGGTTCAATATGTTAATTAAATAAATTTATTGAACTGAAAATATTTCTATTGCATAATCTGAAATAATAAAAATACAAAAAAAATCAGGTAATATGGTTTAAATTAAAAAATGAAAGCTTCAAATTCTTGGTTAAAAAGAGTTATCAATAAAAAGAACCACTGATCTTATTATATATTTTTTCAAAAAAAAAAACTAATAAAATCATTATTGAGGTTAAAAGTGATGATTTTTAAATAAATAGTATAATTTTTAGTCTTTTTAATGATCAAGTGAAATTCAAAAATTAAATTGTGTTTTATAAAAAAAACTCTGTGAATGGATCAGATTCTAAATCTGCCCTTGTCATTATTTCTATAAATTATTCATTAAACTTTCACTATTATTCCAGCACAGACTCATCCATTATTGGTTAAGAGCTCAAGATGAGTTCAAAGTAAAGTTAAGTATAAGTTCATTATAAGTTCAGTCTGAGTTCCATCTAAGTTCAAGTTGATGACTTACTAGCAAGTCCCCCCAAAATATTGAGTGGTGTAAGTACTCATCAATTTTCATAAATTTGCATAATATCAAAATCATTATTCAATTGACCTGAAAAATTTAACAACAATAAATTCATAGGCCTAGATTAATAATATTATATCAAAAAAAATATTCAGTATTCTTTTCATGGAAATAAATTTCAATAAAAAATATGAATTTGAGCCTTAAAACTAGTGATTGTAGCCAAATTAGATATGCACCATTAGAAAGAGGGGGTAAAATATAGCTATATTCAAAAAAAAAAGAATAGAATAGAATAGAAATAATCAAAAAAATTTGACATGTTGTTAAGATTTTTTGTTATGTGAATGGGTCACTCCACTAAAAATTCATTAAAAGTGACAAAATAGCTTTACAAAATATCAATTTATTTGATTGGAAATAAATATTTTTTCTTTTTTAAACATGACTATATTTCAACACTCCTTTCCAATGGTTGTTGTCTCATTTCTTGAAATAGGGGGTATCAAATTTAGAAATCTTCCATTTAAAAATACCTCTTTTTTCCACTAAACCAACCATGATTATTATTTTGAAATATGTTATATTGTGCCCCCAAAAAATCTTTTTTACTCAGAATTAATGTCAAGTTTGTGGCTTTTTTTGTGTTGTGAAATAATATTTAAATAATTAAAAATTTCTAACTTTGATACCTCCTAATAACTAGTTTTTAAGCTCCAATTTTTAATAAAATTTAATGCCATGGAAAAACTCATTATTTTATATTATTTATATCATATTATGAGATAAGGGTTATGAATTGATCATTTGGAAAGCTTCAGGTCATTTAAGTTATGATTTTGATGTCTAAAAAATGTTTGAAAAGTGATAAGACTTATACAGTATGCAAAAATACATGGAACCCAACTGATATATATCATATAGGCACAGATTTGTTTCAAATCTTCTATGTAATGTACAATAAAAACCCACTTGAAAAAAGAATTCCTGGGTGCAAAAAAATCCAGCCTGCATTACTTTAAGAATAAACTACACATTTACAAAGCAAAGAAAATTGGTCCAGTTAGTGTCAAGTTTCTTTATGGAAATGGATAAAAGCTGTTTAATCAAAAATTCTAAGGTTGTAGTAAGTTGGGTCACAATTTTACATGAGCCTTAGAGGAGTTTTTCTACCAGTTCTAACATTTGGAAGTCAATTATGAACATGAGCTACCCATTTATATGCCAGGCTGCAGAAGCATTCAATTATTTCACTATCTAGAAGAACGGTCCTTGCAATGTATCCAATTGTTATGATCAAAAGTTCACCTGATCCATTTTTCTCATGGTGGTGAGGACATTTAACTTCATGAGTAGCTCAAATTTCAGCCAGGATTTGAGCCATCTTCCTGTTGTGCATTTCCCTCCATCAGTTTGTAATGCTTGAAGATTCTTAATAGTGAAATTATCCAGCTTCTTATCAAAAGTAATAAAATCAGTTTTAGCCTCAGATTTCAAATTGAGTGGAAAAAACTCAACATTAAAAGTTTAACATTCCCTGAAAATAGCTGCCCATCTTGCACCATGAATGGTAATATCCATAGGGCCAACCAGGTCTCCAACAATAAGTCCCATCATTGATTCAGGTCTTGATTCACAAGTAGCTGATAGTTTCCTGGTACTCTTTTCTATCAGAAAATCTTCAAGGTCAATTTTCCCTTATGGCATAGAAAGGGGCAAGCCAGTACCAACTCCAGTTTTGATCATATTTCTGATTGTGTTTTTACTGGTATGACCAAGTATCCTGTGCCAATTTATGAGAGAGCCTTTTTCATCTGAAGGTCATCTTATATGATCATTCTTTTTGACAGTACACAAGAAAGAAGGATGTAAGGAGTAATAGTAAGGGGAAACATCATTTGTATCAAAATCACTAAACATAATTACATCTAGGATCCCACACCTCCTTGTACTCTCTAATTTCACTGCCATAATAAAATCATCTATAAAATAAACTCATAAGTTCTTTTTTTTAGAAAATAACCCAAAACAAAAACCACTATCCACTAAAGCAAAAAGAGAAATAAGAGTATTTCTAACATCTGGAAAGTAAAAAATATTAGTAATGGTGACAAATTTTCCATCTCCTTTTATCTTCAAGTCCCCTATAACAGTAATGAATGAAGAAGTAAAATTAGTTACTACTTTGATTTGGAATTGATTTTTAAGAATTTTGAAATTGCTGAGGAGGCACACATTTCCAGTAACATGATATGTTGCTCCAGAATCCATGATAGCCACATTTCCTGAAACTGCTTCAGTTGACCACTCCACACTTTTTAGATCAATATGTGCAAATTTTTCATAAAAGGCCTCCACATTTTCCTCAAAAATAGTAACTTCATCAGATTGAATTTGGACATTTCTGGCTCTAATCGGTCTGTGTTGGGTTCTCTTGTAGGGGATTTAAACTGGTTTGATTTTTTAATTTGGATCAGATGTGAATGTCTGGAACATTCTCTCATAATTTAGAGTCCTGGGGAAAAGGTAAATGGTTAAAGGATATAAGAACAGTGAGAAAAATGTGAGCAATTGATTTGAATTCATGAATTTTCTTTGAGCACGAGTAGGTCTGTAAGAGTCAGTTTGGCATTGGGGGTGAGCATTTTAATTGAAAGTGGGTTCAGAAGACAATGAAGCAGTAAGGATAGTTGAGACAGTCTCCCTATCTGCTCTGTTCTGGGCTAAGGTTGGCATGAGTTAGCAGAAATACTCAAAAGTGAATGATTTTGAGTCAGAGTAGTTATCCAGAGCAACACAAAGATCAACAAAAAGGTCCTCCAGGGATGATGGTAATAGAGCATGGGACATTAGAGCTTTGAAAACTTTTTGGTCAAAAAAAATACCCTTTATTTCAACTATTTTAAAGTATTTGTTGAAGGCTTCCAGATATTCACAGTGTGATGTAAGTTGAGTTTGTTTCAATTTAATGAAATTTCAGATAGCAGTTGTAATGGACATATGATTAGATATGGTAAACTTATTGCTAATTTTAAGGTAATTTTGTTGTGCCTTCCAATTGGTTGATATCTCATGTTGGATATTTGGGAAAATTTAGTGTACTAGAATTAAGTGAGTCTCTCTATCTGAAAATTCATCAGGTCCATTATCATCATTCAAGGCATATACCCTTGTTCCAACAAAATCTTTGATAAATGCCAGTAAATTTCTATTCCATTCAGAGTAGTTAAACCCATTTTTTTCAAGGTTTGGAATCAATTTAGTGAATTCAATGACATTTCAAAATGTGTGCTATTGTTCAAACATTCTAATTGTTGTGGTACACATCTTGCAGGAATGCAGAAAATGTTGCAGGAGCACAGAAAATGTCTCTGTTCTCAGGGGGAGCAACAATGGGGCTGATCTGAAGGATGGTTACAGAAGTGCAACAAAGGGGTCTTCAAAAGCACTGGAAAGGTAGACTCTCCCTGCAAAGTTTTTTAGAGGAATTATGGAAATATAGACCACAGTGAGAAAAACTTATAAGGAAGTGTATACTAGACTTTAAGACAAGAGTATGGTTGTACTTGAAGAAAATATGGCTTTCTCTAAGGGCATAGTATAGATTTAGGAGGCAACATCAAGCAAGGGTATAGTTTTAACAATTAGATTAATGTGAGGGCTCTTAAATTTAAGCTATGTACACCCATAACTGATATAAACCTGTAGGAGGAAAATGTAGCACTAGAAGAACAAGTGATTAGAAAGTGAGTCAATATGCAGCATTTGATAATAGGAAAAGAAAAGTAAGACTCAAGATAGGGGAGGGTACTTATTTAGTGGGGAAGGTTTCATAATTAGTGTATACTCACACAGAAAGAAAAGGTTTAAATAATAAGTATTGAAGGCAGTACAGTACTTATTATGTAGTTAGGAATCTAAAGAAGTATAGGGTATGTACAGATAGGTGAAGTGTCAGGCACTAATATTTGTATTTTCATAGACGTTTCAAGCGCTATTAGGACCAGATCTATGCTAATGATTGTACTTAGACTATTGAGATACTTAGTTACTGTTTGATATGCTTGTATTAACACAAAACCTGTGTAGGAGAACCAGTAGGGGAAGGAAACATAGGATAAGGGCACTACACATAGAGGGTATGTAAAAGAGAACTCACTCTTACAGAAAGAAACATTAGATACTAAAAATTAGTAATTAGATATATAGATATATATATATATGTATAGAAAAAAGAGAAGCTTAGATATATTTTATTTTTTTGTATGTAATGGGTGTGCATACCAGAAGTAGCACTGTAGAGTTATTTTATTGCTACAGTAAGGATAGTATTAGATAGAGCACTTTAGAGTGGGAGTGACTGAGAATAGATCTAGCCAGAAGATAGACTACTTATATTAAATATATTACCTCTTTCTTTAAAAAGGATCTATTAAATACTTTCTACTTTTTATGTATACCACACTTACAATACATGTTATTACTGTCTTTTAAATTAGAGTGGCGGGCACTTCTTTTTAAATTAGTTTCTAGAAAGGAGAACCAATCCATCTTGGATTGTGTCAATAGCTTAGTATTATAGAACTTTCTTTCTACACCAAAGCTTGTTTCTGTGGTGTTGCCATGTTGGGAGGTAGGGGACATGAACAACTGAGGGGATCAGTCTTCCTAAAAGGGGAGACTGATCTCCCAGTTGTTGCTGCATTATCTGCCTCACTCATGATATTGGAAGGGTTCTGGAAGGGATTAGAGGATTGGGGGGAAGGGGTAGAAGTTAATTGGTGGTGTTGAGATTGCACGGTATGTAGATTGATGGACAGGCTTTCAATTGCCTGTGTGAGATCCTCAATAGGGATGGGGGAGGATACCAATGACTTGTGCATACTTGCCAAGTCCTTTGGTTTGCTGGAGAGAGGAGGTCTTGTAAAGGTGGGGGCAAGGGGGGCATCTAAGAGGGCTTTAGCAAGTGGCAAGGTAATTTTTTTGGTTATGGGAGTACTTGCTGGGTGGTGCAAGGAGGATGGGGGTGAGTGTAGGGGAAGGGGTTATAGAAGTAGTGCATTGATGAGTGGGGGAGCAAGTTATGTGTGAATTAAGATTGGAGGGATCAGGGTCAAATGGATTTATAACAAGATTTCTTAGCTCCCAGTTAGAGATGGAGCAAGTGAGTTTTGTTCTACCAGCACAGGGTTTAGGTGCATCTTTCTCAGACATGCGCTGGGGGTCTATCTGTTACTAACATTGTGGAGTTTTTTATGGCTTACATTTCAATGCCCACAGTTGCAGCCCATAACCTGTAGCACAGTGTCAGCCTGTATAACTCCGGAAAGAACCGGAGAACAGGGGACGCTGAGACTACAGAATATATACAATCCCATCTAACTAAGTACATAGTCCTAATGACATAACACTTTTTTCATTCTTTGAACCTAGTATTAGCCACCTATATATGCTTTTTTTTGGAGTTTTTAACCACCTCCGCTTCAATATCTAAGACTTTAAATTTTTGCAGCCTCTCTATTACAACTGTTCCCAGGGCTGTGGCTGCAAGGATATTTCTATTAGATGTGAATTTTTTATGTCTGGTTTGGAAACAATTGAAAGACTGATAAATCTTACCCGGCGTGAGAAAGCCACCTTGTTTAGCCAACGGGGGTAACTTATCGTAAGATTGGATCACTGACATTGCACACTCTGCCAAACAAATTGACGTCCATCCATAACCCTTTGAATATAAACAATGATGAGAAATCTTAGAAATAATTCAATAGCGAGAAAACTCCAGTATCTCACGGGATCAAGTTTTCCTTTTAAAGTGACTCGAACCTGAAGCTCATTGTCTACTGATTGGGCATAAACCAAGGTTTTAAACCAGCCCTCTCTCCGTTGCCTGTACACAATAATAATAATAATTGATTGAATTTTTCTGAGGAAGATTAAAGACACTAGCGTACGATGGAGAAGGTCCACTGCCACTTTTAGGGCCAAATTTAATGGTCAACCAACGAAAAGGGGGAAACAGTAGTACCAGCGTTACAAAGATGATGATCAAAGTACCCATGAAAGCCAATAATGTGTTCGGAGCGATTAAAAATTCAGAATATGAGAACTTTGGACCCCATCGCTCATTGGGTGCTATTAACTCGGGATGAGATTCCAGTAGACCCCAAGAGCGATAAACAACCGCTACGTTTGCAAGCTCCTAAAAGTTCGGAGGGACATTACTGTCAGAAAGATCAGCTAATAGTAGTAACAAAAAATAATGGTTACCAGGGGGTTGATGAATCCTACTAGGCCTGGTCCTTTCCGAACCCAGCCAGAAAATTGATGGGATGTTCCCCTTACTAAAGCGATTAGATATACCAATTAATAACATGAAGTCGACTTGAAAAGCGGAGAAAATGCGCACCAGGACTCAAATAATACGCATCAAAGCACCACTTCAGGTTTTCACTTATATTTTCATTGAGCATTGACATGAGACTCAAAAACGTTCCCCCGCTTGCTGCACCTTGGCCTGATATACCAGCAGTCACATGGCCCACCTGCACCTGATCCCCACCAATCTTTTTAAGTTCTTGAATCGCTAACAAAACCCCAGTATCAGATGGGACTGAATCAAATCCAGCACTTGGCAGAATAATGGCTTTGCGTGATTGAGCCTTTTCATTTAACGCTGAAATTTTTGGTTTCACCCAGCATGATTCGCCCGTCAAGTCGAAATAATGAGTACCACTTTCTACACAGGCTTCAAGAAGAGCATCGCCGTAAATGGCATAAGGGCCAACCTGAATTGGTAAATAATTATTAGCAATAAATTAGACAAAGAGAAAATAAGAGTATTCTTCTACTGACTGTAGTAATCACGGCTTTAGTTTGATCACAAAGTGCTTGCAAGGCTTTCTTGTCAAACGAATCAGCAACAATTATCTCAAAATCCACACCAAGTTCACGTTTTGTGTCTTCTAGTTTTCGTCTTGATCTGCCTCCCATTCCGATAACAGCTCCACATCGATTTACTTTGAGATGTTCACAAACAAGTTTTCCAGTATAGCCGGTTGCGCCATAGACTTATAATCAAAAGAGAAGCCCCTCATCAATTTAGTTAAGGTCATATTAAAAGCAACATGGCTTCAAAACAAAAATTTACCGATAATATCAATAGGCCGTTCAGAGGGCAGACTAGACATTGAAAAATAACTTGCTTGAAGCTAGCGAGAACAACAAAAATCAAACGAATCAACTTGCACGTGTCTACTGCACATATGCACTTCACTTTAAACATCTTATATCTATTTCTCCCTCGCCTGGGATCGCGGTGTGTGGCTCTGCAGATCGGGTTTTAGCGGATCATTTAGGAGAGATTTACCAGTGATTCCCCTCCCCTATTTTTTTCCCATTAGACTTTCTCTTTTTTTTAATTTCCCTCATTTGAATGAAATTAAAGAAAGTGCAGCAAGACAAACAGTTATTTATCAAAATCAAGCATTGAAAATAAAAGAAGCAGCGCCCAACCGCATAGGCGGTAGAAGGAAAATACCAAAGACAACTTTGTAACACTATTTTGTGAAATCCAAGAATAATCCTCAAAATTGATAACTGCTTATTGTAGAGCCAAACAGTTATGTATTGTGTTGAACGTTAGATAACAGGTAGCTACATTTAGTATGGCCTTGCAAATCCAGGAACATCCAAGAGTTGAATTCTCCAATCTAGGACAGTCTCTCAATACTTAATTAGCAATATTATATTATATATATATATATTTGTGGTGAGCCGTGGACAGACAGGGCATTTTTAGTAAGTTGACATATTGATACAGTGCTGGCAATTTGTTTTTAATTATTTTCCATTACGCTACTAACAAATAGATGACGCTCCAGTGCAAGTCAACTAAAGTTTTAACTGTCTCATGCAATTCAGCTGGAATGCTTGAGTAACCCAGAACGCCACTTGGAACGTACAACGCTACCAACTTAAAATACTTCGACCATAGGTACAGTGGTTTAACTTTGTGGTTAAGTAACCACTGTAGCCACTATTGCCGCTTAGATGGAATCACTACACGTATGGGCAAAGTAGTTTTAGTTTGTAGAGCTTTGAGGTTCAGAGCGCTAATTTCTTCCATGGACCCCAACATGAATGTTATCCGATCATGTCAATCACTACAGCACATGTTTGTTTCGCCATGGGCACTACGCACCAAGTAAGATATCCCTGATGGGGATATCCAGCGCGAGTAAGGGATATTTTAGGGAGGGACATAAGGTCAGCAAAATAAATGTAAGAAAAGTGAGTGCGAGAAAAGTAAGTGTAAGAAATATCATTTCCCACCATGAGAATTTTTTATTTCAAAAAAAAATTGTAAAAAAAAAGAAAAAAATAAATGAAATAAAAAATCATTTTTTTAAGAAAAAAAAATTAAAAAACAAAATTTTCCATGGTTGCAAGATATTTTTCTTACACTTATTTTTCTCACTATTTTTTTTGTACAAATTTTTCTTACACGTATTAGGGGGTATCAATGTTGACCAATCCACAATTAAATTAATTGCGGATAAAAATCATTATACCCCAATCATTTTCAGCAATTAATTTTGCTAATAATTGGGTTATTAGACCTTTTATGTGTCAATGTTCACCTCTATCTGACATTTTTATCCTCAATTTTTCATAACCACATCTTGGACAACTTTCTGGATGTGCCAGCCTCCCTACCTTGCTGTGCACTTCCATCCTGTCTATTCATTTCTGTTTAAAACCCCTCCCCATCTCATCTGTTTTTTTCTTCTCCTTTTCATCTTCACATATCTCAACATGCCCCATCATCATACATCTTCTCAAAGGCAGCCTTCCCCCAGTTGTTCTTCAAGCCCCATTACTCCCTCTTTCCCCTGCTCAGCTGAGAAATCAAAGACTGTTCAACTAAAAAAAGATGATCATCTCATACTTATCATCTGGCTAAAAATAAAAACTAATTATGATTCTTGTTTTGGTACTGAGAATGCAACTAAAGTAGGATGGCCCTCTGCATCAAAAGTCAATGGCTATCTTCTAATGGCCAAGGAATTACAAAATAAGACAAAGGGAAGGATTGATCTTTTGCCTAAACAGTTGTCTGATTGTTTCAAGCATTACCAAGCCAAATACAAGAAGGCAAAGACTCTTTAATTTTCTACTGGTTTTGGTATTACCAACATCAATATCAGTAAGGGCATAAAATCCATAGATGATAAACTTGAATCTCTATCACTGTGCAATATGGGGGGCCGACTTGTTAGCAAGTCCACAACCTTGGACTCAAATTCACCATAGATTGAACACACATTAAGTTATTGACAAAGGAACCATACAATCAGGGATAAACACCACTCAACAGAACAGTTTTAGGTGGGTGTTCAAGTAGAGTTCAGTATGGGTTCAGTATGAGTTCAGTTTGAGTTCAGGTTGGGGACTTGCTAGCAAGTCCACCCCCTATATTGCATAGTGTATGTCCATACTTTAAAGAGATGGATGCTATTTTTGGAGAGCGAGCTGATGTTAATCCTGCCAACATGTTGGATGGTGAGGATGCTATCTCCAAACATGATGTTGAGAGAAATCTTTTCCCATCCTCTTCCTCCACTCAAGCCTCCCCTGTCCTAAATTCAATGAATCTAGATAGATTTCCAATAGATCCTTATGGTGATATAAACCAATGTGATCCCACTCCAGTAAGCTTTTATTTCTTGTCTAGTTGTTTTATTTTTTTTATTTTTAAAAAGGCTAATGAACAAACCCATGATCCTCAAGCAAGTGAGTCTGAAGCTAGCATCAATGATGAAGAGGAAAATATTACCTCCAAAAAATAGCAAAGACCATCAACTACTTTGAGTTTCACCAGTCATAGAAAGTTAAACAGAGATAGTTTTTCCCAAACCCCTTTTTCTTCCATTAATGATTTTCTGGAGAAACATGAATCTGGTAAGTGATAGCATAGCTCTTAATAATTAAGTGAGCCTTTCTTTTCTTTTGTTAATATTCCTTTTCACTCTAGGTAAAGTTGAAGTTGCAAGAGATACTCTCAACTTTCATAAGAAACAATACAGGCTCTCCTTACAAAGGGATGATAGGGCACAAGTCTTGGAGGGGAATAAATTTGAGCTTTCTTTACAAAGGGATGATAGGGAAAAAGACTTGGAGGAAAAGAAATTTGAGCTTTCTTTACAGAGGGATGAGAGGACACATGACTTGGAGGAGAAGAAATTCAAGCTTTCTTTAAAGAGGGATGAGAGGGCACATGATTTGGAGGAGAAGAAATTCAAGATAAAGAAAGAGTAGAAGGCTCTTGAGTAAAATTTCATATTGAATCAAATGAAACTCAAGTATCAACTTGAAGAAGGTTCAAAAAAGAAAGATTTCTTGAGAGATTGTGTTAAAGCTAATAAATCTATTGAGAAATTGAAGCTTAATGAAAATTTTTGATTACTAGATTTTTTATTTTGTTAACAAAGTTTTCTTGATAGAATACATTAAAGCTAACAATCAAACCTTGGCACACACTCCTCAATGAGATTTGAATGATTCCCCCAGGAAATCTAGGGGTGAACTGCTAGCAATCCCCTCTCCTGAACTTTAGAGTGTCACTTATTTTTTTTGACTATACCCTCCCCTGCTATTTACCATAACAGGGGGTGGGGATCACCATTTTTTTTCTAAGTCAGAAAAAAATTTATGACAAAAAATGGCAATACCCTCCCCTGTGTTATATTTAAGTAGGGGCATAGATTGCCAAAATTTATGTTCATTGCATAAATTAACATGAAAAAAAGTCTTATAATATAATTAAGAAACCTAAATTAATGAAAATTCAAGTAAAAATGTGAGTAAAAATCCTCTGTGACCAAATTCAATGAAATTAAACACAAATGTATACATGAACCCCATGAGAAAAACATATTTCCTCATGATTACTGTTATACAACACATGTCCAATGGCTCATTGATTTAGGTAAGTAGATTATCATATATGACTTTTAAAATGTTAATTTTTGAAATAAAAATAAAAGTTGACAACCTATATTACACCCCATACTTTTTCTTTCTACCTAATGTTTTTTATTCTACCCTACCTTTCTCTCTTACTTTATCAATCCTATTGACCAGCTCCCTATTGATTTGAAATGAACATCTGAAATGTGTGAAATTTTCACAGGATTCTAAGCCAGGTGGTGCTTTAGTCATCCGGTGATTGTGAAGATTTGAATACCATATTGCTGCAATTATTCCATTTCCTGTTCCAAAGTAAATAATGCATCAATGGTCTGGAAAGTATAGACCATGGCCTTTTGTAGATGAGGAGGGTGAGGGGATAGGAATACCAGTTTTTGGATTAATGTATGAGAATAATCCAAATGTGAGTAAGTTGAGATTGTTTTTATCCATGTGAATTTTGTTATAAAAACCACCAAAGGTTAATGTGACATTAGAAGCAAAATATCATCATCAAAAAATTTTAGCCATTCTGCATCTGTCCATTTAGGGATTCTAAACTGTTTTGAAAATTTATGATTAGATTCAAAAGCATATTGACATATATTCTTTAATTGATGAGCTAAAGAATGGTTGAATTTTGAAAAGGAGTCCCATTTTTTTAAATCTTCTTTCATTTCTTAGGAAGTAAGATCTTGGACTAAAGAATAATAATTTTTTTTATATTCATTCATCTATAAATAAGCTTATTGAGTGAAAAACCTTTTTCATATCCTGGTCTCTAACCAATACCATAGATGAAACCTCCAAGAATATTTTTTTTTGATAAAGGTTGACGAGCTAAGGACATTTGATACAAAGTTGATATAAGATCTGATAAATTTTGAAATGTTTCATTCATACTTTCTTCAAATGAGTGAATCTCAAAAATAAATTGAGGTTTGAAAGAACTAGAAACAACAGCAATTTTTATTTTATTTCCAGTCTTATCTTCTTCATTGATACTTGACTTTAATTTTTTATTGATTATAGGCTCAGGAAAAAAAATTATATTTTCAGGTAGTTTTATCAGATAAGTTTTTTTTGTAAGAATATAATTTTGAAGTAAATGAAGCTAGCTGAACTGCCAATAAATTTTGAACAAATTTTTTTTTCTCTTATGTAATTTCTACTGTGACCAGGTTTTGAAAGAGATGATATTGAAGAAAGTGAAGAAATAGAAGATGAAGATATTCAGGTAAGTGATGAAAGGGATGAGTTTGAGGAAGACATTTCTTAATTTTTTGATGAGTATAGATTCTCAGTCATTTTTTTCTAAAAAAAAATAAAAATGTCAATCTAAAATAAAAAATTAAACAAAATTGGATGAAATTTACCTAAAAAGCTCTCCTCAAACTACCTGAAAGAAATAGTCTCAACAATTTCCAAAAAGACTCCCAAAGGTTCAACAAAAGAGCCCCAAATGTTGCCAAAAAAGATT
Source organism: Hemileia vastatrix (assembly GCA_030280995.1). Classification (NCBI taxonomy): domain Eukaryota; kingdom Fungi; phylum Basidiomycota; class Pucciniomycetes; order Pucciniales; family Zaghouaniaceae; genus Hemileia; species Hemileia vastatrix. The sequence goes on along the minus strand of JASXTE010000010.1, from coordinate 4,409,112 downwards.
CCCAAAATTTCCCAAAACGTTTTCCAAAAGTTTCAAAAAAAGTGTCCTGAAAGTCCCCTTAAACCTCCCCAAAAATTTCCAGAAAAGTGCGAAAAGGTTTCCAAAGTCCTTGAAAAAAATGATAAAAAAATTATAATCAAAAAATTAAACCAAAAAAAATTTGTGTCAAAAACCAAAAAAATAAATTGGCAAAAAAATAAAACTCACAAAATTTGTTTGTTTATTTAACCTTAAAGTAACTTCAGCTAAAAGGACAGTTGATTCAAATAAACCTAACCCTAATTCTGACTCTACTTTTCCAGTTTTCACAAGAACTTGAACAGAGATAATGAAATGTCCAAAAAGAGGGAGATAAAATCCTAGGTAATAATCAGATAAGAGTTTCAAAATCCTTATCCTCTAATCATGCAATATAAAAATGTGAAACAAGATAAGTGAAACTTTAAAATAAAGGCTCAACTTCGAAGGTCAAAATCTCAGCAACCACTGAACCTAATTCAAACCTGTTTGTGGTAAATGAGAGATAGGCTTTATTAGAATCTTCAGTTATAGGACATGTGATTCAAATAAACATCACCCTAATTTGTTGCATAAAAATTGAAATAAAAATTTAAATTAGGAAAAAAGGCTCAACTTTAACAGTCAATATCTCAGCAACCACTGAGCCAAATTCAAATCTGTTTCTGGGAAATGAAAGGTAGCCTTCAGAAGAATCTTCAGTAAAAATAAAATTATAATTTAATAAATCTAACCCTAATTCCAAGTCTGATATTCAAAATTTTACAGAAACTTGAAAAGTGGTAATGGAGATGAGAACAAAAGGAGTTTGATAAGTTCACTGTTATCAAGATAAGAGTCATACATATATTTAAGTATGAAATTTTCATAAAAGGAATAAGATATCATATAGGCATGAAAAAAAGGAGATGAAACTTACCTTTATTGAAAGGTAGGAAAAATAGAGTGAGAAAGATGGATGTTGGAATTGTGGGGAACTTGAATATTGAGTAAGTGAAATGCATAAAGAATGTGCAATGTATGTGTTTTAATGACATGGAGCCAAAAAAAAGTGAAATAGGGGAAAGGGGGGATAATGACTATGCCAAGGAGGGATGAAGAGTAGGGTGATGGAGCTAAAAAAAAGTAAAGTGGGAGAGAAAAAAAAGGTTAATTTTACCATTGAAATCAAAAATAACTACTTACAAAAATAATTTAGATATAAAAAATTAAAAAAACAGAAAAAAAACCAAAAAAAATTATAATTAGTAATCAAAAAATCAAAAAAAATAATAAAATGACTTACCTGGAGAGATGAGATGAGAAAATAAATGAAACCAAATTGTTTGAGGGATGTGGGAGGAGAAGAGGAAAAGGATATGATGGATGAATAAAAAAAAGAAACAGTGAAAAATTATGCAATTTCAGAAAATATGTGATGTCATGTTGATCTGGTGAAAGAAAACCAATGAGCCATCCAAAAAAGAGATATTCAACATAAATTCCAAAAAAAATGAATATGCAACAAACAAAAATACCAAGCCAAGTGAATAAAGTATACAAAGTGGAAATTTGGAGAGTATGAGAACAAAAAATTAAAAGGGTTGTGTGCCAAAATGGTGGAGGGTTATTTGCATAATGACAGAGCTTATGCCGGCTGAATGAATTTTTTGTGATTCAAGGGACTGGAGAGCCGGCGCTGGTTCAAGATCCTCTTCTTCATAAAGATCATTCCACTCATCCTTTAAATAAGCTAGGATATTTTGAAGTATAACTCAAGTCATTATCCAATGATTTGCAGTTTTTATTTCCATTTTTATATGAAATTGGATTCTGAGTTCCTGGAGACTAGAAAATTTTCCCTTTAAAATACCAATAGCATGCCCAATCCATACTTTTTATTGAGCAAGGTGATAATTAAAGGTAGTTTTGGGGTCATTTTCTAAGGTTGTGGCACTGAAAGTAGGTATAATGTACTTTCCACTTGCATATGCTGAGTCTGTAAGGAGGTACTGAGATTTGTCAAAGTATGAGTCAGGACTTTGAGAAATCCTCATTCTTTGGAAGATGGAAGAGTCATGACATAATCCGGGGCAGCCACTATGAAAAGCAATAAACTTTTTGTTGATGTCACAGACAATTTGAACAGAAATTGAGTATCTACAAAGAATATAAAAAGTTAGTTTATGAAAGATGAGAAATTGGAGAACATTTTGAAGAAAATTTTTTTTGCAATCAAAATAATGGTTGCCATCATGAGCAGGCTTTTGAAAAAAAGGTATAGTTTTACCATCAAGAGAACCTACACATCCAGGGAAACCTTTGGCATGAATCACTTGAGAGGATTCAAGTTGCTGTTGTGGAGTTGGCCAAGCAAGTGTTTGAGACTTGAGAGAAAGGATAGCAATCATGCAGCACTTGGTGTATAATATGACAGTACCATATCTTATGGTAAAGAGATTATCTAAACGTCTGACAGCATCACCATTTACATTTGAACCAAAGCAACATAGTGCAACAGAAAGTTGAAAGGTAGGATCACATTGTTTGTTATGGGAATTATTATGGAAGATAGGATGATTGGAGATGAGTTGAGAAAGTTTGAAAAAAGAATCAAGAGAAGTTTGAAATAGTTGAGTGAAGTTTAGTTGAGGTATGTTGAGAATGGAGCAGAGATCATATCTGGGATCATGATAAAGATTTGGACTCCTTGGGATGATGTAACACTTTTTGGAAAGATAAGACATATAAGCTAAAGTGTCTTCCAAAACAGAGTCAGAATCAGACTCAGAGTCTAAAACTAAAGTGATAGAATTCATAGCCGAGTGAAGTTACCTCCTAGTAGAGAGGTGCTTCATTATTGTCAATAGAAAGTATAGGTGATGAGTGGGAAGTGGGAATTTGCCACCAAATGAGCAGGTGGGGTGTGTAGATAGAAAAAATTGTTATGTGTTTGCCACCAAAATTAAGTATCATAGAGAGAAGAGGCAAATAAGGATGAGAAAAAAATTTATGTGTTTGCCACCAAAATTTAGTATCATAGAGTGAGGAAAGACTTAAGGATGGCATCAGCAATTATAAGTCATATGACTTTCATAAAAATCCATCATGGATGTTATGAGTTTGGGATCTAGAATTAGGAACAGAAATTAGTGTATAAGAGGCAGGATAATGCATTATTGTGGATTCCTTATCCGCTAGCCCTGGGGCTAGTGGATAAGAATCTTCCGCAATTAATAATTTCTGATCCCTGATTGTGGATAAAAATTCTTATGCCCCAATTATCTTCTGCAATTATATTTGCTAATAATTGGGTTAGACATTTTATGTGTCAAAGTTGACCTCTTATCTGACATTTTTCTACTCAATTTTTCATAACCATATATTAGGGGGTGTCAGTTCTGGCAAATCCGCACTTAACTTAAGTGCGGATTTCAAACCAAATCAGCACTTAAATTTTGCAAAAAAGTCACTTATTTCAAAAAAGGGTGTCAGTTATGACCTCAAATCAGCACTTTTTTCCCGTTTTTTTTCACAACCACATTTTGGCCACAAAACATCCCTTCCTTTCTTACCCCATCCCTGTCACATGTGACACACTGACCTTCCTCGCTACCTACCCATCAATCCTCGGCACACACCCATTCCTGACATTTTCAATATTTTGACCAGGCATGTTTACATTCTTTTTTACTTATTTCTTCTACTTCTTAATCTTTTTTCTATGGGTGTCAGTTCTGACCTCAAATCAGCACTTTTTTTGTGATTTTTTTTTTCAAAACCACATGTTGGCCACATCATCCCTTTCTTTCCTATACCATTTTGTACTTTCCCAAATGTCCTCTTTGTGTACTTCATTCACTTGAGTTGGTATTTTGGTTTGTTGCATATTCATTTTTTTTGGAATTTACGGTGAATTTTTTTTTTTGGATGGCTCATTGGTTTTCTTTCACCAGCTCAACATGAAATCGCATATTTTCTGAAATTGCATATTTTGTCAGTGATTTTTTTTTCATTCATCCCTCATATCCTTTTCCTATTCTCCTCCAACATCCCTCAAACAATTTGGTTTCATTCATTTTGTCATCTCATCTCTCCAGGTAAGTCACTTTATTCTTTTTTTTTGATTTTTTGATTACTAATTATAATTTTTTTTGTTTTTTTCTGTTTATTTTATTTTTTTTATCTAAATTTTTTTTGTAAGTGGTTATTTTGGATTTCAATGGTATAATTAACCTTTTTTTTTCTCTCCCTCTTTACTTTCTTTGTTAGCTCCATCACCCTACTCTTCATCCCTCCTTGGCATGGTCATTATCCCCCCTTTCCCTTATTTCACTTTTTTTTGGCTCCATTTCATTGAAACACATACATTGCACATTCTTTATGCATTTCACTTACTCCATATTCAATTTCCCCACAATTCCAACATCAATCTTTCTCACTCTATTTTTCCTACTTTTCAATCAAGGTAAGTTTCATCTCCTTTTTTTCATGCCTATATGATATCTCATTCCATTTATGAAAAGTTCATACTTAAATATATGTATGACTCTTATCTGGATAACAGTGAACTTATAAAACTCCTTTTGATCTCATCTTCATTACCACTTTTCAAGTTTTTGTAAAATTTTGAAAATCAGACTCGGAATTAGGGTTAGGTTTATTCGAATCTAATGTTCTTTTTACTGAAGATTCTCCTGAAGGCTACCTTTCATTTCCCACAAACAGATTTGAATTTTATTCAGTGGTTGCTGAGATATTGACTGTTAAAGTTGAGCCTTTTTTTTCCCAATTTAAATTTTTATTTCATTTTTTTATGTAACAAATTAGGGTTAGGTTTATTTAAATCATATGTCCTTTAACTGAAGATTCTACTAAAGAATATCTTTTATTTCCCACAAACAGGTTTGAATTAGGTTCAGTGGTTGCTGAGATTTTGACCTTTGAAGTTGAGCCTTTTTTCCAAATTTCACTTGTCTTATTTCACATTTTTATATTGCATATTTAGAGGATAAGGATCCTGAAACTCTTATATGATTATTATCTAGGCATGTATCCGTTGCTCAAGAATATCACTAAAGCTCAAAAAGATGAAGATTTTTGCTTATGGGACACACTACCTTCCTTTAACTCTTTTCTTGCTCTTCGACTCAAAAAGCACTGTAATAAAGCATTTGAAAAAAATCATGAACCTGCAACCAAAGTAGGAATACCGAATTGGTGTGACTCCGAATGGGAAGATATCAGCCACAAATATCTTTTATTTTCTAATGTTATTATCACTCATTCTGGATTTCACAATAAAATTCACACCGATACCAAGGACACCAATTTTCTTACTTTTGGTATATTCTCATATATCAAACCGATTACTGGCCAACCAATACCATCTCCAGCTAAAATCAAATGACATGGTTTATATTTTCCAGACCACCGGTGCATCATTGAATTTGGTTTGGGAAATGGTATCATCAAAACTATTTGGAATTCTTCTAAGGATAATCATCAAACGACCAAAGCTCCTCCTGGTTTGGAATCCTGTCAAGATTTAACACATTTTGGTTGCTCATTTCAAATCAGTCATAAGTTGATTCAAAGAATCAATAAGGTAATGAAAGAAGGTAAAGTTAATCGATTTAAAAAAACTTTATTTAGATCCAAAAAGTATGGGGATTAGAGTTGTCATCAAAAATTTTATATTTTTTCGTAAATTTTTAATAAATATTTTTTATGTATCAATTTACTCAACTAAAGTAATGGGCCCACGACCTTGTGTTGTATAAATGGTAATCATGATAACATTTATTTGTTTCATGGGGTTCCTCTAGCCTATACCTGTGGAAAGTCCCAAACTTTTGTTTCTAGATTTGATCTGCATTTTGGCTTAAGGGATTGTCATTACTTTAAACTAGGGAAATTGATATATATTAGATATTTATTTAATAATTTACGTAATTATATTAAATTTAGATGACTTCCACCACTTACTTCAATAAAATGCAGGGGGGGGGGGGGGTATTGCCAAATTTTCAAATCTGACATGTGAAATTGATGACTTAGAAAAATTTTGGTGATATCAACCCCTTGCTTCAATGAAATGCAGGGGAAAGTATTGCCAATTTTTTAAAACAGATATAGAATTTTTTTGACTTGTAAATATTTTGGTGAAAGTTTTTGACGAGAATGTGAAAGTAATTGTTTCCACCTTGAGCAGGTTTCTGGCTCAAAGGAATAGCAGTACCATCAACAAAACCAATACATCCTGGGAAGCCCTCTGCTTGCACAACCTGAGATGATTCAAGTCGCTCTTCTTTTGTTGGCCAGGTGAGAAGTTGAGATTACAAGGAGTTGATGGCAGTGATACATTGTTTGGTATAAGTGTTAATTGAACCATACCCTAAATCAAAGACATTTTCTAAACGTTTCAAAGCAGCTCCATTACCATTTGAACCCAAATGACATAGTGTGATGGCCAATTGAATTGAAGGATGTTGTTGTTCTTTTTGAGAATTATTGTGAAATATGGGATGATCCTGAATAAGCTCAAGCAATTTAAGGAAACATTCCTGAGAAGTCCTGAACAGCTCTCTAAAACTGGGTGCAGATAGTTTAAGAAGTGTTTGGATGGTGTACTTGGGGGTATGAAGTACTTGAGGCTTTCTAGGAAGAAGGTAACGTTTCGTGGCCATTTTTGATAAAAAGACAAAATCTTCTTCTAGATCAGAATCAGAATCGCAATCAGAGTCCAAGAGCAGTTCAAGAGCCATGAAAGTCATTGCTTTATGTAATTTATCACGATTTGAAAGTGAGGAAGGCATAACTCTTATATGATATGATATGAAGATGTAAGTTATGTACGATGTTTTGAGTTATGAAGTGTTATTCTGCGGAGTGCTGCGTATGAATGGGATGATGCTGACAAATCAGTGAAATGGGGCTTGATGGTGAAATCAGCACTTTTGGTTGAGAAAGTGCGGATTTGAGTGAAATAAGTGACTTATTTCATTTTGAAATCCACCAGTATTGGGGCTAGTGTGTTTTGGAAATCCGCACTTATTTAAGTGCGGATTTGGTCAAATTTAAGTGCGGATTTGTAAGTGCAGATTTGCCTGAACTGACACCCCCTATTGGACAAGTTTCTGACATAAACACATCTTGGCCTACCTTCATTCATAGCCACATCTATGAATACTCTCTGAATATGCCTTCTACCTTCCTGTGCATTCTCACTATCTCCATTCAGAACATCTTTCTATCTCATCTACTTGTTTTTGCTCCTTTTCATCTTTAATTATATTAACATGCCCTGTCTTCCTAGACCTTCTCAAAGGCAGCCTTCCCCCAGTTATCTTCAAATTGCACTACTTGCTATTTACCCCGCTCAGATAAGAAATCAAATACTGTTCAATTAAAAAAAGATGATCATCTCATTCTTATCAACTGGCTGAAATTTAAATCTTACTATGATTCTTGTTTTTTTTCTGAAAATTCAACTAAAGTAGGATGGCCCCCAGCATCAAAAGTTAATGGTTATCTTCTAATGGCCAACAAATTATGGAATAAGACCAAGGGAAGGAATTATCTTTTTCTTAAAAAGATGTCTGAACTCCTCAAGCATTACTGAGACAAATACAAGAAGGCAAAGACTATTTCATTTTATACTGGTTTTGGTATTACTAACCTCAAAATCAGTAAGGGCATCAAATCCATAGACAATAAACTTGATTCTTTATCTCCTTACTTTAAAGAGAAGGATGCTATTTTTGGAGAGTGAGCTGATGTTAATCCTTCAAACATGTTAGATGGCGAAGATGCTATCTCCAAACATGATTTTGAAAGAAATCAATAATAAAAATTATCTTTTACAAAATTTCATATTAGCCCATTTTGTCTGCCTCATTTCCCTCTTTTTGGTGTCTTCGAACCTACCCTCCCCTTTCTTGATCTCCTCAAAACATACTTCCCCCCTTTTTTCACCAGACTCTCCCTCTTTTCCCCCCCTTTAGCCCCCATACAACCCCTTTTTAATAGCTAACAAATTTCTAAGTGTCTCATTAGCTACAAAAAGGGGGGTGGAGGCAAGGTGAGGGGGTAGGTGGTGAGGGGGTGTAAAGGGATAAGGGGAGAAGCGGTGGAGGGGATGAGGGAGGGGGGGAGAGGGGTGAGGCAGCTAAAGGGGGGAAATGTGTGAAAAGGTGAAGAATGGGGGGTGAGGAATAGAATAAGGGGGGAAAGGGGGGATTGAGGCAGTAAAGAAGGAAGGAAAGGAGGGAAAAAGAGAAGGACAAGAGAGAAAAGAGGGAGAGAGAAAATAAAAAAAATTAGTTTAACCTTTAAAAAAAATAAGTGAAGCACTTACAAAGAACAAAAAAAAGCAAAAAAAAATCATGATTAGCATATAAAATAAACAAAAATGAAAAAAATGACCTACCTGGTGAGATGAGTTAAAAAAATGCAAGCAAAATATTTTAGAGATGTTTGAGGAGAGGAGGAAAAGGATATGAGTGATGAATGAAATAAAGAAACACTGAAAAAATATGCAATTTCATGTTGAAGTTGGTGGAAGGCTTATGTGATGAGGTAAGTGGGAATTTACTGCTAAATGTGCAGTTGGGGTGTGTAGATAGAGAAAAAATTTAAGTGTTTTCTACCAAAATTAAGTAGCATAGAGTGAGGAAAGACTTAAGGATGGTTTCAGAAATTATAAGTCATGTGACTTTCTTAAAAATCCATCATGGATGTGATGAGTTTGAGAACAGGAATTAGGAATGGAAATTGGGGTATAAAAGGCGGGATAATTCATTATTGTGGATTCCTTATCTACTAGCCCCAGGGCTAATGGATGATAATCTTCTACAATTAATAATCTCTGATCCTGGGAAAAAAATTCCTGATCCCTAATTGCAGATCCCTCAACTTTGATACTCCCTATTTTTCTTGCACATATTTTTCTGACATGTATTTTTCTATCTTTATGTCCCTCCCTACAATATCTCCAACTTGTGCTGGATATCCCCATCAGGGATATCTTACTTTCACCACAAGAGAATGGATGGTTTTTTGTGCTTTTTGCCATCAAATTGTTTGACCTTTCAGTCAAGAGCTCTATCATTTATTGGCTTGAGACACTTTAAACAAATTTTATTGAAGGAAAAGACTTTTGATTTTGAACTGTTGGAGACAAAAAAAAGCCGTTTAAAATGCCTGAAGCCAATAAATGATAGATTTCTTGACTGACAGGTCAAAAAATCAGGTGGCAAAGAGCACAAAACGTTATCAATTCTCTTGTGGTGTTGGTGCATAGTGAAAGTAAGTGCAAGAAAAGTAAGTGTAATAGGGGGTGTAAGTTCTGGCAAATCTGCACTTAAATTTTGAAAAAAGTCACTTATTTCAAAAATGGGTGTCAGTTATGACTTCAAATCAGCACTTCTTCCTAATTTTTTTTTTCAAAACCACATGCTGGCCACATCATCCCTTCCTTTCCCACCCTTTCCCTGTCACATAAGACACCCAGACCTCCATCCCCTCATCAATTTTTGTCACACACTCCTCACTTAGATTTGAAACATATTTTTTTGAAATTTTAACCAGGAATTTTTTTTCCCTTCTTTTTTTATATTTTCAACCTCTTAACATATTTTCTTGTAACATACTATTTTCATAATGCCTCCCAGAAAATCCATCACTCAAAAGGAAACCCAAAAAAAATGCTTCATCACAAAGGTCTTCTAGTAATGCAAACACCTCACTGAAGAAATCAAATTCTGGACAGCTAAAAAGGAAGATTATCTCATCATCATCAACTTCCTAAAAATTAAGTCAAATTATTATGCATGTTTTGGATGTGAGAAGTCCACCTGAATTGGATGTCAAACTTAATTAAAGGTCAATGGCTTCTTGTTGATGGCAAATGAAATAAAAAAGAAAACAAAAGGCAGAATCAACATCAATATTAATCAAACAAAAGAGAGGTTTAAAAGTTATCGATCCAAATATAAAAAGGCTCATTGTACTTCCACTTCCACTAGCTTCAGTATTGATGATAATGATTTAGAGATTGAAATTACTACTGTTTCTAAGAAGCTAAATGTAATGTCTCCTTTCTATGAGGAAATGGATATTCCTTTTGGTTCTCAAGTTGATTTCAACCCTTGATTTATACACAATACTACTAAGTATATGTCTTTTGGATCTCAACAAGCCAATAATCCTCCCAACATACTCAAAACTCAAGGACATCAATTTTCTCCAGCTTCTAACCATAGTTCACCTGAAGATGATCCCAACTATTAATCAGAACAATTATTTTGGAGTAGATCTGAGTCCTGAGAGCCCCAAAGTTTTAAAGTATGTTTCCTTTCCCTTTTTTCTTCAATTCTTTGCTGAATTTCTCATTATTTATTTTCTAGTCTCCTCCTACTCAAACTCAAGTTTCTAAATAGAATAACAAATCTAGCAATATAAATCCTGCTTTGGAAGCTGCTTCAGATGAACTTCCTGAACCCTGTAGCTCAAAATCCTAACTAAAGCATAGGGCTTCAACTTCAATGAACTTGAAACGTCTTTTAAAACATGGTAATACTTCAACCACCTCTTTGTCCTCCCCTGACTATTATTTTGAGAAAAAAGATATAAGTAAGATTTGGTAACTATATATCTTCTTCAATAACATATTTATTTTTGTTCTATTTAATTTTTTCAGCAAAATTATTTATTGCAAAAAATGCCCTTGACTATCAGAAGATAAATTTTGTTCATATTATAATGAAAGATCAATGGTCCTTAGATTAGGAGGAAAGTTTTTTTTTGCTTCAATCAAATTTTGAAAAGGCTAAATTTGAGGCAGAGGAGATGGAAAGAGCTCACCTATGTTTGGATAAAAGAAGAGATTGTGAATTTCAAAGAGACAAGGCTAGTTGGGAATTGGAAAAAAAAGAAAAAATTTTCAAAAAAGAATTCACTACAGAATGTATAAATAATGGCCAATCTTATGAGGACATTAAAAAATTACTTGACTTTTTTAATTGATTAATGGTTGGGAATGACTTTAATAATTACTTCTAATCTTATCAAAAATAGGTATATCATGAGATTCTGATAACACCATTTGTCCTTACTGGAATTTAATATTTTGCACATTTCCAGATGGTAAAATAATACTGACACCTGTGCAATAATCCTCATTTCCAACATAAGTTTATCACGTTTCCACTAAAAGAATTTCCTAAATAAGGCTAAGTCAACAAAACTCTATATCTGTATGAAAAATTTGGCAATACCCTTCCCTGAATTTTATTAAAAAAAAGGGGTGGGTATCATCAAATTTTTCTAAGTCATTAATTTTTCATGTCAGATTTAAAAATTTGGCAATACCCTCCTCTGAGTTTTATTGAAGTAAGGGGTGAAAATCACCAAAATTTAATATAATTCTTTAAATTAATAAATAAATAATAAATATAAATCAAATTTACTAGTTTTAAAGTAATGAAAATTCCTAATGCCAAAATGCCAATCAAGTCTAGAAACTAAGTTTGGGACTTTCCACAGGTATAGGTAAGATGAAACCCATGAAAAAGTTTAATGTTATCATTATTAATCTTTATAAAACACAAGGTCATTGGCTCATTACTTTAGTTTAGTAAATTAAAATATCAGATTTATTTATCAAAAGTTTATAAAAAAATAAATTTTTTTAATGAATTTACAAATCCCCATACATTTTTGATCTACCTAAAGTTTTATTTAATTTATTAATTTTACATTCTTTTTTTACCATTTTTATCCTTTGGATTAGCTTTTGAATTATTTGGAAGGAGAAGCAAAAATGAGTAAAGTCATGAGAATATTCTAAACTTGGAGGAGATTTTGTTGTTTGGTGATTATCATGAGAAGAGTTCCAACCTTATTCAATTATTACATTTCCTAATTCAAAATAGATTATAAACCTATGATCCAGGAAATATAAACCATGTCCATTGATTTTAGCAGGTGAAGGAAGAGGTTGTCTAGTTATAGGATTGATATAAGAGAAGATCCCCAAAATAAGATAATTGGCATCATTTTAATCAGTATGTATCTTGTTATGAAATCTTGAATGAGTGATTATAACATTAGAAAAGAATATATATTCATTTCTTATTTCTTCCCATTAAAAATCACACCAATTTGGTATTCCTACTCTGGTTGCAAGTTTGTGATTTTTTGAAAATATTTATTACAGAGTTTTTTAAGTCAAAGATCAAGAAAATAATTAAAGGAAGTTAAAGAGTCACATTTTTAAAAATCATTGTCTATTACCACTTTAGATAAATTTCTTAGCAAAGAATAAATGCCTGTATAATTAAAATGAGTGAACTATATCAAGAATGAAATAATAAAAATTATTATACTTAACAAGAGAATATCCTTTAATAAATCCTGGTCTCCATCCAAAACCAATCATGATAACACCAAACAGATTCTTATTTCTTATTGGTAAGCAAACCTAAGCCATTTAATCTATTATTGTTATTAGATCAGTTAGTTTAATAAGGATTCATCTTTAACTCCATTGAATAAATTTTTTAAATAAATTGAGGTTTAAAAGTGTTACTGATTACAGTCTTAACTTCATAACCTCCTAATTTGGGTATATGTTGGATTTCTTCTAGTAAATTCTTGGAATATTTTTTTTATTGAAGTAAGATTTATAATACTTAATGTTTGATATATGGCCAAATAGAAAATTCAAGTATATTTTTTAAAAGTTCTTTTATTTTGATAAGATTTATCATCATTTTTTATTTTTGAAGGTTTTGAAGAAGATTGAATTGAAGTAGAAATTGAATAAGATGATAAAGAAGATAATGGTGAAGATAGAAGTGTAAGGCTTGAGTCAGAAGAAATAGGATTTTTTTTCTGAATTTTTTTTGACAATTTTTCTGAATTTTTTTTTGATGATTGAAATGAAGTTGAAATTGATGAAGATGATAAAAAAGATAAAGATGAAGATAAAGGTGTAAGGCTTGAATCAGAAGAAAAAGATATTTTTTTTCTGAAAAAAAAATATTACTTTTTAAAAAAAACATCAAACATTTTTTAAAAATAATTAAAAACTCACACAATTAAAATTGAATGACCTTAAAGATTATCTGCAAATAATTAATAAGAGTAATTATTACTGTACTTCAATTTGAGGAGTTTTTTTGGTTAATTCTGCACAAAAAAATTAAATGTTAATAAAACTTTTCTGTCAATTTTTTAATTGCTCACTCATTGGGTTCTGTAAAGCTTTTCTGTTAATGTTTTCATTATTCACTCATTAGTCCCATTTCTCCCCTTGTAAAACTTCTCCAAATCCCACTCCATACTCCCTCCAAACCCCCCAAATCCTCACTGAAATACCCTCATAACACCCCCCAACCCTCTCCAAAACCCCTCCTCAAACCCCTCCAAACCCCCTTAACCCCCCCTAGACCCACTTGAGCCTCCCCCCTGGCCCCCCTCATATCTCCCACCAATCCTCCCCTTACCCCATTCATCTGCTCATTGGTTAACTAATTGAATTGCTAATGATTTGATTAGTAAATGAAAGATTATTATGAATTTTTCATCAACAAACAAATAGGAGGGGGGGTAAGGAGGGATTTGAGGGGGTTATAGGGGGGGTTTAAAGCAGGTGTAGGGGGGTTTGAGGGGGTTATATGGGGGGGTTGAGGGAGTTATAAAGGGGAGAAAAAGGGGCTTAGAGGAAGAAAAGGAAGAAGAAAATTAGGGGCTAGAGGCAGAAAAGGAGAAAGAAAAGGGGGTCTAGAGGCAGCCAAGTAGGAAGGAAAGGGGGTTAGAGGCAGCCAAAGAGAAGGGAAAGGGGGAAAGTTGAGATAATGACCAGGCCAAGTGGGGATATAGAGGGGATGATGGAGAGTAAAAAAATGAGAAAAGAGGTAGATAAATAAAAAAATAGAGTTAATTTAACCTTGAAAACCAGAAAAAGAACCACTTACAAAAAAATTAAAATAATAATAACAGAAAACAGAAAAAAAAATATTGTAATTAGTAAACAAAAAATCAAAAAAATGAATAAAATGACTTACCTGGCGTGATGAGATGAGAAAATAAATGAAACCGAATTGTTTGAGGGATGTTTGAGGAGAAGAGGAAGAGGATATAAGGGATAAATGAAAAAATAATGACTTAAAAATTATGCAATAGCTGAAAATATGTGATTTCATGTTGAGGTGGTGACCAAAAACAAAAAGAGACAGGAAAAAGAGACTTTCACTGAAATTTCAAAATAAAATTTAATATGCAAAAATAAAATTACAAAAAGCAAGAGAATAATACATGCACCTTTATCATTTGAAGAGTATGAAAAAAATAAAAGGGTTTTTTTGAGAAATAATGGAGTGTATCCCAGTGGAAAGAAAGATTAATAGTAGATAAAAAGAAATGAAATTTGGAATAATTTTTAAAAAAATTGCTAAATCTCCCAATTTTGTAGTATAATTGAAATTATTTTTGCCTCTATTCTAGTGGTTTAAGAAATAGAAGTTTTGGATATAGTGGGAGGTGTTTAAATTCCTTGATCTTAATACAACTTTAACCATTGATCTATGTGGTCAGAAATTTGGTTATGAAGTATAGTGCAACTCAGAATCCAGTTGATCACTGCCTCCATTTTGAATCTTTTTCTAAGCGGACTTCTTAATTCCCTTAAAATTGAAAAACAACCTTTCAAGATTCCAATAGAATGTTCAATATAGACTCTTGGCTTTACCAAACAATTGTTGAACTTGGAATTTTGACTGTCTTCAGATTCTGCTCCAAAAAAAGCAGAAAGCACATACTTTTGATTCACATAACCAGAATCTGCCAGAAGATACAGTTTTTCATCAATGAATTTTTCAGGTTCTTTTAAAATTTTCATTTTTTGAAAGACAAAGGAGTCGTGACACAAACCAGGATAGCCAGAAAAGAAAGATATAAATTTTTCTTTCACATCACATATAAGCTGAACAGAAATTGAATATCTATAGAGAAGATATAGTTGCTTGTGTTAGAATTAAAGAAAAAGAAATAATGGAATTAGAAAAAATTTACCCCTTTTTACAGTCAAATTAATTGTTTCCATCTTGAGGAGGTTTCTGAATCAAAGGAATAGAAGTACCATCAAAAAAACTAGTACATCCTGGGAATCCCTCTGCTTACATAGCCTGAGATGATTCAAGTTGCTCTTCTTTAGTTAGGAAGGTGAGAAGTTTAGATTAAGAGGAGTTGATAGCAGTGATGCATCATTTTTTATAAGTTTTAACAGATCCATAACCCAAATTTAAGACTTTTTCCAAAAATTTCTAGGCTGCTCCATTACTATTGGAGCCCAAGTGACATTGTGTGATGACCGATTGAATTGAAGGATCAAGTTGTGGTTTTTTAGAATTATTTTGAAATATGAGGTGGACCTGAATAAGCTCAAGCAATTTAAGGAAAAATTCCTGATAAGTCCTGAACAACTGTCCATAACTGGGTACAGATAAGTTGAAAAGGGTTTGAATGGTGTACTTGGGGGTATGAAGTACTTGAGGCTTTCTTGGAAGAAGTTAGAGTTTTCTGGCCATTTTCAATAAAAAAAGAAAATATTCTTAAAGATCAGAATTAGAATGGCAATAAGAGTCCAAGAGAAGATCAAGAGCTGTGAAATTAATTGATTGATGTAGCTTATCACAATTTGAGAGTGAGGAAGGCATGACTCTTATACAGTATAAAAATATAAATGATGTATGATGTTTTGAGTTATAAACTGTTATGCTGTGGAGTGCTGTGTATGAATGTGATGATGCTGACAAGTCAGTAAAATGGAACATTATGGTGAAATCAGCACTTTTGGTTGTGAAAGTGCATATTTGAGTTAAATTTGAAATCCACCAGTGTTGGAGCTAGTGTTTTTCAAAAATCTACACTTAAATAAGTGCATATTTTCCAGAACTGGAAGCCCCTAATAAAAATACTTTTCAACCATGAGAAATTTTTTTTTAAAAAAATTGTTAAAAAACAGAAAAAAATAAAAAATGAAATAAAAAAACATTTTTTTGGAGAAAACAAAAATTAAATAAAAAAATTCCCATGTTTGCTAGATATTTTTCTTACAATTATTTTTTCACATCTTTTTTTGAAGATATTTTCATTAGAGAATGTACAATAATGCATTAAGCATTACATTAGCAAATTTCACGCAGAATTAAAAAAGTATGCTAATTGGGCTTTTTCCACAGTCACACAAATTAGTATTTATTTTGCCTTTGCTAATTGGCACTAAATGTGAAGTTTGGCAGCTGTGCAAAATTAACTCCTTATGTCTCATGCTATTTTTCCTACTTTCATGGAATATCTACTCTTCATGCATAGTGAATCTCATACAAAGTGTCCAAAAATGCAATTTGAATTAAAGCATATTGAATTATATTTCATTGCACAAAATCATGGGAATCTTTTTTAAAATTATGAAAAATATATTGAATTAATTCTACCTCACATGAAATCTGTCAGCCAGGCTGTCCCAGGAGCCCAGTAAATAAGCATACAATATTATTGGAATTTAAAGTACATAATAACTTGAAAATTATGTATTTAAATTATTATTATATTAAATAATAATTTATATAAGTATTTTATTTATATAAGTAAAATAAATATTATATGAATTATATTATCAGATTAATTAATTAAACATCATTTAATTATTATATTCCATAAAAGAAGGGTGCATTTTTTATTATAAATTAATAATTAATTATTTATAAACTTATAATATAATTATATTCAATTAATTATATTATATTGTAATTGCATTAAATTAAAATTAATTATTAAATTTATTCTTTTCATATATTATTATCCATAATTATTGGCGCTTCTTTTTGACCCTTAATTGTGTCAGGAAATTATTAAATAAATCCAACTACTTGTTTATCATAATAATATTAAGATCTTCACTTCTAATTAAAAAATATGAGTAAATTAATTACTTGTTTCAACAAATTTAAGTTACTAAAATAGTTAAAAAAAATGAGTAATTTTCATTTACAATTGATTTAAATTAGTTACAAAAATTTGTTGTGTAAAAATATTTTATGTTTTTCAATTAAAATCCTTAAAAAACATTGTAATTCTTGTTTTGGATTATTTTACTCATAGTTATTATGTTTCAGACTTATTTTGTTACTCATTATTTCAATTAATTGTTTTGGGAAATTATGGTGGGAAATATATTTACTTACTCACAGGTTTTAGTTTATTTTTTCATGTTTTTCTCTAAATATCTATGTTCTAGTTATATTCTTTTATATTCTTGTTTAACCTTAATACTATTTTGTAAATACTTACTTGTGGAGCTTCAGAGGTCCCCTTGCCTATAAAAAGGCCTTGGTAGTCCCCTTTAGCTGCCATCACTTACTTACTCATCATCTTTTAAAAAAATTTTGTTATATTTTATTATATTTTTAGTGGCACGCCCATCCTATTAGATATTAAATAAGAACTATAAGGTTGTTTAAGATTTTTAATAGTTAGGTTGTTGATATTTGATCAGAGAGAATAAATAAATACTTACTTATATAACTATTACACCCCTCTTCAACTTTGTCTACTAAAATATATATTTTATTGTCCCATTATCCTTCATTTCTTGCTTCCTCCTTTTATTTCTCTTCCATCCCCTTTATTCCTTTCTTTCCATCCTCTTCTTTATCTCCTTCTAGAAAATCTGGCCAACAATTGGAAGCCTTTCCAAACAATGACAATCAACTTGACAAATTTTGGACAAACCACAAACACACAGATCACCTCGCGCAAAAAGTACACTTTTTCCACAACCGTGAATTGAACCAGGGAACTATATTAAAGGTTAATGTATCTTTAAAACTTATATATTTTGTAGGTGATTTAACGATCACTACTGTAAGTCAACCTTTGCTCCTATCAACTCTTATTTTAAATTTTTTTATTGCAATAACAGTGATTGTGCTTAGTTTTGATTCACTGAGTGTAAGTGTTCATTTAATTTAAAATTTTTTCCCAGTTGACTATAATAGAGTGTTAATACCTCTTAGTCCTAGAATATTTCACAAATATTAATATTAATATTTAAATTATTAATTAAATTTTAATTATTATTAAATTTGTTGATTTTGGTTGACTATAATAGTACTCTGTACTTAGTCCCAGTTGCTGCCATATACAATTTTGGTAGTATTATTGTTGGTTGACATTAAAACTTGATTGTTTAGTCCTAATAATTTATTTAAATCATATATAATTTTCTTTAATTAATTATATTAAACAATACTTTATATTTAAATATTTTGTATTTCTTTTTATAAATAAAAATATCTTAATATAAAATTTATATTTTGGTATTCATAAAACTAAAATATTTATTTGTTTAAAATAATTATATATAATTTTTTTCCACACTTGCATGTCTAGCAAATTGACTGAGAGCATGGATAACCTCCAAGTGGATGAAATTGATGTAGATTGTGAAGCTGACTCTGTAACCTCTTCAATATTAGTTTGTAAAAAATCAATGGCTGATAAAAGATCTTCTCATTCTAAAGGACATAGAAATGTCAGGAGGGGTGGAAGAAATAAACCCCCTTCCCCCAACCATTCAGAAAGAAGTCAAACCTCTGGTCAATCAGAAAAATCCTCTAAAAGTATAAAAATAAAAAGGATTCCTCTAAAACAGAAAGTCAACAATTTGTCCAGCCACATCAAGGAGCTGAGAGCAGAAGGTATAAAATACAAGGCAAGAGTGGACACCCTTTGGTCCCAGATGCAGGAGTTTCTATCTCAAAAGCAGGTTCAACTTTTTCCCATGTCGTCAACTCAGTCTCAGTCTCAGCCCCTCAAACTCCCACCTCCTTCCAGAAAAACCAAAATACTCTGGAAGTGGAACAATGGAAATGGGATTATCTCATGAGCCATTATCAACAGAATGTGAAAACTCCTCCTGCTCATCAGCCTGGCTCATCCAGAACACCCAATTTCCATCCTCCTCCTCATCCTTACCAAAAAAGCAGGAGAAAGAAGGCCCAAATCCAGTCTCAAACCCAGGGGAAGTTTCCTCCTCTGCCATGGTGAGTAGTTTGGTTGATAAAAATTTTGGAGTCTATTCTAATAAGCCTTCTTCTACAGGTAATCTTATTGAGAATGGTGAAAGAACAGTTAGACCTATGAAAAGACAGTTTCCTGTAACTAGTAGCCCTAATGATTTTATGAGTAAACTTTCCTTTGATGAGCCATTGCATTTAACCTCTACTTCTTTAGTTAATCGTTCTCTTGAAATAAAGAATGATTCTGTTGCTCCTTAAATTTATGTTTTTCTTGAAAAAACTTTTTAAGAGATATTGAGAGACTCTCCTGATTTTAGACTTATCAAAGACAAACTTTTAAAAGATATTTTAAAACATGAGAATGATAGATTAAATAATTTACATTTAAATTGCAAAGTGAGCTCTTCTGTACAGAACAGCTTATTTCAAATTAAAAGACACATTTAATAATGTTCTTTCTCAGAA
Organism: Hemileia vastatrix; assembly: GCA_030280995.1. Classification (NCBI taxonomy): domain Eukaryota; kingdom Fungi; phylum Basidiomycota; class Pucciniomycetes; order Pucciniales; family Zaghouaniaceae; genus Hemileia; species Hemileia vastatrix. The sequence continues at coordinate 4,389,562 of JASXTE010000010.1, read as the reverse complement.
AAAGTCTATTAAAAGTGATAATAGATCACTCTCAGATAAATATAATCATCTACTTAAAGTTATTGATGAAAATATGTCACACACCACGTGACACTCAAGGTAAAGCAGCTCATTAAATCAATAATACAGAGGTCTAAATCCATACTTGAAGCGCAGAAAGCAATTCTACATAGAAACCGTGACTTTCCTTTGTGTACTCACTATTCAACTGCACTAGTCTAAACTCTAAATCTAAATTAGTCAATCTCTCAATAGTGTGTCTCAGTCTTTTCCTCAATAAGCGAGACACAGCGCAATAGTCAATGTAATAGTACACTAAAAGGTTTATTAAATGTCTGTCACCACACAATATGGGGGGCGGACTTGCTAGCGAGTCCGCAACCTTGGACCCAAACTCACCACAGATTGAACACACATTGAGCTATTGATAAAGGAACCATACAATCAGGGATGAACACCACTCAGCAGAACAGTTATAGGTGGGTGTTCAAGTAGAGTTCAGAATGGGTTCAGTATGAGTTCAGGTTGATGACTTGCTAGCAAGTCCACCCCCTATATTGTGTAGTGTGTGGATTGTTAAAAGGGGTAGTGAGCATGGACAGAATGGTTAGTGGAGGATTAAAGGGTTGACGGATGTTAGTGAGGAGGGTCCAGGTTTAATGGGTGTATTCTTTAATGGTCTGTGGTGTGTGGAATAGTGGATGGGTATGAGGTCAATGCGAGGAGGAGTAAAGGATATAATAAGGGTTGGGTTTTTGGTTCAACATTCTTTAGAATTAAATTATAAAACGTATATATAATTAATAGTGGTAAAACTTTAGGTTAAATCATTATTATTGTATCTTTCCTTATTTTCTCAATAATCATATCTAAATCCTAAAACCTTTGATTATTGAGTTTCCAACCCTTTGTGAGATTTTAAGAATTTCAACATTACCTTTAAATTATATTAGAATTCTTCTTGAATATATCTCAAAGCAGTAGCTCTTCTTTCGAGTCATCTTTGAATCACTTCCTCGAACATTTCCTCTGTGCATCAAAGAAGTTTCTAAACTCCTCCCTCCATCTCACTTCCAGGAACACCCTCAACCTTGCGCATAGTCGTCTGGTGATAAAATACTTCTTTAAAAAATGACAATATGCTTCTGCATAGTGAATTGAGAAAATTGAAAATTGATTTCCAGAATTTGAGTAACAAATTCTCAGTAGAAGAGGACAGAAATGTTCTATCTATTTCTAGGATTAATGATCAACTATCTTATATTCATGATTTAAGAAATAAATTGTCTGATCTTAAGAAAAAAATTTCTGCATTACAGGTTGTTCATAATAATCATTGTGATGAGTTAAGAAGTATTCCTCAACCTGTTGTTAATCATAAAAATAAACAGCCTGAACATGGTGTTTCTACTCTTCCTTGAATTGTACCAATTATGCCCGATGAAAATTTGTTTATGAGATCTGTTGCATCTGTTGCGTCAGATAAAAAAGAATTTGATAATAACAATGAGCCATCTACCTCTAAGAATAATGAAATATCTGAAAAACTTTCAAGAATTCAAGAATCAATAACCTTGAGTATTTCAAACCATAAAACTGACCATCCTGGTAGTAATAAAAATTGGCCTAAGCTGGACCAATATCCTACCTTTGATGGTGATTCTTCATCTGATTGGCAGCAATTTATCCAAAGAATTGATATCTTAAAGAGATCATATAAATTGCCAGATGAGGAAATTGTTTCTAAGTTAATTTCTTTGTTCTAAAATGTAGCCATGATGTGGTATGAATCTGTTTTGTTAGATAACAGCCATTACACATGAAATGAATGGAAAACTTTGATTGAGAATCAGTTTTGTGGTTCAAAATTCAGGTTGGCTCAACAAAGACTGTATGAAAATGCAAAATATGTGTCCTCCTCTGTTGATAAACCCATTGTTTTTCTTATGAAATTAACAAAAATCATGCAAGCAATTGATCCTAAGATGGATTATGATATTTGGAGAGATAAAATTCTATATAAATTACCGAATTCTCTTAGAGATTTAATTGTGGATAGAACTGAGCATGTGAAGGAACACTCTTCATTCATTAATATCTGTAATGAAGTACTGCTCAACCATAGATATGAGCCAAAGAATTATCTTGGGAAATATTATCATGATCAGTATAAACCCTCTACAAAACTCCCAGAAAAACCTGGTAAACTCTCTGCCCCAGTTGCACCTAAGTAATATGCAACAAATACTTTTTTTAAATGTAACAAATCATGGAAAAAAGGTCATTTTTGTGACAAGAAACTTTATCTTGTTGAACAAAAATCCCATCTTTTCTTTTCATAATCAAATACCTTATCAATACAGCTTTGAGCATGTTTTCTGCATAGCTGTTGCATTTGCATAAAAGATTTTACACCAGGATGTAGATGCAACTTAGTTGATTTATTTTTGAGAATTTTAGCAGGAGTGTTTGGGACATAATCTAACCAAAGCTCAAAAGGCTTTTTCTCTGTGACAGAATGAATAGTGATATTATATGCAAATTTAAGACCAGGAAATAGAGTGACACAGTCATGAGTAAATCTGTCATTGTATTTATATTCTGATCCAAAGGCACAATACCTTCTAATCATATCTTCCAGAGTCTGAATCATTCTTTCAGCTAGACTATCAGTCTGAGGATGGTGAGCTGTAGACAATTTTAACACACAACCACAAATATCTATCAAAGAAGTCCAAAATTCAGATGTAATTTTTGGATCTCTATCAGAGATAATGGCTTTTGGAAATCCAACAATATTAAACATTTAAGAGCACCATAAGAAAGCTAATTCTTTTGTGGATACATCTTTGTGTGTGGGAATAAATTTGCACATTTTGGTGAATCTATCCACTATTACCCAACAAGAGTTATAACTGTCTTTACCTTCTATAGGAAGACCAGTGACAAAATCCATGTTAATGATATTCCAAGGAGCATCAGGTGCTTCAATATGTTACAACAATCCTGCTCTTTTGCCTATTAATATTTTATATTTTTGACAAGAATCACAAGATTCAACATATAATTTAGTGTCTTCAGACATATTAGCCCACCAAGCAGTGTTTTTAATTCTGATAATGGTTTTCTCAAGATCAAATGTGCTGCTAATATTTCATCATGAAAAAGTCATAAGATAGTTTCTTTCATGGAAGGAGGAACAAAAATGACATTAGTCAGTTTTCTCCTGTAATAAATATAACCATCTTCAATGGAAAACTTTCCCTTACTCAAAGCCCTCTGGTACTTTGGAGGAAGAGTTTTTATCAATGCTTAAATAGAAGCATTCTTTGGATCATTCAAGACTGTAACCAATTTATTTACATCAGAATTATTATCATATGAACACAGAATTAATTTTAACAGTTCTTCTTTCATATCAACTATATATATATCATGTATATGAGCAGTATCACCTTCAGGCACATAGGCAGGATTGGAGTCATTATTTGGCAGAGGCAGCCTTGACAGCATATCAACATTGGAGTGAAAATTTACAGCACTATGGACTATTTTCATTCTTCCTCTGTTCTCTTGAACAGCAAGTTGCCACCTAAACATATGTCTATTTGGTGTATTTAGGTTTAAGAGGGATTTGACAGCACTACAGTCAGTTACCAAATCAAATATTTGGTCATCTAGGTAATAGTGAAGCTTCTCAAGAGCCCAAACAACTGCTAAACACTCTAATTGAGTGGCACCATATTTTAATTCACTATTTCTCAAGGTTCTTGAGATATAACAAATTACAACTTCTGAGGATTTCTCATTAATAATTTGTTTTTGGTGAAGGGAAGCACCCAGTACAACAATGCTAGAATCTGTGTAAAGACGAAAGGTTTGTTGAAATCTGGAAGAGCCAAGATAGGGGCTGTCATTAAACAATTTTTCAATTTAACAAAAGCTTTTTGAAAGTCATTATTCCAGATAAAGGCAACATCTTTTCTGGTCAGTTTGGTAAGAGGTAAGGCTATGACCTGATAATTCTTAATATATTTTCTATAATAGCCACACATACCCAAAAAACTTTGGATCTCTCTAACAGAAGTTGGTGCTTTTACATTTTGAATTGCAGCAACTTTATTCTTGTCTACACAAATTTGTAATCCTGACACAACATGGCCAAGGACTTTCAAGGATTGAAAACCAAACTTACACTTTTTCAAGACAAGGTCATATTAATTTCATCCATTTTTCGTAAAACTCTATTTAAGTGAATCATATGTTCATCAAAAGTTTCAGAAAAAACTATAATGTCATAAATATACACCATGAGCCATCCTTCAATTATCTTCTGATGGAAAGTTTTATACATTACTTTCTGAAAAACTGAAGGTGAATTTTTAGGGCCAAATGGCATCCTAACATACTTATATATTCCCATATGAGTAGAAATAAGCAAGAAATTCTGTGAATTTTTATCAACAGGTATTTGATGATAACCTTTATTACCATCCAGAAAACTAATAAATTTTTCACCTTGCAAGGTAGCATGTATTGAATTAATTCTGGGTAAAGGATAAATATCATCAACAGTATAAGTGTTTAATGCCCTATAATCCCCACATAATCTAGCCTTACCTTTTTCATAGGAAATCAAAACTGAGGAGATGACACAATATTTTGGGGTGAAATCCACCTTCTCAATGATATTCATTTTTAATAAGGTGGAAATATTATCTTCAATATCCTTTCTCTTTGTTGTAGAAGCAGGATATGGTTTTTTCTTAAGACTAAGAGGAATATCACTCAAGTTACAGGATAAAGTAATTTAAATTTCATCCTTAACAGCTCCTAAGACATGAGAGCCATAAGAGAAAGCCATAGGGAAAGATGTAATTAAGGCTACTATTGAATTATTTTGATCAACAGTAAATTGATTACTAAATGAAGCCGTTTCAATTTCAGACAATAATACATCCATTTCCTCTGTTTGTCTGCCTTTAAATTGGATCAAAGGGTGACAAGATTTCAATAAGGGTGCATAATGCTTTTTAGAAGAAGAAATTTTAAATTTTATTTTCCCATTCAAGCCTGAGGTAAAACAATTGTTTTCAGGATCCAACTTAATGCCAAACATCGTTAAAATGTCATTTCCCATGATAAACCAATTGCTTAAATTATCATTTTTCATCACAAAAAATTCACAAATAGCTCTGACAAAAACACCATTATATTTAAAGAATACAGTAGCTTTGTATTTGCCAATGGGACATAACACAGAACCATATCCTTTCCATTTTTCAGATGTTATAGGTAATAATTTGAATTGATAATCCTTATCCACAGAAGCCAGTGCTTTCTCAGACACTACACTTCCTCCAGCACCAGAATCAAGAATGACCTCAACATTTTTTCCATTTATGATAACTGGTGCTCTCAAAGGTGATATTAAAATGGAACTGTCAGTAATATCTCTAATTACTTCAGAATTTTCTACGGAAGACAAGTCAATATCACAATTATCAGACAAATTATCTAAATATTGGATATCCTTTTCTAAAACAAGAACTTCTTGGGAAGACTCGTGGACATGAGAAATATTGCTATCACAGTCACTGGAGGAAGCATCAAGATCAGCTTGAGTATTTTCAGATTCCTCAGATTTTTCAACAAGATGAATTTTATTGTCACAAATATGTCCTTTCTGCCATGGTTTTTTACATTTGAAACAAGTGTTTGTTGCATATTTCTTTGGTGCAACTGGGGCAGAAGGTCTACCAGTTTTGTCTGGAAATTTTGTGGTAGGCTTTTTCTGGTCATGATAAAATTTAACAGGATAATTCCTTGGTTCATATCTATGGTTGAGCAGTACCTCATTACAGATATTAATGAAAGAAGAGTGTTCCCTCACATGCTCAGTTCTAGCCACTATTAAATCTCTAAGAGAATTTGGTAATTTATATAGAATTTTATCTCTCCAAATATCACAATCCATCTTTGGATCAATTGCTCTCAGGATTTTTGTTAATTTCATCAGAAAAACAATGGTTTTATCAAAAGAGGATGACACATATTTTGAATTTTCATACATTCTTTGTTGAGCCAACCTGAATTTTGAACCAAAAAACTGGTTCTCAATCAAAGTTTTCCATTCATTCCATGTATAATGGTTGTTATCTAACAAAACAGATTCATACCACATCAAGGCTACATTGGAGAATAATGAAATTAACTTAGAAACAATTTTCTCATCTGGAAATTTATATGATCTCTTTAAATTATAAATTTTTAGATAAATTGTTTCCAATCAGATGAAGAATCACCATCAAAGGTAGGATATTGGTCCAGCTTAGGCCAATTTTTATTACTACCAGGATGGTCAGTTTTATGGTTTGAACTACTCAAGGTTATCAATTCTTGAATTCTTGAAAGGTGTTCAGATATTTCATTATTCACAGAGGTAGATGGCTCATTGTGAGTATCAAATTCTTTTTTATTTGATGCAACAGATATCATAGACAAATTTTTAGCTGGCATAATTGGTACAATACAAGGGAGAGTATAAATACCATGTTCAGGCTGTTTTTTTTATTATTAACAGTAGGTTGAGGAATATTTCTCAACTCATAACACTGGTAATTATGAAAAACCTTTAATGCAGAAACTTTTTTCTCAAGATCAGACAATTTATTTCTTAAATCAGGAATATAAGATAGTTGATCATTAATCCTAGCAATAGATAAAAAATTTCTGTCCTCTTCTACTGAGAATTTATTTCTCAAATTCTGGAAATCAATTTTCAATTTTCTCAATTCACTATGCTGAAGCATATTGTCATTTTTAAAGAAGTATTTTCATCAAGAAGAGGCTTCAGATCATCAAGAACTTTACGTAGATGATTATATTTATCTGAGAGTGATCTGTTATCACTTTTAATAGACTTTTTCTGAGGAAGGAAATTATTTAATGAGTCTTTTAATTTAAAATAAGCTGTTTCCTGAACAGAAGAACTGTCAGCTGGGCTACTAGACTTACCTGGTAAAATAATTAATTATTTTACTAAGGTGAAGCCACGCCTTTTTAAAAATACTTATTAATATTTAATTATTTAACATTTACTTATAATTTACTTACAACCAACTAAGCTAATTATATTAAGTAGTGTAAATAATTAATTTAAGTAAGTGTCTTATACATTTTTACTCCCTAACACCATGCTCAATAGTATAGTTGATTGGGAATAAAAATTAATAATAAAATTATAATAAAAAACCTTAAGATTATTATATTACTTCATTGAGAGATCTGGAATTCCGTGAAATTAATATAATTAATTTAATTGTGATGTAATTAATTGTGACAGTCCAAGGAACTCCTACTTTATTACTAATAAAATTGATGCCCTTGTTGACGTACCAATTAAATTATTTTCTTATGTCATATATATACTTCTTTTAGTCATCTTCTTTCTCACATTCTTACAGTAGATGGTGTTAATTCTGTGTCTTTATTTCCCTCATGTTTTGCCTATAAAAGTCCCTCACTTTTGTGCTTTTCAGAACATTCATTACTTATTTACTTACTTACTTAGTTTATTACAACTACATATAAAACTATTTATTATAATTTTAGTATTTACATTAAGCTGTAATTCTAAATTTTTAAATAAAATAGTAATTATCCCTTTACCTCTTTAAATTTTTTGAGTAAAAATCTTTAAAAGATAAGAGAAATACGTACACATTTTGAATCCTTTTAAATCCACCATTGCCATCCTTGAAACTCCTTGAAAAATCTTCTAGACTTGAAGGACCACCTGACAAGAACTCACTTTGAAATTTAAATGTAAATTATTTAATCTATCATTCTCATGTTTTAAAAAATCTTTTAAAATTTTGTCTTTGATAACACTAAAATCAGGAGAGTGTCTCAATATTTCTTCAGAAGTTTTTTCAAGTAAAACATAAATTTCAGGAGCAACAGAATCATTCTTTATTGCAAGAGAAGGATTAAATAAGAAGTAGAGGTTAAATTTAATGGGTCATCAAAAGAAAGTTTACTCAGAACATCATTAGGGCTACTAGTTACAGGAAGCTGTCTTTTAATAGGTTTAACTGTTCTTTCACCATTCTCAATAAGATTACCTTTAGAATAAGGCTTATTAGAATACACTCAAAAATGTTTATCAACCAAACTACTCACCATGGAAGAGGAGGAAACTTCCCCTGGGTTTGAGACTGGATTTGGGCCTTCTTTCTCCTGCTTTGTTGGTAAGGATGAGGAGGTGTATGGAAATTGGGTGTTATGGATGGGCCAGGCTGATGCTCTGGAGAATGTTACACATACTGTTGATAGTGGCTCATGAGATAATCCCATTTCCATTGTTCCACTTCCAGAGTATTTTGGTTTTGCTGGAAGGAGGTGGGAGTTTGAGGGGGCTGAGGCTGAGACTGAGTTGATGACATGGGAGGAAGTTGAACCTGCTTTTGAGATAGAAGCTCCTGAATCTGGGACCAAAGGGTGTCCACCCTTGCCTTGTATTTCTTACTTTCTGCTCTCAGCTCCTTTATGTGGCTGGACAAATTGTTGACTTGCTGGTTTAGAGGAATCTTTTTTATTTTTATACCTCATAGAGGATTTTCCTGATTGACCAGAGGTTTGACTTCTTTCTGAATAGTTTGGTGAGGGGGGTTTGCCACTTCTCCTCACATTTCTACATCCTGAAGGGTATGAAGGTTGTTTTTCAGCTGAAGATTGTCAGTAAGTTAATTTTGAAGAACCTACAGATTCATTATCAACATCCACTTCAACTTCATCCACATGCAGGTTATCCATGCTCTCAGTCAATTTTTTAGACATGTAAGTTGAAAATAAATTTTATATAATCCCTGTAAACAAATAAATATGTCAGGGTAGAAGACAAAAATATATTTTTATATTAAAATATTATTTTAAAAATAAATATAATTATTCAAATTTAAAGTAGTATTTAATATAATTAAATAAAATTATATTTGATTTAAATAATCATTGGGACTTAAACAATAAAGGTTTAATGTCAACCAACAATAATTATACCAGAATTTATATGGCAGTTACTGGGACTAAGTACAGAGTACTATTATAGTCAACCAAAATCAACAAATTAATAATAATAAAAATTAAATTAATAATTCAAATATTAAAATTAAATTTTTGAAATATTCTAGGACTAACAGTTATTAACACTCTATTATGGTCAACTAGGAAAAAAAATTAAATTTTAATGAACACTTACACTCAGTGAATCAGCACTAAGCCACAATCACTGTTATTGCAATAAAAATTTAATATAAGAGTTGATAAGAGCAAGGGTTGACTTACAGTAGTGATCATTAAATCACCTACAAAATATATAACTTTTTAAAAATATATAAACCTTGAGTTCAGTTCCTTGGTTTAATTCACAGTCGCAGAAAAAGTTTACTTTTTGCGCAAGGTGGTCTGTGTATTTGTTGTTCTTCCAAAATTTGTCAAGTCAATTGTCGCCATTTGGAAAGGTCCCCAATTGTCAGCCGGTTTGTCTAGAAGGAAGGAAAGAAGAAGAGGATAGAAATGAAATAAAAGAAAAGAAGAGGGAAGGAAAGGATTGTGGGATAATAAAATAACTATTTTGGTAGACAAAAGAAGACAAGGGGTGAACTGGTTATACTAGTAAGTATCTTATTTTTTCTCTCTGCTCAAATATCAACAAACTTAACTATTAAAAATCTTAAAACAACCTATAAATTTTTATTTAATATTTAAGGGGACTGAAGCTCCACAAAAATAATAAAATGTAATGTAGTATTTAATTTATGATGAGTAAGTAAGTGATGAGGCTACAGGGGATTATCCAAGGCCTTTTTATAGGCAAGGGGTCCTCTGAATCGCCATTAATAAGTATTGAAAAAGTAGTAATAAGTTAAAACAAGAATATAAAAAAATATAACTAAAACATAGATATTAGGGGGTATCAAAGTTAGAAATGTGTAATGATTTAAAAGGTATTTCACAACACAAAAATAAAGCCACAAACTTGAAATTTTTTCTCAGTAAAAAGGTGCTTTGGGTGCACAATATGGAATATTTAAAAAAATAATCATGTTTTATTTGGTGGAAAAAATAGGTATTTTGAAATGGAAGATTTATAACTTTGATACCCCCTATTTAGAGAAAAACATGAAACAACTAATTAAACCCATGAGTAATAGACTAATTTTCCCACTATAGTTTCCCAAACCAGTTAATTAAAATAATGAGTAACTAAATAAGTCTGAAACATAATAACTGTGAGTAAAATAATCCAAAACAGGTATTACAATGTTTTGTTAAGGGTTTTAATTGAAAAAATAGAATATTTTGATGCAACAATTTTTGTAATTGATTTAATTCAATTGTAAAGGAAAATTAATCTTTTGTTTTAACTATTTATTAACTTAATAATTAATTTAGTTGAAACAAGTAATTTATTCAATCATATTGTTAATTTAAAGTGAGGATTTTAATATTATTATCTTAAATAAGTAGTTTAATTTATTTAATGATTTCCTGACACAATTAAGGGTCTAAAAACCGCCCAATATTATTGTTTGATAAGATATGTAAGGCTTTATTTAATATATAAATTTAATTAATTAATTTAATTACATTATAAGTTAATTTTAAACTTATAATTATAATATATGTTTATAATTAATTAATTATTAATTTATATCTATTAAATACATAAAAATGCGCCATAATTTATAATATATAAAATCTATCATTCTTAATTTAAATGTAGAAATAAATTATATAACAATAAAATTAATTTAACCCTTATTTTATTTATATTTAATAAGATAATTATATAATTTTATTATGAAATAAAATATTAATTTATATGCATAAAATGTATATTTTTACACCCTGTTTTGGTTCCAGTAAATTAACATAACATTTACTGGGCTCCTGGTATAGCCTGTCTGACAGGGGGAAGCGGTGGAGGGGAGGGGAGGAGGGGGGAGAGTGGGGAGAGTTGAGAGGTGGCCTAAATGGGTGAAAAAAGGGGCTAAAGAGAGGAAAATGAGCACATAAAGGGGGGGAAGGGGGAAGGAGGGAAAAAGAATGTTCAAAATGTTCAGAATTATCAACATGTTCAAAATGTTTAAAATTTTTAAACTATTTAAACTATTCAAAATGTTCAGAATTTTCAAAATCTTCAAAATTTCAAAATGTTCAAACTATTTAATATCTTTAAAATTTTTAAAATTTTTAAACTATATAAAGTATTTAAAATTTTCAAACTATTCAAACTTTTAAAATGTTAAAACTATTGAAACTATTAAAAATGTTCAAAATTTTCAAACCATTCAAACTATTCCAAATTTTCAAAACTATTCAAAAAATTTATAATTTTCAAAATATTCAAAATGCAAAAAGGTTCAAAATGTTCAAAAGTTTTAAAATTTTCAAAATTTTTAAAATGCTCACAATTTTTTTAATTTTCAAACTATTCAAAATGTTCAAAATGTTTAAAAATTTTTAAGTATTCTAAATTTTCAAAATTTTCAGAATGTTCAAAATGTTCAAAATTTTCAAAATCTTCAAAATCATCAAAATGTTCAAAATGTTCAAAATGTTCAAAATGTTCAAAATGCTCAAAATGTTCAAAATTTTAAAAATATTTAAAATATTTTATATTTTCAAACTATTCAAATTTTCAAAATATCCAAAATGTTCTATTTATTCAAAATTTCCAAAATTTCCAAAATTTCCAGAATATTCAATTTATTCAAAATGTTTAAACTATTCAAACCTAAAAATGTTCAAAATTTTCTAAATTTTCTAAATGTTTAAAATGTTCTAAATGTTTTAAATTTTCAAACTATTCAAACTATTTAAACTTTAAAGTTTTCAAAATTTTCACTAGTGCATATCAAATTTAGAACTTTTCCATTTCAAAAAACCTCTTTTTTCCACTAAATCAACCATGATTATTTTTTTAAATATGTCATTTTGTGCCTCAAAAACACCTTTTTGCTGAGAAATAATATCAAGTTGGTGGATTTCTTTTGTGTTGTGAAAGACATTTTAAATAATAATAATTTCCTAACTTTAATACCCCCTAATATTTTTAAAATGTTCAAAATGTTCAAAATGTTCAAATTTTTAAATTTTTCAAAATTCTCAAAATTTTCAAAATGTTCAAAATGCTCAAAATGTTGAAAATGTTGAAAATGTTCAAAATGTTCAAAATGTTCAAAATGTTCAAAATGTTCAAAATGTTCAAAATAATTAAAATTTTCAAAATGTTCAGAATTTTGAAATTATTCAAAATTCTCAAAATTTTCAAAATGTTCAAAATTCTCAAAATTTTCAAAATGTTAAAAATTTTTTAAATTATTAAAATGTTGAAAATTTTTATACTATTCAAAATGTTCAAAATTTTCAACATTTTCAAAATGCTCAAAATTTTCAAATTATTCATAATAATCAAAATTCTCAATATGCTCAAACTATTTAAAATGTTGAAAATCTTCAAAATTTTCAAAATATTTAAAATTTTCAAACTGTACAAAATGTTTAAACTATTCAAACTATTCAAACTATTCAAAATGTTCAAAATTATCAAAATGTTCAAAATGTTTAAAATTTTTAAAATTTTTAAATTAGTCAAAATTTTCAAAATGTTCAGAATGTTCAAAATGTTCAAATTTATCAAAAATTTTAAACTATTCAAAATTTTCAAAATGTTCAAAATGTTTAAAATTTTCAAACTATTCAAAATTTTCAAACTATTTAAATTTTTAAACTGATCAAAATTTTTAAAATTTTTAAACTATTCAAAATGGTTAAGAATTATCAAAGTATTCAAAATATTCAAAAAATTTAAAATGTTCAAAATTTTCAAAATTTTCAGACTATTCAAAATAGTCAAAATACTCAAAATACTCAAAATGTTTAAAATTTTTAAACTGTTTAAAATTTTCAAACTATTCAAAATGGTTAAAAATTTTCAAAGTATTCAAAAAATTCAAAAAATTTAAAATGTTCAAAATTTTTAAAGTTTTCAGACTATTCAAAATAGTCAAAATAGTCAAAATGTTTAAAATCTTCAAACTATTCAAACCATTCAAAATTTTTAAACTATTTAAAATGTTCAAATTATCAAACTTTTCAAAATTTTCAAAATTTTTAAACCATTCAAAATGTTCAAACTTTTCAAAAATTTTCATTATTTACAAAATATGCAAACTATTTAAAATTTTCAAACTATTCAAACTATTCAAATTTTTCATTATTTACAAAATATTCAAAATGTTTAAAATTTTCAAACTATTCAAAATGTTTAAAATTCTCAAAATTTTCAATATGTTCAAAATGTTCAAACTTGTCAGCCTGAATATTCTCAGGACTGAGTAAAATTACTAACAAATTATGTTAAACATATGTAGAATACATGGGAACAATAAATAATTGTATAAAAAATTGATTTAATACAAATATATGCCATTATAAAGCATTATATACACGCATATATCCACCTTATTTAAGTCTTATGTACTTAATATTTAGTTAGAATATGTTAGGGTAACCTTAAGAACCTTAGCCATTAGCCTAAATAATTTTTAAGTACACATAAAGCTAATTTTTCTATTATTTTATTGAAATAATTGATAAATGCACTTATTATCACTAAAAGCTGGATATATGCGCTATAAATGTTAAGATAATAAAAATGCGCCTTGACAGATCAATTTACCTTATTTGGAACAATTGATCTGGCTATTTAAAAGTGTAAAAATAACACTTTTCAAAGTTGGTGTTTTTTATGCCAGAAATGGCCTCTGTGCAGTGGCTACATACTGCCTGCATTTTTCCCGTGTGAATAGCTTCATTTTTAGCAAAGTTAGTATTTTTCACGCTAAAATTACCCCACATACATGCACTATATGTGGAAACACACTAAAATAGGCGAGGGACGCTTATTTAGTGTCTTAATTTAGTTTCAATGTGAATTAACCTTATTAAATGCACTAATTACATTAGTTACATCAGTCTTGGAGCCCAATTATGCTACCACGCTTAAAAATCGCCTATTTAGTCAAGGATTTACCCGTGGTTATGCCTGCCAAGAGTCTGCATACAGGGATCAGCCCTTACACGCATTAAATTGGGTTTTTCAGTGGTTTCTCAGTCAATAATGCTTATTTTTGGACAGGGATTTCACATATAAATTTGTAATAATTAACTCTAACATTTCTACTGTTAATCCCCCTTAATACTGTGTTATATTTAGTACCTTTTCTTTATTTTTAGTCCATTAAAAATAGATATTACACGCATATACACTCTTTTTTGGGTTATTCTTTATTTGTGATGGATTATCCCTATTATTTCAGGATTTTGGCGTGTGATATTATTCTTTGGTTGTCATTGGTCATTCCTTATGTTGTTGGACAGGTCTATTAGTTAGTTTGAGGCGCATTTGGCCGTGTATAGGATTGGAATCATCAAGGGGAATCATTGGGGAATTATTGGGTATAAAAGGAGGGGGTTTTTGGTCATATTTTCGACATTCAATTTATCATTTATACAATTACAATTACAATATAACCAATACAATTTATCTTACATTTCATTAGTACTTTAGAGAGTCTTTGAATAGTATTTTAAATATATTATATCTATTTTTCTGCACAACAATAAGCCTTGTAATACCAATTATAATAAGTGAGATTAAATTACTGAGCCTTATAATTAATTTTATTCTACTACTTGCTTGTTTTATACCATTGAATTCATTTGGGACCTTTTGTAAATCTTCTAGACACTAGACCAGCAAGCTATTCACGTCTCTGGACTTGGACTTAGCCTGACAAAACTATTCAAAATAGTCATAATTTACAAAATATTTAAAATGTTCAAAATTTTCAAAATTTTCAAACTATTCAAAATAGAAAAAATAATCAAAATGTTAAAAATTTTCAAACTATTCAAAATTTTCAAAATTTTTAACTATTCAAAATTTTCAAAATTGTCAAACTATTCAAAATAGTTAAAATTTTCAAAATGTTCAAACTATTCATAATAGTCAAAATTTACAAAAAATTTTAAAATGTTCAAAATGTTCAAAGTTTTCAAAATTTTTAAACTATTCAAAATAGTTAAAAATTTTAAAACTATTCAAAATTTTCAAAAATTTTAAGATTTTCAAACTGTTTAAAATTTTCAAACTATTCAAAATTTTCAAACCATACAAAATGATCAAACTATTCAAAATTTTCATTATTTACAAAATATTCAAAATGTTCAAATTGTTCAAAATTTTCAAACTATTCAAAATAGTCAAAATAGTCAAAATGTTTAAAATTTTCAAACTATTCAAAATATTCAAAGTATTCAAACTATTCAAAATAGTCAAAATAGTCAAAATAGTCAAAATGTTTAAAATTTTCAAACTATTCAAACTATTCAAAATAGTCAAAATAGTCAAAATGTTTAAAATTTTTAAACTATTCAAAATATTCAAACTATTCAAACTATTCAAAATTTTCAAACTATTCAAAATAGTCAAAATGTTTAAAATTTTCAAACTATTCAAAATTTTTAAACTATTCAAACTATTTGTCAGCTGGGCTGCTAGACTTACCCAGTAAAATAATTAACTATTTACTGGATAAAGCCACGCCTTATTATTTTAATTTTTTTAATTATTTACATTAAATTTACCTATAACAAATTAACTAATTACAAAATGGTAAAGTTAGTGAATAATTAAAATTAATATTATAATGTCCCTTATATTTCTATTTTCTAACACCGTGCTCAATGACAGGTTAAAAGAAATAGAAATTAATATTAAAATAAATTACAATAAGAATTTAAATAAAATTAACTACCTACAAAAAATTCAAATTACTTATTTAAAATTGGCATTTACAGTAAATTTTAAATACATTAATTAATTTCTGTCATATATAGTAAATACACCTTTCTGACACCTTCTTTTCAGAACAACTTTATTATTTGAAAATACTCTTTCTGGAATATTCTTTTTCTCTCTCTCTCTCTCTCTCTCTCTCTCTCTCTCTCTCTCTCTCTCTCTCTCTCTCTCTCTCTCTCTCTCTCTCTCTCTCTCTCTCTCTCATACTACTGTTTTTAGAAATTTATTGCAGTGCTTTGTCTCTCCTTTGCCTATATAAGGCCTATCTTTTGGTTGTTTTTCATCATTCCATTTTCACTAAATTATTTATTAAAACTACTTAAAATATTTATTACTACTTATTATTGCTTTTAGTACTTACATTCATGTAATTCTAATCCATTAATAATAATAATAATTTAAAAGTTTTACCTCTTTCTATTGAGTTGTCACTGGACAACCTACGCACAAGGTCAAGGGTGTTCCTGGAAGTGAGATGGAGAGAGGAGTAAAGAAACTTTGCCAAGGCACAGAGGAAATGTTCGAGGAAGTGATTCAAAGTTGACTCGAAGGAAGAGCTACTGCTTCGAGATATGTTCAAGGAGAATTCTAATATAAGTTAAAGGTAATATTAAAAATTCTTAGAATCTCACAAAGGGTTGGAAACTCAATAATCAAAGATTTTAGGATTTTAGAGATGATTACTGAGAAAATAAGGAAAGATATAATAATAATGATTTAACTAAAGTTTTACCACTATTAACTATATATACGTTCTATAATTTAATTCTAAAGAATGTCAAACCAAAAAACCAACCCCTTTTATATCCTTTACTCCTCCTCGCATTGACCTCATACCCATCCACTATTCCGCACACCACAGATTATTAAAATACACCCATTACACCTGGACCCTCCTCACTAACATCAGTTAACCCCTTAATCCTCCACTAACCATTCCATCCATTCTCACTATCCCTTTTTAATAATTCACAGGCATTTAATAAACCTTTTAGTGTACTATTACATTGACTATTGCGCTGTGTGTCGCTTATTGAGGAAAAGACTGAGACACACTATTGAGAGATTGACTAATTTAGATTTAGAGTTTTAGGCTAGCGCGGTTGAATAGTGAGTACACAAAGGAAAGTTGCAGTTGCTATGGAGAATTGCTTTCTGCGCTTCGAGTATGGATTTAGACCTCTGTATTATTGATTTAATAAGCTGCTTTTGCCTCGAGTGTAATGTGGCGCGTGACAGATGCCCGGGTATAAAAAATGCGAGCTCCATTGAGCATGAGACATACTTCCCACACTAGTTTCCCTTCCCTTCTATTTTAATTACTTTATATTTTACTATGATGGATTGTCCTACCCCAACTCCCACACCTCCACACCCTAAAGCGGATGGGGGAATTGTTACCGGGCAATATTCCCAAGCATGTACGGCTTGTAAATCCATGGAATACTTCTGTGTGGAAAGCACAGCTACTCGAGGTCCTCGCCAGAAATTTGAGTTTTGCCGGTGGAGACGGGTGGCGTGCAATGCGTTAGCGAAAAATTCGGATATCGAACAAAGGTTTACCAAGACTAAATATTGGGTAATACCGAAGACAAAGGAAGTGGTTGAAGACATATGGGATGTGTCAATCGGGGATGACCAATCAGAAGCAGCTGAGGAGGAAGTCGAGAATAATATGATGTCCTGGGTAACTCGAGCCATGGGTAAACAAAGGGTAGAAGAGGAGGTGAATGAGTTGGTGGAGGAAGATGAGGAGGAAGTTCTTATTCCGAGACGGACGCCCAAAAAACGACGGGTGGTCATCAAGGATGATGAAGAGGAAAAAGAAGTGGCGGTGGAGGTTACTCCAAAATTACTCTTAGAGACTGACCCCATATTCGAAGTAAGTCCATTCTTCTGTTGTTTTTAGAAATTGTGTTACTGATGATCTTATTTAGAATCCAGATATCATCGCAGAAGTTCCAAATGTGGAAGCCGCGCCGTTGCCCCCAGTCGAGGCAAATCAACCAGTGGTTGATTTGAGGGAGGATATAGAAGAGACTCTCGACCAGGTATGGTTGAAGAAACCTTGACAAGGTCGACAGACCAGGTTTATCGAAGATTTAAGTGGTGAAGTTGATAAGATTATTGATGCTGCTTCCTTCCACGTGGCCAAAGAACTACTGGGAATTGGGGAAGTGGTACCGGTAGGAGAAGAAGAGGTTTTTGAAAAATGTAGGAAGGAGATAAGGGTGATTTTGGAGAAGATGAAGGGATTGGTTTGAGAGAAAATAAAGGAAAAAATTTAAAATGAAAGGAGAAGAAAAAGAAAGAAAAAGAAAAAAAAGTAGAAACAATTTGTATTTATTTATTTTATTTTGTTGTTTTAATTTTAAAATTTTAATATTTTATTTTATAAGATTTTGAGAGAAAAAAAAAAGAAAGAAAAAATTTAAATAAGATTTTGTTTTAAATTTTGAAAGAAGAAAAGAAATATATTTTAATTGAAAGAGTTTTAGTTTAAATTTTGAAAGAAAAAATTATGTAGGAAAAAGAAATAGTTGATTGAAATAATTTTATTGGGAATGTAAATTTAATGAAAGAAAAGATTGTTATTTATGAAAGTTTATTGATCGAAGTTTTGAGGAATTTTAGTTATTTGAAAAAAAAAAAGAAAGAAAAGAAGAGAAGAAATAAATTTTAAAAGAATTTAAAAGAAAGAAGTAATTGTTTGAAGAAATTTTTTTTTTTTTAAAAAAAAAGATATTTAGAGGTTGAAGTGAAATTTGAGAAAGATTTTCGTGTTGCATTTGTGAAAAATTTTGATAGTTTGAGGAAAAAGAATTTTTTTAAGGAAAGAATGTAGGTAGAAAATTTGAAAAGAAAAGAAAAGAAAATTTAAAGAAATTTTAGAAGGTTTTATGAATTTTTTATTTATTTTGTTTTTAATTTTGTTTTATTTTACTTTATTTTATTTTATTTTTTTATCTTAATTTAATTTTATTTATTTTAATTTATTTATTATTATTATTATTATTTTTAGTTTTAATTTAATATTAAATATTTTAAAGAAGGTTGAAAAACTTTTGGAAGAAAAAAAAAGAAGAAAGAAGAAAAGAAAACAAAGAATACAGAAATTTTAGAGATAGAGATGTTTTAGATTTTAAAGAGAAGAAGGAAAAAAAGAAAGAAAAGAAAAGAAAAGAGAAAAAAAAGAGTTTTAAGGTTTTGGTTTTAAAGTATATTTAAGATGAAAAGATTTTAGAAGTTCAGGGGCGTTAGAAACATTGATGGCTGGTTCCCATGATGTATTGTCTGAATCATCGAGGAAGCCTTCCCATTCCACGAGGTATTGAAGTTTCCCCTTGCGTATTCTTGAATCAAGGATACGGCTTACTTCCCACTCTAGATGTTCTTCTACTTCGACTGGTTCCAGAGGAGGTTGGTTCTTGCCCGGGTATGTTTCTCAAGCCAGTTCCAGGAGAGATACGTGGAAAACAGGGTGAATAGCCTGCCATTTATGAGGTAGCTTGAGTTGAAATGCAGTTTTAGAGACTTCAAAGTCGATTTCGAATGGTCCCAAGTGTTTTTAGCCAGTTTCTTTGATGGTCGAGTCGTTTGAATGTTTTGTGCGTTGAGACATACTTTGTCGCCTGGTTTAAAAGAAGGAGCAGATTGTTGATGTTTGTTGGCCTGTTCCTTGTATCTTCAAATCGCTAATTCCAAATTTGATTTAAGTTCCTCTTGGAGTCGTGATATGGTTCGAAGATAATATTCTGCAGGATGATTAGTTCCTACATGGATTGAGTTGAATCAAGGATGTCTTCCATAAACAGTTTCAAAAGGAGATTGTCATGTCGAAGAATGAGTCAAGTTATTATAAGCAAATTTGGCCAATGGTAACCATATGGTCCAATCATCTTGTTGGTAACTGACATACATTCAAAGGTATTGTTCGAGGATTTTGTTGACCCTTTCCATTTGCCCATCGGTTTCAGGGTGATAGGCCGTGGAGAGATTCCTTGTGATATTGAGTTGTTGACACAGTTGAGTCAAGAATGTGGATACAAACAATGAACCTCTATCTGAAATAATATCATTAGGTAAGCCATGTTTTGAAAATACATGTTCTAGAAACAATTTTGACAAATCTTCTGCTGTAGCAGTAGTAGTGGTTTTAATAAAAATAGACATCTTTGAAAATCTATCTACTATTACTAATGTAGCATCAAAATTATTAGAAAGAGGAAGTTGAGAAATAAAATCCATCAATAAAGATTCCCAAGGTTTAGAGGGAATAGGAAGCAGTTGAAGCAACCCATGCTTCAGGTGACGGGGAGCCTTATTCCTATTACATTCGTAACAATCTTTTATATAGGCCTTGATTTCTCTAGTCATTTCTGGCCAGAAGAAATCCCTCGCTATTAACTGGTAGGTTTTATCAACCCCAAAATGACCAGCTAATGGAGAATCATGTCAACTATTGAAAATCCATAATTTTATTTCATTGTTGTCTGGTATGACTACTCTACCTTCGAAAACTAATAGACCTGATTCATTACTAAATCTTTTGGCCCCTTGCTTCGAGAGTATTTTGTCTTTTAACCCTAAAAAATAGTTGTCCTTCGACTGAGCTTCAAGGATGTTGGATAATGGATTTTGAAATGACTGAATGGTCATCGAATTAAGTTGATGAGTCGTTATCATTGATTCGTTGAAAATTTATTTCACATTTGCTGGGTTCTTGTCAGAAAATGCATCCCCCCGCTGTGGGTAAACGTCTTCCCAACGTGACAAGATATCTGAGACAATGCAGTTCTTACCTGGGCAATAGGAAATAGAAAAAGGAAATTAAGACAGAAATTCAGCCCACCTGGCTTGAAGCCTGGTTAACACTTTGGAAGACATGAAGTATTTCAAATCATTATGGTCTGTCAAAATTTGAAAAGGACTATCTAGGCTGAGAAGAAAAGAACACCATTTTTTAAGACAATGAATAATAGCTAAAAGCTCTTTGTCATGAATTTCATAATTTAATTCTGCTGCAATGAGTTTGCGTGACTCAAAAGCAACAGGATGAAACAATTTTGTTTCAGGATTTAATTTATAAATTACCCCTGCAATAGCATAATCGCTCGCATCTGTCTCGACGATTGTCAAAGCAGAAGGATCAAAGTGTCAAAGAATTGGAGCTGTGGTGAATGCAGTCTTCAATGCTTCTAATTCCTTTTGTGCTGTAGAAGTAAAAACAAAAGGAATATCTTTTCTAAGAGAGAAGTAAGATTGGAAATAGTATTAGAGTAATCTTTAATAAATCTTCTATAGAAATTTGCAAAACCCGAAAATCCTTGGAGCAATTTAATGGTTTTGGGTTCAGGCCATTCCAGGACTTTTTGGACCTTTTTGTCGTCCATGACTAAACCATCAGTGGACAACGTAAAACCCAAAAAATTGATTGATTTAAGATGGAATTCACATTTATTGTGCTTGGCGTAGAGACCGTGATCTCAAAGTTGATTTAGAACCTGTCGAACATGATGAATATGCTCATCCAGCGTCTTTGAGAAAATTAAAATATCATCTAAATAGACGACAACAAATTGTTTGAAAACATCTTGGAAGATGTCATTAACAAAAGTTTGAAAAGTTGATGGTGCGTTACACAATCCAAAAGTCATAAATAAATATTCAAAACTACCAAATCTAGTGCGCATTTCAGTCAGTGGTTCATGACCTTCCGCAATGCGAATAAGATTATAAGCGCCTCTAAGATCAATTTTAGAAAAGAAATTAGCACCATTAAAAAGGGTAAGAAGCAATGACATAGGAGGAACAGGATATGCATTCTTCTTAGTGACTGTGTTGAGATTTCTATAGTCAACACACAACCTAAGACTACCATCCTTCTTCTTTACAAAATAAACAGGGGAGCCGGTTGGAGATTTACTGGCTCTGATGAAACCTTTGGCTATATTCTCTGCAATTTAGTCTCAAAGAACTTGAGATTCGTTCTTCGACAAAGAATAGACAAGACCTTCCGGAGGTACTGGACCTATTAACTCTATTTGATGGTCGTAGGGTTGATGAGGTGGTACCTTATTGGCCTTGCATATTGAGAAGACATCGAGAAAATCATGATAGATTTCCGGTAGAGTTGATTTAATGGCTTCAACGTTGATTTGGTCTTCCTCATCATCTTCAAGAGAATCTGTCAAGGGAAGAACAGAATTGAGAGAGCAGAATTCAATTACTTCGAGGCAATTTAAATCCTCTTCGAGTGAAGTCATAAAGCTAGAAGGGTTAGCCAATTGCTCATTTAGAGAAAGATCAGATGCTTGCAAGTCATCTGGCAGAGTTTTGTCCTCTAGAAGGACATTTTCAGGTGGGTTGTTTAACTCCCTATTGACCTACATTGAAGAATTAGAAATATACTTAGTACGTGGGGTGATCAATCCCCGTGACCAATGAATTTCAGGATTCTAATGCGTTAAAAAGTAATGGCCAAGAATGGTATTGTCCATCCTTGGGGCGTCCAAGACTGATAATTCCTACTCGAAGGGGGGAAAGTTCGGAAAGTGGAAAACCCATAAAACTTTCTTACTTACCCAATATTTGGGTTCCTCTGATTCGACCAAGTAAATTGGAGTTCGATCGATATCTGTAAATGTCAGTTGTAACTTCTCGTCAAAAGATAAACTGACAAAAGAAATTAAAGCTCCAGAGTCTATAAGACAACTGAAGGGGGTATCCTCCTTGAAAAGAATGAATCTCAAGCGATTTAAGGCAACTCCAGTCCTTAAGGCATGGAGGTTCTGTGCACTGGGAGAGATAAGATAGTTTGCTTTGCACACAAGTAAACTATCTACTAGTTTTTTGACTTAGAACTAGTACCTTCTCTTTCCTTCAATTTTACACAATCTTCCAGCTTGTGCTTACTCCCACAATACACACATAACCCATTATCCGCTCTTCTCTTCCTCTCAGCTTCTTTAAGTTCCCCTTTAGGATCCAGTATTTTGCTGATATCACCTGGGGTCAAGTTTTTAGGTCAAGGCTTGTCCTTTCCCTTATTGGGTTTGGATTGAGTTGTTCGTGGGTGTGAAGAAGGTCCCAATTTAAAATTTAGGCCTTGAGATTTGTTGGAGTATCAATGATGTTGAAGTCATCCTTGGTAAATGCCGTCGAGTTTGAGAGTTCAATCCATTAAATCCGTTAAAGTAGTCATTTTCTGACCGTGAAGATTTAACTGATTCAGAATCCTCAAAGGAAGTCCTTTTTGAAATGATACTTGAGGGCAGCATCATTCCAAAATACTAGAGTTTGAAGTGCTCTGAAGTTTGAGATATATTCAGAGGCTTTACCATTATCACTCATGCAAAGAAAATAAAGTTCAATTTCTGCGTTGTTAGTTTCATTAGGGTCACCGAACAACATGAAGAGTTGGTCTTCAAATTTTTCCCAATTATTGATGAGTAAGTGGGTTTATGTTGAAGAGAGCATGAGAAGATAAGGTTCAAACCATCTTTCTGATTTTCCGGCTAGGAATGAAGAAGCGTAAACAACCTTTGATTGGTCGTTATTGAAGTTTCAAGGGTCATTATGGAACAGGAGCTTGCATGTTTGCAAGAAGGGCTGCAATCTGTCTGGATGTTCTCCATCGAATTTATCAGGAGATTTCCTGGAAGGAGTTTTGAATTTAGATCCCTCTGAAGACGTTGAATTTGAAAGGGTCTTCATGAAAAGTCTCATGAAATCTTCCAGAGAATTAGATGTTCCAGGTTCTGAAGGTTGATCAGAAGGGTGATTAGCAGGGGCAGATGGTGCCTCATGCATTGTATCCTCTTCTTCTTCATCATCACTAGAGTCATCAAAATCTTGTAGAATGTCTTATACAGATTGGACTGAATGTTGCTGTTCCAATAGGTTGAGTGGTTCCAAGGAGTGAGTGCAGGAAATAGGCCATGTGGCTGTTGGCCTGCCTCTGGCGCAAGCTCTAGTAGTAGCGCCCGTAGGAGGAGTGCGTTGAACAGATGCCATTTTAAGAATTTAGAAACACCTGAAAAGGGACGTAGTAGTACAAAGAATGAGAACTATGGAGAATTAAATTATACTGTCACCGGACAACCTACGCACAAGGTCGAGGGTGTTCCTGGAAGTGAGATGGAGAGAGTATTTTAGAAACTTTGTCAAGGCACAGAGGAAATGTTTGAGGAAGTGATTCAAAGATGACTCAAAGGAAGAGCTACTGCTTCAATATATGTTTGAGGAGAATTTTAATATAAGTTAAAGGTAATATTAAAAATTCTTAGAATCTCACAAAGGGTTGGAAACTCAATAATCAAAGATTTTAGGATTTTAGAGATTATTACTGAGAAAATAAGGAAAGATATAATAATAATGATTTATCTAAAGGTTTACCACTATTAACTATATATATGTTCTATAATTTAATTCTAAAGAATGTCAAACCAAAAACCCAACCCCTTTTATATCCTTTACTCCTCCTCGCATTGACCTCATACCCATCCACTATTCCGCACACCACAGATCATTAAAATACACCCATTACACCTGGACCCTCCTCACTAACATCCGTTAACCCCTTAATCCTCCACTAACCATTCTGTCCATTCTCACTACCACTTTTTAATAATTCACAGACATTTAATAAACCTTTTAGTGTACTATTACATTGACTATTGCGCTGTGCGTCGCTTATTGAGGAAAAGACTGAGACACACTATTGAGAGATTGACTAATTTAGATTTAGAGTTTTAGGCTAGCGCGGTTGGATAGTGAGTACACAAAGGAAAGTTGCAGTTGCTAT
Source organism: Hemileia vastatrix (assembly GCA_030280995.1). NCBI lineage: Eukaryota > Fungi > Basidiomycota > Pucciniomycetes > Pucciniales > Zaghouaniaceae > Hemileia > Hemileia vastatrix. The sequence continues at coordinate 4,364,825 of JASXTE010000010.1, read as the reverse complement.
GTAGAATTGCTTTCTGCACTTCGAGTATGGATTTAGACCTCTGTATTATTGATTTAATGAGCTGCTTTTTCCTCAAGTGTCACGTGGCGCGTGACGTGAGTAAATATTCTATAAGATAAGGAAATACATACTCCAAGTTTGAAATCCATAAATCCTGTTGTTACCACCATTGGACCACCATGAAAAACCTTCTAGACTTGAAAGACCCCTTGACACTATTCAAAAAAATTTAAATTTTTAAAGTTTTTCAAAATTTTACAAAATTTTTAAATTTTTAAACCATTCAAACTATTCAAAAAAAAAAATTTTTTTTAATTTTTAAAGTTTTTCAAAATTTTACAAAAAATTTTAAAAATTTTTTTTTTCAATTTTCCAAATTATTTAAAAAAATTTTTTAAAATAATTAACATATTTAAAATTTCAAACTATGCAAAATTTTTAAAATAATCAAAATTTTTCAAATTTTTCAAACTATACAAAATTTTTAAACTACTTAAAATGTTCAAAATGTTCAAAATGTTCAAAATATTTAAATGCTCATAATGTTTAAAATGTTCAAATTTTCAAAATATTTAAAATATTCAAAATTTATTATATTTAAACCATTTAAACTATTTAAGCTGTTCAAACTATTTACACTACAGCATATGTTTGTTTTTCCATGGGGCGCAACAATTATGCAACAGTTGTGCAACAGTTATGAAACAATTGTTTCTTGCACTTAAGACCCACCTGAGACTTTTAAGTTCCAAAAATAATTGTTACATACCTGTTGTGTAATCGATGCGCCATTGTTACGTCTCAAGACAAAACAAACATTTATTGTTGTGTTAAATTGTGGCGAGATGGTCTATGTGGTTAGATCATCTCCCAGATGGCCACTAGTCAGTCACATTGACTTTTGTGTGACAGGTTTGAACACTTGCTGCCTCATTCCTTTTAATCACACCCTCTTTGTCCATGGTTGGCACATTTGTTTTCATGCTGGTGTCAATATCTCATTCTCCCAATGATATCTCTATTCTCCCTCAGCAACCAACAGTGGATGGACATGTGTGTGAAGGCTGGAGAGCCCACTCCACTTTGCCATCCCCCCATCAACTAGATGATTGTTCCTGGTCATTCACCTTGGGTCAGCTGCTGAATTCCACTCCCCCTTACATTCTTGAAAAACCCTGCCCATCAAACCAAGACCCCCCAAGGATTAACCTTCACCCTTCCCCCCTATGGCAACGCCATCTGTGTCCTCAAAGGCACCTAGCTCCCCCTGTTATCCTTTTAATTTCCCAGACAACTTACCCACTATGTTCATTACTCCTCACATGTACAGTGCCCGGCAATATGTCCTTATCACCCCTTAAACTTTTGATTACTCTCAAACAACCATTCAGAATTCATTGCAAACTTGTATCATAGTCAATTGGGACCTCAAGAATCTCAATATGATGCTAAAACTAAAACATTCCCAGTCACTTTTTTGTATTTTTACTTTTTTTCAGACCCATGTTTTCTAAGTTAACAACCAGCAGCTTCTCAACGGTATGAGTAACACCATTAGAGAGCCATGGGATAGTGTAATAATCATATGAAAAAAAAAATTCAAAAAAAAAAGGATTTTTCATCCATCACCAGCAGGTAGGCCCCCCAGCAGCATCAAAAATGGCTTTCATTATTTCAGGCATAGAGCCAACTATTTTATATAAAGAATCTTCAGGAAGGTTGTTCCAACACATATGTAAGTCTTGAATCATTTTGTCTTTGTTTTTTGGGTTATAATATTGATGAATGTTATTTTTCATTATCTTCCACACATTTTCGATTGGGTTCAAGTCAGGTGATTGAGAAGGCCACTCAATCTTCTTCAAATTGACAAGCTGGCAAAAATTTGATGATTGCTTGGAGGTGTGAATTGGTGCATAATCCTCCATGAGGACAAGTGTGTTGTGTTTGTCATGTGCATCCAAAAGGGGAGAAGGGTACCACAATAGACATGCTCTATCATAGTCTTTGAAGTCTGATGTTGAGCAGGCAAGATGACTAGAGGAACTTTACTTTTGTTGACAAAACCTCCCCACACCATAACTGAATAATGGCTGCTTCAGAAACTTGGTTGAAGACAATCAATATTATACTTTTCAGATGTTGAACACCATACCAGTCTTGAGCGTGAGGCCTTTCCAATTTCAAATGAGGACTCATCAGTCCAAAATATTTCTCTTCCAGTCATTAATGGTCCAGTGAAGATGACCGCAAGCAAAAGCAAGGCAATGTTGACAATGGGCCTCTCCAACAAATGGCTTCTTCACAGCAATTTGGTTCCACATGCCCAATTCATGGGCACACTTATGGATGGTGCGAGGTGAGAAACAAGTCATCAAAGAGTTGCAAACCTCTTAAAGTTTCATACTTTGGTTTTTTGTGAGAAGGTGCCCCAGTTCTCACAAGTCTTGGTCAGATGTCTTGCGCGGGCGTCCACTGCGAGGGGCAGTTTCAACAGTTCCACAGGTCCAAAAAAGGTCAAGGATGGAGTGGACAGTACTCTGGGGGAGCTTCAATTTACGTGATATCTGGGATTGGTTTCATTCCCCCATCCACATCCCAGCCACAAAAGCTTTGAGTTCAGTTGGATGCTGGCAATTTCTGGCTTGAGAAGTGGGCAAGTTTTTTCTAAAAAATTGTAAAAATTTGCAGACATTTTGTACACTTATAAATTTTGATTGAGTGAGAGTAAGGAAATAAAAAACATACATAGTAAAACTTGAGAGGTAAAAGGACAAGAAAATATAATATTAATACTGGGTATCACCAAGACGGTGGTGGTATAAGTGAAAGAACAACAATTGAAAAAAAGAATCTCAAATTAAGGGGTGACAACAACTTATTTCCGTGCACTGTACCTAGCCTATTTGTTTACAGCTGGGTGAGATTGTAAGAATAAAAAAAATTTAAAAAAAAAAAAACTATTTATTAAATCATTCAGCAGAATACATAACCTATACAACCCAATTAAAAATTTTCAAATTCAAATTCAAATATGAATTTAAAATAACATAAAATAAAAAAGACGTGAAATGAAAATGAGAGAATGTTAGGATTTGGTTTGAGGGGTGGAGAGGAGGAGTGCTATGGGCGCTATGCATCGTAAAGAGGCGGAAGAGTGGATATTGCATAAGGGGGTTATATGGGGGTAAGCGCTGTGGAGAGCTCCTCATCGGACAACTTATTTAGTAATCCAATTACTCTCTTGTCTCACTGCTTAGTTAGAATAGTCAGTCCCGTCTACCCCTCACTGTTGGTAACCCCAACATAGTCAGTCTAGTTAGTCTCACTGTTGTAACTCAACATAGTCAGTCCCGTTTAAGGCTAGCATCAGCACTAGTGGTAGTGCGCCTTCTTAGGTCTTAACATTTTGTCCGATCTTAATTGGCACACTACTGAAGAAAAATGGACCCCGCAGGTCAACCCAATGCATCACGCCTCGCAGCAATGCAAGAGAAGATGGCACGCCTGCAAGAAAAGAATGCTAGGCTCATGGAACGCTTAGCAAATGCGGAGCCCTCATATCGTGGCCCCACCAAAGCAGAGCTGGATGCTGCCGAAGCCGAAGCCAGAGCACAGGCGCCACCCCCCACACCAGCACCACTTTTCAAAGGTCCAAAGATTGCAGTCCCAGCAATTTTTGATGGAAAACAAGGCCCCCGGGCAGACCAGTACGTGTTGCTGGTAAACCTCTATGTCCTGCTCAATGGACATCAGTTCCCAGACAAGCGAGCAAAAATTGGGTTTGCAATATCATACCTCACAGACAAGGCAGCACGCTGGGAAAAGCAGTACACCAAGGAGCTCCTCGAGAACTCTCAGGCGGCAACAACCTTCCGTCAATTCATGGCGGCTTTTGAATTAGCCTTTAGGGACCCAGATGTGGCCACAAACTCGGAGCATGCGCTCAATCAGTTGCGACAAAGAAACTCGGTCGCCGAGTATGTGTCGGAATTTTGGGGCCACACCAGCTATGTCACAACCTGGGGAGAAGGGGCGCTCATGTTTCACTTCAGGAATGGGCTCTGGGCGAAGATAAGAAATGCCCTAATCAGCCACCCATGCCCAACCTCCCTTCAAGCACTCATGGAACTGGCCATCCAAGTTGACAATGAGTTCACACATCAACAAACAGATGGCTGGAGTAGCGCTTGTCCATGGTGCAGCTATGCCTCATCAAGCGGGGCCAGCGCTAGGGAACCGAATGCCATGGATATCGATGCAACAAATGCACGTGGCGCTAGTGGGAGGAAAAGGTTGTCGGATGAGTGGTATCAGAGGCACATGAGCAAAGGTCTGTGTCTCAGGTGTGGGAGTAGTGGTCATCTGGCAAGGGAGTTCAGGGGGAAGGTGAGGATTAGTGAAGTGGAGGATAGCGCAGGAAAGGCGCAGGTAAAAGAAAGCGCTTGGGAGTGAAGGTTGTGACCTCCTGGAGCGGAGTAGAGGGAAAGAATAAGAGAAATTTAGTAGAAGAATTATCAGCATGTAAGCCAATTGAAGTGAATGATAATCGTATTATACTAAACTTGCTTTTAATGACCCTTGATGCCACAACAAATGTACAAGCCCTACTGGACTGTGGGGCCACAGACTGTTTTATTTCTAACAAGTTTTTACAGAGGAATAAAATGAAAAAAGAGAAATTAGACCAACCTAGGCACCTAATTATGTTTGATGGGTTGCCAGGTCGGGGAGGAGAAGTAAGAGAAAAGGTTTTTTGCAGGTTTTGGTGTGATGGAAAAGAGTGGCAGTGCAGGGCATATGCAACAAACCTGAAGGACCAGTGTGACATGGTACTGGGGATGACATGGCTGGACCACTACAACCCACAAATCAATTGGAAGGAGAGGAGACATGGGCGCTAAAGTATTGGCCCCCTGGCCCCTTCAGGGGTCAGGGGCCCATCCTGGCGAGTCTTCTGATGTTCTTTTATCATCAGTTGACTTACGGCCAGAACTGATGCTTCCTCTTGATTCTAAGCAGCAGGCTGGGGATGGGTCGCCAACAGGGAGCGCCAAGGAGGGCCAAGGAGGGGAGAAAGCGCAACAAGGATGGGGAAAGGCGGATGAGGGAAAGGTGGATGGTGCAGAGAATGAATTTGCCCCCTGGCCCCTTCAGGGGTCAGGGGCCCTGCCTGGCGAGTCTCCTGGTGTTTCTTTATCATCATTAGACTTGCCGCAAGAACTGACACTTTCTCTTGATGCTACGTTCCAGGACTGGGAGGGGGCGCAGGAGGAGGAGGAAGAGGAGGAACTGGAATGCAATGCAACAGCTTGGAACATATCCGCCAAGATTGCAGCCAAGGTTCAAACCTCAAAGCCAACAAGAAGCCTCAGAGAAATGGTCCCTGAAGCTTATTGGGAATTCTTGCCACTGTTTGAAGATGGGGGAGTCAAGACCCTGCCACCTCATCGACCATATGACTTTGCCATTGATCTGATGCCAGGCGCAACACCTCAATTTAGCCGCATAATCCCATTGTCAACCTTGGAATCGAAAGAGCTAAAAGAGATGATTGATGAAAATCTGAAGAATGGTTTCATCAGGGAATTAAAATCCCCCTGGGATGCCCCTGTGATCTTTGCAGGAAAAAAGGATGGGTCATTAAGACCTTGTATGGATTTCAGGAGGTTAAACGCGCTGACAGTAAAAAACAGATACCCCCTTCCTCTGACTAGTGAGATAATTGATAGTCTTCAAGGCGCGGAGATCTTCACATCCTTAGATCTTAGGGCAGGCTACCATAACATACGGGTGAAGGAAGGCGATGAACACAAACTGGCATTCTGCACTAAATTTGGTCATTTTGAATGGTTGGTAATGCCATTTGGTCCATGTAATGCACCTTCCATGTTCCAACATTTCACCAATAGCATCTTTAGAGATAGAATAGGGATAGATGTAGTGGTGTATCTAGATGACATCTTGATTTACTCCAGATCAATGGAGGAACACCAGGTACGTGTGAGGGACTGTTTGCAGCATTTAAAGGAGGCCCAAGTGTGGTTGAAACCAGAGAAATGTGTCTTCTCTGTGAGTGAAATCCCCTATCTAGGCATGATTATCTCAAAGAATAAGGTGCAAATGGACCAGGAGAAAGTAAAGGCAGTAACAGAATGGCCAAAACCAACTTCAGTAAAGGAACTCCAGTCATTTTTAGGTTTTGCAAATTTTTACTGCCGCTTTATTGAAAATTACTCCCACGTCTGTCGGCCATTGCACGACCTAACAAAGAAGGAAGCCAAGTTCATCTGGACAGAAAGCCAACAAGATGCGTTCACCTACCTGAAAAGAAAATTTGTAACAGCCCCTATTCTTGCAATCCCTGACTTATTGAAGCCATTTGTTCTTGAATGTGACTGTTCATATTTTGCACTTGGTGCAGTTCTATCCCAATATGATGATGAAAATGTCCTCCACCCAGTAGCATATTTGTCACGTACACTACTAGGGGCCGAATTGAACTATGAGATTTACGATAAGGAGTTATTGGCACTAGTAGAGGCGGTACGCACCTGGCGCCATTACTTGGAAGGAGGGCCTCACAGGCTCCAAGTCATCATCTACACAGATCATAAAAATTTGGAAACCTTCCTGACCACAAAAAAGTTGACTCGCCAACAAGCGCGCTGGGCAGAACTGCTGAGTAGCATTAATTTTGTTGTTACATTCAGACCAGGGAAGAAAAGTGGCAAACCTGATGCTCTATCGCAATGTTCTGATTTGCGCCCAGCACTGGACCAGCTTCATACAGTTGGTGCAACTCTATTGAAGGGGGACCTTGAGGAGGGGGTAATCTAAGATGAGGTAGAATTAGGGATTGAGGAGTTGATGGAATGGGTAAGGAGGGGACAGGAAAAGGATGAGGGAGTACAGGAGTTAGTGAAGGCACTCTTATCAAAAGAGGTATTGGTAAGGAAAGGACTGGAGGAGTATCACCTAGAAGGGGAAGCGCTATATTGGAATGGAAGGATAGTGGTGCCAAATGATGAAGAACTCAAAAGGCAGGTAGTCAAATCAAGACATAATTCCCCAATGGCAGGGCACCCAGGACCGCTGAAGACAGTGGAACTGGTAAATCGCAATTTTTACTGGAAGTCCATGAAGGCGTATATTCAGCACTATGTAGCAGCATGTGACTCTTGTCAGAGGAACAAGGTTAGTCCAACAACGACACCACTGACCCCGCTAAACATTGCCAAACAGCCATGGAAAGAGGTCTCCTACAATCTTATAGTGGAGTTACCCAAGTCACAAGGAAAGAATGCTATCCTCACAGTAGTTGACCGCTGCACCAAGATGGCGCACTTTGTCCCCACCACCACCAAGGTTACATCAGAGGGTATTGCAGATTTAATGGTGGCGCATGTGTGGGAATTGCATGGATTGCCTGATAGTATAGTATCAGATAGGGGAAGTACCTTTAACTCTAAGTTGTTGAAAGCAATATATGAACAACTGAATATTAAGCCCATCTTATCAACAGCATGGCACCCACAAACTGATGGGCAGTCTGAGATAGTAAACAAGGCAATCAAACAATACCTGCACCACTTCATTAACTATCAGCAGGATGATTGGGTACAGCTATTACCACTTGCGGAATTCTCGTACAACAATAGGACACATGCTGCAACAGGCATGTCACCATTCTATGCCAATTATGGGTACCACCCAACATTCTCAATTGGTACCCCATCCACATTACAAGTCCCAGAAGCTGAAGAGCGGATCAAGAAGATACTGAGTATACGTCAAGAACTAGAGGCAGCACTTAGGTTATCTCAGCAAGCAATGAAATGTCATCATGATCATGGAAAGACCCAACACCGCACGCTACAGGTAGGTGACAAGGTTTGGCTCAGCTCACGTTTTCTTTCCACATTACGTCCCAGCGCTAAACTAGATCACAAGAAAGTGGGTCCATTCAAAGTCAAGCGCAAAGTATCTGACTCAGCTTACAAACTGGAGCTACCAATCTCAATGAGGCAAGTACACCCAGTTTTCAATATTTCATTACTTACAGAGCACAGAGAAGATACGATCCCAGGGCGCCCAGAAGAACAACCAGCGCCAATCCAGGTGGGAAATGATGAAGAGTTTGAGGTGGAAAAGGTTGTTGCAAAGAGGGTGTATAGGGGAAAGGTTCAGTATTTAGTGCATTGGAAGGGTTATGGGGTTGGAGATAGGTCTTGGGAGCTGGTGGAAAATTTGATGAACGCTGAGGGAAAGTTGAAGGAGTTTGAGAAGGAGCACAGGGGGCAGGAGGAGTAAAAGAGGGGGTAATGTTAGGATTTGGTTTGAGAGGTGGAGAGGAGGAGCGCTATGGGCGCTATGCATCGTAAAGAGGCGGAAGAGTGGATATTGCATAAGGGGGTTATATGGGGGCAAGCGCTGTGGAGTGCTCCTCATCGGACAACTTATTTAGTAATCCAATTACTCTCTTGTCTCACTGCTAAAAGTAGCATAGTCAGTCCCGTCTACCCCTCACTGTTGGTAACCCCAACATAGTCAGTCTAGTTAGTCTCACTGTTGTAACTCAACATAGTCAGTCCCGTTTAAGGCTAGCATCAGCACTAGTGGTAGTCCGCCTTCTTAGGTCTTAACAGAGAAGGAGAAGTCATAAATTGTATATTCATCAGGTTTATGTTTTGATGTTAAGTCATTTCTCTTTTCCTCTCATTCTCTTTCTATTACTCTCTTTCACACATTCCATATACCCATTCAAGTGATTAATGAATCAATCAATCAATCCAACCAATTTATATAGACATTCATACAAATATTTATTTATCTTTATATTTCCTCCCTCTTTTAAAAAATCTCTATTAATATTTCTATATATATTTCAATATTTTCATTAATGTTGAAGCGTGATGAACAATCACTCAACAAGTTGAGAGTTTGCTTGATTTGAACGTAATTCTCTTTCATTGAATAATCTCTACAGTCATCACAATTTACACAAAAAGGCGACACACATTCACGCACACGCACACGCAAACAATGAGAGAGAGAGAGCAATGACAATGTGAATAACAAGGTGTGTAACATGCAAGTATCATAACTATACGCAACCCAAAATATAAAAATAAAGAAAAGTGAAACCCCATCCTCCCACTACTTTAGCTTTCCCCAACTTTCACGTCCAACCTATGAGTTAAGTTTTAATTTTGAAATTAGATTAGATTAGATTAATAAGGCAAGGGAACCGAATCCTCTTGATCAGCTTGATCCTGATTAGATGGTCGACCATTTAAACCATCATGGTTAATATTAGTTCGTAAATCACGTCGATCACGAGTCATGGAATGAGAGGGAGCAGCTCTAGTAGCATCAAAATAACTACCCGTCGAATCTCTCCCAAAGTTATTATTACTGCTGCTAGCAGTACTACTGGTATCAGAATGATGAGGACCATTATCTACATATCTATTTGCTGAAAGATTCATTTCGTTATCACGTTGTGGATCTCGATTTCTTGGTGATGGTCGATGTTGCTCATAAGGACGAGTAACATTAGACGGCAGCAATTGACCATGACGCATAAATTGATTAGGATGTGGTTGATTTCCATTCACTGGTAGAAATTGATTTATATGATGAGAATCGCCATCAATCCGATAACCAAGAGAGTTTAAGATAGGTCTTGGATCATTCTTAAAAGAATGACGGTGCTGATTGTGAATTGAATGGCCATGAACATTTGATGCTTGGTCAGTTTGAGAAGATCCGAACACTCCAGGATTATTACCGGAATGGTGATTGCCACCACGAAAATTTCGACCTCGATGGTCACGATTGTTATAATGCGAATTTCTTTGATTTCGGCCATTATTAACAAATTCACCAGCTGGCTTCTTGCCACCATAGACATGTGTTGGTGGAGGGTGGTTAAAATTATGAGGCACGTTAAAATTTGAGTTAGGTGGCGGGGCTGGACCAGACATGAATGGTCTACAAGGGGGGTGAGGTATGGGTAAGTGAGAATGGGGCATTGATGGAGGTACTGCAGCAACGCCATTTGAAAGTGCAGGAGGCCTTGCATAAGGGGGTATTGAGGCATTGTAAGGCAGATATGCTTGCGACGGCGCCTGGGGTGGCGGAGGTTTTTGAGCAGGCTGTGTCTGACCTTGTGAAAGAGGCACGCGAACAACAAATTGATTGGATGTGAATGCTTTCATTTGGTCTTGCTGTGACTGCTTCCCTGTGTCTGTTTTTTTGCGGCGGTCGTATTCGTGAGAGGGTTCGTAATGGGGAAGTCTAGAAAGAGACATCAGGACATAAGAGAAAGTTGAACCATCTATGACTTGGGATATAAACACACAAAGATAATGGTATGATAGAGCAACACGCAAAAGATGATGAAAAATGTGTAACAATGAAACAAAATGTAAAATAAAACATACTTTGCTGCTTCAATCGGTAAGGGATCTGTCCAAAACCAATCATGATCTAAAGCTTGTTCTGCAGTTAACCGATCTTGAGGATTTAAACGAAGTAAATGATCCATCAAGTCGGCCAATTCAGCGCTGATTCTCTCGTATTCTTCCCTCACTCTCCTTGGCCGCAATGGCCAACTGCGAATTCCTTCACAGCCAGAAAGAAGTTCCCATCCAGGCATACTTTCCGAAGTAGGCGAACCACATAATCTAGACAAATTTTGAGACAAATGGCTCAATTAGTCAAGTAACTTTACAATGAGAAGTGAATATAAGGAGTGATACCTGAAGATGACTTCACATTGGTTTAAATCACTGGTCCCACTTAAAATAGGTGTTCCTTTAAACATTTCGCCAATGACACAACCCACCCCCCACATATCTACTGGAAAGCCGTATTTCCTATCTCCAAGTAGAATTTCGGGAGGACGGTACCATCTGGTAACCACACAATTGGTATAGTCTCGCTTGTAATTCCGCTCAATCGACCGCGCAAGCCCAAAATCAGCTATGACGAGCTGGCCCCTGTTCGATATGAGTAAATTTGCAGTTTTCAAGTCTCGGTGCAAGATTTGATTCTGCAAAGCCGACATCAAAAATAATTAAAGATGAGTGAGTGATATCCACATTGATAAGCAATTCCAAAATAAAATGTAATCGTAAGCACATGAGCTATATACTAAGCTAATGTCACTAATTTTTAGTCAAATATTGAAAATTCAGGAAAATATGAGAGTAACACAAACCCGATGTAAATATGCTGTACCTAAGAGGAGCTGTTTTGCGTAAAGCTTAATCTGGCTGACCCCAAATTGAATAGACTTATTTTCCAATAGACCTGCCAAATCGTGATCCATATAAGGAAAAACCATATACGTGTTTCCTCTTTGTAATTTGATGGGATCATTATCAGAATAAGCAATATCAATAACGGGAACGATATTTGAATGGTTAAGCGATTTAAGCAGCCGAATTTCGCGCAGGGCAGTTATTGGCACCTTGAAAATAAAATAGGAAAACAATGTTAATCAAAGATAGCTCGTATTAGCAAGGATACGTACCAACAGGTTCTTACCCCATCTGATTCATTGTGTAAAATGATCCTTTTTAAAGCTACTACATCACCCTCTCTGACCCGCATGCTGAGCTTGTCAAGCTCGACCAAGGATTTCTGATGAAAGGAATAGTCACCTTCTGTTTCGTCGGGTTGCCGATTGTGGGTTTTGTTACCCCAAACTGGCCCTCGATAAATACCCTTATAAACTTCCCCAAAAGTCCCTTCTCCCAGTTTTTCAACTAATTCATAGCATGTGATTGAAGATGCACCAGAAAACAATTTCCGTGGACATGGGGTGGATCTGACCACTGACTCGATTGATGTTTGATAGGTTGTGATTTGAGAATTGATCGCAAAAGTTGAAGATGGGATTGTGTCCTGAGAATCTACTGCGTCTTGACCGGCTTTCGATTCACTTTCCATGGCATTAGATGGGGGTTTAAGAAGGAAACTGAAACTGTAATTGTAAAATGTTTTCAAATTTGAAGAGATCTGATGTTCAACTTTTGAGTCAGAAAAGGGAGTGCTTTCTTCTTCTTGAGGTACAATTTTCTGAAACATTAATTTCTCCAGTGTAGCCTCAGATAACACACATCTCTCTTCTTGGGAACTGGGACGGTCATCGTGAGGGGACTGGGGACGAGCTCGAGGAGAAAGAGAATGCCGTCGGGAAGAACTTGGAGATGATTTTTCTCTTGAGTAGGGAGAAGGTGACCTGGAAGAATAATTAGGCCTCCTTGGCCGATGATAAAACTGTCGAGATCTCTCTTGAGAACTTGACCGATCAGTAGTCGGGGCTACTGGATAATGGGAGTGAGATAAAGGAGTGATAGAGCGTGCAGGATATCGAGATTTAGATCTTGAATGTGTAGGAAGGGGCGAACGTGACATTGCAGAAGGACGGCCCGAAAAAGAGCCATCATTCCGGGGACGAGGAGAGATAGATTGGTTTCTTCCACGGCTTCGATTTCGAGGAGGACGATAACAATCGTGACGAGGATTTGGAGAGTAACAATCGGGACGGTTATTGGCGTAAGGAGCTCTGTGTTTCCGATGAGACCTAGGGCCATCACACCAATCATCACGCCGGTCCGGAAGAGGCGGAAGATCAGAAGGTCTTGACGAAGAAAGTGAGCGAGCTAAAGGGCTCGCATGAGATGAAGTTTTTTCGACAGGGATGGCAGACTAAAGGAGAAGATAGAATGAGCCAAATTGGAGTAATAGTTTGAGAGACCAAAGGATTAAAAAAACAAAGACTCAGCCTAACCGTTGAGGGATTAGTGAGAGAGGGGATGAAGGGAGATTGGTCTTCAGACACCTCGCCTTCTTCAGGATCAGAATTCATGGTCGACAGATGAAAGAGAAAGAAAAGACGAGAAAAAGGAGGGCGTTCAAATAGCCAGCGAGACAGCTTACGGCCTGCGTCTTAGCTGGCTTAGCAGATCCCGTTGCAGGGTGTTTGGGCAGACACATTCACTCTCAGATTTGATCACTGGAAGAAGTGGCAAGGTGTGCACTGATTGGGTCTTATCAATTGAGTCGATGGTAATGACTATGATGAGTGGTGGGCGGAAAGGTTCAGTGTTTGTGATTTCAATCCTTCACCATTTGCGAAATACAAATCATCCGTTTGTAGCGTGTCATCACATACTGTAGCCACTCCTTACTTGTGTGAAATATTGTTCCATCTTGAAAGCCAATCACTTGCTTATAAAGGTAATTTGCATTTCCCTGCACAAGAAAGGTTGCTCATTTTGAATAACTGCTTACTTCTTGGATTGAAGGTCTTTAAAAGTTTCTGCAGCTCACTTGAACACTGTTGTTACTGGTACAGACAAGCTGTTCTTAACAATAAAAACTCATTGGAGAATCACTCAACCTGATATTGAAAATAATCCTCCTCTCTTTCCTACAATCCTACTTGTTTTTATTTTTTTTTTATTTTTAGTGGGAGGGAGAGAGGGGAAGTAATCTCAGTTTGTGGAAATATTAAATTCAGAGCCTCTCTTTTTTTTTTTTTTTTTTTTTGTTTATGATGTTATTTAATTTGGATCACTTAGATCATTTTTTTTTTTTTTTTTGTTTGTTTGTTTGAATGGGGTTTTTCTTATAATCAACTTTTCTGTCAGATTTCATGCGTCCCATTAACCTGGAAATTTTACTCATTCTGACGCCAAGTTGGTGTTTTCTTTAAAAAAAAGTAAAAATAAAAATAATCAGATTTCATTAAAAATTGTTTGTCTGATCACATTTTCATGATTATATTATGAATCTAGCACAGGGGGAAAAAATGGTGAACCAAACGTCTGGTTCAGTTTTGTAACCCGATTCCATACCAAGGTGCATTTCAGGGCAATACCATGGAATCACCCGGGTTGAGCCTATTGGCGCAGCGGTAATGTTTTAGGTGGAACAGTAACAAAAAAGGATATTCAATTACTATTGTGGTCACGCAGACTATATACACTACTGCGGCGTAGTCGGGACCTAACACCCGCCCCTCCGACAAGACGCTCATTCTAGTATATATGAAACTATTTACAATTTGTTATGATGTTATTATGGTAGCTATTAGGAATATAACAGAAAATAGACAAAACGATGATAAAGTAGTTATAATTTTGTTATTTGATACCTAAGTTTCCACATCCCTTGTCATGTAACTGTTTGCTTAGTGGTTTCGTCATTATATCCGCTAGTTGTTCAGATGTAGGTACCCATGATATTGTAGCTTTTCTTTTATGTAGTTGTTCATTGACAAAAAAGAATTCCCTGTCGCTGTGCCTGGTCCTTTTGTTCGAGCTTTCATCATTTGATACCTTTATAGATGCTTGATTATCACATTTTAAATGAAACGGGCCTGTGAAATTAATCAAATCATTGAGTAAATTTTGAATCCACAAGCCCATTCTAGTGGCACCCCCAAGAGCCATGTATTCTGCATGGCATGTTGAGGAAGCAACAGATGGCATGCGTTTTGAGGACCAGAATATTAAGGAACCTTGCATGTTGATAATCATGCCTCCAGTTGATCTTGAAAATTCCCCGCCCCAGTTTGCATCTGAGTAGACATCTAGGTTGATAGTATGTGAGGTTGATAGTGGATATAAGTGTAGTTTCTTTGTGGCTGTATATTGTAAATAACCAAGTAAGTGTCTCAACGCTCTCCAGTGTTCGTTAGTGGGGTTTTTTGAGTGTCTAGCCAATTGATTTACAGAGAAACTGAGGTCAGGACGAGTTGCTGTGGTTAGATAAGTCAAGGAACCAATAATTGACAGATAATCTCCTGGATTAATAGCTGGGTGGTTTGGTGGGGGTGTGGAAAGGTCTATATTGGTCGGCAGTGGTTGATGGTGACATACTCCTGTTATATGATGAGTTGTTAAAATTCTGTCTATCAAATTTTCTTGACTAAGTCGAAATCCTTTTTCATTCCTTTCTATCTTGATACCTACTATTGCATCCAGTCTATCTTGCCATTTGATGATGAGAGTTTGGCTTAAATCTCTTTCAAGTTGTTTCAAAACCTCATTGTTGTTGCCAGTTACAATTCCATCGTCAACATGAACCCAAAGCATAGCCTTTGTGTTGTTATTCTTCAGAAAATAAACGCTATTGTCGTAGGATGACATTTCATAGCCCAGGTTTTTTAGCTGCTGTCCAAAGTGTTGCCACCAGCAACGTGCTGCCTGACATGTGCCATAAAGAGCTTTGAGCAATTTGAAAACTTTTCCATCTTTTCTTTCAAAGCCAGGAGGGTCCTTTACCCATACTTCTTTGTCTATTGGACTGTGAAGGTATGCTGCTGTGACATCAAAAGCATGGACTGGCCAGTTATACATAGCTGCAATCGTGAGAATGATTCTTTGGGCTGTAAATGAGGCAGTTGGAGCAAAAGTGGAAGAATAATCTATACCCTTTACTTGTTTAAAACCTTTTGCCACGTATCGAGCCTTCAGTTTTGTGTTTCCTGTTGATGCATCTTTCTTTTCTGCAAAAACCCATCTAGCATCTAGTATTCTGGCCCCTTCAGGTGGTTCTTTTCTCTCCCAGACCTTCATGTTTGTTAAGTTATCTATTTCTTGTTGACAAGCTTTTCTCCATTCATCACCCTTCTCAGACCGTAAGGCTTCTTTAAATGTTTTAGGTAACTGAGTTGCAAAGTATTCACAATTAATTTGGATGTCTTCTACCAGACGATCTTGTTCAATCATTTGTTCTTCCAGATCAAAATTTCCTAGTATAAGATTGCTGTAGGTTAGAGTGTTTGCACTGTTCATTACAAAATCGAGGGACATCTTATTTTCACTTTTTGTTTCACATTCTTTGAAGCTGGCCCACGCAGATGTTAAGAATTTCTTTTCTATTGGATCCCAAAAAATCCAGCCTTTCATACCAGCTGGAAAACCTACAGTGTAGCATCTTCTTGCTCGGACATCTAGCTTTTTCCTCTTCTCTTCAGGTATGTGTACATAAGCTACTTCACCAAATTTCCTAAGAATATCTAATTGCGGTTTAGTGTTGAAGAGTGCTTCATAAGGTGTAATTGAGTTGCAAATAGTGTTGGGTAGTCTGTTTAGGAGATATGAAGCCCATTTGAAAGCAAAAGACCAGAAGGTTTTTCCAAGACGACTGTCAAATAGTATAGTTCTTCCCATTTCTGTAAGAGTACGATTAAATCTTTCAATATTTCCATTTTGTTGATGAAAATATGGTAGAGATTTTTCATGAATTATTCTGTTTTTTGTTGTGAACATGTCCATTGGTTTATTGTTGAATTCTCCTCCATTGTCTGATCTAATTATTTTGACCTTCTGATTTGTCTGTTTCTCCAATCTTGTTATGATGTTGATGACCGTATTTGTTGATTCAGATTTGTTTTTGATGACATGACACTCACTGTATGTTGTAGCTAAATCTCTGAAGGTTAAAGCATATAAACCACCGTCAACTGATTCCTCTTCAATTGGGCCGATTAAGTCCATAGTTACTATTTCAAGTTTGTCAACTTTTCTACCAGTTGACTCAAGAAAACATTGTCTTCTACTTTTGCACATTTGACAAGAATCACATATAATATTTCCATTAGGCAGTTTGTCAGGTAATCCATGAACCATTTTCTCTTTGCACATCTTTCTTATTTGTCTCAGACTTGCATGGCCAAGTAAGCAGTGCCAAGTGTAGAGGATTTCTTCATCTTTGTTTCTTTTTCTTAATTCAGGATACTTAGTTGGGATCTCAAGACTAAATATTTCTGGTTGTATAGGTAGAACATTTAATTCATTTCTAGTAAGATCAGAATGTGATAATATAGTAGTTACATCAGAAGATACATTTAAATTATTATAATGCATTGGACTGTTAAATGTCCATTTCCTGTTGATGAACATGGCTGACAGAATTGGAAAGCCGTGATAGCTGATGAGAAAGTCATTGAAGTTAACACATGAAAAGTTAGCACCACTCTTGATTAGGGATGCTGGTGAGATTAGCGTACCTCTAGCATCTTCACAGTAGTATACTGGTCTAATATTGATGATTTCCCCATTGAGACCATGGAAGCGTATCGTCCCTTTGCCTGTAATGAGAGGAGAGGAACCATTAGTGGCCACTTTCAAAGCAATGGGATTTTTTAGAGGGAGGAAATCAACCAACTCATTCAGATTACCAGAAAGATGATGAGTTGCACCTGTGTCAAAAATAGGGTTCGCCGAATATGCTTCGTTGTCTGATAGTTGCATTCTAGCAAAAGCAGCTGCAGATGCTTCTGGGGAGTCATCAGTGAGTTCTACAATTTGTGCCGAAGCAGATTTCGCTTGAGGTGGTTGTGAGGTGTTGTGACGGTTTGTTTGTCTTTGAGGATAAATTGGGCGGTAAGAATCCATTTTTTGTTGTATAGGCCTCTGGTGGATGGGTAGATTTGGTTTGGGTGGAGGATTGTTATTAGGGACGATTGTTGGTTGTATGATAGAGGGCGGTACCACCATTGGATAGTGTGTGCTGTAGCCCGCTTGCCTGTTTTGGAAAAAGGAATTGTAATTGGTGCGGTTGTTGAGAGTTCTTTTAGGACAGTTGGCTTGCAGATGACCTGATGAGTTACAGATATAGCAGTTTCCTGAAGATCTTTGAGTAGCAGCATTAGATTCATAGACATTCTGATTAGTAGCATTAGATTCATAGACATTAACAGAACCAGAACCAGAATCAGAGAGAGGTAGCTTAGTAGAAACAGAAGCAGAAGATTCATTTGCAGTGACAGTAGTGTTAGTAGTGGTGGTATTCAGAAGTTTATCATCGTGTTTAAGTCTTTCCCAAGTGGTACAAAAAATTTTGTTGAGAACTGCAACAGTGATTGACTTGTCAGATTTGCATAGTTGTTCTGTTTCTTTGAGAACTTCTGAGCTAAACCGTGGATTGTCTTGAATGATACATTGACAGAGACAGCCTAAGATGTCCTTTTCACTGAGTCCTTGAGCCCATAAGCAAGCACACGCATCTCGAAATTCATTCATTAACTCTATGGGATTGTCGCATTCTTTAGAACGAAGATCGATCACTCTTTCTATAGCATTCAGTTGAGCCGCTCTGGAAACTGTGTTGAAGACACTTTTGATATGGCGAAATGCAGTCGTGCTTGGTGTAACATCAATAATTTGAGATTTCATTTCTGGTCCAACAGAATTGATCAGTATTGCTCTACCTATTCGCTCTTTGATGGAAGTTTTTGAGGCCCCTTTACGCTCTAGAAAGTTGGTTTCTCCAGTGAAGTCGCTGATGACGCCTCGTAGTTCTCTATGCCACTCGCGGAAATTTGAACCATCGTCTTTTAGAGTATGTCCCCAGTCTTTCAATAGCATCCTTGCCTTAACAATGCTGTCTCAAATGTATGAGTCTTCTTGAATTCGGAGTAGTACACGTGGATTGGGTGCATCATCCATGTCAGACGTTGCATCTTCTTCATGGATTTGAGTTTCATTTTCGTTTGTGGTATAGTCTTGAGGTGGTCGTTGTGGATAACTGGGTGTTGGTCGAGAAGTTGGTGTATCATATTCTTGAGGAGTCGGTTGTTGATTGGATGGCATCATCGAAGTGTCAAGTATTGAAGTAGTAATGAGATGAAAAGAGAACGAAGAGAGAAAAAGGAAGAAAAAAAGAGAAAAGAAATTTAAGAGAGAAAAAAGAAAAAATAGAAAAAGAGAAAACAAGATAACGAGAATATTTGTTATAATAATAAGAGAAAAAAGAAAAGGAAAAGAAAAAAGAAAAAAGAGAAAGTGAAAAAAAAGGAAAAAAGATAGAGAGATAGGGAACGAGTACTGGGTTAAAGGGTGGGTTTATATGTAATTTTTTTTTTTTTTTATTAGTCGATTATATTTCGCTTTCGGAGAGATAGGGCCACTATCTCGCTTTGATGCTTGGCGAGAGCAACAACCTAATCGCTTATAGGATCGAGGTAAATATTAGTGTTTTTTTTTAAATTGTTTTTTTTAAGTAAAGTTTAAAGAAAGGAAAGGAGATAAAAGAAGCGATAAGAGAGAAAAGAAAAGCGAGAAGAGAGAGAGGAAAAAAGGAGCTCGTAAAAAGGACAATTGGCGAGGTGCGAACAGAAAGGAAGAAAAGGAAAGAAGAAAAAAAATAAAAGGAAACGATTGCCGAGGGGAGGAAAAAACAATTGCTGAGAAGACGATTGTCCAGAAAACGATTGCCGAGAGGAGGAAAAAAAATGTCCAAAGAGGAAAAAAAGGGGTTGACAAGACCGTTATTTAGTCGTTTTTAAGAAAAAAGGAGACTAGGCAAGATAGGAGAAGAAAGGAATAAAGAAAAAAGGCGAGACTAGGCACAAGAGCCCATAACCTATTGGCGCAGCGGTAATGTTTTAGGTGGAACAGTAACAAAAAAGGATATTCAATTACTATTGTGGTCACGCAGACTATATACACTACTGCGGCGTAGTCGGGACCTAACAGAGCCCAGTATATGACCCTAGTCGTGACTTTTTCCATGTTCCCTTTTTTTTGTTTATCTCACGGCAAAGAAAAAATTAATGTGCCCGCAGACATACCGGTTACATTTTTTCCCTATGCATAAAATTGTATTCAACTTTGAGTTTCATCACGATTTAACACTGCAAATCAGGTGATTTGGCTACTTAATAGATTGCAATAAGTCCATATTGTGGAAGTCATGATGGTTGTTTTAGTTTATGAATGCGATACTTTATTTCTATCATCTACTTAGAGCATGTACCACTACGCACCGAGTAAGATATCCCTGATGGGGATATCCAGCGCGAGTTGGGGATATTTTAGGGAGGGACATAAGGATAGAAAAATATGTGTCAGAAAAATATGTGCGAGAAAAATATGTGTAATAAAATATGTGCAAAAAAAATATGTGAGAAAAATAACTGTAAGAAAAATATTTTGCAACCATGGGAAATTTTGTTTTTTAATTTTTTTTTCTCCGAAAACCTGATTTTTTATTTCATTTTTTATTTTTCTCTGTTTTTTCACAATTTTTTTATGAAAAAAAAAAATTCTCATGGTCGCAAATGATGTTTCTTACACTTAATTTTCTCGTACTTACTTTTCTCACATTTACTTTTCTGACCTAATGTGAAAGAGCCTTATAATGTGTAAATATAAACAGACGTTAATAAAATAGTCTGCTCGTGAATATGGTCTTTGCTGCTGTTACCTTATAATGTGTAAATATAAACAGACGTTAATAAAATAGTCTGCTCGTGAATATGGTCTTTGCTGCTGTTACCTAAATGGTAAAATAAAATATTATTGAGCGAGATGAAAAAGACCAAGACAAAAAGAAAAGGTAAAAGCTAAGTACAAAGATCTAACCTTATAATGTGTAAATATAAACAGACGTTAATAAAATAGTCTGCTTGTGAATATGGTCTTTGCTGCTGTTACCTATATACAACAAATGTAAAAGTAAAAGAAAATCAATAACAAAATAAAATAGAAGGACAGCTAAATCTGACCTAAATGGTAAAATAAAATATTATTGAGCGAGATGAAAAAGACAAAGAAAAAGGAAAGAGCATAGCTCAGTATATATATAAAGTAACATCTCGCTCAACATCTACGAATATGGTTGGATAGTAAAATAAGAACGCCACAAAACTGACACACATGTCTCTACACATGTACAACAACATTTATGGGTATATGTATAATTATATAAAGACAAAAATAGAAAAATGTTATAACTAATCGTTCTTACACCCCTCCTTGCTATCAACCATATCGTCCAAGCCAATTTTCTTGACAAAGAATTTGAATTTTTCTTTGCCAAGGGATTTGGTAAAAATGTCAGCAATCATATCAGTGGTAGGAGTGTATTGAAGGTCAATTTTGCCATTTATGACTTGCTCTCTGATCCAGTGAAATTGAATTTCAACATGTTTGGTTCGAGCATGAAACATTGGATTTTTACATAAAGCAATACTGCCTTGATTATCAGAAAATAACTTTGAAGAAGATTTGCAATCAAATCCAAGATCATTGAAAAGAGTTTGCATCCAAATAGCTTCTTGAGCCGCATCGACCGTAGCTTTTGATTCAGCCTCTGTAGTGCTAAGGGCAACCGTAGGTTGCTTTTTACAGCGCCAACTGATAGCTGTACCATTAATAATAAAAACATAGCCGGTAGTTGATCGTCGAGTAACTTGACAACCTGCCCAGTCTGCGTCAGCAAAACCTGTTGGAAGAGAGTAGCTATAGTGACCCTGATTGATAAAGGAGATGTCAGAATGAAAAGATAGCGATAAATTTACTGATCCTTTCAAATAACGTAGAACTCTCTTGTAAGCAATCCAGTGCTTGATGCCAGGAGCATTAAGATGTTGAGCTAACTGACTGTTGATAAACGCAATGTCTGGTCGAGTTGCCTGAGTGATATAATTTAATCTACCAACAGCCCTTCGATAATTAACATTAAGTTGCGAAAAAGCAGTGACTTCATCTTCAGTAGCTGGTAACAATTGAGTATTCATTTGCATTGGGGTATTTGCTGGTTTGCAATCTAACATGTCATAAGAAGCAAGCAAATCTTTGATTTCTTGATCTTGACATAATGACAGTGTACCTTTCATGCGATCTCTTGTCACCCTCATCCCCAAAATAAATTTTGCATCACCTAAGTCCTCCATATCAAATTTTGAACAAATGGCATCTTTGAACCAATTAATGTCCTTACCAAAAATAGATAAGTCATCTACATGTACATGAACATAGCAAGGATGAGTTGAACTCTCATGAATGAACAAACAAGGATCTGCAGCTGATGGATAAAAATTGAGTGAAGTGAAGAATGTAATTAATTCTGAATACCAACACCTCGAGGCTTGTTTTAAGCCATAAAGTGAACGTTTTAGTAATAAAACAGGATTTTTGAAGCTTGGGGGTTTTTCCATACCCAATGGGACATTCATGTAAACATCTTCATCTGGTTTGCCATAAAGGAAGGCACCTTTGACGTCCATTTGAACAAAATCCCAGTTTTCTCGAGTCGCAAGACTGATTAATACTCGTAAAGTTGTAAGGCGTCCAGTTGGCGCAAATGTTTCAAAATAATTTATTCCAGCCTTTTGAGAACATCCCCTTGCACAAAGTCTTGCCTTATACTTCTGAATATGTCCATCAGCATCCCTTTTTATTTTAAAAACCCAAATAGAACCTATAGCAGGAGTATTAGGTGGTTGTTCAACAAATTCATAAACACCCTGAGATTTGATCATATTCAATTCTTGATCAATAGCTTCATGCCAGGAATCTCCATCCCTTCTGTTAATCACCTCAAAATAAGTGAGTGGATCAGAAAGATAAACATTGGGTACTTCATCATGTAAAGAATGAGAATTAATTGAGTTGGTGGCAGTCAGATAGCTCTTGATTTCAACAGCTGTGTTTAACTTTCTGGCGACTCTTCGACGACTTGAATCAATTATATTACCAGTATCAATGGATGAACTAATGTCTTTTGGCGCCACATCAGAGGTCCACTGATAGTACCAATATTTGTTTATGGGAGTAGATTTTTCTCTTAAATCATCAGTATTGTTTTCTAAATTTGTGGAACTCGTCGAGTCTGAAATAGGTACTTCAGTTGCTGTTGCAACAACATCGTTCACAAAAAGATCTGATAAGTTTTAGCTTTCTGAAAGATCTTGTATCGGGAAAGAAAACTCATCAAATGTGACATTATGAGAGTAAATGATTGATCGATTATCCAGTCGAAGGAGACGATATGATGAAGTGTCTTCTGCATATCCAAGGAAGCAACACTTGACAGAGTTAGAGAAGAATTTTCCTCCTCTTTTAGATTTATCAATGAGAGCATAGGCAGTACAGCCAAAAACTTTTAAATGATCAACTTTAGGATTTCGATCAAATCTCATGTTATATGGAGTCTGAAAATTGATTGAAGCAGATGGTAATCTATTCTCAATATAAACTGCTGTATTAACAGCTTCACCCCAGAATTCAATGGGCATTTTTGCATGAAAAAGAATTGATTTTGCCATTTCAGTCGTTGTACGGTTTCCTCGTTCAGCTATTGGATTTTGCTGAGGACTGTATGGAGAAGTAACTATCATCTTAAATCCGCTTTCAATACTCAGATCTTTAAAATTTTTATTAATAAATTCTGTCCCACCGTCGCAGACAAAATTTGCGATTTTAGAGTTTGAAATGTTTTCAATTTGAGTTTTAAATTGCACAAAAGTTTTATAGGTATCAGATTTATTGGATAGCAGAAAAATGAAACGATAATAAGTGTAGGAATTGGTGATTTTAAAGTAGTAAGAAGCGCCTCCACAAGATGCCAGAGTAATCTTTCCACTAAGATCACAATGTAAATATTCTAGGAAACGATTCCCTCTAGTTACAACACCAGAAAAAGGACTATGAGAATGTTTTGCTTTAACACAAGGTTCGCAAAAATCAAGTACACCAGAAAATTTAAAACCAATTTTAGACTGAAGTTTGTCCAAATATTGAGAATTTGAGTGGCCTAATCTGAAATGCCATAGGTTTCGTGAATTTGCTGCAAGAAATGATTTTATAGTGGGAACATAGAGCTCACCAAAATGCGCATTTAACACCACTAGTCCCTCGTAATCATCCCAATTTCCATCTAAGATAAGTTCATTGGACTTTTCAATAGTCATGTAGCCCTTTGAATTGATCTGTTGATTACAACCATGTGAGATGAAAGGACCAATCCCAATTAAATTCTGACTGATCTCCGGCACATGTAGGCAGTCGGTAAGAGTTATGACTTCTCTCGGTGTAACAAGATTTACCGACCCTTTGCCTGTACTATGAATGATCGTGCCATTACCAAGTTTGATTGGTCGACGAAAATGCTGATAGGATTTAAAATGAGAGCGTTGCTTAATCATGTGCACTGTAGCGCCACTGTCAAATATGAGCTGTTTTGAAGACTTTTTAGAGATATTGGCCGTGAAAATTTTGGCAGGACCACAACTAATGTTTGCATGTGCTTCTTCATCAGTTTTTGACGCACTCACAGCATTACAATTTTTTCTTTTCTCCGGATGAAGTTGAAAGCAGTCTTCTTCAGAATGTTTCGCTTTTGGGTTGTGTTTACCATCACGACAGAACTCCCATTTGGGTTTTTGAGTAGATTTAGTTTTATTTAAAAGAGCTGACGTAGAGTTCGAAACATTTTCTGATTCAATTTCAGCAGACAAACGAGCCAAACGAGACAAAAGATTCGAAACAGAAAGATGGGTTTGCGTAACCTCGCAAGCATGTAAGATTAATGCTTTATGAGTCGAGTAGCAATCAGGTAGTTGTCTGAGAAGTCGGTGAGCTTCGTTTTCACTCTCAATTGAAACTCCTACTGATCCAAGCTCATTAATTCGAGTTCTTAGATCATTGACAAAACCCATCAAATTTCCTTCTTGACATTTTACATCGTGATACCGAGCAAAAATTGAAGCACGATTGGAAGCATCAGCTGCAGCATATTGATTGGTAAGCTTCGTCCAGATTTGCCAAGGTTTATCCATATCATCATCAGTGACAAAGGCAGCAATATTTGCTGCATCGAGTTTTGAGATGAGAATATTTGTTGCTTTGTCGGCTCTCTTTTGAAATTCAAGCCTAATATTTTGGGCGGTATCAGAAGACGGTGGTGATTCAAGACCGAAGACCAAATTTTTAAGATCTTGATAGGTAAGTAATGCCCTCATTCTAATTCTCCATTCATGAAAGTTGTTTACACTAAGCACAGGAATATTGCGAAGTGTATCACCAGAAGTTTCATTAGTTGAATCCATGATTGGAGGAGATGATGGACAAGCGGTATCAAAACTAGATGTCGATGAATCAGAAAAGTTCGAAGGCGCAGGTGATGGAATAGTAAATGGATCGCTAGATGACATTCACTTGGACACTGGGCCCATAACCTGAAAGAGCCTTATAATGTGTAAATATAAACAGACGTTAATAAAATAGTCTGCTCGTGAATATGGTCTTTGCTGCTGTTACCTTATAATGTGTAAATATAAACAGACGTTAATAAAATAGTCTGCTCGTGAATATGGTCTTTGCTGCTGTTACCTAAATGGCAAAATAAAATATTATTGAGCGAGATGAAAAAGACCAAGACAAAAAAAAAGAAAAGGTAAAAGCTAAGTACAAAGATCTAACCTTATAATGTGTAAATATAAACAGACGTTAATAAAATAGTCTGCTCGTGAATATGGTCTTTGCTGCTGTTACCTATATAAAACAAATGTAAAAGTAAAAGAAAATCAATAACAAAATAAAATAGAAGGACAGCTAAATCTGACCTAAATGGTAAAATAAAATATTATTGAGCGAGATGAAAAAGACAAAGAGAAAGGAAAGAGCATAGCTCAGTATATATATAAAGTAACATCTCGCTCAACATCTACGAATATGGTTGGATAGTAAAATAAGAACGCCACAAAACTGACACACATGTCTCTACACATGTACAACAACATTTATGGGTATATGTATAATTATATAAAGACAAAAATAGAAAAATGATATAACTAATCGTTCTTACATAATTTCACCCCCTAAAATATCCCCAACTCGCGCTGGATATCCCCATCAGGGATATCTTACTTGGTGCATAGTGTACAATCGTCCATCAATTTAGCCCAATTATCACTACGCACCAAGTAAGATATCCCTGATGGGGATATCCAGCACGAGCTAGGGATATGTTAGGGAGGGACATAAATTCAGAAAAATTAATGTAAGAAAAGTAAGTGCAAGAAAAATAAGTGCGAGAAAAGTAAGTGCAAGAAAAATCATTTGCGACCATGAGAATTTTTTTTTTTTTTAAAAAAAAAAAAAATTGTAAAAAAACTGAAAAAAATTTAAAAAAAATGAAATAAAAAATCATTTCTTTCGAGAAAAAAAAAATTAAAAAACAAAATTTTTCCATGGTTGCAGATATTTTTCTTACACATACCTTTCTCACATATTTTTCTATCCTTATGTCCCTTCTTACAATATCTCCAACTCACGCTGGATATCCCCATCAGGGATATTTCACTTGGTGCCTAGTGTAGGGATATTCATGCGCAAGTTGGGGATATTGTAGGGAGTGACATAAGGACAGAAAAAATTGTCAGCCTGAGGTCAAGTACAGAGACGTGAACTAGCTTGAATGGTCAGTTGTCTAGAAGATTTTAATGGTCCTACATGAATACTGTAGTACAAATCCAATAAGTATTAAAATGTAACTCAATAGGGGGTATCAATGTTCAGGGATCTGCAATTAAATTAATTGCAGATAAAAATCCTTAAACCCCAATTATCTTCTGCAATTATTTTTGCTAATAATTGGATTATTAGACACTTTATGTGTCAATTTTCACCTCTTATCTGACATTTTTCAACTCAATTTTTCATAACCATATCTTGGACAACTTTCTGTTATAACCACATGTTGCACAACTTTCTGCCATAACCACATCTTGGACTACTCTCTGGATATGCCTTCTACCTTGCTGCGCACTCCCATTCTCATCCCATCCTGTTCATTCTATCCACTCAGAATTTCTCCCCATTTCATCTATTTGATTCTACTCCTTATCATCTCACTCTCTCATCTGCTTGTTTCTGCTCCTTTTTGTCACCGGACGACCTACACACAAGGTCAAGGGTGTTCCTGCAAGTGAGATGAAAGGTTTAAATACTTCTTCGAAGCACAGAGGGATGGTTCGAGGAAGTGATTCAAAGATGACTTGAAGGAAGATCTACTGCTTTGAGATATGTTCAAGAAGAATCCTAATATAGTTTGAAAGGTAATATTAAAATTCTTACAATCTCACAAAGGGTTGGAAACTCAACAATCAAGATTTAGGATTTAGAAGTGATTATTGAGAAATGAAAGAAAGATGCAATAATAATGATTTTCACTTTAGAGTTTTACCACTATTAACTATAAATACATTTTATAATTTAATTCTAAGGAATATCGAACCAAAAACCCAACCCTTTTTATATCCTTTACTCCTCCTTGCATTGACCTCATACCCATCCACTATTCCGCACACCACAAACCATTTAAAATATATCCATTACACCTGGACCCTCCTCACTAACAGCCGTTAACTCCTTAATCCTTCACTAACCATTCTGTCCATGCTCACTACCCCTTAATAACCCACAGACATTTCATAAACCTTTTAATGTACTATTATATTGATTATTGCGCTGTGCGTCGCTTATTGAGAAAAAGACTAAGACACACTATTGAGAAATAGACTAATTTAGATTTAGAGTTTAGACTAGCGCGGTTGAATAGTATGTACACAAAGGAAAGTCGCAGTTGCTATGGAGAATTGCTTTCTGCACTTTGAGTATGGATTTGAGCCCCTTATTATTGATTTAATGAGTTGCTTTTGCCTCGAGTGTCACGTGGCGCGTGACAGATGCCCGGGTATAAGAACACAAGCTCCGTTGAGCGTAAGACATATTTCCCACACTAATTTTCCTTCCTCTTTATTTAATTATTATTATTATTTTTTTTTTAACTCACTATGACAGATTTCCCTACACCGACTCCCACGCCTCCACACCCTAAAGCGGATGGGGGTGTTGTTACATGACAATTTTCGAAGACTTGCATGGCCTGCGAGTCGATGGAGTATTTTTGCATGGAGAGCACGGCGACACGAGGGCCTCACCAGAAGTGCGAGTTTTGCCAATGGAGAAGGGTGGCGTGTGACACCTTAGCAAAGAATGCCGACATTGAGAGTTGGTTTACTAAGACAAAGTATTGGGTGATCCCCAAAACGAAGGAAGTAGTTGAGGACATTTGGGATGTGTCCATTGGGGACGATCAATCAGTGGGGGAGAATGAGGAGGAAGTTGAGGATGATGTGACAACCTGGGTGACTAGGGATGCGAGCAAGAGGCGGGCCGTCGAAGAGGAAGTCGACGAATTGGTCGAGGAGGAAGAAGAAATTCCCATCTCAAGGAAAACCCCGAAAAAACGACGGGTGGTCATCAAAGATGACAAAGAGGAGAGGGAGGTGGCAGAGAAGGTCACTCCTAAATTATTTT
The DNA here is from genome assembly GCA_030280995.1 of Hemileia vastatrix. Taxonomy (NCBI): domain Eukaryota; kingdom Fungi; phylum Basidiomycota; class Pucciniomycetes; order Pucciniales; family Zaghouaniaceae; genus Hemileia; species Hemileia vastatrix. The sequence continues at coordinate 4,336,689 of JASXTE010000010.1, read as the reverse complement.
TTGAGGCTGACCCAATCTTCGAAGTAAGTTCACTTTTTTATAATTCATAAATTTAATTACTGATAATCCTGTCTTAGAATTCAGATGTCATCATTGAAGTCCCTACGGCGGAAGCTTCAAATGTGGAAGCAACCCTTGTGGAACCCATGGCTGTGGAAGTGGCAGTGTCGGTGGAGGATAGGTTACCGACTGTTACCTCGAGGGAGGAAAACAAAGAAACCCTCGATCAAGTATGGTCGAAGAAGCCTTGTCGAGTTTGATGAGAAAAATTTATTGAAGACTTGAGCTGAGAGATCAATAAAATTGTCAATGCCGCTTCCTTCGACGTAGCCGAGGAGCTACTTGAACTTGGGGAATTGATTCCGGTAGGAGAGGGGGAGAATTTTGAAAAATGTAGAAAGGAGATAAGGGAAATTTTGGAGAAGATGAAGGGATTGGTTCGGGAGAAGATAAAAGAGAAAAGAAGAAAAAGGAATGTAGAAACAATTTGTATTTAGTTATTTCATTTTGTTATTTTATTTAGAATTTTAATATTTATTTTTATAAGATTTGAATGAGAGAAGAAAGAAGAAGAAGAAAAAAAAATAGTTGATTGAAAAAAATTTGTTGTAAAGAAAATTGAATGAAAAGAAAAAAAATTTGTTATTTAAGTTTGTTAATTGAAGATTTGAGTGATTTTAGTTATTTGAAAAAAGAAAAGAAAGAAAAGGAAAAGAAGAAATAAAAATTTTAAGAGGATTTTGAAAGAAAGAAGTAATTTGTTTTGAAGAATTTAAAAGAGTGATTTAGAAGTTAAAGTGAAGTTCCACAAAGATGGTCGTGTAATGTTCGTGAAGAATTTCGATAGTTCAAGGAAAAGAAAATTTTAAAGAAAGAATGTATATAGAAAATTGAGAAGAAATTTTTTTTTATTTTTATTTGTTTTATTTTATTTTATTTTATTTTAATTTTATTTTATTCTTATTTTTATTTTATTTTATTTTAATTTAATTTTATTCTTATTTTTATTTTATTTTATTTTATTTTAATTTAATTTAATTTATTTTTTTAAAGAAAGTTGAAAGATTTTGAAAAGAAAAAGAATAAAGAAAAAAACAAAAGAATTTTTTTAGAAGTAAAGATGTTTTAGGTTTTAAAAGAAAAAAGAACAGAGAAAAAAGAAAGAAAAAAAGAGAAAGAAAAAAAAAGGTAAAAGAGAGTTTTAAGGTTTTGGTTTTAAAGGATATTTAAGATGAAAAGATTTTAGGAGTTCAGGGGTGTTAGAAACATTGATGGCTGGTTCCCAGGATGTTTTGTCTGAGTCATCAAGGAAGCCTTACCATTCCACGAGGTATTGAAGTTTCCCCTTGCGCATTCTTGAATCAAGGATACGGCTTACTTCCCACTCTAGATGGTCTTCTACTTCGACCGGTTCCGGAGGAGGTTGGTTCTTGCCTGGGTATGTTTCTCGAGCCAGTTCCAGGAGAGATACATGGAAAACAGGGTGAATAGCCTGCCATTGAGGAGGTAGCTTGAGTTGAAATGCAGTTTTAGAGACTTCAGAGTTGATTTCGAATGGCCCCAAGCGTTTTTCAGCCAGTTTCTTTGATGGTCGAGTCGTTCAAATGTTTCGTGCGTCGAGCCATACCTTGTCGCCTGGCTTAAAAGAAGGAGCAGTTTGTCGATGTTTGTTGGCCTGTTCCTTGTACCTTCCAATTGCTAATTCCAAATTTGATTTAAGTTCCTCTTGGAGTCGTGATATGGTTCAAAGATAATGTTCTGCAGGATGATTAGTTCCTACATGGATTGAATTAAATCGAGGATGTCTTCCATAAACAGTTTCGAAAGGTGATTGTTGTGTCAAAGAATGAGTCGAGTTATTATAAGCAAATTCGGCCAATGGTAACCATGTGGTCCAGTCGTCTTGTTGGTAACTGACATACATTCAAAGTTATTGTTCAAGGATTTGGTTGACCCTTTCTGTTTGCCCATTGGTTTCAGGATGATAGGCTGTGGAGAGGTTCCTTGTGATATTGAGTTGTCGACACAGTTGGGTCCAGAATGTGGATACAAACAATGAGCCTCTATCTGAAGTAATATCATTAGGTAAGCCGTGCTTGGAAAATACATATTCTAGAAAAATTTTTGACAAATCTTCTGCTGTAGCAGTAGTAGTGGTTTTAATAAAAATAGACATTTTTGAAAATCTATCTACTATTACTAATATAGCATCAAAATTATTAGAAAGAGGAATTTGAGAAATAAAATCCATTGATAAAGATTCCCAAGGTTTAGAGGGAATAGGAAGTGGTTGAAACAACCCATACTTCCGGTGACGGGGAGCCTTATTCCTATTACATTCGTAACAAGCTTTTATATAAGCCTTGATTTCCCTGGTCATACCTGGCCAGAAGAAATCCCTTGCTATTAACTGGTAGGTTTTATCAACCCCAAAATGACCAGCTAATGGAGAATCATGTCGACTGTTGAAAATCCATAATTTTATCTCATTGTTGTCGGGTATGACTACTCTACCTTCAAAGACTAATAGACCTGATTCAATACTAAATCTTTTGGCCCCTTTCTTCGAGAGTATTTTGTCTTTTAACCCTAAACAATAATCGTCCTTCGACTGATCTTCGAGGATGTTGGATAGTGGATTTTGAAACGATTGAATTGTCATTGAATTAAGTTGATGAGTCGTTAACATTGATTCGTTGAAGATTGATTTCACATTTGCTTAGTTTTTGTCAGAAAATGTGTCCCCCCGCTGTGGGTAAACATCGTCCCGAAGTGACAAGATATCTGGGACAATGTAGTTCTTACCTGGGCAATAGGAAATAGAAAATGGAAATTTAGACAGAAATTCAGCCCACCTGGCTTGACTCCTGGTTAACACTTTGGAAGACATAAAGTATTTCAAAGCATTATGGTCTGTTAAAATTTGAAAAGGACTATCTAAGCTGAGAAGAAAAGAGTGCCATTTTTTAAGACAATGAATAATAGCTAAAAGCTCTTTGTCATGAATTTCATAATTTAACTCTGCTGCAATGAGTTTGCGTGACTCAAAAGCAACAGGATGAAACAGTTTTGTTTCCGGATTCAATTGAGAAATGACCGCTGCAATAGCATAATTTCTCGCATCCGTCTCAACTATTGTCGAAGCAGAAGGATCAAAGTATCGAAGAATTGGAGCTGTGGTGAACGCTGTCTTCAATGCTTCGAATTCCTTTTGTGCTGTAGAAGTAAAAACAAAAGGAATATCTTTTCTAAGAAGAGAAGTAAGATTGGAAATAGTTTTAGAGTAATCTTTAATAAATCTTCTATAGAAATTTGCAAAACCCAAAAATCCTTGGAGGGATTTAACGGATTTGGGCTCAGGCCATTCCAGGACCTTTTGAAATTTTTTGTCGTCCATGACTAAACCATCAGTGGATAATGTAAAACCCAAAAAATCAATAGATTTAAGATGGAATTTGCATTAATTATGCTTGGCGTAGAGACCATGATCTTGAAGTCGATTTAAAACCTGTCAAACATGATGAATATGTTCATCCAGTGTCTTCGAGAAAATTAAAATATCATCTAAATAGACGACAACAAATTGTTTGAAAACATCTTGGAAGATGTCATTAACAAAAGTTTGAAAAGTAGATGGTGCGTTACACAATCCAAAAGGCATAACTAAATATTCAAAACTACCAAATATAGTGCGTATTGCAGTCAGTGGTTCATGACCTTCCGCAATGTGAATAAGATTGTAAGCGCCTCTAAGATCAATTTTAGAAAAGAAATTAGCACCATTAAAAAGGGTAAGAAGCAATGACATAGGAGGAACAGGATATGCATTCTTCTTAGTGACTGTGTTGAGCTTTCTATAGTCAACACACAACCTAAGACTACCATCCTTCTTTTTTACAAAGAGGACAGGGGAGCCAGTTGAAGATTTACTGGCTCTGATAAAACCTTTGGCTACATTCTCTGCAATGTAGTCTCGAAGAACTTGAGATTCGTCCTTTGACAAGGAATAGACAGGACCTGCCAGAGGTACTGGACCTATCAACTCTATCTGATGTTCATAGGGTCGATGAGGTGGTAACTTATTGGCCTTGCGAATTGAAAAAACATCGAGGAAATCATGATATATTTCTGGTAGAGTCGATTTAATGGCTTCAACGTCAATTTGGTCGTCCTCATCATCTTCGAGAGAATCTGTTGAGGGAAGACCAGAATTGAGAGAGCATAATTTGATTACTTCGAGGCAATTTAAATCCTCTTCGAGTGAAGTCATCGAGCTAGAAGGGTTAGCCAATTGCTCATTTAAAGAAAGATCAGATGCTTGCAAGTCATCTGGCAGAGATTTGGCCTCTAGCAGGACATTGTCAGGCGGGTTGTTTAATTCTCTATTGACATGCATTGAAGAATCAGAAATATACTTAGTCCGTGGGGTGATCAATCCCCGTGTCCAATCAATTTCAGGATTCCAATGCGTTAAAAAGTCATGGCCAAGAATGGTATTGTCCATCCTTGGGGTGTCCAAGACTGATAATTCCCACTCAAAGGGGGGGAAATTCGGAAAGTTGAAAACCCATAAAACTTTCTTACTGACCCAATATCTGGGTTCCTCTGATTCGACCAAGTAAATTGGAGTTTGATTGATATCTGTAAATATCAGTTGTAACTTCTCGTCAAAAGATAAACTGACAAAAGAAATTAAAGCTCCAGAGTCTATAAGACAACTGAAGGGGGTATCCTCCTTGAAAAGAATGTATCTCAAGCAGTTTAAGGCAACTACAGTCCTTAAGACATGGAGGTTATGTGCACTGGGAGAGATAAGATAGTTTTCTTTGCACACAAGTAAACTATCTACTAGTTTTTTGGCTTCAAACTAGTATCTTCTCTTTCCTTCAATTTTACACAATCATCCAGCTTGTGCTTACCCCCACAATACATACATAACCCATTATCTGCTCGCCTCTTACTCTCAGCTTCTTTAAGTTCCCCTTTAGGATACAGTACTTTGCTGATATCACCTGGGGTCAAGCTTTTCGGTCGAGGTTTGTCCTTTCCCTTGTTGGGTTTTGATTGAGTCGAGGAGGATTGAGTTGTTCGTGGGTGAGAAGAAAGTCCCGACTTAAAATTTAGTCCTTGAGATTTGTTGGCGTATCGACGATGTTGCAGTCGTCCTTGGTAAACGCTGTTGAGTTTGAGGGTTTGATCCATTAAATCCATTAAAGTAGTCATCTTCTGACTGTGAAGATTTAATTGATCCAGAATCCTCAAAGGAAGTCCCTTTTTGAAATGATACTTGAGAGCAGCATCATTCCAACCTACTCGAGTTTGAAGTGCTCTGAAGTTCAAGATATATTCAGAGGCTTTACCATTATCATTCATGCGAAGAGAATCAAGTTCAATTTCTGTGTTGTCGGTTTCATTAGGGTCACCGAACAACGTGAAGAGTTGGTCTTCGAACTTTTCCCAATTATTAATAAGTAAATGGGTTTTGGTCAAAGAGAGCATGAGAAGATAAGGTTCAAACCATCTTTCTTCTTTTCCGGCCAGAAATGAAGAAGCATAAAAAACCTTCAATCGGTCGTTATTGAAGGTTCGAGGGTCATTATGGAACAGGAGCTTGCAGGTTTGCAAGAAGGGCTGCAATCTGTCTGGATGTTCTCCATCGAATTTATCAGGAGATTTCATAGAGGGAGTTTTTAATTTAGATCCCTCTTAAGATGTTGAAGTTGAAAGAGTCTTCATGAAAAGTCTCATGAAATCTTCCAAAGAATTAGATGGTCCAGGCTCTGAAGGGTGACCAGAAGGGTGGTTAGCAGGGGCGGATGGTGCCTCATGCATTGTATCCTCTCCTTCTTCATCATCACTAGAATCATCAAAATCTTGTGGGATGTCTTCTACAGATTGGACTGAATGTTGCTATTCCCTAAGGTCGAGTGGCTCCAAGGAGTGAGTGCGGGACACAGGCCATGTGGCTGTTGGCCTGCCTCTGGCGCGAGCTCTAGTAGTAGCGCCTGTAGGAGGAGTGCGTTGAACAGGTGCCATTTTAAGGATTTAGAGAAAACACCTGAGAAGGGACGTAGTAGTGCAAAGAATGAGAACTACGGAGAATTAAATTATACTGTCACTGGACAACCTACGCACAAGGTTGAAGGTGTTCCTGCAAGTGAGATGAAAGGTTTAGATACTTCTTCGAAGCACAGAGGGATGGTTCAAGGAAGTGATTTGAAGATGACTCAAAGGAAGATCTACTGCTTTGAGATATGTTCAAGAAGAATCCTAATATAGTTTTAAAGGTAATATTAAAATTCTTACAATCTCACAAAGGGTTGGAAACTCAACAATCAAGATTTAGGATTTAGAAGTGATTATTGAGAAATGAAAAAAAGATACAATAATAATGATTTTCACTTTAGAGTTTTACCACTATTAACTATAAATACGTTTTATAATTAAATTCTAAGGAATATCAAACCAAAAATCCAACCCATTTTATATCCTTTACTCCTCCTCGCATTGACCTCATACCCATCCACTATTCCGCACACCACAAACCATTTAAAATATATCCATTACACCTGGACCCTCCTCACTAACATCTGTTAACCCCTTAATCCTTCACTAACCATTCCGTCCATGCTCACTACCCCTTAATAACCCACAGAAATTTCATAAACCTTTTAATGTACTATTATATTGATTATTGCACTGTGCGTCGCTTATTGAGAAAAAGACTAAGACACACTATTGAGAAATTGACTAATTTAGATTTAGAGTTTAGACTAGCGCGGTTGAATAGCAAGTACACAAAGGAAAGTCATAGTTGCTATGGAGAATTGCTTTCTGTGCTTTGAGTATGGATTTGAGCCCCTTATTATTGATTTAATGAGCTGCTTTTGCCTCGAGTGTCACGTGGCGCGTGACACCTTTCATCTTGCTATCTCATCTGCTTGTTTCTGCTCCTTTTCATCTTTAATTATTATAACATGCTTTGTCATCATAGATCTTCTCAAAGGCAGCCATCACCCAGTTGTTCTTCAAATCCCACTACTCCCTCTTTCCCCCGCTTTGCTGAGAAATACAAAATTGTTCAGCCAAAAAAAGATGATCATCTCATTCATATCAACTGGCTAAAAACTAAATATAACTATGATTATTGTTTTGGTACTGAGTATGCGACTAAAGTAGGATGGCCCCCCGCATCAAAAGTTAATGTTTATCTTCTAATGGCCAGAAAATTATGGAATAAGACTAAGGGAAGGATTGATCTTTTACCAAAACAGATATCTGAACACTTCAAGCATTATTGAGCCAAGTACAAGAAGGCAAACACTCTTTCATCTTCTACTGGTTTTGGTATTACTGACCTTGATATCAGTAAGGGCATCAAATCCATAGATAATTAACTTGATTCTTTATGTCCTTACTTTAAAGAGATGGATTATATTTTTGGAGAGTGAGCTGATATTAATCCTGAAAACATGTTGGATGGTAAGATGCTATCTCTGAACATGATGTCAAAAGAAATCGTTTTCCTTCTCCTTCTACTCAAGCCTCACCTCATTTAACTTCCACAAATCAAGATATCTTTTCAATAGATTCTTATGGCAATATAAACCAACCTGATCTAACTCAAGTATGTTTTTTTTCTTTTATCTTACCAATTCTTTTTTTTATTCACATTTTCTTATTTATAAATAGGCTGAAGAACTAATGCAGGAGCCACAATCAACTGAGTCAGAAGCCAGCAAAAATGATGAGGAGGAAAATGTGACCTTGAACAAAAAGAAAAGGGCTTCAAGTAGTCTAAATTTCCACTCTCAAAGAAGAAGAAAAAGTGATACTTCATCTCAAACCCGTTTTACTTCTATCAAAGAATGTTTGGAGAAACGTGATGCTGGTAAGTGATACCAAACCTCTTAATACTTTACTCTGCTTTTCTTCTACTTTTTGTTAATATTTCTCATCACTATAGAACAAGTGGAAGTTTATAAAGAGACTCTAAAGTTTGAAAAGCAAAAATATGAGCTCTCTTTAAGGAGGAATGACAGAGTACATGATTTGAAAGAGAAGAAGTTTGAGCTTTCTTCACGGAAGTATGATAGGACACAAATCTTGGAGGAGAGGAAGTATGAACTCTCTTTATGGAAGAATGATAGGGAACAAGACTTGGAGGAGAAGAAATTTGAGTTAACTCTAAGTATTGAAAAATCAAAGAAAGAGGAGAAAACACTCAAGCATCAAATCCTCATGGAACAGATGATGTCAGGCTGAGGTCAAGTACAAAGAAGTGAACTAGCTTGAATGGTCAGTTGTCTAGAAGATTTTAATGGTCCTATATGAATGCTGTAGTACAAATCCAAAAAGAAAACTATAACTCAATATAAGGGTCTCAGTAATTGTAATCTCACTAATTATATATGGCTTACAATCTTTATAGTTGGTAGAAAAATATATTTTATAAATTCAGATACTATTCAAAGACTTTATAAGTACTATTGATATGTATTGTAATTGTATTGGTTGTATGTTTAAATTGTAATGATAAAGAATGTAGAAAACAAGACCCAAAACCTCCTCCTTTTAAACACCTTGAGTTCCCCAATGAATCCCTTGATTTACCAATCCAATACACAGTTAATGACGCCTCCATCCAACTAATAGACATGTCCATCAACATCCCTAGTGACCCATAACATAATTAGAAAAGTAACTACTGCCAAAATCCTGGAATAATAGGGAAAATCCATCAAAATTAAAGAATAAGTAAAAAAGAGAGTATATGCGTATTATACATCAATATAAAAGACTAAAGAGGTAAAATTAAGGTTAATAAGAGATTAATAATAAGGGGTACTCACTGTAGAAATTATGGGGCTAATCCTGAAATTATACTACATGAAATTCCCATTCAAAAATGACCAAAATTGACTGAGAAACCACCTAGAAACCCAAAAAAGGGAGTGAGATGTGGGGTAACTACATGCAGTCCTTGGCAGGAGCTAGCAGGGTAAATCCTTAACTAATTTTAGGCAAATTTAAGCGTGGTAGTGAAATAAGGCGCCAAGAGTAAGGTTATTAATGAAATTAGTGCATATAAAGAGGGTCAATGCATTATTAATTAAGCTAGGACACTAAATAGGGGGTGTCAGTTCTGGCAAATCAGCACTTACAAATCCGCACTTAAATTTGACCAAATCCGCACTTAAATAAGTGCGGATTTCCAAAACACACTAGCCCCAATACTGGTGGATTTCAAAATGAAATAAGTCACTTATTTCACTCAAATCCGCACTTTCTCAACCAAAAGTGCTGATTTCACCATCAAGTCCCATTTCACTGATTTTTCAGCATCATCCCATTCATACGCAGCACTCCGCAGCATAACACTTCATAACTCAAAACATCGTATATCACTTACATCTTCATATCATATCATATAAGAGTTATGCCTTCCTCACTTTCAAATCGTGATAAATTACATAAAGCAATGACTTTCATGGCTCTTGAACTGCTCTTGGACTCTGATTGCGATTCTGATTCTGATCTAGAAGAAGATTTTGTCTTTTTATCGAAAATGGCCACGAAACGTTACCTTCTTCCCAGAAAGCCTCAAGTACTTCATACCCCCAAGTACACCATCCAAACACTTCTTAAACTATCTACACCCAGTTTTAGAGAGCTGTTCAGGACTTCTCAGGAATGTTTCCTTAAATTGCTTGAGCTTATTCAGGATCATCCCATATTTCACAAAAATTCTCAAAAAGAACAACAACATCCTTCAATTCAATTGGCCATCACACTATGTCATTTGGGTTCAAATGGTAATGGAGCCACTTTGAAATGTTTAGAAAATGTCTTTGATTTAGGGTATGGTTCAGTTAACACTTATACCAAACAATGTATCACTGCCATCAACTCCTTGTAATCTCAACTTCTCACCTGGCCAACAAAAAAAGAGCGACTTGAATCATTTCAGGTTATGCAAGCAGAGGGCTTCCCAGGATGTATTGGTTTTGTTGATGGTACTGCTATTCCTTTGAGCCAGAAACCTGCTCAAGGTGGAAACAATTACTTTCACATTCTTGTCAAAAATTTTCACCAAAATATTTACAAGTCAAAAAAAACTCTATATCTGTTTTAAAAAATTGGCAATACTCTCCCCTGCATTTTATTGAAGCAAGGGGTGGATATCACCAAAATTTTTCTAAGTCATCAATTTCACATGTCAGATTTGAAAATTTGGCAATACCCCCCCTGCATTTTATTGAAGTAAGTGGTGGAAGTCATCTAAATTTAATATAATTACGTAAATTATTAAATAAATATCTAATATATATCAATTTCCCTAGTTTAAAGTAATGACAATCCCTTAAGCCAAAATGCAGACCAAGTCTAGAAACAAAAGTTTGGGACTTTCCACAGGTATAGGCTAGAGGAACCCCATGAAACAAATAAATGTTATCATGATTACCATTTATACAACACAAGGTCGTGGGCCCATTACTTTAGTTGAGGAAATTGATACATAAAAAATATTTATTAAAAATTTACGAAAAAATATAAAATTTTCGATGACAACTCTAATCCCCATACTTTTTGGATCTAAATAAAGTTTTTTTAAATCAATTAACTTTACCTTCTTTCATTACCTTATTGATTCTTTGAATCAACTTATGACTGATTTGAAATGAGCAACCAAAATGTGTTAAATCTTGACAGGATTCCAAACCAGGAGGAGCTTTGGTCGTTTGATGATTATCCTTAGAAGAATTCCAAATAGTTTCGATGATACCATTTCCCAAACCAAAATCAATGATGCACCGGTGGTCTGGAAAATATAAACCATGTCATTTGATTTTAGCTGGAGATTGTATTGGTTGGCCAGTAATCGGTTTGATATATGAGAATATACCAAAAGTAAGAAAATTGGTGTCCTTGGTATCAGTGTGAATTTTATTGTGAAATCCAGAATGAGTGATAATAACATTAGAAAATAAAAGATATTCGTGGCTGATATCTTCCCATTCGGAGTCACACCAATTCGGTATTCCAAATTTGGTTGCAAGTTCATGATTTTTTTCAAATGCTTTATTACAGTGCTTTTTGAGTCGAAGAGCAAGAAAAGAGTTAAAGGAAGGTAGAGTGTCCCATAAGCGAAAATCTTCATCTTTTTGAGCTTTAGTGATATTCTTGAGCAACAAATATATGCCTATATAATTGAAATTCCTAGATAATAATCATATAAGAGTTTCAGAATCCTTATCCTCTAAATATGCAATATAAAAATGTGAAATAAGACAAGTGAAATTTGGAAAAAAGGCTCAACTTCAAAGGTCAAAATCTCAGCAACCACTGAACCTAATTCAAACCTGTTTGTGGGAAATGAAAGATATGCTTTAGTAGAATCTTCAGTTAAAGGACATGTGATTTAAATAAACCTAACCCTAATTTGTTACATAAAAAAATGAAATAAAAATTTAAATTGGGAAAAAAAAGGCTCAACTTTAATGATCAATATCTCAGCAACCACTGAATCAAATTCAAATCTGTTTGTGGGAAATGAAAGGTAGCCTTCAGGAGAATCTTCAGTAAAAAGAAAATTAGATTTGAATAAACCTAACCCTAATTCCGAGTCTGATTTTCAAAATTTTACAAAAACTTGAAAAGTGGTAATGAAGATGAGATCAAAAGGAGTTTTATAAGTTCACTGTTATCCAGATAAGAGTCATAAATATATTTAAGTATGAACTTTTCATAAAAGGAATGAGATATCATATAGGCATGAAAAAAAGGAGATGAAACTTACCTTGATTGAAAAGTAGGAAAAATAGAGTGAGAAAGATTGATGTTGGAATTGTGGGGAAATTGAATATGGAGTAAGTGAAATGCATAAAGAATGTGCAATGTATGTGTTTCAATGAAATGGAGCCAAAAAAAAGTGAAATAAGGGAAAGGGGGGATAATGACCATGCCAAGGAGGGATGAAGAGTAGGGTGATGGAGCTAAAAAAGAAAGTAAAGAGGGAGAGAAAAAAAAGGTTAATTATACCATTGAAATCCAAAATAACCACTTACAAAAAAAATTTAGATAAAAAAAATAAAATAAACAGAAAAAAACAAAAAAAATTATAATTAGTAATCAAAAAATCAAAAAAAAAGAATAAAGTGACTTACCTGGAGAGATGAGATGACAAAATGAATGAAACCAAATTGTTTGAGGGATGTTGGAGAAGAATAGGAAAAGGATATGAGGGATGAATGAAAAAAAAAATCACTGACAAAATATGCGATTTCATGTTGAGCTGGTGAAAGAAAACCAATGAGCCATCCAAAAAAAAAATTTTCACTGTAAATTCCAAAAAAAATGAATATGCAACAAACCAAAATACCAACCCAAGTGAATGAAGTACACAAAGAAGACATTTGGAGAGTACAAAATGGTATGGGAAAGAAAGGGATGATGTGGCCAACATGTGGTTTTGAAAAAAAAATCATGAAAAAAGTGCTGATTTGAGGTCAGAACTGACACCCATAGAAAAAAGATTAAGAAGTAGAAGAAATAAGTAAAAAAGAATGTAAACATGCCTGGTCAAAATATTGAAAATGTCAAGAAGGGGTGTGTGCCGAGGATTGATGGGTAGGTAGCGAGGAAGGTCAGTGTGTCACATGTGACAGGGATGGGGTAAGAAAGGAAGGGATGTTTTGTGGCCAAAATGTGGTTGTGAAAAAAAATGGGAAAAAAGTGCTGATTTGAGGTCATAACTGACACCCTTTTTTGAAATAAGTGACTTTTTTGCAAAATTTAAGTGCTGATTTGTAAGTGCTGATTTGGTTTGAAATCCGCACTTAAGTTAAGTGCGGATTTGCCAGAACTGACACCCCCTAATAAGCGCCTGTTGCCTATTTTAGTGTGTTTCCCCACAGTGGGTGTAGAATGTGGGGTAATTATAGTGTGAAAAAGCTAACTTTGCTAAAAATGAAGCTATTCACACGGGAAAAATGCAGGCAGTATGTGGCCAGTACACAGAAGCCATTTCTGGCATAAAAACACCAAATTTGAAGTGTGTTATTTTTATGCATTTAAGTAGCCAAATCAATTGTCCTAAATGAGAAAAATTGAACTGTCAAAGCGCATTTTTATTATTATTAAATTTATAGTGCATATAATCAACTTTTAGGTGAAATAAAGCGCATTTCTTGTTTTTTGCATAAAACAATGAAAATAACAGCTTTAAGTATACTTAAAAATTATTTAGCCTTATAATTAAGGCTCTTAAGATTACCCCAACATATTCCAACTTAATATTAAGTACATAAGACGTATAAAAGGTGGATATATGTGTGTATATAAGGTGTTATAATGGCATTTTTTTGTGTGCTATCATAATTTTACTTATGTATACTATTTGTGTACTCTCATTTATTGTTCCCATGTATAGTTCATGTGTTTAACATAACTTATAAGTACTTTTTACTCAGTCCTGGGGATATACAGGCTGACACTCTCCCACCCAAAAAAACAATAAAAAATGATAAGTTATACATTTTCTTTATTTATTTGTAATTTTTCAGGTATTCAGATTAATTCTGTAGCATTAAAGATTATTCTTTAAGGAAATAGAACACAATATAATATTATGAGTACTGGTTTTTTTAAACCCTCAGCTAGTTGAACAGAAATTTATTTCTGTTTAAATTTTTTAAGAAGAGAGGATAAATTTGAAATTTCTTTTTCAGGTATCCATTTATCAAATTCATTTGATTCCCCCTTAAATCTTAATAAATACTCAGTTCCTTTTTCCTTAGTAAGGATTATTTTCTTGAGTATTTTTTCAATCTCTGCTTTTTCCACAATTTTTTCAGTTTACTTTTTAGGCCTTCCCCTTCTTTTTGGAAATAAGTCAGGATCATTTGCATGGGAAGGTTTCAATAATGAGAATGGGAAAACTGGATGTTTCCTATCATATGGTGAATATAATATGACTTCCACTGAATTATTACCAGCCATTTTACTTACTAAAAAAGGTCCTACAAAGGGATCCTTCAATTTAACATTACCTTGTAAGTTAAAATGCAGTGTTGAAATTAGGACTTCATCTCCTTTTTTGAATTCAAATTCTTTATGAGATTTATCCCACCTTTTCTTTTCATATTAAAATGCTTTTTTAATGAATTGTTCTGCATTTTTTCTACACATTTGTTGCATATTAATAAAGGATTTAGTACCAGGGTGTATATCCAACCTTGGTAATTTATTTAAATGATTTACTGGGGTATTTGGTACGTATCCCAGCCAGAGTTCAAATGGTTTCTTCTCTGTTACAGAATGAGTTGTGCTGTTATAAGCAAATTCAAGTCCAGGAATTAATGTTAACCAGTCATGTGTGAGTTTCTCAATGTCTTTGTATTCTAATCCAAAGGCACAATATCTTCTGATCATGTCTTCAAGAGTTTGTATCATTCTTTCAGCTAAGCCATCAGTTTGTGGATGGTGTGCTGTAGAAAATTACAATTGACAACCTGATACTTCCATCAAAGATGTCCTGAACTCTGAAGTAAATTTAGGTTCTCTGTCAGAGATTATGGCTTTGGGGAACCCAGCAGTATTCATCATTTGAGTCCACCATAGTAATGCCAAGTCTTTTGCAGATACCTCTTTATGGGTAGGAATAAATTTACACATTTTTGTTAATCTATCCACAATTAACCAGCAAGAATTGAAACTTTCTTTTCATGCTAATGGCAAGCCAGTGACAAAATCCATGTTTATAATTTCCCATGGGGCTTTTGGCTGCTCTATTTGTTGTAACTACCCAGCTCTCTTCCCAGTTAATCTTTTAGATTTCTGACAAGAATCACATGTTTCAATGTAGTTTTGTACATCTTCTTTCATGTTTATCCACCAGGCCATATTTTTAACTCTGGTTAATGTTTTGATAAATCAAAATGACCAGCTAAGATGTAATCATGACAAGTACTCAACATTAACTCTTTCATAGAAGGTGGTATTACTATTACATTACTTAGCTTTTTCCTGTAATATATATATCCATCTTCAATTAAAAGTTTACCTTTTTCCAACACATTTCTATACTTTGGAGGTAAGGTTTTAATTAGTGCACTCATGGAGGCATTAGTTGGATCATTTAGAATGGTAGATAGTTTAGTCAAATCTTTATCAGATAAATAATTTTCCAATATAGTTTGCATAAACTCCTCCTCTAAATCAACTATATAAATCCCAAATATATGTATAACCTCATTTTCAGGTACATAAGCTGGGTTGTCAGTATCATTTGGAAAAGGACTTCTGGATAATAAATCCACATTAGAATGCAATGTTACTGCTCTATGAGTGATTGTCATTCTTCCTCTGTACTCTTGTACAGCTAGTTGCCATCTAAACATGTGCCTATTAGGTGTTTTCATGTTTAGCAATGATTTTACTGCACTTCAATCTGTTATTAGTTCAAACTTCTGGTCTTCCAGATAGTAATGAAGTTTCTGAAAGGCCCACACCACGGCTAACCATTCCAGTTGTGTAGAACCATACCTTAATTCTGTCTTTCTTAAGGTTCTGGATATATAGCAGATAAATATTTTAGATAATTTTCCATTTATTACCTGTTTTTTCTGTAAAGCAGCACCTAACCCTGTGAAGCTTGAATCACTGTACAAGATAAAAGGTAGGGTGAAATCTGGAAGTCCCAATATTGGGGCTGACATTAAACATTCCTTTAATTTATTAAAGGTATGTTGTCTTTCATTATTCCAAATGAAAGCCTCATTTTTCCTGATTAGTGTTGTTAAAGGAGCTGAAATGGATTGGAAGTTTTTAATATACTTTCTATAATATCCACACATACCCAAAAAACTTTGAACATCTTTTACATTCTTAGGTATACCAATATTTTTAATTGCAGCCACCTTATTCTGGTCAACAAAAATTTGTAATCCAGATACAACATCTCCAAGTACTTTCAAGGATTGAAATCCAAAATTACATTTCTTTAATGCAATTGTCATATTAATTTCATCCATCTTTTGAAAGACTCTCTTCAGGTGATTTAAATGTTCATCATATGTTTTTGAAAACACTATGATGTCATCAATATAAACCAAAAGCCATCCTTCAACAATTTCCTGATGAAAGACACTATCCATCAATTTTTGGAAGACTGAAGGCACATTATTTGGGCCAAATGGCATTCTCACATACTTATATATTCCCATATGTGTTGTTATTAATAAGTAATTTTGAGAACTCTTTTCCACAGGAATCTGGTGGTAACATTTGTTTCCATCCAGACAGGAAATATATTTTTCTCCTTGTAAGGTAGCATGGATAGAAGCTATCCTTGGTAGAGGGTAAATATCATCTACAGTGTATGTATTCAGAGCTCTATAATCACTGCATAATCTTGCCTTATCTTTTTCATAAGAGATTAATACTGGTGAAATAACACAATACTTAGGTGTTGTGTCTAATTTTTTAACAATACCCATCTCTAACAACATTTTTATATTGTCTTCAATATCTTTCCTTTTTGCAGGAGATGCTTGGTAAGGTTTCTTTTTCAAGCTTCCAGGAATATTATCCAAGTCACAACTTAAAGAGATTTTCATCTCATGGTCTTTGACCAATCCTAGTTCATTTGAACCATGGGAAAATGCCATAGGATAAGATTTGATCATCCTCAAAATATTTTCTTCTTCAACTTTTGAGAGCTGACTGAAAGAGGCCTTTTGAATTTCATTGTCCAATTCTACCACTTCAGTGGTGGTTCTTCCACCTTGCAGTTGTTCCTCTCTAGGAGAAATGGAATATACTGAATTTTCAGAACATATCTTGAATTTTCCCTTACCATTCACACCTATAGTGAAGCAACTGTTTTCAGGTCTAGTTTAATACCAAATTTTGTTAATAAGTCACTGCCAATAATAAACCAATCACTGCAACTATTATTATCCATTACAACAAATTCACACACTGCTCTTACATATCCATTACTATACTTAAAGAATACGGTAGTTTTGTATTTGCCAATTGGATTTAAAACTGAACCAAAACCCCTCCAGTTCTTTGTCTGTACAGGTTCTAGTTTTTCCTTATACTTACTGTCAAGTTTCATTAATGTATTAATAGAAACTACACTACCTGCAGCCCCAGTGTCAAGAATGGAATTCATTTCTCTTCAACATATAATAACAGGTGCTCTTATAGGTGTTATTTTGTAAGTATCATGAGATAAATCTTTAATTATTTCAGCTTCTTCAATTGAAGTTAAAGATGTATCTGTATGAGGTATAGTATCATTCAGGAACATAATATCCTGTTCTAATACAAATATCTCATGTTTATCATCACTTTAAGAAATGTTACTTTTACAATCCTCACAGGATTCCACGCTCTCATCTTCATGATTACTTGGTTCAGAATTTTGTGAGGTTTCAATAACATTAATTCTTTTCTTACACGTGTAACCCTTAACCCAAGGTTCATAACACTTATAACAAGTGTTATTTTCTTGTATTTTAGGGACAAGGGGAGCTGAAGTTTTTTTCTTCTCCACTGGTAACTTACTTGTAGTAGGTTTTACTACGTCAACACTTTGTTTGTAATTATTTTACTTGGTTTCATATTTGTGGTTTAATAATATTTAATTGCATATATTAATGAACCCAGAGGTATCTCTGATAGTTTCAGTTCTAGCTACAATAATGTCTCTAACTGATATAGGCAACTTGTATATTATTTCCTCTTTCCACTCATCATAATCCATTTTTGGATCCATAGCTTTCATGATTTTTATTAAATTCATTAAAAAGACCATGGGTTTATCTCCAGAATTTGGATTATATCTGGCTCTTTCATACAATCTTTTTTGAGTGATTCTGAATTTCGGGCCACCAAATTTCCTTTCAATTAGTGCCTTCCATTCATTCCAGGAGTAGTTAATTCCCTCACTCAATTCAGATTCAAACCATAATAAGGACACATCTGTAAATAAAGATATCAATTTTGATGTAATTTCTTCATCAGGTAACTTGTATGAAAATTTTAAGTTATCAATTCTTTGAATGAATTGTTGCCAATCAGATTTTGAATCCCCATCAAAAGAAGGGTACTGATCTAACCTAGGCCAGTTCTTTTGGCTAGTTTTTGCTTCTCTAAGCTGAGGAATATTGAGTGATTTACATACTTTAGAAAGATGATCATTTATTTCATCTTTTACTGATTTTATATTCTCAGAGCCCATGACACTATGTTCATGTTCAATCATTGGTTTACCATCAGAGTGTTTCATAAAAAATGGTACTCTTTCCACATAAGAGGTATTGTATTTTATTTTATCAGTATTTTTCAAATTGTTAGCTACTTCAATTTCTACTCTCTGTAACCTATCTTTTATTACAGGTACATGAGTTAAGGTATCATTCAAATTTGAAAAAGAAAATTTTACACGTCCCTCTATGGTAGCCATAATATTCTGAGAATGTTCCAATTTATTTTCTAAATTTTTAATCTCAGAGTTTAATCTTTTTTTTTCATTGATTAATTCATTATTTGAATTCTAAATAATTTTTAACCTACTGGCTGTTGTACTCAATGATTGTGTGAGGTGTAATAATACACTTTCTGTATTATTGTTTGACTCTCTAGAGAATTCTTCCAATTTTTCAATTCTTAATAATAATTTACTAATTATTTTTGATTCCATTGGATTTTCTTTTATAAATATTCAATTTTTTCTGTGTCCAATTCAGAAGACTCATCATCAGGTTCAATATTTAATTCATTTGGTTCCATTTTTAAATTAATAGCATTTTCCTGGTGGTTAATAAAACTATGTACATTGTCCTCATTTAAAGACAAGTTTAACATGTTATTTTCAAATGAATAATTTTTCAAATCCTTATCAATTATATCCAATAACTCTTTATCAATTTCATTACCTATAAGTAATTCATTTTAAGGATTACATAATTGATCCTGAGAAGATGGATGACTTACCAAGGTCTTATTCCATTTCCCCTGCCTCTCCTTGGCTTTCCCCTGTAAGGATGACTGCTGGAGCCCTGCTGTTGAGGAGGGTTGTTGTAATTTTGGGCATAACAATCCCACTTCCATTTTATGACTGTAATTTTTTGGTCCTCCTCTTGGACTGGAGGTTTTGCTATGGAATTGTTTGGTGCCACTGTTGGTGGTTGAGCCATTATTTCTACTAGAGCTTGATTGACTTCTACAAAACCCTGAGCTGCTCTTTTCTCCAGATTTTTTATCTGATCCACTATATTGTTTACTCTTATTGTCAAGGAGTTTAGTAGAGTGGAGAGGGAGTGAATTTGTTCTTGTAAGGTATTTTTTGTTTTCTTTATTGATACCTTTTTTTAATAGTTTTTCCCTTTCCTCCAGAGAAATTTGTGGAGTGATGGTGTTTGTGGGGGAATCCTGGACGTCCATTTGAATTTCCTGTACCAGGTCTCTCAGCTCTAGGTCTTAAGCTATAAGGTTTTGCCTTATTACTCACAATATCATTGTTTTCACACATTTTTACGTGGAATTTAATCAAAGAATTGAAATTTACGATTTTAAAACTTCAAAAAGGAGCTTTATCAGTATTTATCAGTACCACTGAAGACAATTTTATTGCTTACTTGTAGGTATGAAGTGAATTTAAAAGTGCCAAAAGTCAAATATGCTTTTATGTGGTCACATGATTTAACTGGTCTACAATATGTAGCCGTGTTTTTATATTTAAAAAAGAAAAATTTGTCAGTAAGATTCTTTCTAAATATTAAATGAACTTTACAAACCAATAACAGGGGATTAAGAGTCCTGTTAAAAGAAAAAAATTAATCAGTTTAATTGGTTATCATCTGAAAAGATCACAAGTTTAATTGGTTTATTGACAGACTCCCACTAAGAACAATTTTATGTTAAATTAGTGGTAAAAAATTTTATCTGCAAAAATCACAAATTTAATTGGTCTATTGAAAGACCCACTAATAACAATTATATGTTAAATTAGTGGTAGAATTGTTGATTCAATATCACAATTTTATTATATAACAGGGCTTCTTTTACTGAAATCACTATATAAGTGACCCCAACTTGTTGTAATTATCCAAATATTTCTATAGGGATTTTATTTACTTGTAGCCTCTTTTTTGAATTTTTTACTTACTGGAAGATAAAAAACAGAATTCTTGAGGAAAGGCCCCCAGTTGTCAGGCTGAGTTCAAGTACAAAGACGTGAACTAGCTTGAATGATCAGTTGTCTAGAAGATTTTAATGGTCCTATATGAATGCTGTAGTACAAATCCTATAGTTGGTAGAAAAATAGATTTTATAAATTCAGATACTATTCAAAGACTTTATAAGTACTATTGATATGTGTTGTAATTGTATTGGTTATATTTTTAAATTTAAATGATAAAGAATGTAGAAAACAAGACCCAAAACCTCCTCCTTTTAAACACCTTGAGTTCCCCAATGAATCCCTTGATTTACCAGTCAAATACACAGTTAATGACGCCTACATCCAACTAATAGACATGTCCATCAACATCCCTAGTGACCTATAACATAATTAGAAAAGTAACTACCTCCAAAATCATGGAATAATAGGGAAAATCCATCAAAATTAAAGAATAAGTAAAAAAGAGAGTATATGCATATTATACATCAATAAAAGAGACTAAAGAGGGAAAATTAAGGTTAATAAGAGCTCAAAAATAAGGGGGATTCACTGTAGAAATGATTGGGCTAATCCTGACATTATACTACGTGAGATTCCCATTCAAAAATGACCAAAATTGACTGAGAAACCACCTAGAAACCCAAAAAAGGGTGTGAGATGTTGGGTAACTACATGCAGTCCTTGGCAGGCGCTAGCACAGGTAAATCCTTGACTAATTTTAGGCGACTTTAAGCGTGGTAGTGAAATAAGGCACCAAGAGTGTGGTTATTAATGAAATTAGTGCATATAAAGAGGGTCAATGCATTATTAATTAAGCTAGGACACTAAATAAGCACTTGTTGCCTATTTTAGTGTGTTTCCCCACAGTGGGTGTAGAATGTGGGGTAATTATAGTAAGAAAAAGCTAACTTTGATAAAAATGAAGCTATTCATGCGGGAAAAATGCAGGCAGTATGTGGCCAGTACACAGAAGCCATTTCTGGCATAAAAAACACCAAATTTGAAAAGTGTTATTTTTATGCATTTAAGTAGCCAAATCAATAGTCCTAAATGAGAAAAATTGAACTTTCAAAGAGCATTTTTAATATTCTTAAATTTATAGCGCATATAATCAACTTTTAAGTGAAATAAAGCGCATTTCTTGTTTTTTGCATAAAACAATGAAAATAACAGCTTTAAGTATACTTAAGAAATATGCATCCTTATAATTAAGGCTCTTAAGGTTATACTAACATATTCCAACCTAATATTAAGTACATAAGACATATAAAAGGTGGATATATGTGTGTATATAAGGTGTTATAATGGCATTTTTTTGTGTATTATCATAATTTTACTTATGTATACTGTTTGTGTTCTCTCATTTACTGTTCCCATGTATAGTTCATGTGTTTAACATAACTTATAAATACTTTTTACTCAGTCCTGGAAATATACAGGCTGAAAGATGAAATATAAGCTTGATTGTGAAGAAAATTCCAAAAAGAAAGATTTCTTGATAGAATGTGTTAAAGCTAATAAATCTGTTGAGGAAATTGAACGTTTAATGAAATTGTTTGATGACTAGTTTTTTTTATTTATCTCACACTTCAACTTTTCATAATTGATTGTACATAAAATTTAATCTTAATTTCCTGTGTTTATTCACTCTATCCACCATTAGTTGAATTTTCATATTTTAATGTTATAAATTCTCTTTTAAATAAAAATTTCAAGAATTTTTAATGTTAAAAATTCTTATTTAGTTTAAATTTTCAAGTCACATTTGAAAGTTTCCCAATCGCACACCTGCATTTGATTGAACTAAGGGTCAGGTATCACCAAAATTCTTTCAAGTAAAGAATTTTCAAGTCTTATATGAAATTTTGGCAATACTTCCCCCTGCATTTTATTGAAATAACGGATGGGTTTCACCAAAATTTTAAGTCAATTTTTTTTTTGCAAGTCTCATATGAAAATTTGGCAATACCCCCCCTGTATTTTATTGAATTAAGGGTAGGGTATCACCAAATTTTCAAGTCAATTTTTTTTTTTAGTCTGATATGAAAAATTGGTGATACCCCCCCTGTATTTTATTGAATTAAGGAAAGGGTATCATCAAATTTTCAAGTCAAATTTTTTTTTAAGTCTTATATGAAAATTTGGCAATACCCCCCATGCAATTTATTGAATCAAAGAAATCAAATGGAAAAAAAATAAAAATTGAAAATTTCTACAACCAATTATTTTCACCAGTCACATTCAAGTTTTCCTATTTTATATAATAGCCAGATGCACCATTATATAAAAACAATAATCTATCTTGATGTAACTTTAAAAAATAATTAGAAGAGACAAATCTAAAATTAAAAGAAAGAAAAATAAAGTTGAAAATTTCTACAACCAATTATTTTCACCAGTCCCAATCAAGTTTTCCTATTTTATATAATAGCCAGTAGAATGACCCAAGGCCAGATGCACTATTATATAAAAACAGTAATCTCTCTTGATATAACTTTAAAAAATAATAGGAAGAGAAAAATCTAAAGTTAAATGAAAAAACTTAAAAGGATAAATAAAATTGACAAAGAGGAAAATAAAAAGGGAAATTTAAAAAAAATAAAAAAAGATAAAAATTAAAATAAATAAAAAAATTAATAAAAGAGAAAAAAAAAGGAAAAAAAAATTGGAAGAAAATATTTAATGATAGAAAAAATATAATATTTTTATTTGCAATACTTGACAGATCTACTAAGAGCAATGTTTTTATCTAATTTTTTTATGATTATTAATACAATTAATAAGACCTTCATTTATTTTGAATGAACAGCCAAAATGTGTAAATCCTTTACAAGAAACTATAGTTGGAGGTGCTTTAGTTGTCTGATGGCAATCTTGAGAAGAATTCCATATAGCCTCAACTATTCCATTGGCACTACCAAAATCAATAATACATTTATGGTCAGAAAAAAAAAGGCCATTTCCCTCATCAGAAGAGGGTGATGGAATAGGAACACCAGTCTCTGGATTAATATAAGAGAAAATTCCAAATTTTAGAGAATTCTTGTCATGTTTATCTAGATGAAAATTATTGTAAAATCCATTATAAGTGATGATAACATTTGAACAAAAAACATAATAATTTATTGCTTCTTCCCATTCAGGATCAGACCAATTTTGTAAACCGAATTCTAAAGCAAGTTGATGCTTTTTTTGAAAAGCTTGAAAACATAATTTTTTAAAATAATTTTCCAAGAAAAAATTAAATGATCCTAAAGAATTCCATCATTTCAGATCTTCTTCCATTTGCTCTGGTTTCAAATTTTTCAATAAAGAATAAATTCTTGAAATATATGACAAAATTAAAAATTAACTATAATAAAAATTTTTTTACATACCAAAAGAGACTCCTTGATCATATCCTGGCTGCCAACCAAAGCCTTTCATCATACCAGAAATCAGATTTTTATTTGATAAGAATTGTTGAACCAAAGCCATTTGATAGAGAGTAGAAATTATATCAGAAAGCTGGAAAAAAACTTTATCCTTTTTCCCAATAAATGAATGAACTTCTAAGATGAATTGAGGTTTTTATCCATTATTTACAACTACAACAATGATATCTATAGCACCATCTGTAAGGTTTTTAATGTTTTTTTAAAAAAAATTTTTCTTAACATTTGATATTGAAGTCTTATAAAATTTAAGATCATCCAAATGTCCAAAGAATGTTTTGCAAAATATCTTCATCCTAATCAATTTTCTATTTTGATAAAATTTTGTCTTTGAATTTCTTGATTCTTTAGCTGGTTCCATGATTATCTGCTTTTTATTTTCTGGTAAGGAAAGCTCAGATTGATTGGGAGAAGGAATAGAATTGAAAGGCATTGAAGAGATAGAAGAAAGTAAAGATAAAGAAGAAGAAGTTGAATATTGTCAGCCAGGCTATACCAGGAGCCCAGTAAATGATATTTTAATTTATTAGACCTGAAAGAGGGCGTAACAATTGCATTTGATGTACATAAATTAATATTTTATTGCATAATAAAATTTTATAAGTATCTTATTAAATATAAGTGTTATATTAATTCTATTGTTATATAAATTATTTATACATTTAAATTAAGCATAATATATTTTATATTCTACAAATAAAGGCACATTTTTATGTATTTAATAATTATAAATTAATAATTAATTAATTACAAACATATATTATAATTATATGTGTAAAATTGACTTATAATGAAATTAAATTAATTAATAAAATTTATATATTAAATAAAACTTTTCATATATTATTAAAAAATAATATTGGGCGCTTTTTTGACCCTTAATTGTGTCAGAAAAATTATTAAATAAATTATAACACTTATTTAATTATATAGTATTAAAATCCCCACTTTAAATTACAAATATCATTAAATTAATTATATGTTTCATTTAAACTAATTATTGAATTAATTATACAGTTAAAACAATTAATTAAAATTGCTTTAAACTGGATTGAACTGATTACATGAATTTTTGGTGTGAAAATAATTCTATTTGTTTTACTTAAACCCTTTACATCTCACTGTAATAACTGTTTCGGGTTATTTTACTAACTGTTCTGATGTTTCAGACTTACTTGGTTACTAATTATTTTAATTTATTGTTTTGGGAAGTTATGGTGGGAAAAATGGTTAATTACTCACGGGTTTAGTTTATTGTCTCATGCTTTTCTCTCAATCTCTATGTTTAGTTCTATTATTTTATATTCTTGTTTCATTTTATTCCTTTTTTTAAGAACTCATTTGTGATGCTTCAGAGGGTCTGTCAAGGTCCACTTTTGGTCTAGAAGCTTTGGTACGGAGTTTGTATGAAGATTTGAAGGATTTATTGGACTCTTAATAATTTAGTACGTATTTCTCAATCAAAGATGATGTTTACTCAATAATAAGAGGTAGATTTAAAATATTTATATAAGTTATAGATTAGAATTACGTCCTTGTAAATACTAAAGATATAAAATTTAAGAAATAAGTATTATATTGTAGTTGTAGTAATAAGTAAGTTGGTAAAAAGAATGATCCAAAAGACAACAAAAAGAGAGGCCTTTTATAGGCAAAGGAGAGACAAAGCACGGCAATCAAATTCTAAAAACAGTAGTATGAGAGAGAGAGAGAGAGAGAGAGAGAGAGAGAGAGAGAGAGAGAGAGAGAGAGAGAGAGAGAGAGAGAGAGAGAGAGAGAGAGAGAGAGAGAGAGAGAGAGAGAGAGAGAGAGAGAGAGAGAGAGAGAAGAACATTCCAGAAGGAGTATTTCAAATAATAAAGTTATTCTAAAAAGAAGGCGTCAAAAAGATGTATTTACAGAGTATGTCAGAAATACATCAATTTATTTAATATTTACTGTAGAAGTCAATTCTAAATAAGAAATTTGAATTTTTTGTATATATTTACTATTATTTGAATATCAAAATCTTATTTTATCTTAATATCTATTTTTTAATAGAAAATTTTATTTTTTTCCAACCTGTCAAATGAGCACGGTGTTAGAGAAAAATATAAGGGACAAAATTATATTTTTAATTTTTAATTATTTATTTAATTTTTTAATTTTAACATTCTGTAATTAGTTAATTTATTATAACTAATTTTAATGTAACTAAATTATAATTAAATAATAATTAAAATGATAAGGTGCGGCTTGATCCAGTAAATAATTAACTATTTCACTGGGTAAGTCTAGTAGCCTGGCTGACACTCCCTCACTCTTGAAAAAAACAATAAAAAAAATGCTATGATTTTTTCTTTTTATACTTTTTTAGTAGAGTGGGAAGATTAGATATCTCCTTCCCAGGTATCCAAGAATCATATTCAGATGATTTATTCTTGAATCTCAATAAGTATTCTGTACCTTTTTCAGCAGTGACTATTCTGTCATTTAGAATTTTTTCAATTTCTGCTGTTTCAGTGATTTCATTTGGGGTTTTCTTTGGTCTACCCCTCCTTTTTGGTAATAAATCACTATTGGATGTGTAAGGTTTCAAAAGAGATATTGGAAAAACAGGATGTTTTCTGTCACATGGGGAATACAGAATAACTTCAACTGCATTATCTCCAATCATTCTTCTGACAACAAATGGACCAACAAATGGATCTTTCAATTTGTTATTACCTTGTAAGTTGAAGTGGACTGTAGAAATCAACACTTCATCACCCTTTTTAAAAGTGTATTCTTTATGGCATTTGTCCCATCTTTTCTTCTCATATTCAAATGATTTTTCAATACATTTTTGAGCATGATTTCTACATAGTTGTTGCATTTGAAGAAAAGATTTTACACCAGGATGTATATCCAATTTAGGTATTTTGTTATTGAGAATTTGGGCAGGAGTATTAGGAACATATCCAAGCCAGAGCTCAAAAGGCTTTCTTTGAGTAACAGAATGAACAGTGCTATTATAAGCAAATTCTAACCCAGGAAGTAAGGTAACCCAATTATGAGTGAATCTGTCATTATCTTTATACTCAAGGCCAAAGGCACAATATCTTCTTATCATGTCCTCTAAAGTCTGAATCATTCTTTCAGCTAAACCATCAGTCTGAGGGTGATGGGCAGTAGAAAGTTTCAGATCACAACCACAAACATCCTTCAGAGACATCCAAAATTCAGAAGTAAATTTTGGGTCTCTGTCAGAGATTATGGCTTTAGGAAAACCAGCAGTATTAAACATATGAGACCACCATAAGAAAGCTAATTCTTTAGTGGAAACATCCTTGTGGGTAGGGATAAATTTACACATTTTTGTGAATCTGTCCACAATAACCCAACAAGACTTATAACTGTCTTTACCAGAAATAGGTAATCCTGTTACAAAATCCATGTTTATTATTTGCCATGGAGCATCAGGAGGTTCAATATGTTGCATTAATACTGCTCTTTTACCAGTTAATCTTTTTGATTTTTGGCAAGAATCACAAGATTCAACATATAATTTTGTGTCTTCAGACATATTAGCCCACCAAGCAGTGTTCTTAATTCTGATCATTGTTTTGTCAAGATCAAAATGTCCAGCTAATATGTCATCATGACAAATTTTCAAGATGATTTCTTTCATAGAAGGAGGAATAACAATAACATTACTCAACTTTCTTCTATAATATAGATATCCTTCATCAATTGAAAATTTACCTTTTTCCAAAGCTTTTTGGTACTTTGGTGGAAGGGTTTTAATTAATGCTTGTATTGAAGCATTCTTTGGATCATTTAATATGGTGTATAACTTTTTCAAGTCAGTGTCCTTATCATATGATTCCAGAGTAAGCTGTAATAGCTCTTCCTCCCTATCAACCACATATATCCCATGGATATGAATAATTTCATCCTCAGGATCATAAGCAGGATTAGAGTCATCATTTGGTAAAGGTAACCTTGATAACATATCCACATTTGAGTGACCAATACCAGCCCTGTGAATAATTGTCATTCTCCCTCTGTACTCTTGAACAGCCAGCTGCCATCTAAACATATGTCTGTTAGGTGTTTTCAAGTTTAAAAGGGATTTAACTGCACTGCAGTCAGTGAAAGGTTCAAATTTCTGGTCATCTAGGTAATAATGAAGCTTTTCTAGAGCCCATACTACAGCTAAACACTCTAATTTGGTAGCACCATATTTCAATTCACTATTTATCAAGGTTCTTGAAATATAACAAATTACTACTTCTGAAACTTTATCATTTATCACTTGTTTTTGATGGAGGGCAGCACCAAGACCAATGAAACTGGCATCAGTGTACAAAACAAATGGTTGATCAAAGTCAGGTAAAGCAAGAATTGGTGCTGACATCAAACAGTGTTTCATAGTGTCAAAGGCTCTTTGTCTTTCACTATTCCAGACAAAAGCAACATCCTTTCTAGTTAATTGGGTAAGGGGTAAAGCTATGACTTGGTAATTTTTAATATACTGTCTATAGTATCCACACATTCCCAAAAAACTTTGGAGCTCTCTCACTGTTGTAGGAGCTTTCACCTGTTGTATGGCTGCCACTTTGTTCTAGTCAACACATATCTGTAAGCCTGAAACAACATGACCAAGAGCTTTTAAAGAATGGAAACCAAATTTACATTTCTTCAAAGCAAGTGTCATATTTATTTCATCCATTTTCTGGAATACTTTACATAGGTGTTTAAGATGGTCCTCAAATGTTTTTGAGAATATAATGATATCATCAAGATAAACCATCAGCCATCCTTCAATTATCTTTTGATGGAATGTGTTATCCATTACTTTTTGGAAAACTGAAGGGGCATTTTTAGGGCCAAATGGCATCCTAATATACTTATAAATACCCATATGAGTAGCAATCATCAGAAAGTTCTGAGAAATTTTCTCAACAGGTACCTGGTGATATCCTTTGTTACCATCCAAACAGCTGATATATTTAGCACCCTGTAAGGTAGCATGTATAGAGCTAATTCTAGGTAAAGGGTAGATATCATCAACAGTATAAGTATTTAATGCTCTATAATCACCACATAACCTGGCTTTATCTTTCTCATAAGAAATTAGGACAGGTGAGATAACACAATATTTAGGTGTTTCAACTACCTTTTCAATAATATTCATTTTTAAAAGGGTAGAGATATTATCTTCAATATCTTTTCTCTTTGTGGGAGAAGCAGGATAAGGCTTCTTCTTTAAAATAGGTGGTATATCAGTTAATGGGCAAGATAATGAAAGTTTCATTTCCTCTTTAACTAATCCCAGTTCATGTGACCCATGAGCAAAGGCCATAGGAAAAGATTTTATCAAGTTAATGATGGAATCTTTATCCTCACCAGAAAGTTGTTCTCCAAAAGAAGCATTGTAAATTTCAGACATAAGGGCATGCATTTCCTTTGCAGATCTTCCTTTATATTCAACCACAGAATTACATGTGTTCCATTCTGGTTTTAATAATTTTTTAGGGGAGGAAATTTTAAATTTTCTCTTCCCATTCATCCCCATTGTGAAACATTGGTTTGAAGGATCAAATTTTATGCCATACTTGGTTAAAATATCATTCCCTACAATAAAACAATTGCTCAAGTTATCATTTTTCATGACAACAAAATCACAAATAGCTCTTACAAAACCATGGTTATATTTAAAAAACACTGTGGCTTTGTATTTACCAATGGGGGACAAAACAGAGCCATACCCTCTCCAATTTTCAGAAATGATAGGCACCAGTTTAGATTTATAGTCTTGATCTACTGAAGCAAGTGCTCTTTCAGATACTACACTTCCTCCAGCTCCAGAATCCAGAACAACTTCAATGCTGGTTCCATTGATCAAGACTGGTGCCTTAAGAGGGGAAATAACATTTGAGTTATCCTCAATGTTCTTTATGATCTCAGCATCCTCAACTGTAGATAAATCATTATTATCAATGTCAATAGTATTTAAATAATGAATATCTTCTTCCAGCATCAAGATTTCTTGTTGAGATTCATATGAAATATTGCTGGCACAATCACTTGATGTATCATCCAGTGCCACTGTGTCATCAGCATGCTCCTCTGTTTGTTCTACAAGATTTATCTTCTTGTCACAAACATGGCCTTTCTGCCAAGGCTTGTTGCACTTGAAGCAAGTGTTTGTTGCATACTTCTTTGGTGCAACAGGGGCAGAAGGTTTACCAACCTTTTCCAGAGGTTTTTGTTGGTAAGTGGAGGGTTTCTCCAAAGGGGTCCTAGGAATGAATCTTCTTGCATCATACTTATTGTTTAGAAGTATCTCATTGCAAGTATTAATGAAAGAAGAGGGTTCTTTGGAGAACTCAGTCCTAGCCACTATCAAGTCTCTCAGAGACATTGGTAATTTAAAGAGGATCCTGTCCTTCCATAAATCAAACTCCATATTTGGGTCCATTGCCCTTAAGATTTTTACAAGTTTCATTAAAAACTCAATAGGTTTATCAGTAGAAGAGCTATATCTAGTTTCCTCATACTGCCTTTGTTGAGCCATTCTGAACTTGGAGCCACCAAATTGTGCTTTAATTAATTTCTTCCAATCCTCCCATGAGTAGTCATTCCCATCCAGCAGAACAGATTCATACCACATCAGGGCAACATTAGTGAACAAAGAAATTAACTTGGACACAATTTCCTCATCTGGGAGTTTGTAAGAACTTTTTAAATTATCAATTCTGCAAATAAATTGTTGCCAATCAGAAGAAGAATCACCATCAAATGTTGGGTACTGGTCAAGTTTTGGCCAATTCTTTTGATTTGAAGGAGTCTCCCTAGTACTAGCTTGTTTCTGAGTAAGAAGCAGCTGTAATTTCTCTAATTGTGCTGAAATCTCATTGTTTAATCCTTCTGTTGCAGATCCTGGTGCATCATCAGTTTTTGATGGAAACTCAGTGTTATCAACAGGTATTTCTGGATCTATTTTTATTTTAGATGAACTAGCCACAGGTACTGGTTGAGCATCTTGTGTTGAAGGAGGAAACTTCCAAGTAGAGTAGTGACTGAGTAAACTGTGGCGTTCAGAACGCATGCTTAACACATGAGTAGATATGATCGAACTATTGATTTATTGCGTGAGCAGGTTAGCTCAAGTGTATGTTATTATTATAGGACTATATATTGTTGGACAACGTTGCTTCTGTCCACATTCAATCTTATACTCGTAACAACCAAAACTAACACTTACCAATAAATTGTTTTTCTCTTGTTACTCGATATCTTTTATTATTCTATCTGATATTTAACTATCCTAAACTGTTATTTGCTATATCATCACTGGGGACAGGTATTTCTTACATGAAATCTACTGTTAAACACTATTACTAATCTTAGAATGTTTTTTAGGTGATTGATAGTGTTTGCTCCTTAGCTAACAGTTCATAAGGGATTACTTACGTTAAATCTCTGATTAAACAATAAAAGGTATAGTTGTTGTACTTATTATTATACTATTCTTTTATAAAAGACATTCAATCTTATACTCGTAACAACCAAAACTAACACTTACCAATAAATTGTTTTTCTCTTGTTACTCGATATCTTTTATTATTTTATCTGATATTTAACTATCCTAAACTGTTATTCACTATATCATCACTGGGGACAGGTGATTGATAGTGTTTGCTCCTTAGCTAACAGTTCATAAGGGATTACTTACGTTAAATCTCTGATTAAACAATAAAAGATCTCATCAATAGATTAAAAGTCTGAAGACTTTATGAGCATACCGGGTACTGAAAGACAGCCACCCTCCCCATCTGCAGCTTCGGATAATACAACAACTCCTGGCAATAATCTACCTATGACTGACTTCAGCACACATCACCCTTATACCTTTGGCACAATGTCTGATCAAGCGGCTGATAAATAGCTTAGAGTCCCAGTGCTCACAACAGGAAATGTCTCATTGTAGAAGTGTATGATTGAATTTTATTTTGACTCGCAAGACCTCTTACATCATATTAACTGTGCTGTACGACCTAATGACGCAGATCCGAATTTATGGAGAAAGGGAGAGGCAAAATCACGTCTTGTTTTGATAAATTCTGTTGGATTGAGGGATTCTTTACTGATCTCTAAAGCAAAGTCTACTTATGATGCCTATCATAAAATTCTTACTGATTATGGTGAAGGGAATGTCTCAACCGTATCTGATCTCCTCGATCAGCTGGTTTATCTAAAATGGGATGGAGTCTCGTCATTGAGGGAACATCTAAGTAAATTTGAAGAAATTGAAAATTTGCTTATTGATAGTGCATCTAGCGACTCAGAGCTCAAAATTTTGTCAAAACTTATTGCTATGATTTTAATCAAAAGTGTTCACCACGACTCAATGATAGGTATTACCCAGAACCTGTTTCAGAACTTCAAAAATCTCTCATTGGAACGGATTTATGAAAATCTTAAGTCAGAAAAAAGTAGAAGACAGAGGGAAGCTGATTTTACTGATACAACTACTGCCTTGAAGGCTGAAAAAAAGAAATCTGTAAAACAGCAATCCGATACAACTAAGAAAGAAAAAAGAATCTTAAGTGTCGATTGGGTCATTCTGGTCACTCTAACAAGAATTGTATCACTCAACTGCGTGAGGAAATAAAAAAGCTAAAGGGTCCAAGCAGTACTAGCTCTGAGAAGGCTAAAGTAACCAAAGATACAACTGAAAGTGCGTCAATGGTAGAAACTCAAGGCTTTGATGAATCTGCTTACCTGGCCCACTCAACGAGTAATAAAGAATGCTTCATTCTTTATTCGGGAGCAACTTGTCATATGGTCAACGATTTATGCCTGCTCGAAAATCCTCGGAAACTTAAAACTCCCATTAAAATTGACACAGCTGGAACACAAATTCTGTTGGCCAAATACAGTGGCAATCTGGTTCTATCTCCAAAGCTTGCTCTTCATAATGTTTTCTATGTTGAAGATCTATCCACCAATCTAATTTCTGTGAACAGACTTAATCGACTAAATTACCGAATTCACTTTGATCCAGCTGATACAAAAATTCTAGATCAAGATGACCGTCTCATAGCAAAACTGTCTCATAGAGGAATGAAACAAAACATGTGGTATGTAAATCACACTGCCTTTGTCTTGTCTTCATCTCAACTCACTCTGTATGATTGGCATAAACGTTTAGGACATCCAAACATTAAGACTCTAGTTCTTCTCCTCAAACAAAGAAAGATAAATTTTGTGGACGAGAAATTTGATTGTACTACTTGTTCTAAAGGGAAAATTGTTAAAAGCCCATTCACATCAACATTTCCTACTGCTACGGCTCCACTATTCATAGTTCATTCAGATGTTATGGGGCCCATAGATCCACCAACTGTTAATGGTTGTAGATACATCTTAACATTTATTGATGATTGCACTCGATTCTCTACTATTTATTTATTGAAATATAAATCCGAAGTATTTCAAAAATTTCTTGTGTATCAGGCAGATACTGAAAATAAATTGGAGCGTAAAATTAAATATTTGAAATGTGCTCGTGGTGGTGAATATGGTTCCAATCAACTTATTACACACCTGAGTAAATGTGGCATTACATGAGAGAAAGCTCCAGCAAGAACACCCCAACACAACTCTGTTGCTGAACGCTTTAACAAAACACTTGTTGACAGAGTGTGTACTGTTATGATTGATTCATCCTGTCCTACAGAATTGTGGGGAGAATGTGAAATGACATGTAATACCTTGCTTAACATACTGCCGCATACTAAACTCAAATCAAAAACTCCACAAGAAACTTTCAATACATTTGTTTCAGGTGGTGGTCTCCATTCAATAGATTATGACTTCATCAAAAGATTTGGCTCACTTGCTATAAAACTGAATGATAAAGAAATTCGAACTGGTAAATTTGAACCACGTGGGACTGAGTGCGCTGTAGTCGGATATGAACCAAACTCTAAAAGTTATAGACTGTATAACAGTGTCAATAAAAAAATTTGTAAATCTCGTAACATAAAAGTTTTTGAATCATTAAACTACTTTAATGGAAAAACTAGCAACATTCATGTTCCTGATTATGTTACCCTACCTGATTTAAATATTTCAATAAAATCACCTACAAATTTGGCTGACTCTCACTCTGATTCATCAACTCCATTGGTATCTGCCTCTGTCCCCAATAATAGTCAATTGGATAATGAAGATGCTTATGATCCACCAACTCGACGTCTAAAACTCATCCTTTGTAGTCAAACCCCAGAAAATAATGTAGATGCACAAGACTCATGTGCTGAACCTTGTGACACTATGTGTGATGAAAATTCTTCTTCTCAAGAAGAACTTTCGCATCATGGTAGGCCTATCTGTGATAGGAAGACACCTTCTTATTATGGGTATATTGCTCAACATTCCTCCGACAATCCCACATACAAACAGGCATTAAACAGTGATGAGTCAGAACTGTGGAAAGAGGCTATGAATGAAGAATATGAATCATTATGTCAACATAATGTGGGGGTTTTGGTAAATAAAACAAAATATATGAAGGTCATTGGTGGAACATGGGTGTTGTCTAAGAAAAGAGATGAACTGGGTCGTGTTGTTCACTACAAAGCAAGATGGGTAGCCTTGGGAAATTTACAAAAGGAAGGTGTAGATTATGGTGAAACTTATGCTTCAGTAGGAAGAACTGAAACTTTTCGACTATTAATTGCTTTAGCTGCTAAGAAGGATTGGTGTATCTCACAATTTGATATCTCAACAGCCTTTCTTCATGGGATCATGAGAGATGATGTCTATGTAACTCAGGTTAAAGGTTACGAACTTGGGGGAAAAGATAAAGTGTGGAAATTGCGGAAATCATTGTATGGCACTCTTCAAGCACCAAGACAATGGAAAGAGAAATTCTGTGAAGTTATGACTAGTCTCAACTTTGTTGAAGCTGAGAGTGATGAGTCCTTGTTTATTTTTCGAAATGGAAACAACTTTTTTTTCATACATTTACATGTGGATGATGGAATGGTTTTCTCGAACTCTGTCTCACATGTCAAAAAATTTCATTTAAATCTCAGTAATCACTTCAAAGTCAAGTGGGTCAACAATCCAACCCATCATCTAGGTATTAAAATCTCATATTTGGATGATTATATCAGTTTGACTCAGGAAGCTTATGTTGATGAGCTTTCACAAAAATTTGATATGACTGACTGTACCAAAATCTCAACTCCACTTCCAGTGAGTTTAACTCTTTGTGATCCTACTCCCGATGAAACCAAGGCGGGTAAAAATGATCCATATCAAGAGCTTATTGGATCATTAAATTATCTCTGTGTTGCAACCAGACCTGACATCTGTCAGGCACTTAACTCTTTATCGAAATATAATTCAAATCACTCGCCTACACATTTTCAACTTGCACTCAAACTGCTTCAATATGTAATTACCAATAAAGATATTGGAATTAAGTATCCTAGACATCGTTCCAATTCGACATTTAAATCTTATAGTGACTCTGACTATGCTAATTGCAAATCCACTCAATGTTCAATAACAGGCTATGTCATTTTGTTAAATGATAGTCCCATCTCCTGGCGAAGTCGTCGACAAAAGGTGGCAACACTTTCTACTACAGAAGCTGAATACATCTCCATGTGTGAATGTGCAAAATCTTTAATCTGGCTCACTAATCTCTTCTTTTCTCTCAATATCAGTATTGCTACTCCTCAGTTGTTTACTAGTATTGATGCTCCTGAGCTCCTGTGTGATAATAGTGGAGCAATATTTTTAGCGAAGGAGGCTCAGATCAATGAAAGGTCAAAACATATTGATGTTCGATACCATTGGCTGCGACAAAAAGTCAAACGGCATGAAATTTCTGTTATTTTTTGTCCCACTGCTGACATGTTGGCCGACTTGTTCACAAAACAACAACCACGTATTTGTTTTGAATCTGATAGAAGAAAACTCAATCTTCTCATGTCTGAAGCAGGGGGGGTGTTGAAGGAGGAAACTTCCAAGTAGAGTAGTGACTGAGTAAACTGTGGCATTCAGAACGCATGCTTAACACATGAGTAGATATGATCGAACTATTGATTTATTGTGTGAGCAGGTTAGCTCAAGTGTATGTTATTATTATAGGACTATATATTGTTGGACAATGTTGCTTCTGTCCACATTCAATCTTATACTCGTAACAACCAAAACTAACACTTACCAATAAATTGTTTTTCTCTTGTTACTCGATATCTTTTATTATTCTATCTGATATTTAACTATCCTAAACTGTTATTTGCTATATCATCACTGGGGACAGGTATTTCTTACA
This sequence comes from Hemileia vastatrix, assembly GCA_030280995.1. Lineage (NCBI taxonomy): Eukaryota > Fungi > Basidiomycota > Pucciniomycetes > Pucciniales > Zaghouaniaceae > Hemileia > Hemileia vastatrix. The sequence continues at coordinate 4,300,733 of JASXTE010000010.1, read as the reverse complement.
TGAAATCTACTGTTAAACACTATTACTAATCTTAGAATGTTTTTAGGTGATTGATAGTGTTTGCTCCTTAGCTAACAGTTCATAAGGGATTACTTACGTTAAATCTCTGATTAAACAATAAAAGGTATAGTTATTGTACTTATTATTATACTATTCTTTTATAAAAGACATTCAATCTTATACTCGTAACAACCAAAACTAACACTTACCAATAAATTGTTTTTCTCTTGTTACTCAATATCTTTTATTATTCTATCTGATATTTAACTATCCTAAACTGTTATTCGCTATATCATCACTGGGGAAAGGTGATTGATAGTGTTTGCTCCTTAGCTAACAGTTCATAAGGGATTACTTACGTTAAATCTCTGATTAAACAATAAAAAATCTCATCAATATCCTGCACTATATGTTCCTTCACAGAAATTTCAGAATATTTTTGGTCATTTAACAATGAGTTCAATTTTTCTTCAATGATTGTTAGTCTTGTTTTCATTCTTGGAAGACTAGATAAACTTTCATTGATAGTTGCAAAAGATAATTAATTTTTATGTTGAAAAGATGACAAATGGTCACTCAATCTTTTCAGATTTATCTTATCTATCTCTACCTCCTGGCAACAGGCAGATACAGTATCTTTTAGTTTAGACAAATCATTTTTTATATTTTGCCATAAAGAAACTTTCTTTTCATGGGTTGCTTTGTAATGAGACAATTCATCAGAGACTCTCTGTGCTTCACTTTTTAATGCTTGATAACCCTGATCAGTTAACAAACTATTATATCTCTGATTCAATTGCATATTGTTCATTATATGATTTTGCTTGGCAATAATATCTCTCAAGTGCTCATCATTAATTCTTGCTACATCTGGAGTGTTTCTCAATAAGGAAACTGAGGAAATTTTTTAGACTCTCATAGAACTCAGGGTCAAGAGTTTCATCAATCACAGCCATATCAGGATTAATCATTGAGGTAGCAATTAAAAGTAATGGATTAGATACATGAGATATCTGTCTACTATTCCCAGCCTCTATAGGTCTCAAGGTTTCATCCTGCCTTCCAGATTTACCTGAAGGAACAGAGTCAGCCACAAGAAAAGGCACTTGAGAATCAATAGAGGGATGTACCAGGGTTTGCTGGGTATCACCATATTGGGCTTCCTTCTTCTTTTGCCTCCTTGATAAGGGTGGGGAGGAGTGGAGTTGGCCTGGGTGGGCCTTGATGGACCTACCTGAGGTAACTGATGCTGGTTTTGAGCCAAGTAGTCCCACTGAGTGTTGATCCAGTCCCACTGCCACTTGGACACTTCCACCATCTCTTGGGATTGGGTAGCCAATGGTTGTTGATCACTGGGAGGAAGAGGTTTCTTCTTCTCTTGGAGAAAAGTATCTGTTCTTCTCACTTTTTCTTCCAAGGCATCTACCCTTACCTTTAGTCTCAAGCTGTCTGTCCTTAACTCCTTTATGTGGGTAGACAGATTCTTTACCTGCTGAGACAATGGCATCTTTTTTATCCTGAAGCCTTTTGGAAGCTCTTCTGGTGGGTTTGTCATGGGCTTCTGATCCTGAGTATTGTCCACTAGGATTTCTACTTCTTCCATCTCTACATCCTGTTTGGGGCAAGGATTTATTAGTTTGAGAAATTCTTCTTGTTAAAGGAGAACTTACAGAAGTAGGCTCATCATAATCAATTAAGTCTAGTTCTTCTTCACGTGCAGCAAAACCACTTTGGTCAGTCATTTTAAGATTCTACTGAAATGAAGGAAAGAGACAAAAATTAATTAGTCTTTATTTTTAATTTTTATTTAACAGAAATAAAATAAAAATAATAAAAAAAATCTTTTTAGGATAAAAATCAACTTAAATAAAATTAATAAAAAAAATTTAAAACCAGGATAATACAATCAACTGTAGAAATAAATTAGAATTTCTATTAATTTTTTATTTTCAGGATTTAAATCAACTAATTTATTACCAGGATTTATTGTCAACTGAAATAATCAAATATGAATCTTTATTAATTAAAAAAAATTTTATTTTAACTGATCACTTAACTACCAGGACTTAATGTCAACAGAAGTAATTAAATATGAAGTTTTATTTTAAAATTTTATTACTGATCACTTAACTACCAGGACTTAATATCAACTGTAGTAATTAAATATGAGTTTTATTAATTAAAAAGATTTATTGGATTACCAGGACTCAAATTCAACTGAAGTAATTAAATGTGAATTATTTATTATTAAAAAATATTATTGTCAGGACAATTTGTCAACTGGAACAATTAAAATTTAAATTAATCAGGACAAATGTCAACTGAAAAATTATAATAATTAAATATAATTATTTTATTAATAAAAAAATATTATTGTCAGGACAGTTTGTCAACTGGAACAATTAAAATTCAAATTAATCAGGACAATTGTCAACTGAAAAATGATAATAATTAATATTAAAATATAATTATTTTATTACTTCTGGGACTAAGAACAGTTATTGCTCTATTATGGTCAACCAGGAAAAATGAAAAAAATATAATAATAAAACTAAATTTCAAATTACCAGACACCTCCCCTTGCAAAATGAGCAAATTAATGCCACTTACAGAGTGCTGAGTAAAAGGAAATACGTAGCAAATGAAGAGTGAAGAGTAACCCACAAATAGTAATAACAATAATTACCACGATATATACAATCTTTAGTCAGTATATGAACTTAAGTTTTGGAGCGCGGTTTGATTCCCGTTTGCAGCAAAAACTTTTATCACGTGACGTATGACGTTCGTCGTTTTCTCGCCTCCACTCATCCTTTACAGGTACTTGTACGCCAATGGTCCCCTCGATTATGCCTCAAGTAACTTTGCGCCGTCAATATTTTGGAAAGGATCCCAATTGTCAAGGTCCACTTTTGGTCTAGAAGCTTTGGTACGGAGTTTGTATGAAGATTTGAAGGATTTATTGGACTCTTAATAATTTAGTACATATTTCTCAATCAAGGTGATGTTTTCTCAATAATAAGAGGTAGATTTAAAATATTTATATAAGTTATAGATTAGAATTACGTCCTTGTAAATACTAAAGATATAAAATATATGAAATAAGTATTATATTGTAGTTGTAGTAATAAGTAAGTTGGTAAAAAGAATGATCCAAAAGTTAACAAAAAGAGAGGCCTTTTATAGGCAAAGGAGAGACAAAGCACGGCAATCAAATTCTAAAAACAGTAGTATGAGAGAGAGAGAGAGAGAGAAGAACATTCCAGAAGGAGTATTTCAAATAATAAAGTTATTCTAAAAAGAAGGCGTCAAAAAGATGTATTTACAGAGTATGTCAGAAATACATCAATTTATTTAATATTTACTGTAGAAGTCAATTCTAAATAAGAAATTTGAATTTTTTGTATATATTTACTATTATTTGAATATCAAAATCTTATTTTATCTTAATATCTATTTTTAATAGAAAATTTTATTTTTTTCCAACCTGTCAAATGAGCACGGTGTTAGAGAAAAATATAAGGGACAAAATTATATTTTTAATTTTTAATTATTTATTTAATTTTTTAATTTTAACATTCTGTAATTGGTTAATTTATTATAACTAATTTTAATGTAACTAAATTATAATTAAATAATAATTAAAATGATAAGGTGCGGCTTGATCCAGTAAATAATTAATTATTTCACTGGGTAAGTCTAGTAGCCTGGCTGACAGGGTCCTTTGCCTATAAAAGACTTTGTATAATCCCCTGTAGCTGCATCACTTATTATACACTCATCATTTAAATATTTTTTAATATATTACATTTATTATTAATTTTGTTAGTACTATAAATTCTAATCAAAATTCTATATGAATAACTAAGGTTGCAATAGGTTTAATAATAATTAATAGTGTCTGCAGTGCATTGAAAATAAGTACTTATTAAATAATTATATTACAATTTATTCAAAACCTCACCGTCGTACAAAGTCCATACAATCTACTTGTTGCCTCTCCATTAAAATAATTATACCTTTTTATTATTTTATTTAATTCTCCTTTTATATTACCTTTTCCCTCCTCTCCATTTCCTTTTCTCCTTCTTTCTCCTCTTCTTCTAGATGTCTGGCCAATAATTGGAGGCATTTCCAAATGACAACGACGACTACGGACTTGCGACAAATGACATAGCGCACATACCACCCAGCCAAAAAAGTAAACTTTTGCTGTGACCGTGTTTCTAACTTGGGTTCAATCATTTAGGTTATATTAAATTAAATCATGTAGTATTTAGAAGTTATTTTACGATCACTATAGTAAGTTGACCTTTGCACCTCTCACTTGTATAATTATATTTTTACTGCAATAACAGTGTTTGTGGCTTAATTGCTGATTCACTGAGTGTAAGTGTTCATTATTTTTTGATTTTTTTTCTATTTGACCATAATAGAGTAAAACTCTTAGTCCTAGAAGAAAATTAATATTTAATAAATTATTAAATTAATTTTATTATTATTTTTTGTTTATTGGTTGACCATAATAGTACTCAGTACTTACTCCCAATATTACCATTATATTAATTATTTTGGTTGACTTATAAAACCTTTATTGGTTGTTCCCATTTTAATTATTGTTAATTCTTAATAAATAATTGTAATTACATTTATTTGTATTACATTTTTTGTTAATTAAATGATTTTTTGATAAAATTAAAAATTTTTTTTTGTTAAAAATTCAATAAATTATATTTTATTTTGAATTAACAATTTGAATCATTAAATAATTTTGATTCTATTTTAACAGTTTAAATGTCCAGTAGTTTGGCTAACAGCATGGATAACTTAAATGTGGATGAGATTGAAGTGGATGGTGACACTGAATCTGTAGGTTCTTCTAAATTAACTTACAAAAATTATTCAGCTGACAGAAAACATTCAGGACGTGGAAATGGAAGGAGAAGTGGAAAACCCCCCTCACCAAACACCTCTGAAAGAAGTAAAACCTCTAATAAATCAGAACAATCAACTCAAAGGTATAAAAATAAAAAAGATACCTCTAACCCAACAAGTAAACAATCTGTCCAGTCACATCAAAGAACTGAAAGCAGAAAGCATGAAGTACAAGGCAAGGGTAGACACACTCTGGCAGCAGATGCAGGAATTATTAAGTCCCAAACAGGCTCAAACTCCTCATTTCCCAGCCTCCCAGCCTCAGCCTCAGCCTCAACCTCAGCCAAATCAGGTACCCAGCTCCTTCACGCAAAATCAAAGCACTCTGCAGGTGGAGCAGTGGAAATGGGATTACTTGATGAGCTATTACCAACAGAATGTTCAGCAACCACAAGCTCAATACCCTGGCCCATCCAGGACACCAACCTACCATCCATCTCCTCATCCCCATCCTGATCAGGGAGGCAGAAGAAATAAGGCACAGGGGAAGTTTCCTCCCTTTCCATGGTGAGTAATTTGTTTGATAAACATGTTGGTATGTATAATAACAAAGCTTCTTCAGGTAATATTGTTGATTCTGGTGAAAGAACAGTTAAACCCTTAAAAAGACAACTTCCTTTAATGAGTAGCCCCAATGATTTAATTAGCAAATTATCATTTGATGAACCTTTATATTTGACTTCTACTTCTTTAATTAGTCCTTCTCTTGCAATTAAGAATGATTCTGTTTCCCCTGAAGTCTATACTTTAATTGAGAAAAATTCTGAAGAAATATTGAAAAATACCCTTGATTTTAATGTTGTGAAAGACAAACATTTAAGAGATGTGTAAAAACATGAGAGTGATAGATTGAATAATTTGCACTTGCATTGTAAAGTAAGTTCTTCTGTACAAGATACAGCTTATTTTAAAATCAAAGAAACCTTGAATATTGTTCTTAGCCAACAAAAACAAATAAGGAGTGATCATAGATCTATCTCAGATAAGAATATCAATCTGCATAAAACCTTGAGTGAATTTAAACCCCTTATTGAGGAAAATTATTCATTAAAAAGTGAAATTAAATCTCTACAAAATGAGTTTAAAAAGCTAAAAAATGATTTCCATGCACTGAGTACCAAACACACAGTTTCTGAGGACAAAAATGTTTTATCTCTTGCAAAAGTAAATGAACAGATGTCTGAAATTAAAAGGATAAGAAACTATGTGGCTGATCTGCAGGAAAAATTTTCAACCTTAACCATCAATAATTATGGTATAAATGAGAATGCTGCCCATAATCTGCATAAAAATAAAGGAAAAGAACCTGAACAGAGTCCCTCTTCTCTTCCTCATATTTCAGCCATTAAACAAACTGACAATGAGTCTGTAAAATATTTTGCTACTAGCAAAAAATCTTGTGATGGTCATGTACCAGCTGTTTCTGTAAATAATGAAATTTCTGAACACCTGGCTAAACTTCAGGAATTATTAATGATAAATAATTCAAACCAAAGGATGGACCATCCCAGTAGTCAGAAAAATTGGCCTAAATTGAACCAATATCCTACCTTTGATGGTGATTCTTCATCTGATTGGCAACACTTTATCCAAAAATTGATAATTTAAAGAGATCTTATAAACTACCTGACGAGGAAATTGTTTCAAAGCTAATTTCTTTATTTTACAATGTAGCCTTGATGTGGTATGAATCTATTCTTTTAGATAACAATAATTATACATGGAATGATTGGAAATCCTTGATTGAGAATCAGTTTGGTGGTTCAAAATTCAAGTTGGCTCAGCAAAGACTGTATGAGAATACTAGATATGTATCCTCCTCTGTTGAAAAACCCATTGTTTTTCTTATGAAAGTAACAAAAATCCTAAGAGCAGTTAATCCAAAAATGGATTATGATATTTGGAGAGATAAATCTTGTATAAATTACCAAATTCTCTTAGAGATTTAATTGTAGCTAGAACTGAGCATGTGAGGGAACACTCTTCTTTCATTAACATCTGTAATGAGGTACTGCTCAATCATAGATATGAACCAAAGAATTACCTTTGTAAATCTTCTCATGATCAAAATAAACCCTCTACAAAGTCCCCAGAAAAATCTGGTAAACCCTCTGCCCCAGTTGCACCTAAAAAATATGCAACAAATACTTGTTATAAATGTAACAAACCATGGCAAAAGGGTCATGTTTGTGACAAGAAAATTCATCTTTTTGAACAAAATGAAGACACTGATGAGGCTGAAATTGATGTCAATAATTCTTCTAGTGACTGTGAAAGTAATATCTCCTATGACAATGACTCTAATAAAGATGTTTTAATGTTGTAACAGGATGTCCATTATTTAGATAATATATCTGAAGAATGTGTATTGGATTTATCTTCAGTGAAAAATGCTGAAATAATTAAAGATATTACTAACAATTCTATAGCCATATCCCCTTTGAAAGCACCTGTTATCATTAATGGTAAAAATGTTGATGTAGTTCTTGACTCTGGTGCTGGATGTAGTGTAGTGTCTGAAAGAGCTTTAGCTTCAGTAGATAAGGATTATTTGAGTAAATTATTACCTATAAATTCTGAAAAATGAAGAGGGTATGGTTCTACCTTAATTACTATTGGCAAATACAAAACCTCTGTATTATTCAAATATAATGGTGATTTTGTCATAGCTATTTGTGAATTTGCTGTCATGAAAAATGATAATTTAAGCAATGGGTTTATTATGGGTAATGATATTTTGACCATGTTTGGTGTGAAATTGGACCCAGAAAATTATTGCTTCACCTTGGGATTGAATGGCAAACGAAAATTCTAAATTTCATCCCCTAGAAAACATTCTGGGAATCTGTTAAAGTCTTGTAACTCACTGATCCAGTGTAAAGGCAGAACAACAATTGAAATGGATGATTTATTAAATGAAATAAATACTGCTTCTTTTGGTGATCAGTTAACTAGTGAAAAAAAGGATTCTATTATTGCCTCAATTATCTCTTTCCCTATGGCTTTTGCTCATAATTCTCATGTCTTAGGAAGTGTTCAGGAAGAAATGAAAATTATCTTATCCTGTAACTTGAGTGATATTCCTCCTAATCTTAAGAAAAAACCATATCCCGCTTCTCCAACAAAAAGAAAGGATATTGAAGATAATATTGCCACATTATTAAAAATGAATATCATTGAGAAAGTGGATGTCACCACCAAATATTGTGTCATCTCCTCAGTCTTAATTTCTTATGAAAAAGATAAGGCTAGATTATGTGGAGATTACAGAGCATTAAACACTTATACTGTTGATGATATTTATCCTTTACGCAGAATTAATTCAATACATGCTACCTTGCAAGGTGCAAAATTTATTAGTTGTCTGGATGGTAATAAAGGATATCATCAAGATCCAGTTGAGAAAAAATCTTTAAATTTTTTGCTTATTGCTACTCATATGGGTATATATAAGTATGTTAGAATGCCATTTGGCCCTAAAAATGCCCCTTCAGTTTTTTAAAAAGTCATGGATAACACTTTCCATCAGGAAATAATTGAGGGATGGTTAATGGTGTATATTGATGATATCATAGTTTTTTCTAAAACTTTTGATGAACATATGGTTCATTTAAAAAGGGTTTTCCAAAAAATGGATGAAATCAATATGACCTTGTCCTTGAAAAAGTGTAAATTTGGTCTTCAATCTTTGAAAGTCCTTGGCCATGTTGTGTCAGGCCTACAAATTTGTGTAGACCACAACAAAGTTGCTGCAACTCAAAATGTGAAAGCACCAACTTCTGAAGAGAAATCCAAATTTTTTTGGGTATGTGTGGCTATTATAGACAATATATTAAAAGTTATCAGGTCATAGCCTTGCCTCTTACCAAACTAACTAGAAAAGATGTTGCATTCATCTGGAATATTGACTGTCAAAAAGCTTTTGATACATTAAAATGTTGCTTAATGACAGCCCCTATCTTAGCTCTTCCAGATTTTAACAAACCATTTGTCCTGTACACAGATACTAGCTTTGTTGGTCTGGGTGCTGCCCTCCACCAGAAACAAATTATTAATGATAAATCGTCAGAGGTTTTAATTTGTTATATTTCAAGAACCTTGAGAAATAGTGAATTGAAATATGGTGCCACTCAATTAGAGTGCTTAGCAGTTGTTTGGGCTCTTGAGAAGCTTCATTAATATCTAGATGACCAAAGGTTTGAATTGGTAACTGACTGTAGTTCTTTGGGGTCCCTCTTAAACCTAAAAACACCTAATAGACATATGTTCAGGTGGCAACTTGCTGTTCAAGAATACAGAGGACGGATGACAATTATCCATAGGGCTGGAAATTTTCACTCCAATGTTGATATGCTGTACAGATTGCCTCTGCCAAATAATGACTCCAATCCTGTTTATGTACCTGAAGTTGATACTGTTCATATCCATGGTATATTTATAGTTGATATGGAAGAAGAACTATTACAATTAATACTGGATTCATATGATAAGGATTCTGATTTAAATAAATTAGTTACTATCTTAAATGATCCTAAGAATTCTTCAATTCAAGCATTGATTAAAACTCTTCCTGCAAAGTATCAAAATGCTTTTATTAAAGGAAAGTTTTCTATTGAAGATGGTTATATATATTATAGAAGAAAGCTTACTAATGTAATTGTAATTCCTCCTTCTATGAAGGAAACTATCCTCAAACTTCGTCATGATGACATATTAGCTGGTCATTTTGATCTTGAAAAAACATTAATTAGAATCAAAAACACTACTTGGTGGGCTAATATGTCTGAAGATACAAACATATATGTTGAATCTTGTGATTCCTGCCAGAAATCTAAAAGGTTTACAGGTAAAAGAGAAGGGTTATTACAACATATTGAAGCACATGATGCTCCTTGGAAAAAAATTAACATGGATTTTGTCACTGGTCTTCCTGTTGCAGGTAAAGACAGCTATAACTCTTGTTGGGTAATAGTAGATTGATTCACAGAAATGTGAAAATTTATTCTTACCCACAAAGATGTATCCACAAAAGAATTAGCTTTCTTATGGTGTTCTTACATGTTTAATATTATTGGTTTTCCAAAAGCCATTATCTCTGATAGAGATCCAAAATTTACTTCTGAGTTTTGGACCTCTTTGATGGATATTTGTGGCTGTGAGTTAAAATTGTCTACAGCTCACCATCCTCAGACTGATGGTCTAGCTGAGAGAATGATTCAAACTCTGGAAGATATGATTAGAAGGTATTGTGCCTTTGGATTAGAATATAAAGACAATGACAGATTTACTCATGACTGGGTCACTCTATTGCCTGGTCTTGAATTTGCATATAATAACACTGTTCATTCTATCACTGAGAAAAAGCATTTTGAGTTTTGGTTAGGTTATGTCCCAAAAACTCCTGCTTAGATTCTCAAGAATAAATTACCCAAGTTGGAACTACACCCTGGTGTAAAATCTTTTATGCAAATGCAACAGCTATGCAGAAAACATGCTCAAAGCTAGAGTGATAAAGCATTTGAATATTAAAAGAAAAAATGGGATAAATCCCATAAAGAATACACATTTAACAAGGGTGATGAAGTGTTGATATCTACTGTCCATTTCAATTTACAAGGTAACAACAAATTAAAAGATCGTTTTGTAGGACCATTTGATGTTAAAAGAATGGTTGGAGATAATGCAGTAGAAGTTGTATTGTATTCTCTATATGATATGAAGCATCCTGTTTTTCCCATTTTTTTACTTAAGCCTTATACTTCCAACAGTGACTTATTTCACAAAAGAAGGGGAAGACCTAAGAAAAACCCTCAGGAAGTCACAGAAACTGCAGAAATTGATAAAATTCTCAATGATAGAATTATCACTTCTGAGAGAGGTACTGAATATTTATTGAGATATAAGAACAAATCATCTGAACATGATGCATGGATACCTGGCAAAGAGATTTCAAATCTTCATAATCTGTTAAAAAAGTACAAAAAAAATATTATCATTTTTTTTATTGTTTTTTTAGAGTGAGGGAGTGTCAGCCAGGCTATATCAGGAGCCCAGTAAATGATATGTTAATTTATTGGACCTGAAAGAGGGCGTAAGAATTGCATTTGATGTATATAAATAAATATTTTATTGCATAATAAAATTATATAAGTATCTTATTAAATATAAGTGTTATATTAATTCTATTTTTATATAATTTATTTATACATTTAAATTAAGTATAATATATTTTATATTCTACAAATAATGGCACATTTTTATGTATTTAATAATTATAAATTAATAATTAATTAATTACAAACATATATTATAATTATATGTGTAAAATTGACTTATAATGTAATTAAATTAACTAATTAAATTTATATATTAAATAAAACTTTTCATATATTATTAAACAATAATATTGGGCGCTTTTTTGACCCTTAATTGTGTCAGAAAAATTATTAAATAAATTATAAAACTTATTTAATTATATAGTATTAAAGTCCCCACTTTAAATTACAAATATCATTAAATTAATTATATGTTTCATTTAAACTAATTATTGAATTAATTATAGAGTTAAAACAATTAATTAAAATTGCTTTAAACTGGATTAAATTGATTACATGAATTTTTGGTGTGAAAATAATTCTATTTGTTTTTCTTAAACCCTTTACATCTCACTGTAATAACTGTTTTGGGTTATTTTACTAACTATTCTGATGTTTCAGACTTACTTGGTTACTAATTAGTTTAATTAATTGTTTTGGGAAGCTATAGTGGGAAAAATGGTTAATTGCTCACGGGTTTTTTCAAGGTTGGCTTTTACGTCTAGAAGATTTTCAAGGTAGTTCAAGGATGGCAACAGTGGATTTAAAGGACTCAAGATAATGTACGTATTTCTCTTATAGTTTTAAAGATTTAATACTAAATGATAAGAAGTAAGGGTTTAGTTATTATTATAATTATTGGGTTTTAGAACTATGAGATTGTAAGTACTAAAGACAGTAATAAATAGTAATAAATGTTTATTGGTAGTATTGATTTGTAATAATGTAAGTAAAAAGGAATTTTTTGAAAAGTACAAAAAGAGAGGGCCTTTATAGGAAAAGATGTGAGAAATAAAGACACAGAATTAACACCACCTTATGCAAGGGTGTGGGAAAAAGAAACTAAATAAAGAGTGTATATAAAATTGAAAATATACTAAATAGTGTGTTAATAAAAGATATCATTTTATTTGAAATAAAAATTTAAATTCCTTGGTTCATCACATTTAGTACAAAAACATTTGATTTAAAATGTTGATTCAACAAAATTTAAATAAAGGAATTTGAAAAGTTTTTTTTCTTTTTATAGTTTTATATTTTTAATTCTATTTTTATTCCCTCTCATCTCTATTATTGAGCATGGTGTTAAGGAAAAAAAATGTCTGTGAAAGTTACTTATTTTTATTAATTATTTACATTACTTATTGTACTTAGCTAGTTAGTTGTAAGTAATACATAAGTGGTTTGTAAATAATTAATTATTAATAAGGATTAAAAGGCGTGGCCTCATCTCAGTAAGATAATTAATTATTTTACTGGGTAAGTCTAGTAGCCTGGCTGACAGGTTTAGTTTATTGTCTCATATTTTTCTCTCAATCTCTATGTTTAGTTCTATTCTTTTATATTCTTGTTTCATTTTATTCCTTTTTTTAAGTACTCATTTGTGATGCTTCAGAGGGTCCTTTGCCTATAAAAGGCTTTGGATAATCCCCTGTAGCTGCATCACTTATTATACACTCTTCATTTAAATATTTTTTAATATATTACATTTATTATTAATTTTGTTAGTACTATAAATTCTAATCAAAATTCTATATAAATATCTAAGGTTGAAATAGGTTTAATAATAATTAATAGTGTCTGCTGCGCATTGAAAATAACTACTTATTAAATAATTATATTACAATTTATTAAAAAACTCACCATCGTACAAAGTCCCTACAATCTACTTGTCGCCTCTCCTTTAAAATAATTATACCTTTTTATTATTTTATTTAATTCTCCTTTTATATTACCTTTTCCCTCCTCTCTGTTTCCTTTTCTCCTTCTTTCTCCTCTTCTTCTAGACGTCCGGCCGATAAATATCTTGAAGGAATAGAATTGAAGGACATTGAAGAGATAGAAGAATTTGAATATATTCAATGATTATTCTTGGAGCTTTCATTTTTTTGAAGACAAGGAAGAAACAGAGGATAAAGATGATTCAGAAGAAATTAATGATAATGAAGATGAGCAAGTTAAATTTTCCATAGTAGCTTCCTGGAAAAAAAATTTATAAAACAAAAAAAATAAAAAATAAAAAAATATATTAGGGGGTATCAAAGTTAGAAATTTGTAATTATTTAAAAAATATTTAACAACACAAAAAGAAAGCCCAAAATTGACATTAACTTTCAGTAAAAAGGTGTTTTTGGGGCACAATATGGCATATTTTACAAAATAATCATGGTTGATTTTGTGGAAAAAATAGGTATTTTTAAATGAAAGATTTCTTACTTTGATACCCCCTATTAAAAAAACCCCCAATAATAAAAAATTATCAGTAAAATAATTGAAAAGAAAAAAAATTTTGGTAAAAAAAAAACAAAAAAAATTAGTTGCAACAAAATCAGTAAAAAAATTTGAAAAAAAATAAAATTTTAAAATAAAAACCTGAATTATGATTAAAATACGAGGTATAACAAAATCACCCAAAAAAAGGGGAATAATAAATTAATTAAAAAAATTCAGTAAATTTAATTTCAAAAAAAAAAAATAATTACAAATACTTACCTGCTATTGAAAATACTTCTTGATATCATTCAATCCAATTTATTAAAATATAATGAAAAAAATTGATTTCAGTAAATTTCAGAATAATTAATTATTTGCAAAAACAAACACAAATAAAAAAATTAAATTAACTGATTTATTTTTGAAACAGGGGGAAATGTCCAGAAACTAAGGGAAAGAAAAAAATTCTGTAAAAAAAATTAAAAAGCAGATATTAGTCTTTTCTTTTTCTTCAAAATGCCCTCCTTGCCCACCTCAAACACCCCCTTCAACCCATCTTTGCCCACCTCAAAACCCCACCTTTACCCCCCCTTTACCCCCTCCTTACCTGCCTCAAACCCCCCCTTTAACCTCCCTTTACCCCCCTTTAAACCCTCCTTACCTGGCTCAAACCCCCCTTTAATCCCCTTTTACCCTCCCTTTACCCCTCTTTACCCCTTCTTTACCCCCCTTTTACCCCCCTCTTCCCCCTCCTTGCCCGCCTGAAACCCCCCCTTCACCCCTTCCTTCACCCCCTTAAGCCCCCCTTTACCCCCCCTACACCTAACTTATTGAATTAGTAACGATATGATAAGTTAGTGAATGATTATCAGCAATTGTTCACTATCTTATTGAATCTTTAGCAATTTGATAAGTTAATGATTGATAATCAGCAATGGATCATTAATTTATCGATTTGCTAATGACTTGATAAGATAATGAACAATTGTTAGTAATCGATCATTAACTTATCCAATTGCTAAGGATTTGATAAGTAGGTGGTGGGGGTGTGGAGGGGTTTGAGGGGGGATTTGAGGGGGGATTGAGGGGGTAAAGGGGGGGCTTGAGGGGGCCAAGGAGGGGTGAAGGGGGGTGAAGGGGGGTTTAAGGCGGGCAAGGAGGGGGTAAAGGGGGGGTTGAGGTGGGAAAGGAGGGATTAAAGGGGGGAGTTGAGGTGGCCAAGAAGGGGAGAAAGGGGGGTATGGAGGAAGACAAGGAGGGGGGAAAGGGGGGGACTTGAGTTTGCCAAGAAGGGGAGAAAGGAGGGGGGAAAGGGGGATGATGGAAAGTGAAAAAAAAGATAAAACAAAAAAAACAAAATTAGTCTAACCTTGAAAACCAAAAAAAAAGCACTTACAGGACAAAAAAAAAAATAAAAAAGGACAAAAAAAAAGAGAAAAAATAAATTATTGGCAAGTAAAAAAAATCAAAAATAAGAAAAAAAATGACTTACCTGGAGAGATGAGATGAGAAATAGAGGAATTGAAAATATTTGACTGACGTTTGAGGAGAGGTTGAAAAGGGCATGAGTGATGAATGAAAAAAAAACACTCACAAAATATGTGATTTCATGTTGAGCTGGTGAAAGAAAACCAATGAGCCATCCAAAAAAAAGTGAAGTGCTTCCTAGCCTTCTAGCACCAAGGCCGGGGGTCATCCCTATGTCGGGAGGCCTTCCAAGAGGCGGCCGGAAGACCCTGAATCTAGAAAACCACCAAAAACCTCCAATAAAGCCCAAAATACTTCGAAAAATCCACTACAACTACTAAAACCCTTAAATCACAAAATTAAGCTATGAAAACATTGTGACATAAAATATAGAGCCATATTAGCTCTACTTAATGTTACTAAGCACTGAAACCTAAGACTTAAGGTTAGCCCTTAAAACACAAAAACAAAATTAAACAGCTATCTTTTAGAAATGAAAAATGAGTAAATGACCCCTTAAAACTTGGAATATGAAAAATATCAACAGGACATCAAATGTAGAGAAAGACCTGGGCTATCCAATGGTAGTCCCCACATACCTGTACTCCTAATATTCACTGAATAAAACCAGAAAAACACACAATTATTCAACCAATGCCAATTAAGACATACCAAAACAACACCAAACAGAGCAAAAAAGATGTCTGCAAATGTTGGAAGAACACACCATAAATTCAAAAAATAAATAAATTTCATCTTACAAAAATACAAAACCAAGTGAATAAAGTACACAAAGTGGACATGTGGAGAGCAACAAAATAAAATTTTAAAAGTGTTGTGAAGTGAAATGTTGGAAAGTAATTGGCATTATAATGGACCATATGCTGGTTGATTGAATGTTTTGTGATTCAAGGGAGGGGAGAGACGGTGCTGGTTCAGGATCCTCTTCTTCATAAAGATCAATCCACTCATCCTTTAAATCAGCTAGGATATTGTGGGATATAACACAAGTCATGATCAAATGATTTGCAGTTTTGATCTCCAATTTTATTTGAAATTAGATTCTGAGCTCTCAAAGACTAGAAAATCACCCCTTTAAAATACCTATAGCATCTTCAATCCTTACTCTTGATTGGGCAAGGTGATAATTAAATTTAGTTTTGGGGTCATTTTCTAAGGGTGCACCACAGAAAGCAGGTATAATGTACTTTCCACTTGCATATGCTGAGTCTGCAAAGAGGTACTGAGTTTTGTCAAAGTATGAGTCTGGGGTTTGAGAGATCCACATTCATTGGAAGACAGAAGAGTCATGACATGAACCAGAGCAGCCACTGTAAAAAGAAATAAATTTTTTATTGACATCACATATAAGTTGAACGGCAATAGAGTATCTAGAAGGAAGATAAAAAATTAGTTCATGAATGATGAGAAATTGGAGTAGATTTTGAATAAAACTTTTTTTGCAATCAAAATAATGGTTCCCATCATGAGCAGGCTTTTGACTCAAAGTTATAGTTTTACAATCAACAAAACCTACACAGCCAGGGAAACCTTTGGCTTGCATTACTTGAAAGGATTAAAGTTGCTGTTGTGGAGTTGGCCAAGCAAGTGTTTGAGACTTGAGGGAAAGGATAGAAATCACACAGATCTTGGTGTATAATACCACTTTACCATATTTTATGTTAAATAGATTATCCAAACTTCTTGCAGCAGCACCATTTCCATTTAAGCCAAAGCAACATGGAACAACAGCAAGTTGAATGGCAGGATTACACTGTTTGTTATGGGAATTTTTATGAAAGATAGGATGTTCAGAGATGAGTTGATAAAGTTTGAAGAAAGAATTGGGAGAAGCTCTAAATAGTTGAGTGAAGTTTAGTTGAGGAATGTTCAGAATGGGGCAGTGATCATATTGGGGATCATGATAAAGATTTGGCCCCATGGCAATGAGGTAACACTTTTCAGAAAGAAAACACATATAGGCTGAAGCATCTTCCAAATCAGAGTCAGATTAATAGTAGAGAGCTAAAATTAAAGTGATAGCATTCATAGTGGAGTGAAGTAGCTATCTAGTAGAGAGGTGCTTCATTGTTGTCGGTAGTATAGGTTGTTTGTAGAAGGTTTAGGTGATGAGTGGGAAGTGGGAATTGACCACCAAATGTGCAGTTGGGGTGTGTAGATAGAAAAAAACTTAAGTTTTCCCAACCAAAATTAAGTAGCATAGAGTAAGGAGAGACTTAAGGATGGCATCAGCAATTATAAGTCATGTGACTCTTTTAAAAATCCATCATGGATGTGATGAGTTTGGGATCAGCAAGTAGGAACAGAAATTGGGGTATAAAAGGAAGGATAATGCATTATGGTGGATTCCTTATCCACTAGCCCTGGGGCTAGTTGATAAGAATCTTCCACAATTAATAATGTCTGATCCCTAATGGCATATTGCTGAACAATGATACCCCCTAATATAAGGGTCTCAGTAATTTAAATCTCACTAATTATATATATGGCTTACAATCTTATAGTTAGTAGAAAAATAGATTTAATAATTCAGATACTATTCAAAGACTTTATAAGTGCTATTGATATGTATTGTAATGGTATGGGTTATATATTTGAGTTGTAATGATAAAGAAATTTAGAAAACTAGACCAGAAACCCCCTCCTTATATACACAATAACTTCCCCAATTAACTCCTTGATTTACCAGCTCTATACATGATTAATGACGCCTCATTCCAACTAATAGACATTTTCAAAAAAATAAAGAGTGAATAATAACATAATTAGAATAATATCACCTGCCAAAATCCTGCAGTAATAGGGATAATCCATCAAAAATAAAGAATAAGCAAAAAAGAGAGTATATGCATGTAATATTTTCAAAATAAAAGACAAAAAGGGAAAATTAAGACTAATTATTACTCCATGTTAAGTGGGGTTAACAGTAGAAATGATTGGGATAATCCTGATATTATACTACATTGTGGTCTTCCAACTTTGGCATAGGCCTTTGTTGGGCTGTTTGGCACTGTTTTGGTATGTCTTAATTGACATTTGTTGAATAATTGGGTGTTTTTCTAGTTTTATTCAGTGAATATTGGGACTATGAATATGTGGGTACTACCACTGGATAGCCCTGGTTTTTCTCTATATTTGATGTCTTCATAAAATTTTTTATATTCTAAGTTTTAAGGGGTCATTTCCTCATTTTTCACTTCTAAAAGATAGATGTTTAATTTTGTTTTTTGTGTTTTACAGGCTAACCGTAAGTCTTAGGCTTAAGTTCTTAGTACCATTAAGTAGAGATAATTTGGCTCTATATTTTATGTCACAATGTTGTCATAGCTTAATTTGGTGTTGTAAGGGTTTTAGTAGTTGTGGTGGATTTTTCTAAGTATTTTGGGCTTTTTAGGAGGTTTTTGGTGGTTTTCTGACTTGAGGGAGGTCTGGCCGCTTCTAAGTGGGCCGCCTGCCTTGGTTATAGAAGGCTGGGAAGTGCTTCTAGAGGGGTTATATTCAATTTGGCTGCCAAAAGCACCAAATTTGTTGCTGTGCATAGATTTTTTAGATGGTGGTCTGTGTGTACATACTGAATAAGACAGTTTGGGGAAACTTTAATTATCATACAACCATACGGTGTAGAAAATCCTATAGTACTAGCTATAGGCCTTGACCAAGGGAGTTGGAGAAAAACCAGAGAGAAAATCCCCTGTCCCTTTAGAAAAATATAAGTGAGATTTACCTGCTATAGTAAATTGGTTCCTGTTGTTTAAAGCCCCCTTTTCAATACACTTGACTGCCTGATCAGCCAAGAAATTAGTCTCCAGACAGACTACAAAACCAAAGAACTGAAATGTAGACCAATGTCCACACTAGAGAAAGAAATGATACTTGATGTAGGTTGCAAATCCACACCAGAGACAGCAATAATACTTGATATAGCTTGCAAGACTACACCAGAGAAAACAGTTGCCAAAGTTGAGTTAAATGAAGAGCTAACCTTGCAACAAACACAGCCAATTGTGGCCAAAAAACAGTGAAAACTGAGTGAGGAACAAGGATATCATCTCTGGATGGCTGTATGATAATTATAGTTGCCCCAAACTGTCTTATTCAGTATGTACACACAGACCACTATCTAAGATCCCATGCACAACAACGAATTTGGCACCTGTACCAGCCAAATTGAATAAAAACCCTCCAGAAGCGCTCCCCAACCTTCTAAAACAGAGGCGGGTGGGCTTCCTGAAGCTGCAGGACCGCCCCGAAGCCAGAAAACCACCAGAAACCTCCAAAAACACCCAAAATACTTAGAAAAACAAACTACAACTACTAAAACCTTTAAAACACATAATTAAGCTACAACAACATTGTGACATGAAACATAGAGAAAAATTAGCCCATTCCAATGGTACTAAGCACTTAACCCTAAGACTTAAGGTTAGCTCGTAAAGCGCAAAAAACAAAATTAAACAGCTATCTTTTAAAATGAAAAATGAGAAATAATCCCTCAAATACTTAGAATATGAAAAATGTCATAAATACATAAAATATAGAGAAAAACCGGGGCTATCCAATGGTAATACCCACATTCCCGCAGTCCCAATATTTGTTGAATAGTTCCAGAAAAACACCCAATTATTAAACAATGCCATTTAAGACATATCAAAACAATGCCAAACAGACCAAAAAAGGGCTCCACCAATGTTGGAAGACCACAACTGAGGTGATATCATTGTTCTCACTCAGTTTTCACTGTTTTTTGGCCACAATTGGCTGTGTTTGTTGCAAGGTTAGTTCTTCATTTAACTCAACTTTGGCAACTGGTTTCTCTGGTTTAGCTTTGCAACCTGCATTAAGTATTACTGCTGTTTTCTGTGCAACAAGTGCACAGTGTTTTGTTTTTCTGGTGTAGATATTTCTGCATTTTAGGTTTCTAATTCTTTGGTTCTTAGTGGTCTGCTATTGGCTACTGTCTTGACTTGTTAAGCAGTCAAGAAGTGTGTCGGAAGGGGTTTAGTAACAATCTCTAATTTTCTGTAGCAAATAAATCTCACCTGGTATTTTCACAAAGGGACAGGGGTTTTTCCCTTCAGTTTTACTCCAACTCCCTTGGTCAAGGCCTATAGCTAGTACTATAGGATTGTCTACATTTCTGGCGCCCAACATGGGGTGAGGATTTGTTAGATTTTTGGATTTTCTGTTACTTCTGGACTCTCTTCTGTGGTTGGAAATTGGTTTTCTGGAATCTATCGGACCATGGCTTCTGGATGCTCTTTCTCTAGTAGTGTTAGTGGCACTTTTGGTGCTTCTGAGGATGGTAATCCTCCTTTTTCTGTTAGGCCTTCAGTCATGATCAAGTCCCAGAAGGAGCCTATGTTTATGGGGGAGGATGTGAAGTTTTTTCTGTAACAGTTTGAGGCTTCTGGGAATGCAGATGGGGCTTCTCACTTGGAGATGGTGAAGCAAGTCATCTTTTACATTGGTGATAGGGCTTTGGTGAAGGAATTTCCTGCAATGGAGGGTTATAGGAGGAAAGATAGGAAAAAGTTGTCTCTGAAGATGACAGCTAGGTGGGGATCCAGATACTCTATGTTGGATCTCAATATGATTGCTAGTGAATGGCTATCTTATGGAGGTCCGGATAGCCTACACATTTATAGGAAGTTTCTGGCTCAGTTGGAGCCAGTGGTAGAATATTTGGTGGACATGCAGGAGTTGTAGAGTACTGATGCTGCTAGGGATATTTCCTGGTCTGCTCTGGCCAGGAATTTCAGGATTGATTTTTTGAAGCAGTTGGCTAGGAAGGACAAGATGAAGGTTCTTCCTAATGGCAATCAGAAATTTCCTGCTCTTTCTGCGGTGAATGATTTTGTAGAGAGACATCTGAAACTGTTGGCAGTGGATTTTTTCCAGGAAGCTAGCACTAAATATGTTAGCAAGGTCAGTGAAGAATTGGCTCAGGATGTGGAGGAGTCCAGAAAGAAGGAGGTGGTGAACAAGGGGAAGGCTCCTGAGAAGCCTAAGGAGGTGGACCCTGTGGTGGAGCAGTTGGCTGATTTAACCAAACAGCTGAATATTTTTGTTCAGGAGGCTCAGAAGGCCAATAAAGCTCCTTCTCAGCCTAGAGATTTTAATAGGAGGTTTGGTGGGAGTGATCCTTGGGTCTGCTCTTATTGCAGCAGGAAGGGCCACAAGTCCAATGATTGTTGGGCACTGAATAGGGATGTGTCTGTAGGGAAGGTGGAAATTGATGGGAAAGCTTTTAAGTTCCCAGATGGTTCTATTGTGAAGCCCAATGATGGTCAGGCTCCAGTGGACTTGGTGAGGAGGAGACATGATGTCAACTCAAGGAGGCCAAGATTTGAGGAGTTGTCTAATGAGGCTTCTTCTTCTGGTAAAGGTGAAGATGATGGCAAGGTCAATGGAAAGGAGGCTAGTAGGGTCTCATTTAAATCTTCCTTTGGTGGTTTGGAGTTGTATTCTTGTGGTTGAAATTCAAGTGGGGAATGCTTGGCTGGTTTTTATGATGTAGAAGCAGGAAAGGTGGGAAGGCCTAAGAGAAGCTCTCAGGCCCAACCAAAGCCTAAGGTATCAAAGGTGGATCCTAAGCAGAGTGCATCTAGGAAGAAGTACAGCAAAGAGGAGCTGTATAAAATGCAGAAGGGTATGGAAGATATGGGCCCCCCTTAGTTTCAGAGCATTGGACATGAATGGTGATCCAATGCCTATGGATGTTGATTCTGACTCTGAGGAAGATGTCCCTTTGGCTTAATTGCCAAAGCCTGCTGGAGTTAGAGGTTCTAGTGAGGGATCTGCTTTAATTCCTGTTGATGTTAAATCTGTTGGTGGTTCTGGTCCTCAAGAATCTTCTAGGACCAAGGTAGTGAAGCAAAGAGCTCACTTTGATAGGCCGGTGGTTTCTGGCCAAGTTAATGTTATGGACTCTGTCATGGAAAGGATGAATCAGGGTCAGGATTCCCTTACTTATGGGGAGTTGTATGCTATCAGTCCTGGGTTGGCTGATAGGCAGAAAAAGTTGTTGACCAGGAGAAGGGTATCTTCTGGGGAGGTAAAATACATTTTTGATTCTGCTGAAAAAGTTGGAGAGGGGTTGGAAACTCATTTTTCTGCACCTCTGGGTTATGTCAATGTCACTCTTAATGGCAGGGAGGCTAGGGAATTGGTGGATTCAGGTTCTCAGATTAACCTGATTTCTTTGTTTGAGGCTACTCATTTGGGCCTCCCAATCAAGACAGGAATTGGTGAAAATTTAAGAGGGATTGGTGGCCATGTCACTGAATTTCTTGGAAAAGCTGAGTTTGCAAAGCTGGATGTTGGTGGAGCCTCAGAGAAGGTTCATTTTTACATTACCAAAGGCACTGTAAAAGCTGTTTTAGGTGGTCCATTCTTGATGGATTTTCAAGCAAGAATTGGTTGTCAGTTTTATGTGGGAATCAGCATGGAGTTGACTGGTGAAGATAAAAGGAGACTTTACATGAGGTTATCATCTCCTGGAGAGGATGGTTGGGACACCAGGCCTGGTTTGTCTTCAATGTGCCACTGCATGGATTGTTGTAGGAGAAGAAGAGAAGTGGGTGTCACCTCTGTTTTTTTGGAGTGTGTCTCAGGCTCTAGTGAGAGTCTGTCTTTTTTAGAGTGATGAGGGCTGATCACCCAAGTGCTACAACCTCTCCCCAAGATGAGGAAATCACAGGTTGTAGTAGGTCAGCTCCCTTGGAGATATACCAAGTGGATTTTCAAGTTTCTCTTTTTAATGTTTCTCTTCTCTGCAAGTATTCTACAAGTTTTTTATCAAGTATCTGTTCTCTCTCAAAATTTTTAAATATTTTTAATTCAAGTTCAAAAAAGAAGATTGGTTATATATCTTTGTTGAAAGATATGCAGAAAAGCTGTGGAGTGGTGAGATTGGGGTCTAAAAGTAAGTCCTCCCAATTGTGCACTGCTAGGGTTTCTTCTACACCTTTCAAAAACATTACCTTAGCCACATCTGTGAGAATTGGGGAAACTCCTGGTTATTTTTGTAGGATAGAAGAAAACTCAAGAAAGAAAAAAAAATTTCAAGATAAATGAAGAAAATCAAGAAAATTTTTTTGAAGATAATCAAGAAAGAAGAAAAGAATTATTTTTGTGAAGATCAGCAAGATCAATATTTGGGCCTCCAGCATGAGGTTAAACTGCACAAATTTTTGAAGAAAGAAGATAAGCAAGATCAATTTTTGGGCCTTCTGCATGAGGATAAACTGCACAAATTCAGAAGATGTGATTCAGAAGATGAATCAAGATTTAAAGATTTAGAAGATGGAAGTGGGGATGAAGATGTGGAATTACAGAAAATTTTTGGAGTGGTGAGATTGGGCTCTAAAATTAAGTCCGCCCAATTGTGCACCACTAAAGTCTCTTCTACACCTTTCAAAAACATTACCTTGGCCACACATGTGAGCCATGGGGAAGTCCTTTGTTTTTTGTACTAGGTCTAGTGGTGAAGATGTCCTGAAGATCCCTCAAGTTGAAGGTGGAGATGCAAAGTACAAGAAGGTAGCACAGAAGATTAGGCCTGTCAATGAGCCTATGCCTGTAGGTTTGAATCCTCTTTTGAAGATACCTCCTTTGTCAAGAGATTCGTACTGTACTTCTCTGGAGAAGAATCCTCCTGATTTTGTGGAAACTTCTTGGGTGACTGTGGAAAGGTTTAAAGTTGTTAATTTTGGTCCTGATGGGTGGTTGTCTGATGAGGAAAAGATGTTTTTGTTGCACCTTATTGTGCTGAGGGAGAAAGCGGTGGAATTTGTTAAAGAGGAATGGGGTGTGTTGAAACACTCTTATGGAGAATTCTACTTGATTCCTGTGGTTTGTCACAAACCTTGGAAAATCAAACCTATTCCAATTCCGGAGGCTTTTAGGGATGACTTTGTAGAGAATTTTAGGGAAAGATTCAGGACTGGTTTATACAAACAATCATCATCTAGTTATTCAATTCCGGTTTTCTGTTTAAAGAAGCAGAATGAGAAGCTGAGGGTGGTGCATGATCTTAGAGCCTTGAATAGAGTCACTATCAAGGATTTGGGGATGCCTCCAAGTGCAGAGGACTTTGTGGAAGCTTTTTCTGGAAGGGTGTGTTATGGTTTGAGTGATATTATGGGTGGCTATGATAAAAGGGAACTTCACACCAATTCAAGGCCACTTACAAAGTTTTAGACTCCTATGGGAAGATTTCAGCTCACTAGGTTGCCTCAAGGAGCAACTAATTCAGTAGCAGTATATCAAGCACAAATGGCTTGGATTTTACAGGATGAGGTTTCTACTCATGCTGGTATTTTTATTGATGATGATGGAATCAAAGGACAATCCACTGATTATGGTAATGAGGTACTGAAGGAGAACCTGGATATAAGGAGGTTTGTTTTGGAATATGCAATTACTCTAGAGAGAGTGTTGTTTAGGATTGAGGAGGCTGGTTTGACCATTCTTGGGTGAAAATTTTGCTGTTGTGTTCCTGCTTTGGAAATTTTGTGTCATGTGGTATGTAAAGAGAGAAGGATTATGGCAAAGAAAAAGATTAATAAAATTCAGTCATGGCCAAGGCCTAAAAATACTACTAAAGTCAGGGGATTTTTGGGGATGTGTGTGTATGTCATGATTTTTATTAAAGATTTTTCTTTGTTGGATTTACCTTTAAGAAGGTTTTCCAGGAAGGACGCAGAGTGGGAATGGTCTGAAGAGTGTTAAGAGTCTTTTCAGAAGTTGAAGAAGGTGGTAGGTGAAGATATCATTCTTCATAAGTTGGATTATGGAGTGGGAAGCTGGAAAAAATTATCTGGCGGTGGATTCAAGTTATATTGCTACTGGTGCTATTTTGTCTCAGGAATATAAAGCTGGGAAGGTCAGGCCAGTAAGGTATGAGTCTGTGGTTCTTAATGAGGTGGAATCTAGGTATTCTCAGCCAAAGTTGGAATTGTGTGGTGTAGCAAAAATTTTGAAGAAGCAACAAACCTTTTTGTGGGGGCAGAATTTTGAGCTGCAGGTGGATGGTAAATCTCAGGTTCAAATTATCAACACACCTAGTCTTCCAAATGCTCCAATGACTAGGTGGGTGGCATTTATTCAACATTTTTCTTTTGACCTGGTGCACAAGCCAGGTAAAACTTTGAAGATTCCAGATGGATTATCAAGGAGACCACCCACAGATGAAGATTCAGACTCTGAAGAATTTGATGAAGATGTCTCAGTGGTTAGAGCCAGCACAAAGGGTGCTGAAGATTTCTCTCTCCTACCCCACAAGGCTAAACTGAAAGATTGTTCTCTCCTTCACCAAGAGGTGAAACTGGCTGGTTCTGATCTTGATTCTGGTGATCAGGATGTTTTTGTTGATGAAGATGGGGGTGTTGTTTGGGATGGCTCAAAACTTAAAAATTGTGTTTTTGTTAGTGAACTGGATTCTTTTAAGATTCAGTGGAAGAAAAAGGATGTACCAAGGTTTATGGATTGGTGTCCTGGTTGGGCTGGTTGTGTTGCTCATATGTACACTGGAGATTTTGATGACAGGGCTGTACCCTTTGATGTTGTTTTGTTGGATTTTGAAGATAAGACCTGGGTCAGACTGGGTTTTATTTTATTATGGTTGAATATCTGTTAAACTTGGAGAGGCCATATATTTGTGATGATGATACTTGAATGGAAATCAAGAAGAAGAGTCCTGGTTTCTATGTGTCAGGAAGGAGGTTTATGAGGAGTAGGTATTCAAATCCTCAAGTAGTGGTGACTCAGAAGAAGGTTCAAGAGTTGGTGTTGAAGTCCTTGCATGAAGACCTTGATAATAGAAGCTTTTGGGAGACTTATAGAAGAGTAGCAGATAGATTTTGGTGTCCAGGTATGAAGTTGGCTGTACAGGGTTGGGTTCAATCTTGTGAAGAATGTCAAAGAAGAAGTCACTTGAAATCTAAAGAGGTTGGCCCTGCTACTAGTGAATCAACTGTCTTTGGAAGAGTCAGTCTGGATGCTGTCCATATCAAAGAGGGCAGGTATAAATACTTGATTGTTTCCAGGGATGATTTGTCTTGCTTGGTTGAGGCGGTGCCTCTGGTTAATTTGACTGCCAAAAGTGTGGCAGAATTTTTGAAGAAGGAATGGGTGTTTAGGTATGGGTTGATGAAGTTGGTGACTTTTGATGGTGGGACAGAGTTTGGAGCAGAATTAAAAGAAGCTGTGGCATGTATTGGTTCTAAAGTCAGAGTGGCTACACCTTATTATCCTGAAGCTGAAGGCATGGTTGAAAGAGGAGATCAACTTATCAAGAATTATTTGGTGAAGATGTGTGGGGATAGTGCTAAAAAATGGAAGAATTATTTACCCTTGGTGTTATTTGCTGATAGGGTCACTGTAAAATGGACAACTGGATACTCCCCTTATGAATTTATGTTTAGGCAGAAAGCTGTTCCACCTATGGATTTGGAAGCAGTCTCTTATCTTGGAATTGATTGGGATGATATATGCTCAACAGATGATTTGCTCTGTGCAAGGATGCAACAGTTGGAATGTAGAGAGGAATGTCAAGAGAAGGCATACTCTAGAATGATGAAGATAAGAAAATCAATCAGTCAGATACTTGGACAAGAAGTTGGCTCATAGACTCAGGAATCCCTTTAAACCAGGCTGTTTGTTTTTGGTGTATAATAGAAGTTTTGATAGTCAGTGAGGATAATTTTTTGCTGACAGATGGAATGGACCTTACAGAGTCAGATCTCAGATGTCTGGAAATTATTATGTTTTGGAGAACCTAGATGGTGCAGTCTTAAAGAAGAGAGTGGCCTCAGATCAGGTGAAGAGATTTTACCCAAGAGGCACTAGAAGTAAAGAAGATTGACTCTGAAAAGAGGATAAACTATGGGCCACTCTTTAATTTTGGATTTTGGTGATTCTGTGCATCTGTTTTGTTGGAAACTTTTGTTGTTAGAAGTTACCCATGGGCAGGGCTTCTAGATTGGATCTTGGAAAGTGTAGGGGTAACTGATGGGCTAGCTTCTTTATAGAACAGTTACCCCAGATTATCTGTTTCCAACCCCTTCTCTTAATTTGGTTGAACCCTAGTATTGGTTTCTCTTGACAGGTTTTAGTCCTCTATGAATTTGAACTGAAAATTCTTTTGGTCTTCAAGTGATGGACTCTTCACTCCTATTGGTTATGGTTTATTGTGTTGGATGTTATGTTTTTCATAGAAGGTACCCAGGGGGGGCTTCTAGATTTTATTTTGGAAAGTGTGGGGGTAACTGATGAGCTGGATACTCTGTAGAACAGTTAACCCATAATATCTGTTTCAGGTATTTTGTTTTTCCTAGTTGAATCCTAGTTCTGGTTTTTGTTATTAAGGTTTCAAGTCCACTATGACTTTAAACTGGTTTCTTTGGTCTATTTCTATTGTTTCTGGATCACTGGTGATCTCCCATCATTTTTACTTATTGGAGGGAGCCCACCCAGGGATCATTTCCTTGGACGGGACTTTCTATGGAGCTTGACTTTTCTTTTTCTTTTCTTTGATTTTTGTGTCTATGGTTGTGTTAGATAGAATTTTTAGATTATTTTCCTTTTTTTTGTTTTTTTCTCACTTTATTATTTTAATTATTTATGGGGGTTATTAGGATATAAAGAGGGAAAAATCATAAAATTATATTATATGGTGTTACCACATCAAGGTCAGCCGGATGTGGGCAAGTATTGGTGGGGAAAGGCTCATCAATTGGCCAAGAAATGCTATTTTCTTTTTTATTTCTATCTCATTTTTTATTAGTTTCTCAAGTTCCATTTATTTTATCTTTATTTTTATTGATATTATTTTTCTAAATTTTTTATATATCTCAATTCATTTAAAAATTATTTAAAGGTGTATCCACATCAAGGTGCACTTGGATGTGGGTAAGGTATCAGGGGATCAGCTCATCGATTGGCTGGGGGATACCAATTGTAATTATAACTTATTTCATCTTATTATTATTCATTTCATTTTAATTTCTCAGCTCTCATATTTTTTGAGTAATTTTGTTTATTTATTTTTAAGTTTTTTTAGTATGTTAGTAGTTTAAATAAAAATATAAATAAAAATAAAAATAATACAAATTTTTCATATATATCTGTTAATTATTATTGGTATTTCTAGTAAGTGAATTATTAATTTCTTTTTTTTTATTTTAATGTCTAGAAGAAGAAGTCTCTGGCGGTTGGTTCGTATAATAGTGGTGTTTTTGCTTTTTGTTAGGATAGGAGGAAGAACTGTGTTCTTTGTGGTGTAGGCGGCTGGAAAGAGTATATGGATTATAAAGGTCAGGAACCGGGTTAGAAGGTAATTTTTGAGAAGAAGTGAAAGAAGCAGGGATAGAGTGTTGGAAGGTGTGCTTGATTATTCTAGACCTCTTCCAGTGGTCATCAAGGAGCTGTTTCCTCAGATTCTTTTCAAATTCATTCAACAGACCATGAAGAACAAAGGCCTTAAGCATGTAAGAACACATCATGCTTAGGTGTTGTTTCATGTCAGCCTAATCCAGCGTTAAGGTAGTTTCTAGAGGTTGGCCAATCTCAATTGCAGTTTCAGGAGGCAGGGTTCCAACTAAACAGAAGAATTGGATCAGTAATTGTCTCTGTTGAAGAAATTGGAATTATTAATTTGCTACTTACAGATTGGGAGCTCATCAAATTTGTATGTGACCAGAATCTGGACTGTTGAAGCATGTTGAATGGATGTTGAAGGAGGATCAACCAGATGGAGGTATAAATTCTCATGATCATTCTCTAGATGGTTTTGAGGAGATGGACTAGAAGAAGGATGTTTCTGTGGCCTGGTTGGAGCAGCAGGGCTGCTGTTGTTGTTGTTGATATTGTTGCTTAGCCCAGTTGGGTTGGACACTGGTGGTGGAGTATCAGGGTTTTTTTAGGATGGACCAAGAGAAGGTAACCTGGAAGCGGATTGGGATCTTCTGGATGAAGATCTGGAAGAAATGGAACTGACAGAGGAGTAATTCTCTGCTAGCGGAGAGGTGTAGTTGGCTCTTCTTTTTTAAGAGGGGTATTTTTTTCTGGGAGCAGTGTTGGGTGCTCTGGTGTCTTCTTGAGGTCCTCTGGCAGGTCTTCTAGAGGTTTTAGAGTTTTTGGTATTTTTTGATGAAGAAATTGCTGTGCACTTGGATCTTGGAGCACTAGGAGGTTGTTGCATGGAGTTGTTGTTGTTTAATGGTGGATTTTGGTTGTTTACCGGCTGAACTTTGAGGTTTTGAGCCTGATTTCCGCTTCATAGCGAGGCAGGTGGGCCGCCTGGATACGGTCTAGAAGCGTGGGAGCTGCTTTTGAAGCTGTTTTAGCCAGATTTGATGAGAAAAATTCTGTCTCTTGGGTGGATAAAGAAGGTCTTTTAGAGAGAGTTCTGGGGACGAGTTAAAGGGGGGGAGTAGGCAAGGTGAGAGGGGAGAGGGGAGAGGGGAAGGGGGGTGGGGATAAGGGGGGAAGTATTGTTAGGCAGCCTAAAGGGGGGAAAGGGGGTAAAGGGGGGGGAAAATAGGTGCCTAAATAGAGGAAAAGGTGCCTCAAGGGGGGAAAAGGGGGAGAAGGGGGTTTTGAGGAGATCAAGAAGGCGGTGTAGACAATCCTATAGTACTAGCTATAGGCCTTGACCAAGGGAGTTGGAGAAAAACCAGAGAGAAAATCCCTTGTCCCTTTAGAAAAATAGAGTTAGATTTACTTGCTAAAGTAAGTTGGTTCCTGTTTTGCTAAAGCTCCTTTTCAACACACTTGACTGCTTGATGAGCCAAGAGAGTAGTCCCCCGATAGACTACCAGACCAAAGAACTGAAATGTAGAACAAAGTCCACACCAGAGACAGCAAAGATACTTGATGTAGGCTGCAAATCCACACCAGAGACAGCAATAATACTTGCTATAGCTTGCAAGACTATAACAGAGAAAACAGTTGCCAAAGTTAAGTTAAATGAAGAACTCACTTGCAACAAACACAGCCAATTGTGGCCAGAAAACAGTGAAAACTGAGTGAGGAACAATGATATCACCTCCAGATGGTTGTATGATGATTAAGGTTTCCCCAAACTGTCTTATTCACTATGTACACACAGACCACTAACTAAGAGCCCATGTGCACCCACCAATCTGGCGCCTGTACCTGCAAAATTGCATAAAAAACCCTCCTGAAGCGCTCCCCAACCTCCTAAAACAGAGGCGGGCGGGCTGCCTGATGTTGGAGATGCCGCCTGAAGCCGCCCGGCCTCCCTGAAGCCAGAAAACCAATAAAAACAACTAATCTACTTAGAAAAATTAGCTACAACTACTAAAACCTTTAAAACACGGAATTTCACTATAACAACATTGAGACATGAAATATAGAGAAAAATTAGCTCTATCCAATGGTACTAAGCACTTAACGCTAAGACTTAAGGTTAGCCCATAAAACACGAAAAACAAAATTAAACAGCAATCTTTTATAAATGAAAAATGAGGAAATGACCCCTTAAAACCCAGAATATGAAAAATGTCTACAAGACATAAAATATAGAGAAAATCCAGGGCTATCCAATGATAGTACTCACATACCTGCAGACCCAATATCCACGGAATAAAACCAGAAAAATACCCAATTCCTTAATAGATGTCAATTAAGACATGCACAAACAGCACCAAATCACACAACAAAGGCCCCTGCCAATGTTGAAAGACCACAGCGGAAGGGGGTTCAAGGACACCAAAAAGAGGTAAATGAGGCAGACAAGGAGGGGTAATATGGGAGTATGTAAAAGAAAATATCTTTTATTTTTATTAACATTATTTTGTATTTTTTTTAATTTTTTTATAGAACATTGTAAAATAGGTTTTTTACGGTTCAAGCTGAATCAAAAATAAATTTTTTGTGTTTATAATTTTTATTTTTATTTTTGGGAAAAAAATTTTTGATAAAATTTTTTTTTGGTTTAATTTTTAATTACATAATTTTTTTCAAGAAGTTTAGGTGGTATATCTAACAACAAATAACTTTAAAATTCATTTTTTTGGTAAATAATTCTACTGATGTTTGTATTTATTTATTTATTTATTTTTTGTTTCATTTTTTTCCAAGGACAGTTCATTATTTGATTTATTTTCAAAAAACAATTATTTGAATTAATTTTTATCAATAAAGTTCTTAAGGTTGAATAAACTAAGTTTTGTGAGTTTTATTTTTTTGCCATTTTTTTTTTTGGTTTTTGACAGAATTTTTTTTTTTTCTCAGAGAAAAAAATTTCTATTTTGTCAGAATCATCTCATACTTCTCTATCATCATCCTCTTTATTATATTTTTCAAATTCAACTTCCTTTCAA
The DNA here is from genome assembly GCA_030280995.1 of Hemileia vastatrix. Taxonomy (NCBI): domain Eukaryota; kingdom Fungi; phylum Basidiomycota; class Pucciniomycetes; order Pucciniales; family Zaghouaniaceae; genus Hemileia; species Hemileia vastatrix. Next base: position 4,269,433 of record JASXTE010000010.1, on the reverse strand, counting down.
TTATCATCCAAAATATCAAAAAAATAATGATGATTGAACTCAGCAGAAGAAAAGAAATTTAAAAAAGAAATTTTTTTTGGATTGTTTATTTGGCCATATATCAAATATAAAGTACTATAAAACTTGAGTGGATCAAAATAATTCTTATTCAAATCAGTTACCAGAAGATTTAAAATATTTAACCAAATCAGGAGACAATGAAAATAAAGCAGTTATCAGAAATTCTTTTAAACCACAATTTATTTATGAAAATTACTCTTTTAATGGTTCAAAAGATGAAACCTTAAACTAACTATCTTATCTCATAATAACACTATATCACATGGCTTTGGTTCACTTACCAATAAGGAATATGAATTTTTTGGGTGGTATTATGATTTGATTTGGTTGGAGACCAGGATTTGTTAAAGGCTATTCTCTTGGTATTTCTGATAATATATTTTTAATTCTTAAAATTATGTCACTAATATTATTTACATAGGCATCTATTCTTTACTTAAAAAATTATCCAAAGCTGAAAAAGCTGTTAATTTTTGCTTTTGGGACACCTTACCTTCTTTTAATACATTTCTTGCTCTTTGCCGCAAAAACTCTACAATAAAGCTTTTGAAAAAAATTGACAACTTGCTATCAAAGTTGGAATACCAAATTGGTGTGACCTGTAATGGTAAGATATTAGCAACAAATATCTTTTATTTTCAAATGTTATTATTACTCATTCAGGATTCTACAATAAGATTCATATCAATAGGAATGATACAAATTATCTTACTTTTGGAATTTTCTCATATATAAATCTGAAAAATGGCCAACCAATACCATCTCCAGCTAAAATCAAAGGACATGGTTTATATTTTCCAGACTATCAGTGCATGATTGATTTTGGTTTGGGAAATGGTGTGATCAAAAGAATATGGAACTCTTCTCAGGATCATCACCAAACAATCAAAGCTCCACCTTGCTTGGAATCTTGTCAAAAGTTCACACATTTTTGATGCTCATTTCAAATCACTCAAAAATTAATCCACTGAATAAAGAAGGTAAAAAAAGAAGGTCAATTTAACAGATATAAAAAAACTTTATGTAGATCAAAAAAGCATGAGGTTGAGTAGAGTCATCAATTTTTTTTTATTTTTTCATAAATTTTTATTAAGTAGCTCTTATATTTCAAATTCCTAAAGTGAAGTAATGGGCCAACAAGCTTGTGTTGTATAAACGGTAATAATAAAAACATTAAATTGTTTCATGGGGCTCATCTTGCCTACACCTGTGGAAAGTCTCAAACTTAGTTTCTAGACTTCGTCCACATTTTTGCGGGAGGAATTGTAATTACTTTAAAACTAAGGAAATTGATATATATTGGTTGTTTATATATTAATTTATGTAATTATATTATATTTTGGTGATAAACACCCCTTAATTCAATAAAATGCAGAGGGGGGGGATATTGCCAAATTTTCAAATCTGACCTACAAAATTTTTGACTTGAACTTTTGGTGATACCTGTCCCTTACTTCAATAAAATTCAGGGGGGAGTATTGCCAAAATTTCTTATAAGACTTGCAAGATTCTTTACTTGAAAGAATTTTGGTGATACCTGTAAAATACAGGGGGTAATAATGAAAAATTTTCATAAGACTTTCAAGATACTTTACTTGAAAGAATTTTGGTGATACTCACCCCTTACTTCAAAAAAATGCAGGGGGAGGGATCAAAAAAATTTTCAAATGAGACTAGAAAATTATATTTAAAAAAGAATTTATAAAATTAAAATACAAAAATTCAACTAATGATTGATAGAGTAATGAAATACAGGAAATTATTGTAAAATTTTATGGAAAAATAATTATGAATAGTTTAAGTATGAAAGAAATAAAACAAACTATTCATTAAAAAATTTCATTAGACATTCAATTTCCTTATAAGATTTATTGGCTTTAACAAATTCCATTAAAATAATTTTCTTCTTTGAATTTTCTTTGAGATCATGCTTAAATTTCATCTTTTCAATTAAGTTTTGATGCTTGAGTTTTTTCTCCTCTTTCTTTGATTTTTCAATACTAAGAGTTAGCTCAAATTTCTTCTCTTCCAAGTCTTGTGCCCTATCATCCTTTCATAAAGAGAGCTAATACCTCCTCTCTTCCAAGTCTTATCCCCTATCATCCTTCTGTAAAGAGAGCTCCTACTTCCTCTCCTACAATTCTTGTGCCCTATCATCCCCCTTTAAAGAGAGCTTTCATTTCTTCTTTTCAAACTTTAGAGTCTCTTTAGAAACTTCGACTTGTTCTAGGGTGATAAAAAATATTAACAGAAAGTAGAAGAGAATTAGAGTAGAGTATTAAGAGATATGGTATCACTTACCAGCATCACACTTCTTCAAAAACTCTTTGATAGAAGAAAAAGGTGTGAGAGATGAAGTTTTACTTTTTCTTCTTCTTTGAGAGTGGAAATTTAGACTACTTGAAGCCCTTTGCTTTTTGTTCAAGTTCAAATTTACCTCCTCATCATTGTTTCTGGCTTCAGACTCAGTTGATTGTGGCTCCTGCATTTGTTCTTCAGCCCTTTTAGAAATAATAAAATGTAAATAAAAAAAAGAATCGGTAAGATAAAAAGAAAAAAAGCATACTTGAGTTAGATTGGGTTGGTTTAAATCACCATAAGGTTCTATAGAAAAGCTATCTAGATTTGTTGAATTTAGAACAGGGGAGGCTTTAGTGGAGGAAGAGGATGGGAAATGATTTGTTTCAACCTAATTTTTGGAGATAGAATCTCCACCATCCAACATGTTTTGAGGATTAAAATCAGCTTGCTCTCCAAAAATAGCATCCATCTCTTTAAAGTAAGGACATAAAGATTCAATTTTATCATCTATGGATTTTATGCTGTTAATGATATCAATGTTAGTAATACCAGAGCCAGTGGAAGATGAATTAGTTTTTGCCTTCTCGTATTTGTCTAGGTAATACTTAAAACTTTCAGACATCTGTTTAGGTGAAAGATCTATACTTTCCTTGGTCTTATTCTGTAATTCATTGGCCATTAGTAGATAACCATTAACTTTTGATGCGGGGAGCCATCCTACTTTAGTTGCATTTTCAGTACCAAAACAAGAATCATAGTTGGATTTAGTTTTCATCCAGTTGATAAGAATGAGATGAACATTATTTTTTAATTGAAAATTCTTTGACTTCTTGGCTGACTAGGGGAAAGAGGGAGCAGTGCGATTTGAAGAAAAACTGGGGGAAGGCTGCCTTTGAGAAGATCTATGATGAGGGGGCATGTTAAGATAATTGAAGATAAAAAGTAGCAAAAACAAGCAGATAAGATAGAAAGGTGTTCTGAATGGAGAGAATAGACAGGATGAGATTATAATAAGAGTTCTCAGCAAGGTAAAAGGCATATCCAGAGAGTAGTCAAAAATGTGGTTATGAATGAAAGTAGGCCAAGATGTGGTTATGACAGAAAGTTGTCCAATATGTGGTTATGAAAAATTGAGTAGAAAATTTTTGGATAAGATGTTAACTTTGACATTTAAAATGTCTAATAACCCAATCATTAGCAAAAATAATTGCAAAAGATAATTGCGGATATGGACTTTTATCCGCAATTAA